>CM045747.1:8873081-8888081 GCA_024760905.1 Plotosus lineatus | reverse complement strand
TCTCTTCAAAGTTATTAATCCAATATTTTATCGCGTGTTTTGATGGAACAGCACCATGACGTCCTAAGTTGTAAAAACATCGGAACTCCCTCTGCGCAGCTGTCAAACTCTCACCGTTTTTATAAAACGTTTTTATGGCTAACGCACGCTGTTACCCGTTCCACTGATCCATGATTACAAAAATGGTGGCGTGTTTACTTGCTCAAGGTCACCGTCTCGCAGTGCTGCCAGTTTCTGATACGCTCTTCAAGAATTCCCATTTTTTTGGGTCACCCTGTATAAGAGCTTTTGAGAATTTGACAAAAAAAAATAAATAAACAACTCAAACAATCGAGAATGTTGGCTGAGATGGACACCAGTCCCCCTGAGACACTAGTTGGACCGAGCAGTTTGGTAAATAGGTTCTGCAGAGAGTTTCCAAATCTCTCTGTTTAAAACATATACAGTTCAGGGATCCCGCGCTACTTCGCGCTTCAATTCATGTGGCTTCAGTGCATTGCATTCATCGAATTAATGAGGAAATTAAGGAAGAATAAGAGGAAAAGTTCAGGAAAATGCTGCAAAAACAAGGCCAATTATGCAAAAAAAAAAAAAAAAAACCCAAAAAAACAGTAAACAAACAAAAACAAAAAACAACCCAAAACCCCCCAACAAAACAACTTACATTTTTATGAGGCACGCACCTGAGTGCATGCACGCGCACGTCTGTATGTGTGTGTGTATTTATATTTTATTTACATCTTATGCATTATTTTTGAATGTTTAATTGTTATTATAAGCATTTATAGCGTTGAATATGTATTTATTGAGATTATATACACATATACATGTGGGCAGGGGTGGTCTAGTGGTATAGGGCACTGGATCGCTGATCCAAAGGTTGGGGGTTCGAGTCCCATTCTCCACAAGGTTGTCACCCCCCCCCCCCAGTGCGGCTAACTGGGTTATCAAAGGCGGGCCATGTCTCTCACTGTCTATGGTGAGAGGTTCATGTAAAAGAACCATTGCTGCCTTTCGTAAAGAGTAGCTGCAAAGTCGTCAGCGTGTTTCTGTCCCTTGTTAAAAGGGTTGTGACAGGAAGGGCATCCGACGTAAAAACCTCTGCCAAATCAAACGTGCGAATCGGATGATTCACTGTGGCGACTCCCGAGTAAAAGGGAAAAAGCCGAAAGGAAGACATATACACATATACATGTACGTTTATGTCAGTCAGGGGTGTCGATCCTACGTCGCTGAAATTGGCGGTCGCGAGGTGTGTGTGTGTGTGTGTGTGTGTGTGGCGGTTTATTAACTGTGGAAAGTGAGGGATCCCTGTATTGCTACAGAAACCACAACAATGGGGTCAGTGCACCCAGAAAGGACACGGGAAGATTAAACTTGCACCAAATTTCTCCTCCTGACAACTTGAAACGAGAGACTCAAACAACCTTGTGTAATTATTTCCTTGCGGAAGTCAAAAGAAATCGCAGCGCCGTCAGTTACTGTTAATATTGCTGGCTTCACAAAGAAATCCATGATCATGTGATGTGTGCAAAAAAAAATACAAAAATACAAAAAAATCTCTATCAGTGCAATAAAATAGCTTTAGAAAAATCACACGCGCCATAATCCGCCCATCAGTCCTCTCTTCTCGTGTAAGACGGCTTGAAAAATCGGTGCAGGATTTGGTGTTAAAAGATTGGCCAAGACATACAAGCACGACGGAGTCTGGCGCAAAAGCACGCGGAGACTTGGTGTTAAGCCCAGGCTGAGCCAGAAGCGGCAGCTGCTGAGATCTTAGTGAAGTCTTCAGCAGGATCTGTTGAAAATGAAAAGGATAAGCTGAGATGATTGGCTTGTGTGGAACCCTGCTGCTTCACCAGAGCTTGGATGGTGCACCACTACAGACAGGCTGGAGTCCCCCGATCCAATTTAGACAAACCGAACTCATCCGTTCAACACCGCGGAGTGGAGCAATAACATGTTTATCACTTCCCTTCATGTTGGACTGGGATGGAGGAAAAGAAATGGGTTGCTTTTTGCCAAGCGATTCATCAGAACAAATGACTTTATGGTGTTGAGAAGACGAATCATCTTTCATTGGTGAGTGAAACATCACGATTAGCTCAGCACGTTTTGCTGTGGAAAGAAATAATGGCTATTTTGTTATTGGAATTTTCTTTATTCGAATCCATGAAGGATTCTTGATTTTTACAGCCATCTCGAGAGTCATGATTTCATTCCAGATGCTGATGCATTTCCATTTGAATCGAACACCGCGCTGATGGGATGTTGAAGTGCTTTGACCTATTTAATAAATAGCCAGTAGCGTTCAGTGGCGCGTTCTATCACATGTCTTCATCATCGCTAATCCTGGTAGCTCAACAACAACGAGTCAGCAAGAACCGCTGTTCAACTTTCTAGCCTGTTCACTTTCGCATGGATTATATTGAAGAGATGCCTTTTTTTTTTTTTTTTTTTTTTTTTTTTTTACAGCTATGGCACTCATAATGTATCAGCAGAGGATGGCAAACAAAGTTCACAGGTCGGTTTGATGCTACATTCTGCTCCTGGCAGCCCCAACTCATCCATTCATTCGTTTTCTGTAACCGCTTAGTCCTAATTAGGGTCGCGGGGACACACACGCACATCCCCGCCGACTCTGGGCGAGGACAGAATACACCCTGGACAGCTCGCCAGGCCATCGCAGAGCAGAAACACGCTGACGGCTATGTAGCTACTCTTGTCGAAAGTCAGCAATGGTTCTTTTACATACCTCTCATCTATTGGTTGTTTTAAAATGCACTCGAATTCATTCATTTTCTGTAACCGCTTAATCCTAATTAGGGTCGCGTAGATCTCAGCCGACTCTGGGTGAGGGCAGAGTGCACCCTGGATGGCTTGCCAGGCCATTGCCAGGCAGAAACATGCTGAAGGCGATACAGCTACTCTTGTTGAAAGTCAGCAATGGTTCTTTTACATGAACCTGGCCAGCCTATGATAACCCAGTTAGGTGCTTGGGGGCGGGGGGGGTGTGGCGGGGGGGTGGGGCGGGGTGAGGGTGATCTATCCCATTTACCACCAGGCCTCCACCGCATTTGTTAAAACTCGTTCTTTTCACTCGTTCTTCAATGTTTGACGGCGACGGCATCGTCTTGACAGTCTGTTGGTGTTTGCCGTCGGCCGGCGTCTAGCCGCCTCGTCGCTACTGTGTGGGCACCTTGCGCACCCTCACGCCAACCTATTCACACCTACTGCTCACAAGTGGTTTTGCTATACCGAGCTGCATAATCCTACCGGAGCCAGTGCCAGGCTGGATACTATCTCAGCCGACATTAGGTAATGGTGGGGTACACCTTGTAATGGTCTGGCAAGCTGTTGATGGTGTTTCTTACCTTCTCCCAGTGTCAGCTGTGAAAGCCCGCCAGTGGCCCCAGCAGGATTAATCAGCTCAGCAAATGAGGTGTGTGTGTGTGTGTGTGTGTGTGTGTGTGTGTGTGTGTGTGTGTGTGTGTGTGTGTGTGTGTACCCCACTGGTTCGTTTTGGCTGACATGGGTGGCGGTGGGGTACACCCTGAACAGCTAATATTGAACGTGTAATATTTTCAAGCTCTTATTATACTGTCGAGAACATGACTGGAAGCAACTCCATGCTTCAGCCCGGTTTAAAAGTTTTCTTCATCGTGAACGTTGCATGCTGGCAGTTCTTCATGAGCGTCGGAGATTTCTGGTGTTGCTCGAGAGCCCGTTCTTTTCACTAACGCCTGCTGACGACCACTTCACACTCACTCATAACTGGCTGAGCTTTGATCTGGCAAACGGCGATGGCGGGTCTTTATTCCCCCCAATATGAGCCCCTGGATTTTCCACGGCACGTTTCATCGTAGACTCCATTAATGAGCCTCATTAAAGGTGGTCGCCGATGTAGGCCCCCTCGGCAGACGGGATTTGGTGTGGGCTCTCGATAAAGGTTCGGGTGCCTATGAGCGTGTGAAGCTTTTTTGTGGAATCACTTACGTATTGATTTCAGGAATCTGATCGGACGCGTTTCGACGTGTTTCTTTGAAGATTTTCGGAATGAACCCTACCAATGACGTGACGCTTTAAATTCAGGGGCAGGATTATTTCTATTTTTCCAGGTTTTTCCCGTGTGTCGCTCATGTCTGGTTTTGTACTATTTTCCCGCGGCTCCCTGCTCGAATCTTCACGTTTGTACCGTTTTGTTGCGCAAAGCTTCGAAACCTTTTATCTACTTTTCATGTTCTTCACACCAGATGAACTCGAAAATGCCCGTACGAGTGATTGATGAGTTATTTATCGGAGATATAAATAGTACATTTTCTTTGCCTAAAGATACAATTAAAATTTCATTCCCTATACAGACGCTTCAGATCAAAACTGACGAACTCAAAGTGGCAAGTGGTATTCAAATGAATTCCGAGTCGTCAACAAACACCCTTTCTGTGTCTCCTCTTTGTCAATCTCTCTGAGAAAGCGAGTCTGTTGGGGTGAGGTTCTCATGGAAACGGGGGCTTGACGAGGGGTAAATGCTACTCTCGCTGATTCCTTTTGTCTCTCCAGTTTTATACGCCCGTCTGTAGGGAAATAATACGGATGCGGTGGTTTTGGAACAGAAAGGTAATATGGGAAGGTGGCAGCTTATAGTCATGAACTGTTTGCTAGGTGATGATTTGATGGAAGAATTTTGTGGAGGTATTTTTGGAACACTACAAATGGCAGGCGAACTAACCCCGCGTTCTCTTAGACCCCCCTCCACCGTGGACTAGCTAATGGAGTGCGTCCCAGATTTTCCGCGTTACTGTTCTCGCGATGCTCTGTGATCTAAATCAGCCATAAATCTATGCTTATGTGCTGCAAAATGCCCTCTGGTGTTCAAAACTAAGCACATTTCCCTCTTCATCGATTTACCAAATAAAAACAAAACATAATGCGTGATAAAGGTAAGGTAAAGTCCGGTGGGCTTTTTACACCCAAGCCATAGGCCATCATCAGGCCGATGCTTATCCCCGGTTTCCGTATCATGAAGCGACTAGGAGTACAACTCCTCCTGGATGGGACGCGAGTCCATTGCAGGTTACCTTCCCAGTCTATTTTTACTGGTATCCATTTACACTGCTGGGTGAACAGAGGCACACTTGTGGTTGAGACCTTGCCCAGAGGTCATAGCACAGTCGGGGTCTAACTGGGATTCGAACGCACAACCTCCTGATCATGAGTGCAGCACCCTAACCACTACACCACCGGCTCCATATTCCGTGATAATAATAATAATCATAATAATAATAATAATAATAATATAAGGCGACATTGGTGTCATGGTGGTGGAGCGCTTACAGTAAGAATGTCCCGGGTTCGATTCCCGGCTCGGGCGTTTCGGTGTGGACTTTGCATGTTCTCCCCGTGCCTGCGTGGGTTTCCTCCGGGTTCTCTGGTTTCCTCCCACCGTCGAAAAACATGCACAGTAGGTTAACTGGCTGTTCCAGATCGCCCCCTAGGTGTGAGAATGAGTATGAATGGTTGTGTGAGTGTTGGCACTGTGATGGCTTGGTGAGCTGTCCAGGGTGTACCTCGCCCTCGCCCTGAGTCGGCTGAGATGGGCGCCAGCCTCCCTGTGACCCTAATTAGGATTAAGTGGTTCAGAAAATAAATGAATGGATGTTTACGGTCATTTTAAACCTCTTTTCTTTAGTCTAGATGATAAATTATAGGTATCTGGGTGCAGTTCTCAGAATGGAGCGCTCGGAGTTCATATCAAAGTCTCTGCTGACTGTGTGTACTGTCACCTTAACAGCCGCCATTTTAAAAGTGTGACTTCACATCGCATGACAAAGAGCATCCACTACAGAAAACGTCACGGATTAGCATTACATCACAAATTTCTGCAGCTTCCAGCGGGCACTGAGCCCAGCATAACAAAATAGGGTGTGTTTACCCGCAAACTCCCTCACCACAGGGCAGGGCATGCGTAACCATTCCCAAAAAGCATAATGCCTTGGAATGAACTTCAGAGAAAACATTTGTGTACTTCAAGCAAATTAATATCGCTAGCTATGCTTGGGCGCTCATGTGGAACATGGCAACGTCAAATCTGTGATGGACCTCGAGATTATTTAATTATTTACTGACAAATCTGTTTATATTCCTTGGAAATAACTTAAACAACAAGCAAATCTGAAGAAAGCCATTGCTGTTCGTCACAGTAATATTATAGTTTATAATTGTATAAGATGGGAACTACAAATAAAGCAACACAACTTAACCCCACCCCACCCCACCCCACCCCACCCCACAGTGCAGGAACCGGGTTATCAAAGGCCGGCCATGTTTCTCACTGTCTCTGGTGGGAGGTTCATTTACAAGAACTATTGCTGACTTTCGACAAGAGACGCTGCATAGCCGTCAGCGTGTTTCTGCTCTGCGATGGCCTGCCGATTTGTCCAGGGTGTACTCTGCATTCACCCAGAGTTGGCTGAGATGCGCGCCAGCCTCCCCATGACCCTAATTAGAATTAATGGGTTCAGAAAATGAATGAATGAACTTAATCACGCAGGACACCATACATTTTTTTGTCATGTTCATCATAAGGGAGATTATCATCACTCATTCATTTTCTGAACCGTTTAATCCTAATTTTGCGATGAACTCGCGTCTCATCCAGTAGGAGTTGAACTGCTAGTCGCTTCACGCCATGGTAACCGGGGATAAGCACCGGTCTGATGAGCCACTTATGGCTCGGGTGCAAAAAGCCCAAAGGACTTTCCCTTTACCTAATCCTAATTTAGGGTCGCGGGGAGGCTGGCGCCTATCTCAGACGACTCTGGAGAAGGGAAGAGTACATCCTGGACAGGTCACCAGGCCGTTGCATGGCGGAGACATGCTGACGGCTATGCAGCTAGTCTTGTCGAAAGTCAGCAATGGTTCTTTTACATGAACTCCTCACTACAGGCAACGAGAGATGTGGTTGGCCTTTGATAACCCAATTCGCATCACTGGGGGGACAGCAGTGACAAATTGTTGAGAGTGGGGCTTGAACCCCCAACCCTGGGATCACTGAGCCAGCACCTTTACCACCAGACCACCACTGCCCTATTTTTGTTTATTTATTCACTTTTTGAACCGATTAGTTCTAATTCGGGCCGTGGAGAGGCTGGCACCGATCCGCGCAGCCGTAGCCAAATGGTTAGGAAGGGCTTTGGGACCGAATGGTTGTTGGTTTCATTCCTAAACCAGCAGGAAAAATGTGTGGCAGTGGGGGAGTGAACAGGGTCCTCCCTTCCTCCTCATAAATGGCTGAAGTGCCCTTGAGCAAGGCGCCTAACCCCCAACTGCTCTCTGGATGCCCCCAATGTATGTGGCAGCCCCCTGCTGTGAGTGTGAGAGTGTGTGAGAGTGTGTGAGAGTGTGTGTGAGAGTGTGTGTGAGAGTGTGTGTGAGAGTGTGTGAGAGAGTGTGTGAGAGTGTGTGTGTGTGAGTGTGTGTGTGAGAGAGAGTGTGTGTGTGTGTGTGTGTGTGAGTGTGTGTAAGTGTGTTCTCACTTTGGATGAGTTAAATGCAGAAGAGATAATTTCCCTTACAGAATTAATACAGTCTCTCAAAAATAAATCAACAAATAAATAACAAATCTCACCTGACTTTGGGCGAGGGCAGAGTACACCTTGGACAGCTTGCCAGGCCATCGCAGGGCTCCTCTTTATTTTTATTTTTTTTACTCCCAAGTATATGACAAGAGGTAGGACGTCTCAACAATGAGCTGTTATGTTTTCTCTCTACACTGCATGGTACGAGATATTATTCTGGGGATGCTGGCACGTTTATTTTTGCTGCTGATATATTTAACCACACGTTGGCTCCTTGTTGTTCCAGCAGGAAAAGTTTGCGATGCACCAAAGTTTGGTTTGTTTTGTTTGATGTTTATTTGTATTCGAAAATATATTTTGTTGCGATTTTTACTTTAACTTATATTTAATTTGTATGTTGAGTTGCACTGATCTCCTCTTGGATGATGTGTGTCGTGCAGCATTGGTTGAAATTTCGAATTTTGAGGTCTAAAGCTATGTGACTAAATCACTTATTCGGGTAAACACAGTTACATAACGCAGGGCTGCCAACTTGTACGAATCTATCCGAATTCGTATGAAAAATAACATAAAATATGGCAATACGATTAATTCGGACATTAATATGAATTTCAAACTTTTAAGAAAATATGCTCCTTTCAGTTTTATTTGACGATATTGTATCAATAATTCTGATGAATTGGATCGATCCGTGTTTACATGTTTACCTTCCTGGCAAAGCCAAGTCTCGCGATAATCTCACTAGATGTTAGTGTTGTATTTTACCATGTGATTCGTTAATCAGAAGCAACGTAGATTTCCACGAATCAGCGGCTATCTTACATGCACTCCGTGGCAAACAGAGTCAATTATTGAACGGTCGCGAGAAACCCAAAATGGTGATGAAAAGAAAGCAGGACTTTTTATCGGAACACAGTGATCCCTCGTTACTTCGTGCTTCAGTTTCTGCGGATTCAGGTCATCGCGGGTTTTTCAAAAATATTCATCGAAAAATTAAAAAAATAAATAAATTAAGGAAGAATAGGGAAAAAAGTTAAGGAAAATGCTGCAAAACAAGGCCAATTATGCAAAAAACAAACAAACAAAAACAAAAAAAACCCAAAACCCCCCAACAAAACTACTTACATTTTTATGCGAGGATGTGTGTGTATTTATATTTTATTTACATCTTATGCATTATGCATTATTTTTGAATGTTGAATTGTTATTATAAGCATTTATAGCATTGAATATGTACGTCAGTGGGGGGTTGATCCTACTGTGGTCGTGGGTGTGGGGGGTGTCTCGGTCCCTATTAACCATGGAAAGTGAGGGATCCCTGTTTTCAACAAGGCAGCGGTGGCTGGGTGGTAAAAGGTACTAAATCACTGATCCTGAGTTGGGGGTTCGAATCCCAGTCTCCACAAGGTTGTCACCCCCTCCCCCCACCCCCCCACCCCCAGTGCAGCTAACTGGGTTATCAAAGGCCGGCCATGTCTCTCACTGTCTATGGTGAGAGGTTCATATAAAAGATCCATTTCTGACTTTTGTAAAGAGTAGCTGCAAAGCCGTCAGCGTGTTTCTGCCCCTTATTAAAGGGTCACGTCAGGGAGGGCATTGGACGTAAAAACCTATGCCAAATCAAAACATGTGAATCAGATCATTCGCTGTGGTGACCCCTGAAAAAAAGGGAAAAAGTCAAAAGGAAAAGAAGAAGATTCATTTATTGAGAAGCATGACAGATACACGGCCTTTTGCACAATGTGTAATACAAAGTTTAGCATTGCGCGTTCAGGCGTTTTTGATATTAAAACGCATATAACGGGAGGCAGACGTAGCCAGCTAGCGACCGATTAGCTGAGGTCTTTTTATTTTTGTTTGTAGAACGAGCTCTTGTGCTGTGTAGCGAATAAAAAACCTAATACCCTGGACATGAAACCTGATTGTCCTGGTGCCTGTGCTGCTGATTTATCCACTGATCATCAATTTTCTTAGTGTATTGAAATATCATTTAAACATGGATGCACTACATTCCTCTTAAAAGATTGTGTCCTTTACACTTTCTGGGTTTTTTTTTTTTTTTTGGCATATTCCTAATCGCTGACTGTTCCAGATTACACATTTCCCATCTTGCTGCTTCAGTTGCGAAATCCAACCGAAAACACCATAAAGAAACAGAAACTATCCTGTTGCTATGAGACGCTGATCGCAAAACAAACAAGGAGGTCTCAGACGACTGTTTCAAGGCTTTGGTCATGGTAGCCCAGCTTCCCCCCCCCCCCCCTCCTGTCTGTGCGGTCTGTGCAGTTGTGGTTGGTTTTCAATAGTTTCTTTGGTAGTGCTCCTGCTGTATCTTAATGATTTCGTCCACCACTGAAAGGCCCGACCACAGTCACCGATTCTATTTTTATGTACTTCCTGAGGACAGAAACTTAGTGGAGTGCAAGGCGAGAACGTAGTGTCTGTATTACTTCCACAGTTCTTAATTTTCTGAAAAAAAATCTACACCGTACATCTGATTAGTCCAGTCTGAACAAAATTGGGAATCGTGACTATAATTCGGGAAAAGAGCCACTGTGCAATGGGACCCCACCATGAGACACTGTTACGTTTATATTTGGTATACTGTGGGGGTTCAGTCGTTGAGGTTCTGGGTTAGTGGTCAGGAGGCTAGGGGTTCAAGACAAAAGATACCCTGGATACTCTGGTGTCTGCCGAAGTCCATACATGTAAATGCACTCGCTGTTCAAGTGGACATTGGTACACTTGAGGTTAAAACCTTGCTCGGAATCTTGGTTTCAACTTCACACCACCTCAGTCATTCTTATATTTACAATATTTGCCAGACGCCCTTGTCCAGAGCGACTTACATTCATTTCATTTATAAATCTAAGCAGTTGAGTGTTAATGTCCTTTCTCAAGGATCCGATAGTGCCAGCTTGGTGGTACTGGGCCATGAACCACCAATCACCAACTTTCTGATAGTAGGCCCTTGACCATTCGCGTTCAGCGCTCGCGTCCCCGCATACTTGCGGATTGGCGACAAACCCGGAAGTAACTGGCACGTGATTCAAATTCAGCCAATGGCTGAGAGCTTTTGTTTCTCCCTCCTGCTGATTGGTTGCAGATGATGTCTACGCTTCTTTTTTTTTTTCCCCTTTGCACACGTTATCAACATGACTACTTGAATTGTGAAAAAATTTTAGTATGTTTTTAATGATTATTTAAGTCATATGATGTCACTCAAATGACCCGCCTCTTCTCTAGCTTCTGGTAAGGAGCCTAAGTGCTTTATTTATTAATAAATATTATCACAGTACAAAATTAAAAAGTTTTTACTTCATCATTACTACATTTTACTGCATTATTACTGTATTAATTAGTAAAACAGGCCATGCAAGGTGTTTAATAAGCATATTTTAGCGCATGTAATACATAGGGTTTTAAAACCGCGGCAATAACTTGCGGATTTTCTTGATTTGTGGGAAGGGCTGGAACCGAACCATCGTGAAAAAAGGGGGCTTACTGTAAACCAATACCTTATCCACTGATCCATCACTGGCATAATTTTTTGATTTTGCATCTTGATGTACAGTATTAACCTTGCAATGGAAATGATTGCCCCTGTTTTTAACCCATGCAAAGTGAGCATGCACACACACACACACACACAAACACACAAACAGGGAGGACAAACACTCAGAGGTCTCACTGGTTGGGAACACCCGGAGAGCAGTTAGGGGTTAGGTGCCTTGTCCAATGGCACTTCAGCCATGAAGGTGGAGGAAGGGAAGATGCTGCACACTCACCACCTCCACCACCACCACCACCACCACCACCACACATTTTTCCTGCTGTTTCGGGAATTTAACCTGTGACCTTTAGGTCCCAAAGCCGGTTTTCTAACCATTAGGCCACAGCCGTCCTCAAAATCATGTGCCCAGCATCCTCACCACTACAGCGCTACAAATGTACTCAATAACTCCACTAAACCATCAGTACTGCCCGGGTATCCTGAAAAGCGAAAATCCCGAGTCTGGGTCATCTACGTTACCACATTATACGTGAATTGACTCCTCATGTCAGATTCGCTGGTGAAACTCCAGGATGTATTCCTGGTATCCATAGTTATGACAATTAGAGCTTTTGAAAGAGCCAATGGAGCAGTTTTGAGGGTGCATGCGCTTTCAATTTCTTTCACTATGCACTGTTTGTTGTGACAGTTACTCCGGAGCACTTGGCAACCCTGAAAGGTTTTACTTAAAAGGCTCTGTGCGGAAGTATCAAGGCATCTCTGAGACATCAGACTTGGTCCGATCTCAGGCTGTTCTGAATGTATGCTTGTGTTCATCTGAGCCAGTATTGATGCTGGAAAAACAAGTTGACAAGATGTCATTTCATGCAGCGGGGCTCCGCTTTGGTAAAATCTGCGTCCTTTTGAGGCTTTACTCGCTGCCAAGTTAGCAACAGAAAGTTCTTGATGTGTGTTTTTTTTTTGTTTGTTTGTTTGTTTTTTGGCGAACTGTGCTGCAAAAATAAATACATGAAGAAGAAAAAAATTACGGAATATAGTCACCCCGAAAAGAAAAAAAAAAAATCCAAACAAACAAAACAAAAAAAAAAACAAGGGATGAGAAAGTGAGAGACATAACTGGGATCCAAATGAGTAGCAAAGCGCCGTGCTGATTTTTTTTTTTTTCTCGCTCTTTCTAATTCTGTTTTCGCTTGTGACGCACAAAGAACAATTCGCAGTTCAAGAAAATGAAAGGAAGAGACTGCGGGAGAGAGGAATGAGTGAAAGTGTGTGTGTGTGTGTGTGTGTGGGGTGGGGTTGGGGGTGGGGAGTGAAGATTTAAAAAAAAAAAAAAAAAAAAAAAAAAAGGAGTGGCAGGCGGGGTGATGGAGAGTGGAGTAAAAATAGGTTCAGGATGGAGAACGAACCTTGAAGAGGGCCGCCCACTAACCTCAGAGGCGCCACGAGCGCAAAGCGGGGGGAGGGGACCCACAAAGCCATCTGGTGGGTAAAGACTGCCCAGTTTCTCTGTTTGGGGTCCACTGGTACTGAGAGCAGCTTGTGCGGTGCTGGCATTATGTTGCGGCCACATGTGACCCAAAAGGTTGATTTTACTTTGTCACTGTTTTCTCTCGGCTGTACTGATTCACATTCGCCACAATTTCCTCCGGTGTGCCAAAGAGTACAAGTCAAAACACCAAAAACAGGTAATTTTGTTTCACTAAAATATAATCGAGCCGATATTAAAGCCTTCGCTCACTTTTTGGCAGCCATTTGAGTGGAGCGTTGATCCACCCCGACAGGAACCAGGACTCATGCTACTCGGTTCAAATTTGTAATTATAAGTGAGAGCCGGGGCAGCGGTGGCCTGGTGGTGAAGGTGCTGGCTCACTGATCCCAAGATTAGGGGTTCAAGCTCCACTCTCAACTGATTGTCACTGTTCCCCCAAGTGCCGCTAACTGGGTTATCAAAGGCCGCCCATGTCTCATGGTGTGAGGTTCATGTAAAAGAACCATTGCTGACTTTGGTCAAGAGGAGCTGCACAGCCGTCAGCGTGTTTCCACCCTGTGATGGCCTGGCGAGCCGTCCAGGGTGTACTTTACCCTCGCCCGGAGACGGCTGAGATAAACGGCGGCCTCCCTGCGATTGTAATTAGGATTAATCGGTTCAGAAAATGAATGAATGAAAGTTATAGCGATTCAGTGTGTATGTCGTGTGTTTTATGATGTGCACGAGGTGCATTTTATTTTCATTACATTTATACAGCCGTTTAATCCATATAATTAAACAATGGAAATTTTTATTTTTATATTATTGAAGGCTCTGTTCATATACTACGATGTTTGGTGATTATTTTTAATGGGAAACAGTGTAATTTTTCGGAAATGTATCTATTAATTTATAATTTATTCATTAACACTGAACGAAGACAGGAGAAATACTTGGACTAGGGATAACAGGCACAGAGGACACGCCCTCATTATTGAGACTGACAGGCACCGAGGCCACTTCACTGCAAAGGACAGGTCCGGAGAACACTAACTCCTATTGTGGTACTGATATACACATACAGGTTTACCTCGGCTTAAGTCGTTTCGTTCTCCATTATATGTCGGATTTTCAAAAAAATATATGAAAAAATAAATTTTACGTCATTATAATCAACTTTACGTCTGTCCGCTCCAAGGTCATGTATTGGAATCTTAATATCACTAGAAAACCATCAAAATCACATGAAATCATGTTACTGTACAATAAATAAGAATAAAAGCATAAAATCTTATTAAAATACACACAGTTGTTCCAATATCTACCGTTAGATGTCGTCACTCGTCATTCCTGTGAAACCGCTATTGTTTTGAATTAATTCGTTTATACACGGTGTACGTCTGTTTTATCGGCGACTCTCATTCTCATTCAAGCTTAAAATAGATTCTTATAAACCGTATATTATTGAAAATTGCATTCATGAATAAAGTACAGAACTCGGAATGGTTATTTTCGGTTTAGCCTAGACAAGTAAATTTGGCGTAGCCTAGCCTAGCCTAGCCTAGAGACAAGCTAATTCGATTTAAGTCATTTTTCTGATTTTATATATATATATATATATATATATATATATATATATATATATATATATATATATATATATATATATATATACATACTCCATATATATATATATATATATATATATATATATATATATAATATAGATATATATTGATAGATGTTGAGGCCACACCCACTTCACTGGGGCTGGCAGTGATGGAAGCAATGCCTTCTTCAGTGGAAGTGATCTACATAGTTGCCACGCCATATGCACAGATGACACACCTTTTTCGTGACTGACAGGTACAAAGATCATTCCACTTGACTGGGACTGGCAGGGTACACAGGCCACACCTCCTTTACTGGGACTAAAGAGCACAGGGAATGGAGAGAGAGAGAGAGAGAGAGAGAGAGAGAGATAATGACGGTGAAGAAGATGAATGTGAAAATAATTTGTACATGGTGTTATAGCAATAAATATTGGTACCCTGTGCTCACATGGTGCTTGTGGACTTTCTTTGGTTTTCCGGATGTCCTCTTGGTTTCCTTGTATTTGCCGTACCCCCAAAAAGCATGCTGGGATGTTCCTGTCTAGTGTCTAGTGTTTCTGGATAGGATCTGAATGCACTACAACTGTGATCAGGTTAAAGCAGCCACTGAACATCAACAAATAAAAGACTGAATTAATTCATCCGTTAATTACAGCGGTTATCTGCCAGGGTCGCGGTGGAAGCTCGGCTGATTTGCAGCTGATTTCGGGTGAAAGAAGAGGAGGTGTGTCCTGATCAGGTCACCCGGAAATTTGCAGGACTATCCCAGAGTCAAACAACCATTAACACTCACATTCACATTAGTCTAATGTACATGCTTTTGGACCG
>CM045747.1:8828081-8868081 GCA_024760905.1 Plotosus lineatus | reverse complement strand
CGCAGAGGACACACCTTCATTATTAAGACTGACAGGCACCAAGGCCATGCCCACTTCACTGCGAATGACAGGTCCGGAGGACACGCCTACTGTTATGGAACTGATATGCAGACTTCATTTGAACTGTAAAGCACTTTTATTGATAGACGCTGAGGCCACACCCACTTCACGAGGGCTGGCTAACATAGCCATCAGCGTGTTTCTGTCCTGCGATAGGCTGGCAAGCTGCCCATGGTGGATGCTGCCCTCGCCCAGAGTCGGCTGAGATCACAAGCCCTCCCCACGACCCTAATTAGGATTAAGATTGAGATTAGGATTAAGATTCAGAAAAGTGGTACCTTGACTTACGAAATTAATCCGTTCCGAGGGTGAGCTCGTAAGTCTAAATGTTCGTTTGATAAAACAAAAATTATGAACAATTAATCCGTTCCAACCCCTCCTGAACTCATATAATCTGCCATAAACATGTATATTTGACCCAATATATTAAAGATAAACATGTAAAAACAATACATATTTCATAATAATAATATATGTACATTACCATTAATAACAATTAATAATAAATAAGAATAAAACAAAAATAAACAAAAAGTCAACTCATCCTTCCGATCATCGACTGCGGCATAGACGTTCTGTGGGCAAGTATGAGGTGGTGCGTAACAGAGGAGGAGGAGAATTTTATGCATGTGCATGCTATGAATGCCAATGAGGAAAGGCTTGTGGTGAGCTCCAACAAGGCCAGTGCTTCTCAAATAGTGGGGCACCCCCCCCATGGGGGCCACGGTGTGATTCCGGGAGGGGGTGCGTATGACCCTGGAGGACATGCTTTTTAGCCATACTGTTCTAGAATTAAGGGTGATTGTGCATCTGCTGCAGTAGGTGCCAGTGACGCTCTCTTTGTCGCGATATGGTTTAGGGAAAAAGCACAGAGCAAACGATATAGTTGCACACGGGAAGGGGGTGGGGTGATTTTTTTTTTCTTCCTATAAGGGACATCACAGAAAATAATTTAGAAGCACTGCACAAGGCGTTCTCGGTGCGTGGAAGAATACGAGGCTAATCGGCTTGGAGCAGCCATTTCGCCAGCAGAGCTCGTAAATCAAAATTTTGCTCATTGGATGGGCATATATATGTATATATGTATTATGTCTAAGGGCAGCATGATATGTGGTGTATAAGGGGGAAGGTAGGGGTGTCATTGAAAACCTATTATTGGTATTGACATATTGATAAAAAAAAAAAATTCCGATGTAACGATACATTAGAATATTGCTGTACTGTTCCATAAATACATTAAATAGAACAAATTAAGATATATTACAGTAGTTTGTATAATGCATTGAATATTTTATAATAAAGTGACCAATTACTAAAGCCAAATCTGAAACAAAAGGCAGGAAATAGTTCAGGACGTACCATTTACGACAGACGCTGTCATGAACAGAGGAAGCATGGACTAACACTCGGCCGCTCTCGGCAATCCTATGTTTTTGTTAGCATATTTAATTATACCGAACTTGAGGCCGGAGACTGTGAAATGCGACATTACGCTAATCTGGTTTTCAACAGAAACTATATAACGTGTTTTCGTACATTATTTTATTTATTAAAAGATACCGCTTGCTCTAGTGTTATTTAAATTAGAACAGCTATGTATGAAATTTAATATAAGATGAATTTTATATAACGTTAGAAGTATCGATATCACTTTTATAGGTATCGATTATAGATCGACATAATTACATCGGCGATTTTGCGATATTCCGATTGTCAATGACATCCCTAGCGGAAGGAGGTAAAAGATTCAGCAAATGAATGAAAGAATGGACATTTTCTCACACTTCCCTCCTTCCATAAACTTCCAGACGGTTGGATTTTAGTGAAATATTCTAGTTCATATTTATATAATTATCTCTTTCTTGGTGTGTGCCTTCTTTTCTTTGTTGCTGATCCTCCCTAAATGGAACAGTGCAATCAAAATTACATCAACTAATCTTTGTGTGGTTCGCCAACTGAATTCACTACAAAAGTTAGGAATAAGTTTGCTTTATACGGACTGCTAGATATATCTGCCTGGAAGTTGTATATCTCATAACAAGAGAAAACGAACCTTACTAACCTTGTTGGTTAGACTTGGCGCAAAATAAGAGCTTGCAAACATATAGACGTCTAGACGCCAGTGTAGTCGAAACATATTTGTAAAGATTTGGGTATTATGGGTAATATAAAATCATCCACTTTTTATTTAAATTAAAAAAAGCAACAAACTGTGATCATTGCTGTACAAACTCCCGTGTATATTTCTTTGTGACTGAAATCATTGCCTTGTTGAATCATTGCAGTGAAGATACGAATTGTTTCCAATTCAAGATTGTACGTTTGATGTAGCGGTTTTCCTTTTGATCACAGTTCAGCCCAGGCACAGCTAATGCTCCAGAGTATTGAGAGGGTATAAAACCGGTATCCCTGATAAGTAGACCCTATCATATCCGATTCCTCTGAAGACCTAAAGCACCAGGATCCAGAGTTATAGTCGAAGCTTGTTTGTGCAGATAAATCGGCAATCTCTGAACTCGGTACAGTATGTCTGTCTGAGACACGCACAAACACACTTGCTAGAGACCTGGGAAGGTCAATGAAAGGCTGCGTCTGGCGCTTGTGGGATGCTGGATGTCTGCCTTCGCTTGTTTGCTTAAGACGGAAATGAAGAGTGTCTCTGCACAAAGCCGCCTTAAATGAAACGGCCAAATCATACAGCCATGGGTTGTGTGCTCCCAAGCCCAAGCAAGTCAATCGCCCAGAGATAGAGCTTTCTGATTATGACCGGGTGCATGGATACAGTGCTCTTCAAAGAAGCAGCTGTCAAGGCCTGAAACTAGAGCCGAGTAGCAGATTTCTCACCGGTTATTAAACATCTCCAGGGGAAACCAGGCCAACAGTAGAGGTTAATATCCTCTAGTTAGGTCCTCGATCTGGCAGTGACAGACTCCTAGGGATATGTCAAATATATGGAGCAGAGATCCCAAAGTGGTTTGGAAAAATCTCTTCCTGTTGGAACTGGTGTCTGGAACTGACCTCTGACTTCCGGAGAACCTTCCAGAACAATCATGAATCCTGGAATCCAACAAGTTTGATTGGCTTTAGTAGGTGTTCGGGTTATTACCAGACCTTTGGTTAATATAAGAATGTAGATGTGTGCTATTTCTTGGCACATGGTGAATACATTTCATGTGTCATGCAGAAGAACTCAAAGTGAACCAACGTTTCATCAGAACATAACTCGTGGATTTCAGGAAGGATCAAAACCCGAGCAGTTACTTTGGGGGCTCCTGAGTGACGCAAGTGTAAACCAATGCCTTATCATTAAAAGATTGCAAGTTGGAAATCACTGCGATGGCCTGGTGAGCTGTCCAGGGTGTACCCTGCCCTCGTACAGAGTCAGTTGAGATGGGCGCCAGTCTCTCCGTGACCCTAATTAGGCTTAAGCAGCTTTGAAAATAAATGAATGAGTGTTGAAAATCACCCGCATGTTCTGAGTGGGACTGATGTGATTACTTTATTCCATGTTAATTGTTGTTGTTGTTGTTGTTGTTGTTCATCCTTCGAGGTCGAAGATGACCATGACTTCCTATCAGATCGATGATCTGCGTTATGGATGAAGTCATGACTTGCGCTTGAGTTGGATTTAAGTGCCGGAGGGTTGTGTAGATCGTCAGCGTCATTCTCTCGTCCCAGTCTATCTGAGTCCGGTGGCACGACATAGTTGAGACAGCTGGAGATAGGTCAGGATGCGGTATATGGCCGGCAGTGTCCTGTGTGTCTCACTGTGCCCTGGTTGCTCTCCATGACGCTTTGCTGGCTCCGCCTCTTTGTCCGATTTGGTGGTTTCTTCCACACAATCAGCCGGACCCAGTCTTTGCATGCCTAGTTAGACAGGTCCTACTCTTACCAACTGTCTTGTGGCATGCACACATGACAGTGCAGACTCGTGGTGGCTAGGACGCCGAACCCCATCACAGGTCCAAGAGACCTGCCCACTGCCCTCCATGTTAATTCGAGATAGCATGGAGGTGTAGTAAGTGCCTGCATAATGGAAAGAAGGTCCTGGGCTCCTAATGGCTGTTTCTGTATGCAGTATGCATGTTTTTCCTGTTTGGATTTGTTTACTCTGGGTAACATGGTTCCCTTACACTTTTTTTTTTTTTTTTTTGCCACTGAACCCAAGGTCGAAAGGTTTTGGCATATTTAATTTCTGTCAAGGTTCGTGTGAACCAATCACTGCTGCGATACCAGTCTTTTGAGTATCTAGACTGGCACTTGTTTACATAGTGATGAACATAAAAGCATATGGTCTTCAAGACATGGCTCATTCTGCCTGTTATGTTCTTTCAACATATCAAACATTGCCTCATCCACAGGCTACTATAGTTCTGTTATGGCATTGCCTTCAACTCAAGTAATACGGAACTAAACCCACGCATGTGTTGGACTTAGACAATGCCAACTTGAGGGTTTTTTTTTTTTTTTTTTTTTTTTTTTTTTCATTTTGAGATGTGACGAAACCGTTTGTCATGTGACTGTCCTATGCACCCATGAAGCACTGAAACTGAGCAACTGAATATGTTTGCGTGTTGATGAATGCAAGTCATTGGCAATAGAATCTCTACTTTCAGGTAACCCGAGTTTCTCATGGGGGCTGGTCCAAGCCTGTGATATCACATTGGTGGTGTCAACTATTTGTACTGAGCACTCTAACCAATCAGTGAGGCTCTAAAACCCATATTGGTTAATTTTGCCTTTTGCTCTATGTGGTAGTGGAATTCAACCATGTGAAGACTTTTGGGAATCTTTGAGCACAACCGCGACTCAAATCTAGCTGTCAGCTACCGGATGAGGCATCAAAGTAATCTACTACTGTTAAATCATTGTTGGGATTCCCTCCAAAAACAACAACAACAACAAAAAAAAGCATTTAAGCCAGAGTTTGTTGACATCTTCCAGTATGCAAAAGGTCCCAGACCTCCAGCAGACACTAACTGGGCAGCTGCTTCATCTCTGAATAGAAAATGTGAATGTGTGTATTTAAGCTTTTTATATCATCACCACATCACATGAGGTGTAACTCCGCCTGATCCTGCCTTTGCTCAATGGATTGTTTGGTGCAGTCAATCATTTCCCATGATTAGCCGTAGACGGTGATGTATAACCAAACACAATGTCACATTTGGCTCCGGACTCTTAAAACATATGCCCAGACGATGTCTATGCTAAATCACAAATCGATGTTTTTATAAAGCTTTACTTTCTACAAATCTTGTTTATGGATTTATCCTGAATGTAAACTTATGCTCTACAAACTTTACTCTGAGCAATTATTCCGCTGACTTTAGAGCCCGTAAAAAAAAAAATAACAATAAGAGCTTTACCCTGTGTTGCATGCTGACCAAGTAACCGACAAATATATACAGTTTTGCACAAGTTGTTCCTTGATATGTCTGGAGATTTGCCCGGTTGTTTGGTTTTCACTCATCACACTCCCGCCCTTCCCCATCTTCCTCCCACATCCTGGAACTTTGGCCTTTGGCTTGTTTGTGAAACGGTACACAAGCCTAACTCCCCAAGGGATGAAATTGAGAAACGGGAGGTCTGTATCCCCGAGCATTTGTCCCGCAGGTCCTGCGTAGCTTACCATTGGTCAGGGCACTTGATGAGGTGATAGGGGGAAGGGGGAGTCTGGAACCGAAATGTCATGGTGAGTTAGTCCAGTTGACCGCTGTGGTCCGACTAGACCGGAGAATAATATTTTTCTAAGATTGCCCGGCAGGTTCCTCTGTCCTCTTGGCTTCCTCACATTCCTCCGGTTTGTCTCCAAATTCCCTGATACACTGAACAGTCTGTGTAAAGTTCATTTGGTGCTGATTGTAATCTCGCTACCTGCCAGAGTTCTCCCTCTGCCATAAATGTAACAGACAAACCTTACCATAAACACACATTTACCTTCATGACTGTGGACCAATACTTGGATCTCAGTGAATTTGTTTGTGATTACTGGAAGATAATGGGGCACATGGGATCTCAGGAAATCGTGAATGTCAAGTTTCCTTTTATACTTGCTCAATGCATTTCAAACTGGTTCCATCCAAGAGATTGTGATGTCGTATGAATTCAAGTAAATTCAACCGACCTTTGTGGCCTTACAGCTTTAATCAGTCGCCACAAGAAAATTTGCCCAATCTATGTGGCACGTTCGTCAGTCATAGCAGTCCCTCATGTGAACATTGAGCCAAGCATTACCATATGTCACCTCCTTGTTTATGCTTTTGAAGACATCATGTATATGTGAGTGAATTGTTGCAGGCCACCAGTACTTCATGGGTTTTTTTGTACGTGTTTACAATGCCAAAAATCGAGGAATATTTGCAAGAAAATTTGGAATGAATGCTGTGATGTTTTAGCTGTTTTTGGTATTACATGATGCCTTTTAAAACAAGGAAATGATGCACGATGATTATATATGTATATATATATATATATATATATATATATATATATATATATATATATATATATATATATATATATATGTGTGTGTGTGTGTGTGTGTGTATGTATGTATAATATATATATATATATATATATATATATATATATATATATATATATATATATATATATATATATATATCTCAACATTTGTTTGACAAGTAAAACTTGTTTTGGGGAAAATTGTGGCGAATGGATAGAATTACAAGGTCTGGCAAAATACAGGAGAATTGGTTGAATTTGCATGAAATTATGACATCACATAATCCTAGACGCTCACTGTCTACAATGAGATGTTCATGTAAAAGAACCATTGCTGTCCTTCGTCAAGAGGAGCTGCATAGCCGTCAGCGTATTTCTGCTTCTGCCCTGCAATGGCTTGGCAAGCTGTCCAGGATGTACTTTGCCCTCACCTAGAATCGGCTGAAATGGGCACCAGCCTCCCTGTGACCCCAACTAGGATTAAGCAGTTCAGAAAATGAATGAATAAATCATCCGAGATAGTTAGAATAATAAAATACTTTAAATGATTTTTCTATATAATCTCATTACCGTAATTTCCAGACTATAAGCTGCGACTTTTTTTCACACAACAAAGTGGCTACTCTATAGGTTTTTTACGGGCTAACAGCCTCCAGGGGGTGTTCTGGCAGGAAGTTGCAAGAGCAAGACAGACACCTGCGGCTTATAAAGAGGTGCGGCCTATATACGTACTTTTCTTTTTTAATTTAGTTTGGAGTGCCTGATATTCAGGTGTGCTCAATGGTCTAGAAATTACGGTAATTATCTTCTTGGGTGGCATAGTATTGTGGTGGGTAGCACATTTACCTCACAGCAAGAAGGTCATGGGTTCGAGTCCTGTGCTTGGGCATTTCTGCGTTGAGGTTTGCATGTCCTCGCTGTACTTGCGTGGGTGTCCTTTGTGTACTCTGATTAACTCACACAGCCTAAAGACACATTTAGGGTAACTAGCGGTTCCAGGTTGAGCTTAGGTGTGAACAAGGGTAGCTGTGTGTGTATGTGTGTGTGTGTGTGTGTGTGTGTGTATTGCCCTGTGATATTCTGGTGGTGAGCGGTTCAGGGTATACTCTGTCATTGCCCAGTGTTGGCTGAGATAGGCTCCAGCCTTCAAGCGAGTATGAATCAGTTTGGTATTAAAGTGAGCGTGTTATTGAGTAATAATCTGAAAGCGGTGGGTGTGTCCCGTTTCTGTGAGATTCTGTATGAAAGGTCCCACAGGTTTCATTAAAGTATTTTACTGCCTCGGTGAACATTTTCTATTGCTTCAATTTGCTTTGTTTACAAAGAATAATTTAGTTGTTCTAAGTAATCTGTGTCTACAGTCATGGACTTATTGCAGTAGCACGTGTGTGTGTGTGTGTGTGTGTGTGTGTGTGTGTGTGTGTGTGTGTGTGTGTGTGTGTGTGTGTGAACTGAGGAGCTTGGAATTCACATGCAGCTCTGAGGCACTGGTTGTAATGACTTCCAGTGTGCCAGCTTTATCTCTGTCCCTTGGGCTTCTGCATGGCTAATTGCTGTAAAAAGATTTCTAATGAGCCCCAGGATGGACTCACTTACATTTCTGTGCCTTTAAAAAAAATAAGGAGGGACGGCTACTAAAATAAACATGGAGATAATTAATTATTATAAATAAACATTATGTGTGTTAGGTCGTTTACAATATGTTTTGTGACTTCTCCTGTCTGAGTGTAGTAACACTGCAATGTGGGAAATATTCATTCATTCATTTTCTGAATCCTAATTAGAGTCACAGGGAGCCTAGCGCCCATCTCATCCGACTCCGAGCGATGGTGGGGTACACCCTGGACAGCTCGACAGGCTTTCGCATGGCCCAATACGCATGGTACAACCATCTATACACTCACATCTATGGGTGATTTGGAACAGCCAGTTAACCTACTGTGCATGTTTTTGGACTGGGGGAGGACACCGGAGTACCCGGAGGAAACCCATACAAGCACGGGTAGACCATGCAAACTCCACACAGAAACGCCCAGGCTGGAAATCGAACCCAGGAACTTCTTGCTGTGAGGCGGACGTGCTAACCACTACGTCACCGTACCGCCGGGAAATATTTCAGTTAATATTGCATATCTCAAATCTGATTTCCCAGCCAATTTTCGACATAATCTTTTATTTAAAAAATATGGAATTGTTGACGTCATACGGCTTTCTATGCAGGAAATGTTGGAAATCTACAGTGTCAGAATGTTCAGTACATTTTCCACATGTGGTGAGTTTTAAGGATGAAGGGAAATGAGAAGGTAAGGATGTCATGTACTCACCTTCTGGGGAATGTCTCAGTCGTACACAGACCACTGAGCACTGCTGTATCAGGTGCCAGACCCCATGTTCCTCTGTCTTTCTGTCCCTCGGTCACGATATCCAGCTCGTGTGTCACATGACCTACACACACTACACTGCAATAGCGACTGATTTCCGTACACACTGTGATGACATCAGAAGCAAAGGTGCTACCATACCAGAGCTTCATGCACTGCTTATAGGTTTCTGGATGTTCTGCGACATTAAATGGATAAAATTGCTATAAGAAAGAGCAACGTTGGTGTGCTTTTATTTATTTGCCCACTGACTAATCCTTCTTGGGTCACAAGGAGGCTGGGGTTTATCTCAGCCGACTCTGGGCAAAGCCATGGTACACCCGCAACTGCTTGCTAATCTAATGCAGAGCCAACAAACAACACCTGCATAACAATTCACTCTCACATTTTAGTGCATGGGGCAAGTAGTGGCCCGGTGGTAAAGGTACTGGATCACTGATCATAACGTTGGGGGTTCAAGCCCCACTCTCAATGGGTTGTCAGTGTTGTCCACCCAGTGTTCCTAACTGGGTGAGGAAAGGCCGGCCATGTCTATGGTGTCACTGTCTATGGTGAGAGGTTCATGGGGCTCTCCAATCTTATCCTCAACGGGCCGGTGTGGGTGCAGGTTTTCACTTCAACCAAACAATAAGCAGACCTTTCACCTGTTTCCACCAATCACTGATCATCAAAAGAAAAGAAAAGAAAAAAAAAACTAGATTGTACATTACTGTTTCAATTCTGAAGTGGGGCCATCTTGGAGAGATCACCTTGCGTTAAGTCTTCAAGCGAGGTGATCTCACCAAGATGGCCCCACTTCAGAATTGAAACAATCTAATAATCTAGTAATATCCAATCTAGTTTTGTTCTTTTCTTTTGATGATCAGTGATTGGTGGAAACAAGAGGAAGGTGTGGCTACTGTATGGTTGAAGTGAAAACCTGCACCCACACCGGCCCTTTGTGGACAAGATTGGAGACTCCTGGTGGAAAAGAACTATTGGCGACTTTCGACAAGAGTAGCTGCATAGCCGTCAGCATGTTCTGCCCAGCGATGGGCTGGAGAGCCGTCCAGGGTGCACTCTGCCCTCACCTAGAGTCGGCTGAGATGGGCGTCGGCCTCCATGCGACCCTAATTAGGATTCAGCGGTTCAGAAAATAAATTGAGTGCATTTTGAAACAACCAATAAGCCGAATGTGTATGTCTTTGGACTGCAGGAGGAAACTGAATACAAAGATGAAACCTATGCAAGCATGAAGCTCACACGGAAACACCCCGCAGAAACGCTCTAGCTGAGCCCAGTAATCAAACCCAGCCCCCCCCCCCCCCCTTTTTTTTTTTTTTTTTTTAAATCACCGTCAGGGAGATGTGCTAATCACGACACCACCTTGCTACCTCTTGAAATGTTTAATTCCTTATTGAATTAATGTAGATCTGTTCAGGTCTGTGTAATATAGCTCCGAGTCATTTATTATAACTGCAGTGCCAGTCAGAGAAGAATTCTGATTTGCATAATCAGCTATAAGCTCGGCTGAGAAGGCGCTAACACCGGATTAATGCCTTTTTAATACTCCAGTGCACTGGGCCTGTCTGTCTGTCAGCCAAGAACTTCTATTGTTATTCCAAAATAAGGATGAGACAATGCTGGAGGAGCACCGTATTTATTGCAGCCAGTGATATTTCCGATGGTTTGTGCCACACTCTGCTACAACACATGACTGGCTCCAAACTGCTTTGTTTCCCCTCAGCTGAACCGACGTTTTAATTCTTCAGTTTTCGCAAAGCACGCATTAACTCTGGAAAAAGTGACTCATGGTTTGGCCAGCATGACATTCACCTCATCTTCAATGAATCAGCGAGATCGCCTCCCCAGAGACGAGTTCTCTCGCTGTACCTCAGATTTTTGTCACTAGAATTAAACTTTTCTTGGCTAAAAGTGGGTATTTGATACTCCTCGCTCTCATTCCGGGCTGAGCTCGTCAGTGCACTCGCCAGATGTTTACCGTGATATACGCTATTTACATTCGCTCGGCTAGCGCGAGATTTCATTCTGTTACACCGAAAGTGAACTGCACTGATGGATTGCAGAACAGCTTGTAAACGATAGGCTGGTCCTGGCTGGCCACTTTACACTCTATATTTAGAATCCCGCGGCATTCATTCAGAAAATCTGAAGGCTCTGCTCCATTATTTGAATTATAACGTTCAGAACTCGAGCCTGCGAAAAGTTTCACTTCAACACATTCAAAACAGACTATAGATTTTCAGTTATATCAATATTTCTCCCGACATTCCACACACATCGAACTCTCCCATTTTCTTGCTTCTGTCTCCATTTATTTTGGAGACTACACTGTTGCGTCTGGGTCTGCCACTCCGACAACCGGCGCGGCTAATTCACTCAGTGTTAGCAGGCGTGAGAAAGGCTGCAGCGTACGATTGGATTAGCCTTTGAGCTCAATGTGGGCTAATTGATGAAAATGACCCTGGTGCAACAGAGCGCAAGCATTGTCTCAACAGCCACAAAGTCTGTGCACGTCAACACAGATTTCTTGACCACGTGCCATCCATTCTTACTTTGTTGGCCTTGGAGACTGTTGAGGCCTGTTGGCAGCTAATGTGGTGCTTGGAGGGATTGTCTTGAAGGTTTTTTTTTTTTTTTTTTTTTTTTTTTTTTTGTAATATATTAATCAGCCACTACCAGCCAGGAAGTAAAAGTGTGATTGAAAACAAATGCTTTGTTTTGTTGGGTTTATGGAGTCAGATTTACACAACAAACTCGGATTTAAAGTCACGATTAGACTGGTGATGCCTAACGTGTCAAGCCTTTGATATGTAAACTATGAAAGAAGTAGAAGATAATTGAGTGTCCTATTATAAGAAAATATCAAAGCCCAGGACTTGAACCAGGACTGACTTGGTGTGTGTGTGTGTGTGTGTGTGTGTGTGTGTGTGTGTGTGTGTGTGTGTGTGTGTGTGTGTGTGTTTTGGGGGGGGGTGTTAACCACTATGCTACCGTGCCGCCCATAACAATTTCATTCATTCATTTTCTGTAACCGCTTAGTCCTAATTCGGGTTGCGGGGAGGCTGGCGCCCATCCCAGCCAACTCTGGGCGAGGGCAGAGTACACCCTGGATGGCTCACCAGGCCATTGCAGGGCGGAAACACGCTGATGGCTATGCAGCTCCACTTGTCGAAAGTCAGCAATGGTTCTTTTGCATGAACCTCCCACCATAGACAGTGAGGGACATGGCTGTCCTTTGATAACCCAGTTCGCTGCATCATTAGGGGGGACGGGGGATGTTGATAACCCACTGAGTGTGAGGCTTGTACCCCCAACCTTCGGATCAGTGATTCAGCGCCCTATACCACTAGGCCACCCCTGCCCCCATTACAATTCGTAACTGCCAATTTTCATTGATTGAAGCATGAGACGTCAGTGGTGTTAAAATTCTCTTCGCAACGCAGTTAAGGACGGCACCGTGGCGCAGTGGTTAGCACGTCCATCTCACAGCGAGCAGGCCTGGGTCCGATTCTCAGGCCCACGTGTTTCTGTGTGCATTACCTTTACATTTGGCAGACGCTCTTATCCAGGGCGACGTACAATCATCATTTCTATACGACTTGAGCAATTAGGACAGTGGTGGCCTCGTGGTAAAGGGCACTGAATCGCTGATCCTAAGGTTGGGGGTTTGAGTCCCACTCTCCACGAGGTTCTCACTGCCCCCCATGTGTGCAGCTAACTGGGTCTATAGTGAGAGGTTCGTGTCAAAGAACCATTGCTGACTTTTTTTCAAGAGTAGCTGCATCGCTGTCAGCGTGTTTCCGCCCCTTGCGAAAGGGTTGTGTCAGGAAGGGCATCCGACGGAAAAAACTACGTCAAATCAAACGTGCGAATCATTAATATGAGTTCCATGAAGATGGAGGAAGATGATTCTTTCTCGCGACCCCTGAGAAAAAGGGAACAGCCGGAAGGAAAAGAAGAAAATACAACTTGAGCAAAGCAATTGATGGTTAAGGGCCTTGCTTAAGGGCCCGACAGTGGTGACAATGTGGACAGTGTGCAGTTTGCATTTTTGCTTGTCCTGTGCTTGTGGGTTTCCCCCAAGACATGCACAATAGACTTGACTGACAGATCCAAGTTGCCCCAAGGAGCTGTGAGAGCGTGTATGAATATGGTGGCCCTTCGGTGGTCGGTTGAACCGTTCAGGGTGCAAACCTACTCAGTATAACACGACTTAGAAAATGATTTACACTTAATGCGACAGGGCTGTGGTGTGAACCATCCTTTCTTTTATACTCCCGCGGTGGAACTAACCACACACCGTTCTTATTCACCCCACACAAGATACAAAAATTGCATTCTGGGATTTGCTGTTTGCCGATAAATATTTGAAGAGTTCTTTCGATCTAAGGAGAATCGATTACTTTGTTTTCGAAGTGTTGCCCCACTCTCTGTGGAATGCATTCACCTTGAATTGCTTCCTGTTTGATTTTCACCAAACCATCAGTTCAAGCCCGTTTAAACATTAAGGAAAAGTTATTTCCTGTTCTGATATATAACAGGCACCGAGCTCTGACTTGCATGCTGCCATTAAATGATGATCCCTTTTCAGTGTGCTTTGGATCTCTTACAAGAATCTTCTTTTGCTTCTGACAAACATTATCACTAGAGATGGAAGAAAAATACTGGGCCATGAACCACCAATCACCAACTTTCTGATAAATACAGTAGGCCCTTGACCATTCGCGTTCATCGCTCGCGTCCCCACATACTTGCGGATTGGCGACAAACCCGGAAATAACTGGCACATGATTCAAATTTAGCCAATGGCTGAGAGCTTTTTTTTCTCCCTCCTGCTGATTGGTTGCAGATGATGCGTACACCTCTTTTTTCTCCTTCGCGTACAAGTTATCAACGTGGTTGCCTGAATTCTGAAGTGAATTTTTTTCGTGTGTTCTTAATGATTATTTAAGCGCTATGATGTCACTCAAACGCCCTGCATCTTCTCTAGTTTCTGGTATGGAGCCTAAGCGCTTTATTTATTCATAAATATTACCACAGTACAAAATTAAAAAGTTTTTACTTAATCATTACTACATTATACTGCATTATTATTATACTCGCGGATTAGCGGCAAACCCAGAAGTTTCTAGCATGTGATTCAAATTTAGCCAATGGCTGAGAGCTTTTGTTTCTCCCTCCTGCTGATTGGTTGTAGATGATGTGTACACCTCTTTTTTTTCCCTCCTTCGCCTATATGTCATCAACGTGATTGCTTGAATTGTGAATTTATGTTTTTTTGGTGTGTTTTTAATGATTATTTAAGCCCTATGATGTCACTCAAACGCCCCGCCTCTTCTCTAGCTTCTGGTGCGGAGCCTAAGCTCTTTATTTACTCATAACTATTATAACAGTACAAAATTAAAAAGTTTTTACTTCATTATTACTACACTTTACTGCATTATTACTGTATTAATGAGTAAGACTGGCTATAGAATGGGTTTAAGAAGCATATTTTAGCGCATGTAAAATCATACACAGGGTTTTAAAACCGCGTCAATAACTCATGGATTTTCATGATCCGCGGGAAGGGCCAGAACCGAACCATCATGGAAAACAAAGGGCTAACTGTACTAACACTATCATGATAGCTGTGGAGTGGTCACCTGACCTAAAATGTGGAAAAGCTACCTGTTAATAGAATTGTTTTAGTTTGCTTTCCTTTCTGTTTCCATATCGTATATACTAAAACTTTGAATGAGTTTAAAAAGACACTGTTGAACAGAGCTTGCATAGCACACAGAGATCATCTGCTTCTGTCATGGCTAAAGTTTACAAAAAATAAACAAACAAACAAACCAAAAAGTACCCCCCCCCACACACACACACACACACACACACACAATATGCAGCTAACCGGGTTATCCAAGGCCGGCCACATGTCTCACTGTCCGTGGTGAGAGGTTCATGTAAAAGAACCATTGCTGACTTTCGTCAGATGAGACCGCATAACAGTCAGCATGTTTCTGCCCTGCGATGGCGGGTGTACCCTGTCCTCACCACGAGTCGGCTGAGAGGGGCACCAGCCTCCCCGTGACCCTAATTAGGATTAAGTAGGTCAGAAAATAAATGAATGATTCATGAATAAATCAATGGAAATCTGTTTCTTTATGATTTCAATTAAAAACAAATCATTTGGAGAACTGTGCCTTTCTTAGGCTTGTTATCACACTTTTGGGCCCACTCTGCATACATTTGCAATGATCTCCATGACAACTGGAATGGAACAGTGAACAATTTCAACAGTAATTTAAGTAAAAGTCCTAATCACATGTTCACCCTCTGGCATTTCACTTTCTGACACCTTTTTGTTCCTGCAGTCATGATGTTTCTGTCATTCTCCAGTTACTTATAAAAATAAACCAAGTGGAAATTTTAGCCCTTTAGATTACTTCACTTGCACACCTGTCTGATTTCTGACTGTCAGTCATGGCACACTTATAAACAGGTATTTCATTTTCCTCTTCCTAAAGGTTTCTGGAAGGTTTTGTATTATATAACACTCTTTTCCTGCGTAGTCTGTGCTAGATTATTTTAGTACACAAATAGATTAAAATATGGATGGATAAATTAATGGGTGGCTGGATGAGTAGCTGTTTGATAAAGTGATAGATGAATAGGGGGATGTATGGATGTATGGATGGATGGATGGATGGATGGATAGGTGGATAGATAGACTAAGGAAAAGTGATAAATCCATCGGTAGGAGCATGGGTGCTTGATAGACGGTAGATTGATAAATAGGTATATGGATGGATGGATGGATGGATGAACAAACAAAATGAAAAATGATAAATGTATTGGTGGGTGTGCGAGTGCTTAGTAAATGGATTGGTATGTAGATGCATGAATGGACAAATTACTGGCCAGCAGTGACGTGCGTTCAGGAGAGGCAGGTGAAGGCAGAGCTTTGCTTGAAAAGAAAAAAAAAAAAGTTAATCATAAAATAAATTAAAGGTTAATATTTGTCAGCTGGTGTGTATTACAAACCCTTTTACCGTTTGAATCCAATATTACTATTAATTTTTTCAGTAAAAAAAAAAGAGCAGTATTTCCAGATGTCCCGTTCAGATACAGGGCGGAGCTGTGCGGTAAGTCGGCGCATTGATGTGCCACTCAGTGGATTGGGTCTGTCACAAACTCTACTGGTATGCAAATAGTTTGTCACTGTCCCTCTATATATCACAGATGAAATACTTTTAAACACTCTGATTATATACTTTGTCTTTTCATAGTGCGGACAATGTATAACATGTATTTCTGTAACGTATTCAAGCTGCAGATTAATCATAAAACCCGGTAAAAAAGTTCCTAGGTGAGGCAAACAGTACCGCTGACTCATGCCAGAGGGCGCTTGTGAGCCCACAGATTCTTGCACGACCTACAATCTTCTTGGTTTGTAGTTTATATTTTCTTTTCAAACCGCCTTATAAAATGGATTATATGTTTCCAAGCTGAGACAAGGGGCGAACAACTAAACGGCAACCAACGCAGCTGGAATAAATTTTAACCTCAAAAGAAATACGTGTCACATGTTTGTGTACAAACTGCTGATGCATGTGTGTGGGTGTTTGTTATCTGAATCAATAGCTATGGGGATGAATAGATTAATGTATGTAAAAAATCATGTGAACGTAGCTGGGTAGCCACTATATCAGGCAATACATATGTGATTGCAATGCAATTGTCATTCATTCATTTTCAAAGCCACTTAATCCTAATTAGAGTTATGGGAGGCTGGCGTCTATCTCAGTCGACTCTAGATGAGGGCAGGGAACACCCTGGACAACTTTCCAGGCTATCACAGGGCCAATACTCGCACCGAGGGGCTATTTGGAATAGCCAATTAGCCGACTGCACATGTTTTTAGAAAGTGGAAGGAAATCAGAGGAAATCCACGCAAGCAGGGGGAGAACATGCAAACTTCAGCCAGGAACACTGAGCTAGGAATCGAACACCAGCGTTCTTGCTGTGAGATGTGCGGATGTGCTAACCACTACGCTACTGTGCTGGCGCACAATGCAATTGTATTAAATATAATTCATTAAACTGAATTTTTGTTAATCATTTCAGAGAAGATTTACTTCAGAGTATCAGCATTAAGTTATACTGCATTCTCTTTGGGATTGACGCCAACAGTTAAGACTACTTTTGAAAAAAAAACAAAAAACCCCCCAAAATTCAGGCTTCTTGCCAAGAATTTTAATGAGGTCTTTTGGGATTATCCAATTCATTTGAGATACTAATCCAGCTTGTTGAATGAACAAATGTTCCAGCAGTGTAAAACCGCTTAGCTAAGTTTTAATTAGTTTAATTTAATACTACACACTGAATAGCTCGTTTTTAGCACTGAGATCCGATGGCTTGCTGAAATGGCCATGTGACTCGTATTAGAAAGATTTGCATGTGCAAATCAAACATTTGCAGTGACCCTTCCCTTTAAGACGATGAATGATGCTAAATCCTTCCAGAAAAACAGACCCACTGGACTTTTCGACCACAATTTCCAACCCTCCATACTGAGATCATTTCCAGAAATCTAGTCACCGGTGTTTTTCTTCAAGTAATATGATCATGGTAATGCAACGGTTTTTGAAACTTTAGGTCTTTAGTCCAAAGTAATGGTCCTATTAAAACATTAATTCTGGCGCTCGAGTAGGGAAATCACGACTTTAAATGTCAACATCATAGCCAACTAAAGTAGTTGAAGGGAGTGTAATTAGTTCTGCTCTCTGAGTGGCAAGGTTATCCTTCCTCTTTCCGTGATTAGCCAGCGAGGCAATAACCAGACCGTCAGCATCTGGTGGCTCATGGAAATGGGGCATTCAGTTCACTGCTCCAAGCATGTACTGCTTACATATGATGAGACGAGGATCAGCTCACAAACATACAGATTTGTTTATCCAGAGGCGCACAGCTTTAACCTTTATTCTCATCAGATGATCCTTGTTGGCATTCGTAAAGAACTTGGTTGCATTCTTTTACGCTAAAGTGTACTATCCTACCTCACTAAAGGGCCCTGTCTTGGTTTTTTTTTTTTTTTTTTTTTGGATTGTTTCTCTAAAGTAGTGCTTCTCAGATAGTGGGGTGTGGTGTGATGCTGGGGGGAGTGCGTATGACCCTGGGTAACATGCTTGTCTCGAATTTTGCACGAGATTTGAGTGTAATTGCACCTCCACTCCACTAGTTGGCAGTGGCACGCTCATTGTCACGCTATGGTGTAGCGTTTTTTTCGCAAGAGCAGCAAACGATATGAAGTGCAGTAAACAACTACTCAAGAAACAACACAGAAAAATTTCTAACAGGAATGAAGAGAAAGGTGGAGAGAGACGGAGACATTAAGATAAAAGTAAAGTTGAATTAGTTTAAATAAGGATGTATTATTTTTGCATATTTCAGGTACATTGGTGCACTTTAAATCTTTTCTGTTACAGATTAAAAACAATGTTAATAAAGTTTTTCTTTATTGTAGGTTGAACTATATTTCTTTCTTTTTTGTTTTTAATGGGAAGATGCAATAAAGATACAATGATATAACAATAAAGATACAGTAAAGATACTATGCAGAGGTGTACTGATAATAATTTTATAGACAATAAATGTACTATTTATAGTCGGGGCAGTATTGGGGAGGGGGTCATGAAATGTTTTTTCTTCCTGGGGGGGGGGGCCCACAGAAAATCATTGAGAAGCACTGCTCTAAAGAAATGCTCATAGATTCTTAGCAGTGCCTGACAACGCTTCAAGTAGGTCTGTTAGCCTTCAAAAAAACATTAGTACGACTTAATTGTCTGAAAAGGATGTTAACCAAAACTGCAGAAATTGGTCCCGCTTCTTTGTGTCTATTTTCAGGCTCGGGAGTCAGAACCGAACTCCGTTCAGGATTCCCATTGTGCTCACATCTTTTTAAACATACCTAAGGACAACTGTTCATTCTGCAATTTTCACTGATAAATTGAACGAAAAGGATGGAAGCACCGTGATGGTAGTAGTGGTTAGCATGTCCATCACACAGCGAGAAGGTTCTGGGCTTGAGTCCAAGGCTCGGAGAGGGTGTTTCTTTGTGGAGTTTCCATGTCCTCCCTGTGCTTGCATGGGGTTTCTTTTGGGTGTTCTCCAGTTTCTTCAAACGAGCCAGTGACATGCACATTAGGGTGATTGGCTGTTTCAAATTGACCCTAGATGTTTGTGTAAATGTGAATGGTTATGTGTGTGTGTGTGTGTGTGTGTGTGTGTGTGTGTGTGTGTGTGTGTGTGTGTGTGTGTGTGTGTGTGTGTGTGTGTGGTGGCCCTCTGATACACTGGCAAGCTGTTTAGGGAATCGCCTGAGATAGGCTTCACAAACAAGAAGGTCGTAGTTGGATTAAGCAGTTCCAAAAATGAATGAGTGAAAATAAAAGCTCAAGTTTCTTGGGTGCATCCAAGTTTTCCTACAAGGAAAAATCATTTTACCATACATAGAAGGAGATGGACCTTGGGTGGGTGGATGGGTGGATGAGGGCACCATGATTACTCCTTTCATTCTCAACAGGACCGTATGGTCCTCTTTCAAAAAAAAAAAAACTGCTAATAACTATTAGACGGATTCTATACTTGTTGTGGCATCGCCTGGTGCAACACAGCTTGATCCCACGTGCCTCAGTCAGCTGTGAGACAACTTTGAGTGTGCATGATTGTGTTGTTCATGAATTTGTGAGTGTTATTATGTTATTATTATTCTTGCTATTATAATTTTGTGGACAGTAAAGTGTTCGGGGTGTTTCCTTAGGTCTTTTGGATTAGGAAAAACTAGTGATTTTCTCTCTCTCTTTTTTTTTTTTTGAACTGCAAAACATAATTCGGGTGTTAAAGGGTTAAGTCTGCATAGCTATACAGTACCTTTTGGGAAGTGTGTGCTGTGTTGACCGAGCCTTGATCTGATGTATTTTGTGCTGCTGCAATGTTTAGGTGAGTAGTTTCCTTTAATATAGTTCAAGTTGTTAAGAGTGAGAAGTAAAGCCAGATCCAAATATTGGGTGTAACCCAAAAGAGAATGGTTTCCCCTTTAAATCCAGAACTCGTGCTGCCTCAGAGAAGTTTTTCTTCCCACCTTGGTGTATCAGCTCATTCATTCAGGGATAGATTTACATCGGGATTTCTATTTAAAGGTCATTTCACTTACCAGTTATAATGAAATGAAATACCAGAACCAGAGAGAATCTCTTTCTGAAACCATTTGCTTTCTCCTGTACCCGAATGTCAGTGACTGCTGCAAAGGACGCAATGATGTTAGTAAATATTTGAATGTCTTTTTTAATTTATCTTGAAACCATGTGCCATATTCTGTTTCTTAATGTTTATATGAACATTTACATTTACAGCCTTTGGCAGATGCCCTCATTCCAGATAGACTTACTTTTTTTTAATCCCATTTATACAAGTGAACAGTTGAGGAGTCTGGGTCTCACTCACAGGCCCAAGGGCGGCCACAGTGGTATTAGGGTTTATAACGCTGACCTTCTGCTCAGTAACCCAGAACCTTTACCACTGTGCTATCAACTGATTTCTGTCTTTCCAACTTTTTAAGAATGGCTGTTATTGCACTTGGCACTTGTGGAAGAATATTCTTCTGGTCACATGTTTTTTTTTTTTTTTCCTTTCTTTTTATTGATATTGTAAAAAGATGCAGAACCAAAACAAGATATAGAACGGGTGAATCAGAGATACTGAGCAAGTGAGCTGAGGTGGTTTCACTGTGGAAAATTTTGTATTCATTCATTCAATCCTTTTCTCAGCCGCGTGATCCTAATGTGGGCAGCTGGGAGGCTGGTGTCCAATTCAGCGGACTCTGGGTGAGGGTGGGGTACACCTTTCCAGGCCATTGTAGGGCCAACACACTACCATCCACTTCCTCTCTCTCTCACACACACACACACACACACACACACACACACACACACCTAAGGGAGTAAGTATCCTGATGAAACCCACACAAGCACGGGGAGAACATGCACATTCCACACATAAATGCCTGAGCTTGGAATCGAATGCAGGACCTTCTCGCTGTGAGGTGGACATGCTAACCACTATGCCGCTGTGCTGCCCCGAGTTGAATCATAAATTGTCATTTAAATGAATGAGCGGAAAATCTAAAATGGTTTTGTTTTCTAAACTCCGAAATAACCCTCTGATCCCATCACGTGTCGTCCTGGTGCTACTTCCTGTCAGTTTTAGAAACAGGGCAGCAGTTCATTTGATTTGTAAATTATTACCTCAGTACTTGTCAGGTGACTCAAAATATTTTCCAAACAACTGTGTTGGCATTCAACAGAATCCTAATTCAGCCTTTGTTATGCTACTAGTGCTGCCGTGTCTTGCTGTATCTTGGTCAGTTTGGGCATGTGTTCCCAATCACTGCGTTACGCAGGGCGATGGTGTGGTTAGTCAGTGTTTGGGTGGTGTTTCTAACATGTCATCCTGTGTGTGTGTGTGTGTGTGTGTGTGTGTGTGTGTGTGTGTGTGTGTGTGTGTGTGTGTGGCTATGTGGGGGATGGGATGATGAATTTGAAGAATAAAGTAGTGAATATTGAAGGACATCCTGCCTGTGTGATGTGAATTTCGGCAGAACCTTTTGCTCTCTTCCCTGAAAGCTGTCTTGGTCGGCCGTGTTTAGTTGAGAGGAGTGTCGTCCTGTGTGTGAAATTGCATTTCAGTTTCAGATCCTTACACTGAGACCTAAAAGTGAAGAGGTTTTTTTTTTTTTCCTGTTATAATATACTTTTTTTGAGAGGTATTTGTCTGTATTGCTGATGACAATAATTAAACAAAACGCAATTCTCATTTTTCTGTCTATCAATTACAGGACTGAAATAAAATCTGGGTGGATGTGGTATACATTTGGAGGCCATTCTTACAGAGTTACTGCACTGGGCAACAAATCAAGGCCCAGGGCTTTTTGCCAAGTGTTTGTGTGTGCGTGCGTGTGGTGTGCGTGTGGTGTGTACGTATTTATGTGGTGCGTGTGGTTTGTGTGTTTGTATGTGCGCATGTGGTGTGTACGTGTAATGTGGTGTGTGTGGTGTGTGTATGTATGTATGTGTGTGTGTGTGTGTGTGTGTGTGTGTGTGTGTGTGTGTGTGCTTGGTGTGTGTGTGTGTGTGCTTGGTGTACTGGGTGTGTGTGTGTGTGTGTGTGTGTGTGTGTGTGTGTGTGTGTGTGTGTGCTTGGTGGGTGTGTGTGTGTGTGTGTGTGTGTGTGCGTGTGTGTGTGTGTGTGTGCTTGTGCGTGTGTGTGTGTGTGTGCTTGTGCGTGTGTGTGTGTGTGTGTGTGTGTGTGTGTGTGTGTGTGTGCTTGGTGTGCTGGGTGTGTGTGTGTGTGTGTGTGTGTGTGTGCGCTTGGTGTGTGTGTGTGTATGTGTGTGCTTGGTGTACTGGGTGTGTGTGTGTGTGTGTGTGGGCTCCACGACACTTTGCTGAGTCCGCCTTCTTGTCTGCTGAACCAGTTTGGTGGTTTCTTCCACACAATCAGCTGCAGCCAGTCTTCGCATGAATACCTGGACAGGTCCTACTCTTTCCGGCTGTCTTGTGCCATGCACACTGCCTTAACTAGAAAACCTGACCATCCAATCATCTAATCAATCCTCAAGTCTTTTGAAATGAAAACTTAAGACCTGGTTAGATCAGTCACACGGGCCACATTAGGGATGATAATGTCTCCAGGAAGGTAGATCTCCAGAAGCAGGATCTGGCACCCCTGCTTAATGCCACAGCGAATGATCCACACGTTTGATTTGGCATAGGTTTTTACATCGGATACCCTTCCTGACACAACCTTTAGCAGCGAACCAATCACAGACAAGCCTCGGTTTCTCTTGCCTCCAGTGGCATTGTACTGTAGTACTTTTCGGAGTTGACGCTGACGGCTTTGCAGCTACTTTTTATGAAAGTCAGCGATGGTCCTTTTACATGAACGTCTCACCATAGACAGTGAGCGACATGGCCGGCCTTTGATAACCCAGTTAGCTGCACACTTGGGGGGGGGGGGGGGGGGCAGTGACAACCTTGTGGAGAGTGGGACTCGAACCCCCAACCTTAGGATCAGCGATTCAGCGCCATTTACCACCAGGCCACCACTGCCCCTCGCTTCATGCCTTAGCATATTTCCTGTAATAGAAAATATCAATAAAACGCTGAATATCATGGCACACAGCGTACCAGCTAATGGCTAGCTTGTGCGTCGGATATATATCAGTCCATACACAATGTATTGTCCCAGCACTGACTAGTCAGAATATGGCATTCTAATACACGACAACAACAGTTAGCGTAACTATTACAGGGATCCCTCACTTTCCCCGGTTGATGGTGATCGAGCCCCACGTGACCGCTGACTTCAGCAAAGTAGGATCGAACCCCCCCGACTGACACACTTGTGGTAGGCCTCCGTCAGTCCCGAAGGACTATGGCTGCACTCTGGCTGGTACCCCAGCTGGTGATACCCCCCAGTGCGCAGAGCCTGGGTAGGGAGTAATGAGGGACAGGCTGTTACCCAAGCAGCAAGCCCCCCCGTCTCGGCGCCACCGGAAGGATCCAATGGAAGGGCAAATGCCGATACGACTGGGTTCCAGTGCCGCTGCAGGAGAGAATCTACGGTCAATTTAGAACGGCTAATTGACCTACAGTGCACGTCTTTGGACTGCGGGAGGAAACTTGTATATGTGTACATAATATCAATAAATACATATTCAATGCTATAAATGCTTATAATCACAATTAAACATTCAAAAATAATGCATAAAACATAAATAAAATATAAATAAACACACATATAGACACGCGCGCAGACACTCAGATGCGCACCTCACATAAAAATGTAAGTAGTTTTGTTTGGAGGTTTTGGGTTGGCTTTTTTTTTTTTTTTTTTTTTTTTTTTTTTTTTCTTGCATAATTGGCATAACTGCAGCATTTTCCTTAACTTTCTCCCATTTTTCCTTAATTTCCTTAAGTTTTTATTTTTCGATGAATATTTTTGAAAAACACGCGATGCACTGAAGCACGGAGTAGCGAGGGATCACTGTATTGTTATTTGTTTTTGTTTGTTTGTTTGTTTTCACTGTATAGTTCGGTACGGTTTACTGGGTTTATCTGACTTAGTTGTGGGGATGTATTTAATATCGCAGGAGGAAATTGAGTTCTTGCAGAGCTTTAAGGTTATGCATAACGTTTGTGGGTGTGATTACAGCGTCTCTTAAGATTCTTGGACACGGAAACGCTGTACGTTAGCGATGCACGGTATTATGTATTGAGTATTATATCCATAATGATTTAAAAACTAGACATTATGGAGTACTTTCGCATTTTCGTGTCCAAACATTTTCTTAGTTTCAACGCAGGGAATTCTTCAGTCAGGGCCAGGTAGTTAGGCCCTTGAGGAAGGCACTTTTCAGCCTTTTTTCACGTACCATCTGGAGAATCGATGAAGCCAAAGACAGCTGGAGCTCCTCTCCGCGAGCTCGGCCAACTCGGAAACTAAAGTTCAAAGCCTGGCCATTCAGCTGTAATTACCACCAAAATGTGCCTACATGTTTTTCAGAGAAATGCAGTATAATTTTACCAAACTTTTATGGCTTTGTGGGTTTCACGCATGGTCACATGCTGGGGTTGCTTGGTCTTGATCTTGGAGAAGTGCCCATCCTGGCATGGCATCATACCAAACCGGAAACAAAACAGTTGCTGCCAAAGTGCCATCTTTATAGACTTCATATTCTTCATATTCTTTCTCCATCCTCCAATCAGCGAAAATTATGAATACTTTTTTTGAATGTGCATTTAAAGGAAGCTTCCTTCCTGGCCTCCCAAATCATTTATGGAGCATCTGGAGTCCTCTAGGGACCATATTTCCATTCACACTGGCCTTATTTTGAGCATGAATCACAAACTGTGCAAGACTCCCTGAACGTGAAGTGAACTCACTGTCAGGTCACCGTGTTCATGGCCTTGTCCCAAGTTTTTATGAGAGGCATGTGCGTGCAGCTATAGGCTGTGATGTATGGCAGGGCATACATCTTCCTTTTGCATGGCGCTGATTGCACTTAAGTGCTCGTTTATCTCATTCCATTATGAACGCTTGTATGAGGTCATCACATTTTCCGAAAGGGTTTTTGGAGATAAAAGTGTCTCATTGTTGAATAGTTGGAGGAAAGAAGGTCCAGAATCAGGCTTAAATGTATTGGATTTTTATTGCTTGTTGCCTGGGTGATAAGAGTCACGCTCGAGTTCATTCTATGTACTTTTTCAAGGTAAGCCCTCCCTGGGCCGCTATACTGCAAATAAAGCTTTTATTCTGAATTCTCATAGGTTGCTTTGCATAAGAACACAAATAACCAGATTATAGACGCTATTGGAATATACAACATGGGAATGGATGGTGATGTCATGGTACTTTGGCATTTACTTCACCAAATCTGCCTATGAATGAGCTGATAGACGGTGAGGTATGTTCTGTCTATGGTAAAGCCACTGGATCAGAGAAATACAAGTATAGCACATAAAACGTTTTCTTTTATTCTTTTATCCTTCATTCATTCATTTCATTTATACTGTCACAGGGAGGGTGGTGCCTACCCAGCTAACTCTTGGTGTGGGTGGAGTACACCCTGGAGTACACCCTGGACACTCCAGGCCCTTGCAGCGCTACATATTTTAAAAATATATATTTTAAAGTAATTTAATTCATTCATTCATTTTCTGAACCACTTAATCCCAATTAGGGTCATGGGAAGGCTGGCGCCCATTTCAGCCGGTCCAGTATACCCTGGACAGCTCGCCAGGCCACCGCAGGGCCAGTCCTCACACAACCATTCACACTCACACCTAGGCGAGCTTTGGAACAGCCAATCATCCGACTGTGCATGTTTTTGAACTTTGGGAGAAAACCTGAGTACCAGGAGGAAACCAAACACGGGGGGGACATGCAAACTCCACACAGAAATGCGTGAGCTGGAAATCAAACCCAGAACCTTCTTGCCTTGAGCGAAACGTTCTGACCACTACGCCACTGTACCGCCAGTAATTTTAAATTATAAATTAAACAAGATCATTTTGATTTTGGAGACTATGTGCCTCATGCCCCTTGTTTTGATTTGATTTCCCCTCCATTTAACCCATTCAAAAGTGAACATACACACACACACACACACACACACACACACACACACACACATAGTCGGAGCAGTGAGCTACCACACATATTCGGGGCATCCGGAGAGCAGTTGGGGGGGGGGGGGGTGTTAGGTGCATTGCTCAATGGTACAGTACTTCAGCCATGAAGGTGGAGGAAGGGAAGGTGCTGCTCACTCCCCCACTGCCACAACTTTCGGTCCCAAAAGCTTCTTCTATAACCATTAGACTATGGCTGCCCCCGTAAGTCAGTCCAAACAAACTGAACGTAACAGTACCGAATAAATTCTTCATTCCTCAGTATGGAGGAATTTTTCCTTGGTGAAAAAGTCAATAATAATAATAATAATAATAATAATAATAATAATAATAATAATAATAATATTGATGATGATGATGATGATGATGATATAGTGGTGGCCTGGTGGTGAGACCTCTGATCCCAAGGTTGGGGTTCAAGCCCCACCCTTAACAGGTTGTCACTGTCCCCTCCCAGTGCAGCCAACTGGGTTATCAAAGGCCGGGCATGTCTCTCACTGTCTGTGCTGAGAGGTTCATGTAAAATAACCATTGCTGACTTTCGACAAGATGAGCTGCATAGCCGTCATCGTGTTTCTGTCCTCCGATGGTCTGGTGAGCTGTCCAGGGTGTACTCTGCCCAGAATTGGCTGAGATGGGGTCTCCCTCTGACTCTAATTAGCATTAAGTAGTTCAGAAAATGAATGAATCAATAATTATGATGATGATGATGATCATCATCATCATCACAACAACAATAATGGCTTAGTGTCCACCAGACAAATTTTTATGATGCTTCTCCCTGTTTTCAATCCAGTTCCTGTGCAGTTTAGTGCCTTTGCAAAAGAATGACCTCAGCGCACAGCCTTTTTTTTTTTTTGTATGTTTTTTTTTTTTTAACTCACAATGCTTGTGGAACCGATCTGCGGAGGAAGAATCTGCATCAGTACAATGGATAATGAAAAGAGTTAAAGTGAAAATTAATTCGGTGAGAAACCCACCTGTTCCTGTGTCTTCACTTCCACCAAACCTGCAGGATGTCAGATCCGGCCGGTCTGATCACCCATCAAAGTTTATCTTGCATCAAGCTTGTGGGTTTCCTTGGGGGACTCCGGTTTCTTCCCACAGTCCAAAAACATGTACAGTAGTTTAACTGGCTGTTCTAAATCACCCCTAAGTGTTAGTGGAAGTATTAATGGTTGTGTGAGTATTAATGGATGTGTGAGTATTGGCTCCGTGATGGCCTAGCGAGGTGTCCAGGGTGTACCCTGCTCTTCTCCAGAGTCGGCTGGGATGGGCCCCAGCCTACCTGCAACCCTAATTAAGATTAAGTGGTTCAGATATATATATATATATATATATATATATATATATTTGTGTTTCAGTTTCTGCGACTTCAGTGCATCGTGGGTTTTTCAAAAATATTCATTGAAAATAAAAAACAAGAAAATTAAGGAAAAATAGAAAAAAGTTAAGGAAAATGGTACAAAATAAGGCCAATTATGCAAAAAAAACCCAAAAAACAAACCAAACAAAAAACAACCCAAAACCCCCCAACAAAACTACTTACATTATGTGAGGTACGTGTCTGTATGTGTGTGTATTTATATTGTATTTACACATTATGTACTATTTTTAATGTTTAATTGTTATTATAAGCATTTATAGCGTTGAATATGTATTTATTGATATTATATACACATACACATGTACGTGTACGTCAGTCAGGTGGTTGATCCTGCTGCATGGAAATCGGCGGTGCAGGGGGGTTTCGGTCCTTATTAACCACAGAAAATGAGGGATCCCTGTGTGTGTGTGTGTGTGTGTGTGTGTGTGTGTGTGTGTGTGTGTGTGTGTATTTATATATTTTATTATATATTTGATTATTTATATAGTATAATATATTATTACTACTTAATATATATATATATATATATGTGTGTGTGTGTGTGTGTGTGTGTGTGTGTGTGTGTATGTATATATATATATATATATATATATATATATATATATATATACATATGTGTGTATATATATATATATATATATATATATATATATATATATATATATATATATATATATATATATATATATATATATATATATGTATATATATATATATATATATATATATATATATATATATATATATATATATATATATATATATATATATATATATATATATATATATATATATATATATATATATATATATATATATGTATATATATATATATATATATATATATATGTATAGGGGGCAGTGGTGGTCTAGTGGTATAGGGCACTGGATCGCTGATCCAAAGGTTGGGGGTTCAAGTTCCACTCTCCAGAAGGTTGTCACTGTCCCCCCCAGTGCAGCGAACTGGGTTATCAAAGGCGGGCCATGTCTGTCACTGTCTATGGTGAGAGGTTCATGTAAAAGAACCATTGCTGACTTTCGTAAAGAGTAGCTGCAAAGTCGTCAGCGTGTTTCTGTCCCTTGCTAAAAAGGGTTGTGACAGGAAGGGCATCCGACGTAAAAACCTGCCAAATCAAATGTGCGAATCAGATGATTCACTGTGGCGACTCCCAAGTAAAAGGAAAAAAGCCGAAAGGAAGACAGACATTACATTATATATATTATTAATTATATATTATAAAATATTAATATTATAATATTATTATAATATAATATTAATATATTAATATTATTAAATATTATATTATAATTATATATATATATATATATATATATATATATATATATATATATATATATATATATATATAAAGTGAAGAAAATTTGGGGCAAAGTACCATGACACAAAGTCCTGCAGTCACATGACTCAGCTTTAACATTTGATCATACCATTACATTCACGATCATGGATGGTGGAGATGTCATATTTTGGCGTCCCACAGATAAACACACTGCACCTCCAGATTTTTCTGGAGAGTTCTAGGAACGTTCACTCAGTCCAGATCTCCCCTGAGTCACCTACTGCAAAGAAAGCAAAACAGCAGAAAGATGGTAGTCAGTGCGAATCTCTTCAGTCAGCTACCAACACAAGAATGTAATCCTTTGCAATGTGTGAAGTTTTACAGCTGTGTTAATCTCTGAACTGTTGCCCATGCTCGGTTGGAAACAAGCAGCACGTTGGTGTATCTTGTAGCGCAGAAAAACATAGCACATCCAATGCAAGCGCTCAGGAATGTGACGCTGATATGATTAAACTGGAAAGACCTTCTGTATACGCTCCTCAGGGAACTACGGTTAGTGCTCCACTTGTAGATGCTGCATGTGCCAAGCCCCCTTTTTTTTTTTTTTTTTTTTTTTTGGCTACTGCTCAGACACGAAAAGTTTGTCTGAGGATTTTGCATTAAGTGCAGTTGCATAATTCTGAACGACTCCCCTAATGTTCAGTTCAGTATAATCCAAGAACGACACAGGAATATCTCTGCCAGCAGTATTTCACCACACCAGGTATCACATTCTTTCTCAGGGGTGAACAAAGAATTCAAATAAACATCTCGGAAAATCTTCTGTTCAGCTTGTGCTTCATTTAACAGGCTATACCATGCGTCTACTTTAATTCATTCATTCAATTTCTCAACCACTCAATCCTAATTCAGTTCATGGGGGAGGTTGGCGCCCATCTCAGCCGAGTCAGGGCAAGGGCAGAGTACGCCCTGGACAGCTCGCCACACCATTGCAATGGTTCTTTTATATGAATCTCCCACCACAGACAGTGTGAGACATTATTTATACATCAGTTCAGTTCATTTTTTGTAACCGCTTCATCCTAATTAGGGTCGCGGGGAGGCTGGTGCCCATCCCAGCCAACTCAGGGCGAGGGCAGAGTACATCCTGGACAGCTCGCCAGGCCATCGCAGATTTATACATCATATGAAATAAATACATTATATGCAAAAACCTAGCTGGGGAAACAGTTCAGGTGAAAAGGGAGGGGCTAAAGATGTGTGTGAATAATAATTTGTTTGCAGCATGTAGGTAAATCTGTTGGGCTTTTACACCTGATCCAAACCAGGGAGGGGTGAAAGCATGCACACGCCCCCTCCCTGACATGCAACGCTAACCGCGCACTTTTTTTTTTTTTTTTTTTTTTGCACATTTGGGTGCATTATGACACACTCGGCGGGAAAACGCTATCCGCCCTGTCATACGAATGAGCTCACAGATGCTTGTTATTGGCTTGCAATTGCTGTGAGTGACAGGGAAGTGAGCATATGCCGTCCCTCCCTCCCGTGAGAGCTTAACGCAATTAGTTCCCATGGAATCCCGGTCATGGGTGGCTGTGGCTCGGAACCGGGTTCGAACTTGCGATCTCCGGGTTCATAGTTACGCACTTTGTCGATCCGTCACTGGCGAGCTCAGAGTCTCTGTTCTTTTCTTGTTCTCTGACAATAATGATACTCATAAGATATTCATTATGTTAATATAAATGTAAATAAGCTAAAATAATGTAGTCAATTCTTTAAATTTTTATTTGTATACAAATTTTACAATTGAAATGGTCACAAAGCAACTTTACACATTAAAACATTGAAAGTAGGGGCTTACAAAGTATAAAGAATTTAAACATTACCCCATCATATCCCTAATGGGCGTCGCCCACCACAACAGTGGCAAGGAAAAACTCCCTTAGTAGATGTGAAGAAGAACCCTTGAGAGGAACCAGGTCGAAAAGGGAGACCCGCCCTCATTTGGGTGAAACCATGTACATAAACTATTGACAAAGACTTGCACTTTCTGTAGAAAACTCGGTCATCACTGCTTATGGTTTAACGCTGAAACACTTTAAAGTGGGAGATATGCAGGAGGGTTACCTAGGCGACCAAGAGCTGAGCGCAAGCACAGTTTGATCGTGTTGCGAGGCGATTCTTTTGACGCTTATCAATTTCTGTGCGGACGCCCTTACGATAAAGGGATCTTCATGACCTACAGAATACCAAACCTCTTGACATAGGTTTGGACCTTGCTGGGCTCAAGAAGAGTTCATACATGGAATTTTTAAAATTATTTATAACCAATAAAAAGTATGTTTTTTTTTTGTTTGTTTTTTTTGTTTTTCAATTTAATGAAACAGAATTTTTTTTTTTTCAATATTAAAACCAACAATGTTGAGGCAGGGACCGTGGAAGCGGGTGGTGGTGGTGGTGGTGGTGGTGGTGGTGGAGCTGGGGGGGGTGGCTTGACATAGGTTGACAGTGTGGACCTTGCTGGGCTCAAGAAGAGTTCATAGGTGGCATTTTTAAAAATTATTTTTAAGCAATTAAAGGTATGTTGGGTTTTTTTTTTTTTGTTTTTTTGTTTTTTCAATTTAATGAAACAGAATTTTTTTTTTTCAATATTAAAACCAACAATGTTAAGGCAGGGACCGTGTAAGCGGGGGGTGGTGGTGGTGGTGGTGGTGGTGGTGGTGGAGCTGGCTTAACATAGGTTGACTTAGACAGTGTGGACCTTGTTGGGCTCAAGAAGAGTTCATAGATGGCATTTTTAAAATTATTTTTAACCAATGAACGATTTTTTTTTTTTTTTTTCAATTTAATGAAACAGAATTTTTTTTTTTCAATATTAAAACCAACAATGTTGAGGCAGAGACTGTGGTGGAACCGGGGGGTGGGTGGGGTGGAGCTGTGGGGGGTGGCTGAAGCCCCCCACTTTTTCTCAACCCAAAGAAATGTTTTAGGTTTGTCTTCTGACATCTTAAAAATGTTTAAAATGCGTAGTTTGTACAAGCCCAGTATAACCGACATGTACATCATGAACCGTAAATGCTAATGCACCGAGAATATAGTGATATCGTGGCTGCCTTCTAGGGAATGTACCGGAACATGGCTTCGAAACATTGACACAAGAAAGCGCCACCTGTGTCGGGCCTCGGTCCTTGGGTGCGTATACAAGTCAGACAGTCTGAGATCAGAACATCACACGCGCCTCGTTTTCCAAACCCAAGTAATGGGATTAGTGTTTAAAATCATCTAACGTCTCAACATTTTCACTTAGCCCCTCCCCCACACTTTTCAAGGCTCTGTGAGTTTGATGAGTTCACAGTCATCAAAGAGATTTAGTTTACAGAAACAAACCGTAAACGTTTGATAGTGTGGTACCTCTTTTAATTTCTAAAAGTCGAGTTACTTAAAAAGGAAATAAGACAAAAATCAGACAGTTTGAAACGTGCGTGTTTTGTTTAACAGTGACGTGAAATGTTTTCTCTGAACATTTGCACTTCATGTTTCAATTTTTGTACGACAGATGAAACACATCTATTCTGAGTTTGACACAAGCTGAATAAACACATGCTTCTCTATCTTTTCATGTTTTAAACCTTTTGGCAGCTTTTTTGTTGTCAACGTTTTCGAAAATAATCCACGTCATTAGTTTGCTAATCTGCTGCAGGATTTGGGCCGGTTTGTGTTTACAAAACTAAATGAGTCATTACAATGTGCTGAAATACTTTGCTAGTGAACAAAACAAGTGGAAAAAAATAAGGGATGGAAAGAACACAGGGTGAATCGGTCCAGGGTCGGACGTGTTAGGCTAATTCATGCTAATGAAATAACGTGGAATGATATAATGGGCGTCTCATATTAGACAGTGTACCACATTACTCTAATTCATTGTGACGGAAGATAATTAAAGTAAAAACCCGTGTTTCGTATCTTTAAAGAGTAAACAAAGTCCTGAATAAACAAGCATATATTTACAAGTAAGGTTTATTCAAAACATTTCTCTCGTAAATTTACGAATATAAACATATTTCTGTATGCAGCAATAAACTGAGTAGGATTATCTTGCACATTTACTGCATAGATTTGATAGAATAATTGTTTGGGCAATTAAATGATCCCATTTAAAAAAAAGTTATATTATTATTATTATTTTTATTTTTTATTTTTTAGAAATCAGATAGGTATGCAAACCTCTCTCTCTCGCTCTCTCGCTCTCTCTCTCATTTTCTAAACTGACTAATTATATTAGGGCCATGGGGAGGCTGCTGCCTATGTCAAAGGACACTGAGTGAAAAGTGGGTACACCCTGAACAGCTTGCCAGACTATTTTAGGACCACACACACACACACACACACACACACACACACACACACACACACACACACACACTAGGGTCAATTTGGAGAAGCCAATTAGCCTAATGTGCATATATATATATATATATATATATATATATATATATATATATATATATATATATATATATATGTATGGACTGTGGGAGGAAACACGGTGCACTGGGTCGAAACCTTACACCCCTAAGTACACTATGCAAAGTCAACACAGACCCAGGGATGTGAACATCAAACTTTTTTGCACCACCATGCTGCTGTATGCTCACTTGTGAGAATAAATAATTTATTTCATGGACTTCATGACAATAGCCTGAAATGAGTTTATCATACTACAGACCATATTGTATTTTAGAATCAAACGGGAACACGTTGAGTTGTTTTAATATTTTCATGTAAAAAAATATAGATTCTCCGCTAAAAGCCAAAAAAAAAAAAAAAAAATGGGTAAGGTCGCAGGGAGGCTGGAACCCATCCCAGCTGACTCCAGGCCAGGCCATCATAGGGCAGAAACTCACTGACGGCTATGCAGTTCCTCTTGACGAAAGTCAGCAATGGTTCTTTTAAATGAACCTCTCACCATAGACAGTGAGATACATGGTCGGCCTTTGATGACCCAGTTCGCGGCACTGGGGGGGACAGTGACAGCCTTGTGGAGAGTGGGACTCGAACCCCGAATCTTAGGATCAGTGATCCAGCACCTTCACCACCAGGTCACCACTGTCAATTCCAGCACCTTTACCACCAGGCCACCACTGCCCATGGCTTAATGGTTTGGAACGTAAAGGATGCTGGTTTGATTCCTGAATGGTGGGATAGTGAGCTGCATCTTCCCTTTCTTTCCTGCATCTTCATGGCTGAAGTGCCCTTGAGCAAGGTACCTAACTCCTAACTGCTCTCCGGGTGCCCCAGTGTGTGGCAGCCTCGTGTTCCGTGTGTGTGTGTGTGTGTGTGTGTGTGTGTGTGTGGGGGGGGGGGGGGGGGGGGTGTTCACTTTTGATGGGTTAAATGGAGACGCATTGATTTCCCTTGCGGGATTAATCCAGGAAAGCAAAATCCAAACAAACAAAAAAAAAAAAGTCTAATTGTTTAAACAAGGAATATCTGCTCCGAGTTTTAGTAATAAAAGTAAGTCTCCAGAAAAAGAAAACATGCGGTCAGCTGTGCTAGCAAATGAGTTCATTCTCATGTGCTGAGTTCTGCTGGATCACATCCTCCTGCAAAATAAAGTATCGTCTATCAAGAACAGGACACAGTGGGTTCCTTTTGTCTTCAGACAATAACGAAACACGTAACTGGTGAAAAGGACCAAATCTGGAAATCTGAAATGAACGTCATCAACTCGAATTCTGCTGAAAGTCTGAACATGAGATTTTAAAGAATCAGCATATGAAGTCATCCATTATGTCTGAGGATTGAACTTATCCCGGAGTTAAAGATCTGCTGACCATATGGCTTTATAATATCCTCCGTCACATTCAGCGTGATCTCATCTCTGTTTGCACAGTTAGGATGAGATTAGCCATGTGTCGGAGAACCTGGCGTCCGTGTTGGTTTTACTCATCGTTTAATCACGCTTCGGCCCTGAGACGTAACCAGCAGTAGTCCACTCAGTCTTGGTTTATTTTGACACTGGTTTCTCAGCTGAACGGCGGTATCCTATGTACGGAGTTGTCCGGGCTGCGTTTAAAGCCCCGTATGGTGGCCTTTCCGGCACACATCCCTCGGCCAAATGACATATAATCCTCGTGAATATCCGTTGATCTTCTTATCCGACACCAACTTGCTGCCTTCTAAACCCCTTCACAATATTGCTGGAGGATAATGTTTTCGCAATCATGTGACACTGGAATTGTTAGCCCATCAAATGAGCTTAGATTTAAAAAAAAAAAAAAAAAAAAAAAAAAGAAAGAAAGAAAGAACAGTTCACAAGACCTCATGATTTCCTTTCTAATCCTCCTCTTGTTCTCTTTTTATTCTTCAGTTCTGTTTTCTCAATCTTATAATAATGTTCTGTATTGTTTACAGTTCGGACTTCCAAGGTTTTGTAAGGCTTTAGCAGGAACAGATCAGACGTAAATCCATTAATTGCAAAATCTTGAAGGGTGTTGAGGGCTCTGGATTACATTTTGCTTGTGTTCAGTTTGTTTATTTATATATGAGGAGAGAAACTCAATCTATCATGCGCTTATAAAATAAATAAATAAATAAAAGTAATAATTAATATGACTTGATGCTTAATTAAGATTTGATGTGGACCATTTAATAATTCATTCATTCATTTTCTGTACCGCTGAATCCTAATTAGGGTCGCGGGGATGCTGGCACCCATCACAGCCGACTCTGGGTGAGGACAGAGTACACATCGGATGGCTCACCAGGCCATCGCAGGGCAGAAACATGCTGACGGCTATGCAGCTCCTCTTGACAAAAGTCAGCAATGTTTTTTTTACATGAACCTCACACCATACCCAGTGAGAGACATGGCTGACACATGTTACCTGCATGTGGTGGTGTGTGTGTGTGTGTGGTGGTGGTGGTGGTGGTGGGGGGGGGGGGCAGTGACAAACTGTAGAGAAGGGGGACTTGCACCCCCAACCTTAGGATCAGTGATCCAGCACCTTTACCACCAGGCCACTACTGCCTAGGCCATTTAATAAGTGTGTGTGTGTGTGTGTGTGTGTGTGTGTGTGTGTGTGTGTGTACATACACGTGCATTTATGTGTGTGTGTGTGTGTGTGTGTACGTGTCTGTTTACGTGTGTGTGTGTGTGTGTGTGTGTGTGTGTGTGTGTACATACACGTGCATTTATGTGTGTGTGTGTGTGTGTGTGTACGTGTATGTTTACGTGTGTGTGTGTGTGTGTGTGTGTGTGTGTGTGTGTGTATGGTTACGTGTGTGTGTGTGTGTGTGTGTGTGTGTGTGTGTGTGTATGCACGTGGGTGTGTGTGTGTGTATGTATGCACGTGTGTGTGTGTGTGTGTGTGTGTGTGTGTGTGTGTATGTAAGCACGTGCGTGTGTGTGTATGTATGTGTGTGTACATATGCGTGCATTTGTGTGTATGTGTATGTGTATGTATATGTGTGTGTGCGTGTATGTGTGTGTGTTTACGTGTGTGTGTGTACAAATCTGTTGATCTTTATCATGGAAACTGTTAGGATTCTGAATTCTGCGAAACAGAGTCTGCATCCGACTCAGACTCTATTACAGATGTGACACATGTGATCTTCCCCTGTTCATTTTCGTCAGCTTATCTGATACCCAATAAATCCTCTGCTGCCCAACACTCTCCAGCTTCTCGAGGTGTTCTCAAACCAGACATAATCCCTCCCGAGAGTCTTAGGCCTACCCCAGCGATCATTCCATGTGGATATGTCTGGGATACCTCTCAAAGGAAACGATCAGGGGCATTCTAATCAGATGCCCAAATCACCTCAGCTGTCTCGTTTCGAGGCAGAAGAGCCGCTCCCCCTGTACTATCCCTTTCTGCTCACAGTTAATCTTGTTAAACAGGACACCTTCTGTTTTGGTTTATAGTTGACAGTAGTTCTCTCGGCAGTCTCTTTTTACTCATTCATTCATTTTCTAAGCCGCTCAATACTAATTAGGGTCGTGGGAAGGCTGGTGTCCATCTCAGCCAACTCGGGGTAAGGGTGTAATACACCCCCAACAGCTCACCAGAGCATCGCAGGACCAGCACTCACAACTACACACACACACACACACACACACACACACACACACACACACACACACACCCCTAAGGTTGATTTGGAGCAGCCGATTTGCTTACTGGGCATGTTTTTGGACTGTAGGAGGAAACTGAAGTACCCCGAGGAACCCACACAAGCACAGGTAGAAAATGCAAACTTCACAGAAGCGCCTGAGCCCGGGAGTCGCACCCAGATGTTCTTGCAGTGAGGCGACTGTGCTAACCTTTGCACCAGTATGCCGCCCACAATGATGCATTTGTGTAACATTTCAATTGGCGGTTATGCCATCTTGTAACTGCAGTAAAAAAAAAACAAAAAAAAAAAACAGGCTGCAAGGCTCTTTAATGCACCTTGTGTAATACTGCATTGCACTGATTCTCAAGCTCAGACCCATTATTTATTCTTGCAAGTCATGGACACAGCAATACCAGATCACCGCCAACCACAGATAACCACCCATAGGCTGTAAATCTCAGCTTTTCTTTCCTTATAATATGTTAGGTTACCGCATGCCGAAGTAATTGAAACCTTGTTAAAAATAAATAAATAAAAAATTAAAGCTAAAGGGCTACTTATTTATTAGATTGAGTGTTGAACGATGTGTTTCCCTTCATGTTGTTTAATGTGGTGCTCCTTCCATAATCAGTGGGTCTTGTGTGCCTCATCAGCACATTTCCCCTCTCAGAGAAAAGCCATAATATCACCAAATTGTCTTTAAGCTGCGCTCGACATTTTCCCATCAGCTCGGTGTCTTCCTTTTGCCAGATACAACGATGGAGAAGCAGACTGTCTAGACAGATAGGCTTTGATGTGTTTTTGTTGAAAATACTGTACTGTCTTTGTCTGTAATTTTGTATTTTGTTACTCTAACCAGGGTAAAGTCCTGGGGCCTCATCCTTCAGTTTTGTACACACACACACACACACACACACACACACACACACACAGACACACACATACACACACACACGCACACACACACACACACACACACACACACACACACACACACACACACACACGCACACACAGAAACACACATGCGCGCACACAGAAACACACACACACACACACACTTATGCACACACACACACACACACGCACACAGAAACACACATGCGCGCACACAGAAACACACACACACACACACACACACACACACACACACACGCACACACATATACACAAATATGCAGACACACTCACACAGAAACATAGACACAGACATACACACACAGAGAAACCTGCACAGACACAGAAACACACACAGACACACACACACAGTTGTGTTACTATCCTGGTTCGCATTTTTATTGATATTGTTAGCAATGCAACTGGTTTATGCTACATCCATGAAAATCTTACTCTATCCATAATTCAGTAATTATTTCTCTTTGTTGATATTTGTTTGATAAAATTGATATTTTTATTCTTTTGAGTGCATTCCTTACCCAGAAACATACTTTATGTTGCACGCACATTAGGTCTAATGCAGATGCTGGAATAATGCTGCATGCTTTGAGGCGAACAAATAAAAAAGCTAAAAATATTTATAGTTTCCATTTACGCTGTTGCAATTCTATATATTAAAATACAACACATGGATAATTTCATTTGCAATATGCAGCTCGGAATGCTGGTTCTTTTACAAGCCATCAACACCTTCATGCACTGCCAAAGTTGCCAGATTGGGCAGATTCCCTCTTAATGGTTCTATTTTTGCTTTGTGCCAAAAGAAAATGGCCTTGGACTGGAGGTTGTAATTTGTCAAAGTGACATTTCAGGGCTGATTTACAGTGAACTTGGGTGAGTTCTCCACCGCAATTTGGACTGGAAACTGTGCATCCAATCTGGCAAGAACTGACTGAACTTGTTGAACTTCTTGTCGACGAGTCATTATACATTTTCAGGAAATCAGATACTAAACTATAGGCTTGCTGGTTTTGCCAGAGCAGGCGTTCAGTTCAGTGCACTTTCATTTGTACCGTCAACGGTACCAGAGGTGAGAATTGCAAAGAATAGATGATGTGAGGACGAACCCGTCCTCTTCTGGGTAACGCCAGATAATGGGATTATAAATCATTGCAGCACACAGATAGAAGCATATGCAAGTATCAAATTAATAGAAGTAGAAGAAGTAGAATAGATCGACATGTAAAGCTCAACAGAACTGAATTTATTGGAGGAATATTCAACATAAGCAAATTGTGAATATATTGTTTCCTGCACGTCAGCAATGGCTGGGCCGCTCACACACACCTACGAGCAATTTAAATTAACCAGGGAGTGCATGTCTTTGAACTGTGGGAATAAACCAGAGCTCCACAAGAAAACCTATATAAATGCTGGGAGAACATGCAAGCTCCACACAGAAGGCCCTGATTGGCGACCGGATTCAAACCCAGAACCCTCTTGCTTTGAGCTGACATTCGGAGCTTTCAGGCCGACCAGTTCTTGGTAGAGTTTTTCAGAGGAACTACAACCTGAGGATCCAAAAACCACCAACTAACCACTAACATAGGGATCGTTGCTTTTTGGGATTCTGAACATGGTGGCTGCAGTGGACCAATCACTGAATACTACATCACTCATGGTTCCTGTTGGGCTGTGTTACTATCTACCCTGAAATAAGAGCTGAAAAAGTCTTCCAGATGGCTTTATCGGACCTAAATGTAATATGTTCCTGTAGTTCAAGCACAGAACGGGAAACTTCCTTCAATAGTTCTAAGAACTATGTGTTCCGAAAGCACCTACTGAAATACATGCTGCTTTTCTCCATACCGTTTCTCTGATTGTGGGCGACATCATGGAATGTGATGGACCACTTATTGTCCTACTGGGAGTCGAAGTCCATTTGCCTGTCTGTTTCTTTGTCTCTTGATGTCCTGCCAGTGTCCCTTTTTTTTGCTCTGTGAGGATGTCACAGATAGGGACACTCCTACCCAGGGATGTCCTACCCATTAAGTGGTTCCTGTTGGACTGGGTTACTATCTACCCTGAAATAGGAGCTGAAAAAGTCTTCCAGATGGCTTTCTCGGACCTAAATTTTTATTTGTTCCTTGCAGT
>CM045747.1:8805581-8825581 GCA_024760905.1 Plotosus lineatus | reverse complement strand
TGTGCATATATAAATGTCTGACATGCTCTTGAGAAAGGCACCTATTACCCAACTGCTCTCTGGGTATCCCAATGTGTGTGGCAGGCCACTGCTCCGTGTGTGTGTGTGTGTGTGTGGGGGTCATCACGTACTTGTGTGTGTTCACTTTGGACGGTTTAAATGCTGAGGAAGTAATTTCCCTTATGGCATTCATACAGTATATCAAAATAATAAAAACAAAGATCACAATTAAAAAAGTTCCTAATTTTTTTTTACACTTGCATGATTTCTCTTTAATCTTTACCTTAAGATTGTATTCTATTTGTTATTTCCTTTACTTCATGACCAATATTGCACTTTCTTACTAACTCATCACTTATTTCAGAATCAGAATACTTTATTTCGGTGGACATTGGGGGGGGGGGGGGGTCTATATGTGTATATAAACAGATAGAGAATTAATGGAGTCAGTGAGTGATATGTACGCTTTCATCAATATGATGAATTGTAGAACTGCAATATCCTAGCGAGCTGTCCAGGGTGTACGCTGCCCTCGCCCGGAGTCGGCTGGGATAAGCTCTAGCACAGTAAACAGTAGAATGTAAATGTATAACTGTGGATGTTATTGCTATGTGGACGAGTTTGTACAATTTAACGTTCACAGGTACGAATGACTTCCTGTGTGGTTCGGTGGTGCATTTCAATGGTTCCAGTCTCTCAATGAACGGCCCATGTGACTGTCAGCAGGTTGTGTAGTGGATGGGAGGTGTTTCTCAATATTGTCTTCATTTTGGCCAACCTTCGCCTCTCGGACAGCGCCGTCCATTTGCCAAGCTGTTTAATCCTATTAGAACATGCAAACTCCACATAGAAACAGACATGCTAACAGCATCGCCGTCATGCCGTCCACATTCTACATATGCATACAAATGTGATAAATGAGGCGGAAAAACAATTTTGACAGACTGCAAGTAAAACGCGTGATTCGTTACAAGGCCCCCAATACTACCCCTGAAACCCTTTAAAAATTATAAAAGTATACCTTTTAAGACCTCCTTCTGCTTCAATATTGTACCGATGGTAGATGGGTTTGGCCATATATCTTTGCGATATCACTCAACCGCATGCCACGTGCCCGCTTCTTCTTTTTACTCGCACCGGAAATCACACACACGTGTGTGTGTGTGTGTGTGCACGCATGTGTGTGTGTATGTGCACGCTCGCGTGTGTTGACCATGTCTTCTTAGCACAGTTATAATCTTACAAATGTTTATGGAAGGTTAAAATCCTGAGTCAAAAAATAAACCAATGAGCACACTCATGAAACAACAGTAACTTTGTCCTTTAGACGAAAAGCATTATGGGAGATGCAGCTCCATAATAGCCAATGGGAGGGAGCTGCGTCATCCCTCCTAGCCAATGGGAGGACAGCGGGGCGGGGTGTTGGGAGATATCCAATGAGATGGAACTGTGTCATCCCTCCTAGCCAATGGGAGGCCAGCGGGGCGGGATGTTGGAAGATAGTCAATGGGAAAGCAGCTTGTGCATTGTTTGAATGTTTGCATGTTTGAATGGCGCATTTGGCACATTTCTTAAGGAGAACTTGTTTCAGATACAGAGACAAAAATTTTTGGAAATTGTTTTTCGAAACCTGGATTTTAAGTTTGCTGGGACTATTGTAAGGTGAGGTGCCACTGTATTTTGAGGTCGTTATTTGTTAAACGATTGATGAACCGTCACTTACCGGAATCGTTTGACTGATCATTATTATATTACATCTCAGGGGTCTGCTGTCATGGACCCACTACGTAGGGTCTGAAAAGTTAGCAAATATTATTGTAAAAGTCATACTGCCATTGAAGGAAGTCGTCTGTATGCCGCAGCAGCTTTTACAAACTCGAACCAAGGCATTTTGTTTTCAACTGACATTTTTCTTAAGCAGGTTGAATTTATCCCAACACCCAGTTTTATTTAGTGTCATAAAGGGAAATGTCAGTCAAATATGAAAATCATGGCTCAATAGACTGAACTTCAATGTTGACCGGCACGATCTGGTTTAGCGATGCTGTCACCGCTATGTCACCGCTAAAAGCTCATGCACTGTGAACTGGAATCCATTGGAAATCAAAGACAATAGCTCTGTGCTGTTAATGTTCTTGTCATCAGTTTCATATGGCGAAGCTGTTTTATGTAAAAATGTTCTTGAGATGATGAGATATTCCCTGGCAGTTTAAATGTCAGCTGATTCCAGCTAAGTACTTCTATTGTGGTAATGTAAGCTCTGTTTTGATCCATTTGAAGCTGCAGAGAGACACATTGTTCGTAGTATAATACAACTTATTTTATCTGTACCCTACTGGATATGAGCAATCATTCATTCAGAGTGATTCACTGGGAGCTGGGAGGGATCACTAATAGGATATGACCCCATATACCATATGTACTGTAGCTACATCATCACTTTAAATAAATACCTACTGGAAGTTGTCATGATTTAGCATCCTACGCTAACTGCTAGCAATTGCCAGATACATTTCCATCCTCATTTATTCATTCATTTTCTGAAACAATTTAATCCTAATAAGGGTCACGGGGAGGCTGGCGCCCATCTCAGCTGACTCTGGGTGAGGGCAGAGTACACCCTGGACAGCTCGCCAGGCCATCGCAGGCCAGAAACACACCGACGGCTATGCAGCTACTCTTGACGAAAGTCAGCAGTGGTTCTTTTACGTGAACCTCCCACCATAGACAGTGAGAGACATGGCCGGCCTTTGACAACCCATTGAGAGTGGGGCTTGAACCCCCAACCTTGGGATCAGTGATTCAGCATCTTTACCACCAAGCCACCACTGCCCAGCAACTAAGGTTATTCTTCGTAATGCAGCAATGGAATGAAAGTATTTCATATTAATAACTTTTCTTAATCATTATTGTCAAGATTTCTTTCACCATATTTGACTTTATTGGCGTGTTCTGAGAAATACGCCTACAACCCTGGGCGTTGCCTTATACTGGTGCCCGACGAGAGGCCATTGCAACCAGTGTGTGCGTCATCAAGCAGTGCTACAAGACTCCATGCTTGGCCAACAAGGTCTCCTTAGGCTGCGTCTCATGACCTTAAGATTGATTATTTTCCTGAAAAGGACGTTCCTGATAGGTTCGTCAACGTGTAAAACCTTCCTAATAAAGAATGTCAGTGTCTGATATATAAAAGCATGTGGGTGCTTTCGCAAAACGAATAAATAAATAAATGACCAGGTCAAGATCTGAGATATTCGGAAATGTTACGGCTCATTTATTATCAGTGGTTTAAGGTACCCCAGAGGGTGTGAAATGAGTGGCAGAGAAAAATGCCTCAGCATCCAGTCTGGGTTAGAGCTGTGTGGTTGAATTGAGCTTTATGAAATCATCATTCCTCCACCATAAGATTAAGCTTCGACATGGTTGCTCGTGTTTCGGACTTAAACAGGGATCTGGATTAAATTTGACATGTTAAATTTTCTCTTGGGAATGTCATTCAAATCGGTGCTTAAAGTTTTACGCTGTACTGCGGTCTGCCGCAATTGTTTTGGTTCTGTAATTGGAGTCCACGGTTCTTAAACCGACTACGTGATCCAACGCACTGATACATTGTGTTAATATGTCTAGTTGTTCATTTCTATATCCGCTTAATCCTAATTAGGGTCATGGGAAGGCCGGTGCCCATCCCAGCTGACTCCTGGCGAGGGAAGAGTACACCCTGGACAGCTCGCTATGTCATGAGAGGTTGGGAACATGCTGACGGCTATGCAGCTCCTCTTGTCGAAAATCAGCAATGGTTCTTTTACATGAATCTCACACCATAGACAGTGAGAGACATGGCCAGCCTTTGATAACCCAGTTAGTGCACTGGGTGGACAGTGACAACCCATTGAGAATGGGGCTTGAACCCCCAACCTTCGGCTCAGTGATCCAGCACCTTCACAACCAGGCCTCCAGTGCCCAATCCAATCATCTTTCCCTCTCAATTAAACATGACCATGAAGTCTTCTGAATAAAAGACAGGAGAGCTGAGGATGGGGTGAAAGGGCATCTTGCCATCCCGATAATCCATGTCAAAAATGCTCATATAGTAAGTATCTCCATGTATCTCCAAGTATCTCGAATAAGTGATTGGATCACAGACGCTGGTTCTGGGGTCTGTTGATTGACTCAGTGAAGATATAACTAAAGTCTAGTGGAGTCTTTATCATACAGACGTGATGCAGACGTGTTCCATGTGGATGTAGACACAAGAAAATTTGAATTAGAGAGCTTAGTGCGGGGCGGGGTATTTAAGGACCGGACGAGCAGTGTGAGAATACGGTCGGCGTGTGGTATGAGGTTATTTATGATATGATTTTGTCTAATGAGAAATATGAACAAATGTTTCATCTGTTTCGGTTTACGATATTAAGACAGTGTATACATGCATGAATTTCTAAAGTTCACCCTGTGCATACACCTGCCTTTATTATAGAACTCATTCTGAGTCCCATTTAGATTTGAGAGCACACGGTAAATAAGTTCTGCAAACATTGAGCTGTCTATATTTAATTAGATTTTATATATATATATATATATATATATATATATAATATCCAATAAACTATAAGAAGCCCCCAGTGGTTTAAAACGTATCACACACAGACTGTGTAGTGCTTAAAGAAAATTATTACACCACCTGTCGTGAAAAAAAAAAAAAAATCAAATTGGCCTTGGATGCGGATTCAGACATGAGGACGATGACAATCCCAAATTATATAATAATAATCTAAAATATATAAATGATGGCCTGACTAACTGTACAGCTCTGAATCCACTTGAATAAATAAATGGTTTAATTGAGACAGTAGGCCAGCATGATGGGGACATGTTCCCCTGACAGCAAGAAGGACCTTGGTTCAACTTCCAGGCTTTGGTAAAGGTGATTGTTTGTGGAATTTGCATTTGCAAAGTTTCCTCTTGGAACTCTGGTTTCCAGCGACAGTCCAAAAGCATGCACATTATGTTAATTGGCTGTTCTAAACAGGGATTCCAGATGTCTGCTATTTAGCAGAATTCCGCTATTTTTACTCGCCAAAGTGATGACTATTTTTATTCTTGTATCATTTCGCTAAAAAATTGCGTGGGCGGTTAATAGATTAGCGGAATGTGTGGCAATCGAGTTGGCTTGCTTTAGATATGTTTTGGTCGATATCGGTTGTTTCCGCTGACATTCGATAACACTCAGAAGTAAAATTCCGTGAGAATGTACGCAAAATAATGAGAAAACATATATGGCGGCTTCCTTTCTAGATTTCCAGTCGATTTCTTGCCAGATTTCCGGTGGATTTCTTATAGATGATATGTATATATGTGTGTCGTCTTCTTCTCATGCAATACCATCTGTATGTGTGTGTGTGTGTATTTATATTTTATTTACATCTTGTGTTATTTTTTAATGTTTAATTGTTATTATAAGCATTTATATACATATATACACATATACATGTACGTATATGTCAGTCGGGGTGGGGGGTGGGGGGGGGTGATCCTACTTCGCAGATTACGATGGTCACATGAGGATCTCCTTCCCAATTAACTGTGGAAAGTGAGGGATCCCTGTATTTCATTTCCTCTATTTCTTAACCCGTTTCCTCTATTTTTTTTTCTCAACCTCATTGGGAGCCATGGTTCTAAATTGCCCCTACATGTGAGTATGGATGTTTGTGTATGTTGGTCTTGTGATGGACTGACAAGCTATTGCAGTGCAATGGCCTAACATTACGCAACGCAATAGCACAGGTCTGGCTTAAGTTCTCTGTACGGACACAGTAATTGCCCACCTGGAAGGGGTCTGTGATCAAATGAACTGTGCTGCCTTATCAACTGATCTGAGATAACCGTGAATTAAGAAGGAGGCCGGGTTGTACTTTGGCTCCCCTGACCCCATAATCAGAGTTATCTTTTGTTTTACCATAAATGGTGCAGAACTCTTCAGCTTCAAATGCTTCAAGACTTTATGAACAGGCCTGTTTTCGGAGCAGAACAGAACCTGTTCTGGCCTCATAGGTATAGGTGAAAGCTTCCACCCAAGTGGACTTGATAGGAAGTGTTCAGAATGTTGTATGGACGGTTGTGATAACACATGCTGGTGTGGAATTTAAGCAAGACTTAAAATACACTTCCAGGGTTTGCAGGTTGTTACGTGTGCCAAACGTTTATACAGTGCTGGGAAAGTTTTGACACGATACATGAACCAGGATTGAAAATTACGTTTATACTGAGGCATGATGCCAACGCTATCTCAGATATTATTAGGGAGGAAATCTATCCCAGTCACTTTGATTGTAGTCATTCTTCCAATCTAAAAAAAAAAAAAAAAAAAAAAAATGTTGTACTTCTTGCAAGACATTTGATTTTGATAAACTGAAAAGAATTAAAGACCCATATCTTTTGGCTTTAGGGTGTTTTACCTCTGCCCTGAAGTTTGTCAGTTTTTAAACAAAATCCTGGCAACATCCAGGCATGGGGTTTTACCAAACTTGGTGGGGACGTTACCTTATCTGTCCTCCAGAGATGCTCGAAGTTAGGAATGTCTGGGTCAAAGGTAGAGGTGAGTGCAAGGTCGCAATTCAGAATATACATTTTAACTTTAAAGTAAATGGCAATACACATAACATTATACTGGAATCCTTATAGGAAATTATAAATAAACTTTGAAAGAGGAAAATTGGCAGTGGTGGTCTGGTGGTAAAGGTGCTGGATCACTGATCCTAAGGTTGGGGGTTGAAGTCTCACTCTCAATGGGTGGTCACTGTTATTTCCCCCCAGTGCAGCTCACTGGGTTATCAAAGGCCGGCCATGTCTCTCACTGTCTATGCTGAGAGGTTCATGTAAAAGAACCATTGCTGACTTTTGTCAAGAGTAGCTGTATAGCTGTCAGCATGTTTCTGCCCTGTGATGGCCTGGCGAGCTGTCCGGGGTGTACTTTGCCATCACCCAGAATTGGCTGGGATGGGCACCAGCCTCCCTGCGACCCTAATTATGATTAAGCGGTTACAGAAAATGAACTGAACTGAGCTTTGGAGCTACCTCGTGATGGACTGTGGAGCTGTTCAGGGTGTAACTTGCCTTCACCAAGAGTCGGATAAGGTAGGATTCAGCCTCTCTGTGACCCTAGTAGAATTAATCGTTTCAACAAATGATTGACAAATTTCTACAAAATATGTTTTGATATTTTACTCAGTTTTTGTCTTTATAATGTTTTCCTTACCCCACCACATCAGTGTGATTTTTCACTGAAGTCTTTTGAGACCAAATATCATCTGATTTTACTAGACAATGGATAGAGTGATTAGACCATCCAAAACAATAGCTAACAGTCAATTCTCATCACCTGAGTGGTGCTCCCAGACTTTCAATCATAGTCATGGAAGATGGCATGATGCTTGTCCTTTATCTGCTCCAGTGTCACAAGGCTGTGGGGTTGCTACATTGATGTTGATTAACTGTGATTTTTGCTGGCTTTTTTATGACAGGCAGAAAAAAATACATTTTATAAATTAACACTTTAACTGAAGCTCAAACATAGAAGTTCGTACACCACCTTTTGAACTCGCACAGAATGTAAAACACAATGTAACCCAGGAAGGCAAACAAACTTGCAGATTAAGAAATGTTCACGATGCAAACACTGAAATCAAAGCGTTACAGAACATGAACTTAATAAACGGATAACTGGACAAACAAGAAAAGTGATCTGTATGAACCCAGATATCAGAAAGTTGGTTAGAAACCAAACTCGGGCTCGAACAAGTATCAAGGGGCATTTAACAGGAGCTTTGCTTTGAGGCAGTGCATAAATCTATGTATAATTGATATTATATTGGCCACTGTTTACAACTACACGGAGCAAAATGAAATCCAGAACACAAACTGAATCAGCAACTTTAAAGCTGATGGGCTACAAAAAGCCGAAGACTGCATTGGGATCTACACCGATCAACAAGGAACGGGAACACAGGAACCAATCAGAAAGGAACTCAGGCTACACTGGGCACACATTCAACCAAACTGAATAGCTAAAGACTGTAATAACATCACTTGGTATTCTTCCAGTCTTTCAACTACCATTACAGTCCGGTTTCAGTGAGCCTGCTCTCACTGTAGCACATTTTCCTGCTGCTTTATTCCTTACTTCATACCCTGAGCACGACTAATTAAGACAAGTTCAAGATGTACTGTGAGTAATTAAAGGTACAAGCATAATTAATGTAAATTGGGAGATGATACAAAATAAATAAATAAAATTATTCACGAATAATAATATGAAAAGTCCATCTGCAGGGATACTCTGGATGTATTTTTAGAGTCAGGAATGACTAATAGTTCTGTTCTTTTGTTTTAATTTATGTCTGACTTGATGAAACATCCACAAGAATTTTATTCCTGTAATTCATGGCCTTCCTTTTTCGCTTCGAAATGTATCAGCTCTGCTAAAAGTGGCACACAAATCAAGTATGTCTAATTCTCCTGGAAGTGAACCGCCATTGTAATTTATGAAACATCAGGGGGTTGTTGAGTTTTTGTCCTGTTGGCAGCTGGAAAGCAGTTTACCATAAAGCATATTACAGAGAACTAAGAGCTAGAAAAACAGTCTTGCCATTTTTTTTTTATTGTTCTAAACCCACCCCCTTCCACGCCCGCTAAATCCAGTTTAATCATAATTTCTCCACCGAATGCACAGTCTATACTAATTTGTTTGCACACTGCTGAATACAGTGCGATTGTGCGACAGCGGCTAATGGCTAGCAGACAGTTAGCTGTTCGTCTCCTGTTGAGTTCACTCCAGTTTCACTAATATTTGTTCTGATTCAGCCCACTTCGAATGAATCATTGCACAGTAAAAATATAACATCATTTTGTTTGCACTGGGAAGAAGGCCTAAGAACGAAATTTCATCAAATACTATATTTGGAGTGGCTTATTAAGAAGTTTTTCTCCAAGCAACACTAACGATTCAACTTCCTTTGAAGAAAAAAAAAAAAAAAGGCTAATATAGGGAAGTAGAAATAACAAAACTGCACAGTGTGGCAAATTTTAAATGCTAACAAGGATAATTATTGGTTTACATCCTGACTTGGTTTAATTAATTTCACTCATAGAGACACACACACAGCTGCACCAGCTGTTGCACACACAAACGTGCATTAGCCACTTCATCTATCAAAACACATGCCCACCCGAGTGTCCCTGCACCTTATTATTAATCCAGAAAAAGTCCAAGTGCTTTAGAAAGGGGGGAAAAAAAAGGAAAATCTTTCCGGGACATCTTAATTATTATTCAACGAGTTGCCTTTTTTTTTTTTTTTTTTTTTTTTTAAAGAAATATTTCATTTGCAAGTTTCTTAGACACACATTTGGCGTCCTAAAGTGACACCCCCCCCCCCCTCCTAGTTTCCAGGCCCCATGTGTACAAAACTGTTCATCTGTTTACTCACCAACGTGCCTGCCAGCAAAACTACAGCGCTGAATCTAAACACACCCGTCTACACCATCTACATTAACCGAGTGTGTTTTTCTGCTTGGACTGCAGCAGAAGAGCGCTGACCTCTTTTCTTGGACAAACTCATATCTCAGAGCTATCTGTTAAAGCCAGCAGAGTGTAACACTATTTATGAGATGGGCCTGAAACTGTTTATGTGAAACGTTTTAGTAAACCGAGATTATTCCATTGACCCACATGCTCTTGATAATGAGAGACTCTTGTCTCGGTGTCCACTCCATTCTGCACCACTCCGAATGGTTTAATTTGTGCAGTGAGTGGTGCTACAGTGTATTCAACATTTCGGTCAAAAAGAGCTCGAGAGATTTTTCTCTATAATGATGTTTGGATCATCCTTCAGATAAGAATGTGTGAGTGTCTTTAACTGCTTTACTGAGCGTAGAAGGTTCTAGAACATTGGCTAATGACCTCGATACATTAAAAAGCATGATTAAAGATGTCAAAATCAGTTAACAGGGTTTTGCTTTTGATGATGAAATAAATTCTGTATCAAATTGGCCAGAACAGGGTTGCCAGGTCTTCTTATTTTCAATTTTTATTTTTAGTGTAATTTATTTATTTTGGATGTTTTGGGGTGAGGTGTGGCTGTAATATAATATGATTAAAATATAAAGCAAATTTTGTATACACTAAATATAGGGAAGCGCGGTGGTGTAGTCGTTAGCAGGTCTGCCTCACAGCAAGAAGGTCTTGGGTTCAATTCCCAGCCTGGACACTTCTGTGTGGAGTTTGTATGTTCTCCCTGTGCTTTTTTTTTTGGGTTTCCTCTGGGCACTCTGGTTTCCTCCTGCAGTCCAAAAACATGCAGAGTAGATTAATTGGCTGTTTAAAATCACCCCTAGGTGTGAGTGTGAGTGTGAATGGTAGTGTGAGTGTTTTCCTCCTATAGGGGGCACTACAGAAAATAATTCAGAAGCACTGCATTAGGCAGTCTCAGAGTGCGGAGGAATACATGCGGAAGAAAACGAGGTTAATTGGCTCGGAAACGGCATTTCCCCAGCAGAGCTCGTAAATCAAAGTTCTGCTCGTTGGATGGGGTGGATTTCTGGTGGGATCGAAGCTCGTATCACGGAAAATTTGCTATAAAAGACACTCAAGTGTCAAAGTACCACTGTATATTGTATTAATATATAAACAACAGCAATCCCAAGAAGCAGTATGGCGGTCACTTGCGAAACATTCAGCTATAGTGGAAACTGCTGGAAATAGAAATGAGTCTTCCGAATTCCCTCACTCCAGATATAAATGTAGTAGCTTCTCCAACATGGTTCCAAAACCACCCCAGGCATATTTTGACACAAATAGCATGAGGGTATATTTGATGGCGATTCAAAGGAATTCTGGGTGGGTGAGTCTGCCAATTATAAACAGGACAGTTTTTCATAATAAAAGTCTGGCATGTTTTTTTTTTTTTTTTTTTTTTTTTGAGATTATTAAAGCATTTGGAAGGACGATGCTTCGAGTTTTAGATTTGGTTTTCTCACATATCTGGCATCCCTGGCTCAAATCTCCTAGGTTTAGCATATTTAGTGCTCTTTAGCATTTCTTATTTGGCTATCTTAGACATCTGACTTCCCTTGTTGTTTTACACTTTAATCCTATTTATGGCTTCCTAGAAAAAGACTCTTTGCTCCCTGTGCTACAAATGGAGTACCACATCGCTTTGGCTTCTCCACCATGCATAGAAGTTCCAACATTTGTGTGGCTGGTTTGTGAATACAGGTTCCCACAGTCCCCTCACTGGCACAAAACTCCAACTGGCTTTTAAAACAGAAACACAGCTTGACTGGAAGCTGCTGGAGTATGAACCACTCACGTTAAATGTAGCACAGATTCACAAAGCTGGCATTGGCACCTCGTGATGTGCTAGAGGGATGAGAGAGGATTTTTTTTTTCCCTCCCCTGCAGAGATTCTGATTAAAGGCATGATGCCGTCAGAGAATGCATTGTTGCCAGGCACTCGCAAGGTCTAACACAGTACCTATGTATTATCTTGTGCCTGAGGCCACACAGAGAATAAAGACCCGTGTGTGTGTCTGTGTGTGTGTGTGTGTGTGTGTGTGTGTGTGTGCATGTGTGTGGTTGCCAGCCAGAAAATTTAGAAGACAATATGCAGTTGTGTTAGCATGGGCTCCTTTTAGAGCATCGTGCAGCGTTGTGGAGGAGTGTGAGGCAATGTTGTGGCACATTCTGTGTTTGGGCTGATGGTTTGTTGATGAGTTGCAGATGCACACCGGCACACGAGCCAAACTTTTGTTCTGATGGAACTCTTCAGAGCTGCACTTCGCTGTGGATACATGATGGCGCCAGGTCAGAAAAATGCAGACATGTGCTAAATATTGGTAATTACCCTTTTGAGTGTGTGTGTGTGTGTGTGTGTGTGTGTGTGTGTGTGTGTGTGTGTGTGTGTGTGTGTGTGTGTGTGTTTGTTTGTGTATGTGTGTGTCAGAATGTTAGCCGAGTCAAGCAGTGTGAACGTTCTCGTGTGATAATGTGATTAGCTATGCATATGCTCCACTCTCCACTCCTTGTTATAAAGTTCATCGGAATATTTAAAGGCGTTATATCGCCAGTCGCACATGTGCGGCCTGGTCATGAAAGTTTTGTGGCCCACAGGACAGTTATCCTTCCACCACATCCTCTCTTACAATGAGTGTCTTGCTTTGTCGTAGTTTGGGCTTCAGAACTTAGAAAAATGTTCGCCAAGTCTACCCTTGGAAGGGCGATGCTTTCACCGGATCGCTCTGTCAAATCCGGGAAGGCGTGGGAAAACAAGCGCAGGTGTACACGAATGGAAAATGAGGCGTTTTCTACATGGCAGAGCTGCTGATCTGTGTCCGGACTCGGTGTTTACCGGCCATTTATAAAACTGTCACTGGAGTTAGATGGTGTCCAGCGCAAGTGCGCTAACCGAATTTCTGTAGTTTTGAGTGATGCAGCAAAATGTTTGTCAATGCTCCCATTAAATATGTCGTGGACTGGTGGTAAAGGTGTTGGATCACTGATCCCGAGGTTGGGAGTTCAAACCCCACTCTCAACAGGTTGTCACTGCTGTCCCCCCCCCCAGTGCCGCTAACTGGGTTATCAAAGGCCGGCCATGTCTCTCACTGTCTATGGTGTGAGGTTGATGTGTAAAGGAACCATCGCTGACTTTCAACAAGTGGAGCTGCATAGCGGTCAGCAACGTTCTGCTCTGTGATGGCCTGGCAAGCCATCCATGGTGTACTCTGCCCTCCCTGTGACCCTAATTAGAATTAAGAGGTTCAGAAAATGAGTGATGAGAAAGAAGAAAATGAATGCAAGTCCTCAGGAGTCAAGAAAGAGACATGGTTGAAAATAACTGTTGTCATAATAAAGCCACGAACTGGTGACATATTCATTTTCTGCACTGCCTAATCCTAATTAGGGTCGCGGGGGAAGCTGCTGCTCATCTTAGCTGACTCTGGGTGAGGACTGAGTACACCCTGGACAGCTCCCCAGGCCATCTCAGGGCAGAAACATGCTGAAGGCTATGCAAGTCCTCTTGACGAAAGTCAGCAATGGTTCTTTTACATGAACCTCTCACCATAGACAGTGACAGACATGGCCAATCTTTGATAACCCAGTTAGCGGCACTGGGGGGACAGCAGTGACAACCTGTTGAGAGTGGGGCTTGAACCGCCAACCTCGGGATCAGTGATCCAGCGCCTTCATCCTTGGGTCACCACTTCCCAACTGGTGGCTCATCCCCTTTAATTGACAAACTACACTAGTAAGATGTGACACTGTGCACTTGAGATTTCATTTATTTATTTATTTTCTAAGCCAATTATGCCTAATTAGGCTCACGGGGAGGTTGGTGCCAATCTCAGGCAACTCTGGGTGAAGGAGGGAGACACCCGAAAGATCTTGTGAGGCGATTGTAGAGCCAACAACCATTCACAATCACACTCACACCTAGAGGTAATTTAAAACAACCTATCAGCCCGGTGCCATGCCACCCCGTTGTGATTTCACGCGTTTTTAAAATGAACACGGCAGCACAGCGCCACAGCGGTTTGCATTTCCACCTCATAACAAGAAACTCCTGGGTTCAAGTCTGGTGCTTGGCCACATCATTTCTGTGTTGAGTTTGCATGCTTTTGCCGAGTTGGCAAGGATTTGAGGGCAAAGATAGGCTCCAGCCTCCCTGCGACCCTAGTCAGATAGTTCAGCAAATGTAAGAACGAATGAAAATCGAGTCTGTCCCATTGTTGTCTTGTCTATCAACCTCGAACCTCTTCTTCAAAATTTCAAGCCGCTCACCCCACTCGGCAAACACACCAGAGACGGAGCGCGGCTGCTCTTGTGTTTGTGTGTGTCTTCATAAAGACATGCTTTGATCATGCAGTTATAAATTCGAACCAGTCACTCGAAAATATGAAAAACATGACCGTGGAAACACTGCAACGTCTACAAAGCCATCACGAGGTAAAGAGTTTAAATATGATGGTCATGATCCTCACGGTTAAAATAAGTTTTGTTTTGTTTTTCTGTGACGTCTACCCCGCCCCTACCCCGCCCGTTTCACAACATCGAAGCCTTACATTTGCTGAGACTGAGAAAAGCTGAAAGTCAGCAGTGTTGAAGCTGCACTCATGTTCAGGACTTGTTCGGCCCAGTGCAGCAGTCCGTCCCAGCACCGCTCAATCATAATCCACGCTTTGACTGCCATTGTTTCTGACCCACTTTTCCATGATTACTGTTTTCCCAGAGCATAAAACCAAGTTGCAATGGAAATATACTTTCCATAAACACAGTCCTCTGGCCTCTCATAAAACACCTGAAAGCATTTATGGTGTTTAGTCTTTAAGTGGAAGTAAACAGTCCGAATGTGGTATTTAGACAAAGTGTAGATTTGATTTCTTTTGCTTTTAGTCTATTTTCACGTGAAGAATGAAACGTTATCATTTAGGGAAGGATTCGCGACTGTCTGACCGTTGACTTCCACGTGAAGTACGAGGAATGAATGGGTAATCGCGGCGCTCCGGAGCTCAATGCATGCTTTGAATGCGATGATTTCCTTGTCGCTCGTGTGCCCACACAGGCATGAGTGCGCACGCCGCAGTTTATTCTCTTTCTTTCCGTCTCCATGTTTCTGTAAACTTACACACGCAAACATTTTCGGAGCTCCGTTTAAGGCAGTGCCTAAATATTTACACTCTGAGTACACTTGTGCTGTGCGGTAGGCTGGACACCAGTTCACCTGTACACCACCTCTCACCTCTTCCGCTACGATCGGATCCACTTTTCTCTGCCAAACGGAGAAGAGTTTTGAATAATTGGACAGATGCATAGTTCAATACATTCAGAATTACATGAGATTTATTTTTATACAACTCAGCAATTAAGGGTTAGAGGTCTTGCTCAAGGGCCCAACAGCAGGAGCTTGGTGGTAGTGGGGCTTGAACTCTAATGTTTAGATTCGTAGGCCAGAGCCTTTACCACTGAGCCACCACTGCCCTGCGACAGATTATGTATTGAGGCCACACAGTGAGAGCTTAAAAATGTTCTGATTAAAAACAAACTGTGTGTGTGTGTGTGTGTGTGTGTGTGTGTGTGTGTGTGAGAGAGAGAGAGAGAGAGAGAGAGAGAGAGAGAGAGAGAGAGCATTTGTGTACGTGTGTGAGAGAGAGAGAGTGTGTGTGTGTGTGTGTTTGTGTGTGTGTGTGTGTGTGTGTGTGAGAGAGAGAGAGAGAGAGAGAGAGAGAGAGAGAGTGCATTTGTGTACGTGTGTGAGAGAGAGAGAGAGTGTGTGTGTGTGTTTGTGTGTTTGTGTGTGAGAGAGAGAGAGAGAGTGTATTTCTGCATTTCTGTATGTGTGTGTGTGTGTGTGAGAGAGAGAGAGAGAGAGTGTGTGTGTGAGTGTGTGTGTGTGTGTGTGTGTGTGTGTGTGTGTGTGTGTGAGAGAGATCGAGAGAGAGTGTGTGAGAGAGAGAGTGTGTGTGTGTGTGTGTGTGTGTGTGTGTGAGAGAGAGAGAGAGAGAGAGAGAGAGAGAGAGAGAGAGAGAGAGAGAGTGTGTGTGAGTGTGTGTGTGTGTGTGTGTGTGTGTGTGTGTGTGAGAGAGAGAGAGAGAGAGAGAGAGAGAGAGAGATCGATAGAGAGTGTGTGAGAGAGAGTGTGTGTGTGTGTGTGTGTGTGAGAGAGAGAGAGAGAGAGAGAGTGTGTGTGTGTGTGTGTGTGTGTGTGTGTGTGTGTGAGAGAGAGAGAGAGTGTGTGTGTGTGTGTGTGTGTGTGTGTGTGTGTGTGTGTGTGTGAGAGAGAGAGAGAGAGAGAGAGAGATCGATAGAGAGTGTGTGAGAGAGAGTGTGTGTGTGTGTGTGCGTGAGAGAGAGAGAGAGAGAGAGAGAGAGAGAGTGTGTGTGTGTGTGTGTGTGTGTGTGTGTGTGTGTGTGTGTGTTTGTGTGTGGAAGAAAGAGAGAGGGAGACAGAGAGAGTGTGTGTGTGTGTGTGTGTGTATAAATTTCTCAATATATTTAGAACACAATCTGATTCATTCATTAATTTATTTGCCAACAGTCTTAATCTTACTAGGGTCTCTGGGAGGCTGAGGCCTATCTCAGCCACCTCTGGGTGAAGGTAATGTACATACTGATCAACTTGCAAGTCTATTGTTGAATACCCCCCCCCCCCCCCCCCCACACACACACACACATAAAACCATTCACACTCATGCCGAGGGGCAATTTAGAACAGCCAAGTGGCCTAATGTGCACATCTTTGGACTGAGAGAGGAACCTGAATTACCTGGAGGAAACCCACACTAGCACAAGGAGAATATTCAATTTCTATATAGACCAACCTTTTCGAACCCGGGACCAAAACTGAGAACCTTCTTGCTGTAAGGTATTCATGCTAATCACTTGTCCACCATGCTGCCCAACCAGCATATCCGTTCTTTTATATTCTTACAAAGTTATTTGTGATACTTATTTTCATTCAGTCACTTGAGAGCCTGAATCCCGGTCCTGATCGGTACATTCTTGCCTGTCTCCTGATTGTTGGTAAGATGGCCATATCAAAGTCTTTCCTGTTTTGGGAAAAACCCTCCTGTCCTCCACAAGCTGCACATCAAGTGAGAAATGCAGTTTACGTGGGCACTGGACTGCAGGAAGTGGTTTGCGTTTATGCACGCCATGCTCTGTGGGCCCAGAGAGAAGCCAATTCGAGTAGCACAGCACCACCACATCAATGGAGCCCATCCAGTGTATAGTTTATAATAGATCATCCTCTTCCTTCTTATTCATGTTTTCCAGACCAACATGCCCAAACTTGGTCATGCTCTCGGGAATCCGGTGTAAGGTTTTACATGCAGGAGCATAAAAAGTCATATGGTATACAACACTGAAAGTTTGTAAACATCGCCAACTCGGTATAAGAGGTATGTAGGTGCAATTCCAAGCAGTCTTTAGCAAGCTCCAGACTGACCATCTGTAATAGAACAAATCAATATGGTGCTAAACGATTCATCTCTTCCCATGTTGTTTGATAAATGAAAGTGAATTAAATAGATAAAACAGATGTAGCCCATACTGGACTGTGCATCCATCTTTCGACCGCTAATGCAGGCAACCTGGACCAATCCCACCAACACGTGTAGAAGGTTCTGTCCATTTCAAGCCTTTGAGGCAGACATTGTAAACAATCCTACCCACGTCTGCAAAGTAGGCCTGACAAATTTGCACTAGACCTTCAGTAAATGTTATTGGTCCTGGCTATAGACACAGGAAGTCCACCTGCTTCTGCAATACATTGGCCAATCCCTCCTGCTCCGACTGTATACCACCCAGTTCTACCAGCTCATATCGTAAGTCTGACCAATCTGCTTGCTTCCAAAGTATGTTGGACCAAGCCATCCATCCAACTGTATGTTAGTGCAATGGAGGCCTTTGATGGATTAAATCCAAGACTGCAGTCATTTCATTCAATCCAGGCCACTCCTGCAGATAATTTGCCCACGTCTCCTGCTTTCACGGTCAGTTTGACCAATCCTATTGGCTCCAACACTAACTGTGGCAAAGCTCAACATGCCCATCATAAATGGACCGATTCTACCCATGTCTGAAGCAAGTTTAACCAACGTCAACTGGATACATAGTAAACTGGCTCAATCCCGCCTGCCCCTACCTTAATTTGGACCAATCCAGGCACTCTTGTGGATAGTTTGATGAATGTTGTCTGCTCCCACAGTCATTTTAATCATATCGCCTCTGCTCCTGCAAAAGAAAAGGTGTCTAGGACTCCATTTACTGGTATACTTAGACCAACAAACCAAGTTGTTTTGATGTCTCAAATTATATGACAACCGCATTACATGCAAAAGTCCCAGAATACACCAGTGAATTAACTTTGTCTCAGCCCGCCAGTACACGTCTACTACATGAACTTCAAATAAAGTCAATGTAAAGTTAGTGTTTCCTTTCTCCATCCTATTTTTTGTGTCTGTGTGAATCACAATTAAAAAAAAAAAAAAAAAAAAAGACCATCACTGACATGGATACTTGTCAGCAGTACCTCGGGACAATAAACTTAAAGTTGCAATGAGCACACTCGAAAAACTCACAAAACAAGAGTAACGCTGGCTTTTACGCGTGTTAGATCTCCGTGACGAACAATGGGTCGAAGGCACACGAAAAGCATCATGGGTATTATGGAGATACAGCTTCCTACGAGCCAATGAGAGGCCAGCAGGGCGGGGTGTTGGGAGATAACCAATGGGAGAACAACTCGCGCATTGTTTGAATTTTTGAGATGGCGTGTTTCGTAATGTGAATTTTTTTCGTATCCAGAGACGGAAATTTTAGGTAAATGAGTTGGTGAGATACCACTCATATATATATATATATATATATATAAAAGAGGAGGATTTGCAGTAACCAAATAAAAACAAGCCGATCTGTCCTGCAGTTACAAAAAAATAAATAATTTTAAAAAAGGCTGCCTGCCGCTACACTCTCGCAAAGGCAATTCTCTCTTTGAGTCGCTCTTCTATCTCTCACCAGCATCAAATAAAATTAAAGCGATCATTCAAACGAATGCAATATTTAATAGAACCATCATTAATCATTTTCACCACAGAAAGGCTTATCAGTTATAACAAAAATCATTCCTAGTTTCTTTTCAGCCATAGGATGGATATGGCATGAATAATAATAATAATAATAATAATAATAATAATAATAATAATAAACTCTTATAATAAGGTTCAAAACGTTCAGAGCCACAGCACTCCAAAGTCAACCTCATTTACTTTTTAAATTCCACTCATATTTGGAACTTTTCCGAATTTTTTTTTTTTTTTTTTTTTTTTTTGTTCTTTTAGTCCTTCCGTATCCAATAGACTTACATGATCGTTGCTCAAGTAAGATTGGCCTTGACAGATAATTAGAAATTAAAGCATGTATGCAAACGCGAGTACTATGAAGCCAAAATTTCAAAACACAGTCACGGTCACGTATAGCACCTTGGCTGGACGTGAAGGAGTTGATTTGAAAGCGTTCTTTGAAACCTTGCCCCATCAAGCTGTGGAGTAGTGTGGAGATAAGCGCAGAGATTAATGATTCAAACCACATGTCAGACTCCGTCAGCTATATCATAGCAAACAATTTCATGAGCTGTAGTAATATTACACCGAGCTGGATGGCAAACTGACCTGATCCCTGGGAGAACTCCCTCCCTCACACACACACACACACACACACACACACACACACACACACACACACACACACACACACACACACACACACACATATATATACATCCATATTATTGACCTGTAATAGCAGTATCCACCACATCTGTTCAGGGATTTGTTATTTAAAGTGTGTGCCCTGCAAAGCCACAAATGAAACCTAGCAATTTTCCCAAGAGCTTTATTTTTCTTTTTATTCCAACAACTAAGCCACTGATGGGCACATTGGTATAAAAGAGCCGGGAATGAGTTCATCCCTTAAATGTTTGGAAAGTAATCGGAGATACACAGCATGAGACAGATATGGCGGCGGTGACTTTTTGTGTTGCCTCTGTCACGCTCGATGCACGGGAAGCGCTTGTCAGCTTACCTTCCCACTAGAGCTTTTGGTTTTGGGTCCGTACCCTGCCAAAAGAAAGGCTTTGGGAGAAATCTGTCTGCGGTGCTGAGTGACTTGATGCTGGAGTTGAGCTGTATGAGTGGATTTTCTTAGGCTGGTCATGGCATGTAGATTTGTTTGTCTGCAGTTTCCTTCATTTTCATTTGGTGTTGATTCTTTTTCCCCGACATTATTTTCTTGCACGACACTACTGCACCGCCTTTTGCAGATAACAACAACAACAAAAAAAATCTCTCCCCATATATATATATATATATATATATGCCCTCTGCCTTTCCTCCATAAACTGTTCAGTGTTTTAATTGCCTCCAGCTGCAGACCTGGCTGAAAGACAAGCCTC
>CM045747.1:8773081-8798081 GCA_024760905.1 Plotosus lineatus | reverse complement strand
CTCAGCCAGTGCTACTGACTGCCTCGGTCACACTGGCGTAATGTTCCATGTGGTCTGCATTCAACACAATACTCAACATTATACAGTACCGTAATGTATGAAAGTCCTATTACAATCATTATGCAGCACATGGTGTATGATGTGATGTAGATATACTCTACATTACAAACTGAATGAAAGACATGTGATAGATTTTTGTTTGTTTGTTTGTTTCATGTTTGTTTAATTTAACCAACATTTAATGTGTTTCTACAAAGATATAGAAACGGTGAATAAGGCGCTGGTCCTCATTTGTTCTCTTAATAATGCTACACGTGTATATATAGACCAGGGGTGCTCAATCCTGCTCCTGGAGATCTACCTTCCAGAAGGCATTCGATCCAACCCTAATCATGCCCACCTAACCATCCAATCATCCAATCAAGGGACTTTGAAATGTCTTAAGACCTGACTGGATCTTACATGTCACATGGGCCACATTAGGGTTGGAGATAAAGTCATCTGGAAGGTGGATCTCCAGGAGCAGGATTGAGCACCCATGATAGAGACGCTCCCCAGCTTACGAATGAGTTAGGTTCCAGACGGCCGGTCGTTGCATAAATTTGTCTGTAAGTCGTTACAGGGCGTTGTTTAGACGGGAATTTATGTTTCAAACTTGTATAAGTAACCTATACGAGTTTGTACTGTATACAATCTCTCTCTCTCTCTCTCTCTCTCTCTCTCTCTCTCTCTCATATATATATATATATATACATATATATATATATATATATATATATATATAAAATCATCTGTACATTATCAATATCATTATGTCCCGTGTTTAAACTCCTGGTTCCTCTCAAGCACAGCACAGTGGATCTGATCAGATTTACAGAGAGTTTCACTCTTATCCAGTTCATTATAATACTGGAGTCAATTTGTTTCTTCTTTGAAAGTTTTGGTGCGAGTTCAGAAATGTATCGGTTCTGCTTCTGTTTCCGAACCTCCCTCAACCACGCCCCTCTGCTGGAGCCTAGTATCAAATGTACCTCAGGATAATGTTTAATCATATTTCATACTTATATTTATGGTATATTTTTCTATAGATTTTGTTCCATTTGTATTTCAACTTGTTCTTCAATTTCATTTCACTTTCGACCTCAGACAGCCCTGTTCGTATCTCTGGATGTTCGTAAAATGAATGTTCGTAAGTTGGGGTTGCGTCTGTACTTCCTGGTCAATAGAGAGTCATGCACACTAATATGCTCATGAAGTGCATTCATCCTTGATCAAGGCATGTGATTTCCATGGTATTATTGCTCTGGTTGGTCCGGTCGAGGCTCAGCAACATTAATATGGCAATAAAATGAAGCAGCTGATGATGTGAATGTACTGAATGTGCAAGTTATGACATCAATGCACTTTTTTCCCCTGATGTTACAGATATAAAATGGGGACTCAAATAATGAAAGAGTCAACTGTGTAGCTCTTGATGACCTCGATTATCTTTTAAATTCTTGTGTGCCTGCAAGTTTGTGTGTGTGTTATAAGTGTGTAAATATCTCTTTTACAGTTAGTTGTAAACCCCCCCACCTGAAATGGTTCAGTTTTTTCCCTCATTGATTCAAGACGTCGGTGAGAATTGGAGATAAAGATGGAAGTAAATGTTATATTTCTTAATTTTGTTGAAACAGTGGCATGATGATTAAAGGCTGAACAACAACATATCCATGTCTTCTTCTTCTTCTTCTTTTCCTTTCGGCTTTTCCCTTCAGGGGTCGCCACAGCAAACCATCCGCCTCCATTTCACCCTATCCTCTATATCTTCTACTGTTACTCCAACTACCTTCATGTCCTCCTTCACCACATCCATAAATCTTCTCTTTGGTCTTCCTCTCGGCCTTCTGTCTGGTAGTTCCAACCTCAGCATCCTACTACCAATATACTCACTATCCCTCCTCTGTACATGTCCAAACCATTGAACAACAACATATTCATCTGTACAACTTTTTTTTTCTTTGGTTGTGCAGTGTATATAGATGGATGGATGGAATTTTATCACTTAATCATTTAATCTACTGATACCCACAAAGTTCAAAGAGAAAACTATAAAATAGCAGTGAAATTATGAAAGAACACCCAGGACGTGGTGCAACTGTTCAGCTTAACTAGTGTTGCACGCTGGCTACTGAAGACACAACTCATCCTGCATTCAGAGGGCACCATTACATTTGCTCTAATCATGGATCCTCAATTATAATTTTGTTTCTTTTTTTACACCCGAGCCTAGTGGCTCATCAGGCCGGTGCTTATCCCCGGTTTCCATAACGTGAAGCTACCAGGAGTGCAACTCCTCCTGGATGGGACGCTAGTCCATCGCAGGTCACCTTCCCAGTATATTTTTACTGGTACCCATTTATACTGCTGGGTGAACAGAGGCACACTTGTTGTTAAGACTTTGCCCAGGGGGCTGGGCCCGGTGGTGGTCTAACTGGAATTTGAACACAACCTCCTGGTCATGAGCCAAGCCCCCTAATCACTATCTCGCTAACATTGGGGTACACTGTAATGCACATGTCTTTGGATTCTCAGAGAAAAGGCAATTGTACATGGGAGAACTCAACACAAAAACACTTTTGTCAATCCCGGGCCTCGAACCCACTATATTCTTGCAGTGAGGTGGACGTGCTTACCACTATACCACTGTGCCGCCCTTCTTTTGTCAGAACTTAAAACAAAATGTCCATGCATGCCTTATTTGTTGTCTAAATATTTCTAAATTACTGTATCCAGCTTGAAAAATGAGTCTCGGTGCATTTTTATGGGCCAATTTAATTCAAGCCAAACCAAGCCCAGCAATCACCCTCAGACGTTGCTCTCAGCATGCATTCACGTTCTGGTTATGTTGGATGCAGCATGACACTATTTCGGTGAATTTGCTTTTCTAATTGGTTTGTTTAGAAGCCATTTTGAATGAAGCAGTAAACCTATGATGCAATGACACTTGGCAGTTGGACATACAACAAATACTCTGATTAGAACCGTCAGAACCACACTTCAGACTCTTGGACGTCTGCCTGATATAAAAATACTTCATGTTTTCGTCTGAGCAATCAACAAAGTCTTGGCATTGCGAAGATCCAGTGATCGAAAGTCAGAGGAACGCCTGTGTGCTGCTGAGTCTCCAGCGCCAAGTAATGAGTTGTGGTGTCTCTAGCTTTTGCTTCCTGAATCCAAAGCCATAAATTTGAAGCTTAAAGTGAGGAAAGAGAAGCATCGCATGAACAGCAAGACTTGGTGTATGTTATTTTTTGGCTTTGTCTTGCCTTTTCTAGGATGATGTAACCCCCCAGCCAATTTCGGCTCTCACCCCTATAATGGACCTCTCATAAAACCAACAAATAAAAAAAGACAAAAAAGTAGAACCAGTTGCTTGTTCGCAGGGGTCCAGCCTCAGCACGCTCTCAGTTTCTTACTTGGTGGGAAGGATTGAGTGACCATTCAACCAACCAAAAGAAAAAAAGAAAAGAAAAAAACAAAAAAAGACAGGGCAACGGTGGCCTGGTGGTAAAGGTGCTGGATCACTGATCCTAAGGTTGGGGGTTCAAGCCCCACTCTCAACAGGTTGTCACTGTCCCCCAGTGCAGCTAACTGGGTTATCAAAGGCTGTCCATGTCTCCACTGCCTATGGTGTGAGGTTCATGTAAAAGAACCATTGCTGACTTTCGTCAATCGTAGCTGCAAAGCTGTCAGCATGTTTCTGCCCTACGATGGCCTGGCGAGCCGTCCAGAGTGTACTCTGCCCTCGCCTGGAGTTAGCTGAGCTAGGCACCCGTCTCCGTGTGACCCTAATTAGGATTAAGCGGTTCAGAAAATGAATGAATGAATGAAGAAAAAAAAAAAAAAAAAGACAGCATTGTCCTGTTGGGACATGTTGGGGATATGATCAGAGATCATGGCTTTCTGTGTGAGACATCTTGCATACGCTTGTACAGGTATCAGCATGTGTTGTGTGTTTAAGTCTTACTGCTTGAGGGAAAAGAAGGTAAATCACTACGGATTTAAGTAAGAATTTAGGAAAGCAGACGTGAGAAAAGTTTCTGGATATTATTATTTGACCCACTTACGATTGAGACGTTGTTGAACTTCTGAACCACCCAACAGATGTCTGTTATTATGCTCGCAAATGCAATCGGACCTTTCAAAAAGTACAGACACATGTATTTAGCTTTTTCTTGAGCCCTAATATGAGTGAGCGCAGGGTACTGAGGTTAAGGTCAGAATTGGAGTTTATTACACACTTTGCAAAAATAAAGCTTTTCATCTGTTGCCTCGGAAGGATTTTTGGCTTGTAGAGATAGACAAGCTGTTGGGTGCCATGTTAGTTTAGTCAGTATCACTGCTGCCTCATTGCTTCGGGGTTCTCCGTTTGATCCGGAGCTCTGGTTACGGTTTGTGTTGACTTTCACATGGTCTGTGAGGGTTTCCTCGCCTTGAAGAACCCAGTTTCCTCTCATGTCCCAATGCATACTGATAGGTAGATTTGCTATTACAGCTAGGTGGTAATGTGTATGTGCGTATGGTGTCCTGCTCGAAAACTAATGCTCGATTCAGGGTGTGGTCCCACCTCCTGCTCTGTGTGCATGGGAGTGCCGACCAATCCACCAATGACTGTAAACATGACAAAGTGATTTGCTTGAGATAATTGAAAGAATGATTGAAGGACGCACCACAAGAGCACCACAGCCCGTGGACCACAAGGCGCACCGGATTATAAGGCGCATTAAGTGAACCAAAAGTCAGATAAGTCAAACTTGATTCAACTCTCACAATAACTCTCAACATTGTTCAGTTCTCACAATATGAAACAATAAACTCACTTTTTCAGTTCATTCCTCTTCCACAAATCCATCAAATTCTTCATCTTCAGTGTCGGAGTTTAACAGTTGGATGAGTTGGACATAAAGCCCGGATTCCTCTAACTTACGACCTGTTGACACCAATATCTAGCGGTTGGAGTTCTATGGTGAATCCACCAGAATGATGGTAAGCTTTGAATTAGTTTGCTTCACTTAATGGTATCAGTGAGATCTGCGCGAACGGAATCGCAGATCAATAGAGACAGAGATTAGGTGGAAAAAGTCTTCCAGAAAATGTCTTCCGGGATCGTGACGTAAACTTCTTTCAGCGACTCTCGTATTACTCAGCGAATCACCTGACTACAATAGTCGTAATGCCAGGATTTGGACATAAAGCCCAGATCCCTCTAACTTAAGATATGTTGACTCAAATATCTCACTGTTGGAGTTCTTTGGTTAATCCACCGGAATGATGGTAAGCTCTGAATTAGTTTGCTTCACTTGATGGTATCAGTGAGATCAGCGCGAATGGAGTCGCAGATCAATCTCGACGGAGATTAGGTGGAAAAAGTCTTCCAGAAAATGTCTTCCAGGATCGTGACGTAAGCTTCTCTAAGCCACTCACATATTACTCAGCAAATCACCTGACTACGATAGTCGTAATGCCGGTATTTGGACATAAAGCCCGGAGCCCTCTAACTTACGACCTGTTGACTCAAACATCTAGCAGTTGGAGTTCTTGGGTTAATCCACCCGGAATGATGGTCAGCTCTGAATTAGTTTGCTTCACTTGGGTTTTGGCGGTATCAGTGAGATGGAGTCGCGTGGCTTCGTCTTTACATAAGACGCACCAGATTATAAGGCGCACAGTCATTTTTTTATTGGAAAATTAAAGGATTTTGGGTACACCTTTTGGTCTGCAAAATACGGTAATATATGTGTGCATGAACCCTGAATGTCCTTTCGGTATCCCCCGGCATATTCAACCTAATCAAGGCCATCTTCCCACACACTTAGACATGCCCTTGAAATGGCATCCCCCACTTCATTCCAGCGCCCCCCCCCCCCCCCCCCAAACCGCTATATTGAACAATGTAGCTGCATTAAATGTTCAATTTCTGCTTTCAATCCTGAGTGCCTTTTAATCCTTCATCCTTGGTAACCTAATAATGCTTTACATTATCACGCCATAAAATCATAAATATTTGATATGCACATAATACTCGAGCCAACTTTCTGACTCCGAAGTAAAAGAAACATGTCAGTCCTGCCACAGTTCAAATGAAATCCAACGGCTTGCGCTTCTCTCGGTGCGTATCTTGTGTCAAGTCGTTGAAGTAGTCACCAATCAGGCCAGCAACCAGGAGGAACTGTTTATCTTAGAGTGCTGTGAGGGAGCTCGTATTCTCTGCTAGATTGAGAGCTCGAGTGGAGTTAGCTGTCCTTGTGCTTTCTTTAGTCAAGCCAAGTCTTCATGGAAAATCGCTTTGTCCATGAGGCACGTCCTCAGTCGAACGCTCTGCTGCCTCCGTTTGGAACCATCACCGTGCTTATGACTTCTATCACATAAGCGTGGGAGGCTTTAGCATGTGTTAAAGCCCTGTTTATTAATATAGTACCCCCTGATAGATTGTAAAATATCTCAAGGAGCTTCACGACATTAAAAAGGTGGGGGAAGATCTCAGCTCTGTGAGCTAATCCTCCGGCAGTTTTGGGCTTTGTTCTTTAGCTTATGGGCTTATGATCTAACATTGTTGGGTACATGTGGGCTATAAGAGCATTAGGCCTGAAAAAAGATGAGAAAACTGTTAAGTACATCAAGCTGGAGATATTTTAATTGCATCAGCATGTTTGTGTAAATCTGATTAATCTATTTAAAAGGGGAGACCATATTTAAAATTTAATCTCTTGCAAACTTTGTCCTTTCAGTGTGCAAAAATGATTCGAAATATTGCTTGTGTCTTATTGTTTTTCGGGGAAAATACAGTATTTGAATGCTGAGTCTCAGAGTGGGCGGCATGGGGGCATAGTGGTCAGCATGTCCGCCTCACACCAAAAGTGCCCTGGGCTTAGAAGTTAATGTGTGGACTTTACATGTATGCCGTATCCTGAGGGTACTCTGGTTACCTCCCACAATCTGAAGACATGCACACTAGGCTACCTTGCTTTTCCAAATTGCCCCTAGGTGTGTTTATAAGTGACAATAATTGTGTATGGACTTTTGACAAGGGAAGGCTGCATAGCAGTCAGCATGTTTCTGCCCTGCGATGGCCTCGCCCAGAGTCAGCTGAGCTGGGCACCAGCCTCCACGCGACCATAATTAGGATTCAGTTGTTCAGAAAATGAATGAATGAATGATTGTGTATGTATTGGCCCTGCACTGGTCTACCCCACCTTTGAGTAGTATTGGCTGAGATAGGCTCCAGTCTGTCCACTATCCTAATAGGATTTGATGGCTTGGTAAGTGAGCGCGTCTCAGAATGATGAACTAATCAAGTCCCGAGGTAACAAGATTTTGATATTTGATTGATAGATTTGGAGCTGGAGGTGATGACGACATTAATTAAAAGCAGTGTGTGCCGTTGGAAAAAAAAAAAAAAAATATATATATATATATATATATATATATATATATATATATATATATATATATATATATACACATCGAGATCAAAATACCGTATGTAGCCACAAATACAAACAATACAAAAATAAATCTAGCCTAGCATTGTGGATCATCAGGCTGGTGAGTAGTCCCGGTTTCCATAGCGTGAAGTGACCAGGAGTTCAACTCTTCCTGGATGGGACGCTCGTCCATCGCAGGTTACCTTCCCAGTATATTTTACTGGTATCCAGTTACACTGCTGGGTGAACAGAGCCATACTTGTGGTTTAGACCTTGCCCAGTGGTCTTAGCACACTGGATGTCTAACTGGGATTTGAACATACAACCTCCTGATCATGAGCCAAGCACCCTAACCACTACGTCACTGGCCCCACCCATTTTTAAATAAACTCCCAGAGTTTCGAGACAGATTTGAGGTCGATTAAAAAATAATTTAATAAATGATGTTTTCATCTGTAGCTGTTGTCTGGATGTGAACACGAGTGTACAGTGTTGTGATGTAATGGCTCATTGTGAGCCGCACTATTACAAAGTTGGATGAAGGTCAACAAATTGAGTTGTTTTTGTCGTTTGTATTAAAGAGGAGTCTGGTGAAAGTGTCTCCTCAGACCTCACGTTCATCCCTTTTTCTCTCATGAACGTTCGTCTGTGTTCTCAGACTGTGGAAGTCATTAAATCCTCTTTCCTGGCTTCCAGAAACGTAGAAATAGTCTTCATGTACAGCAATGTGTGTGTGTGTGTGTGTGTGTGTGTGTGTGTGTGTGTGTGTGTGTGTGTGTGTGTGTGTGTGTGTGTGTATCATGCAGGTTGAAGATTGATGAATGCGAAGTGTAATTGTATGATGATGTCGTGATAATGGAGGAGACTGTGTGGTCCTGCTTCAAAAATACTCCTGCTTTTATCAACTCGCTATGTTTAATACGTTTCCTTTCTATGTACGTACCCCCATCTCTCCCCTCTCTCTCTCTGTATGTACCCCCCTCTCTCTGTATGTACCCCCTCTCCCCTCTCTCTCTCTCTCTCTCTCTCTCTCTCTCCTATGTCTCTCTCTGTCACTCACACACGTACACCACAAATGCACTCTCTCTCTCTCTCTCTCTCTCTCTCTCTCTCTCTCTCTCTCTCTCCTATGTCTCTCTCTGTCTCACACACACGTACACCACAAATGCACTCTCTCTCTCTCTCTCTCTCTCTCTCTCTCTCTCTCTCTCTCTCTCTCTCTCTCTCTCTCTCTCTCTCTCTCCCTATCGTATCTATCTTTCTGTCTCTGTGTGTGTGTGTGTCTCTCTCTCTCTCTTTCCTGCTCTACCCACCCTCTTCCTCTATCTCTGTCTCTCATATATATATATATATATATATATATATATATATATATATATATATATATATATATATATTGCAGGGATAAGTGTACTGAGTTTAATATATATGTTTTCTTTCTATATGTATCTCTGTCTCTCTCTCTTTCTCTATCTATCTATCTATCTATCTATCTCTATATAATATATATTACAGGGCTGAGTACTGAATTTCTACTTTCCTCAGGTGAAAGCGAGAGATGCTGATGGTGGCTCTTTTGGCTCCGTATCCTATTCTCTGGGCTCTGGACCCAGCAATTTGGCTCCGCCTTACTTCAGCATCAAAAAAGCAACTGGACAAATCTGCACCAGTGCAAGTCTGGATCGTGACCAGGGTCCTGCCAGCTACGACTTCACTGTCACCGCAGTGGATGGTGTAAGTCACTTCAGTCTCTCCATCCAATATCCAGTCAAATATGGTCCGCTATCTGTTTTTTTTTTTGTTTTCACAGTTACATCACAAGTGAAACTTGAGCAAAACTAACCTCAACATTTTGATCGCCAGTGTCTGATTACAAACTGACCGTGTCTTGGTTAGCTGCTGCGTAATTAATTAGTTCTTTCGTGGAAAGAAATGAATAACTAATACGAACAAAATATGAAACTCGTGTATTCAAATCTAAAACGCTTAACTTTATCACCAGCTACAGTCACATCTGAAGTGTTTCCTCCACACCACTTCACAGACTAGTTTCTACTTTTTTTGCACCATAATGTCAAAAATCATATTTAAAAGCAATTGTTATAACAATAATAACAACAGATCAACACATTAAAAAAAAAAAAAAGAAAGAAAATTTCCCGAACATTGCTTTTTATTTTTATTTTTCTAACACAGACTAATAAGACATGAGTAGACGTCACTGACCGTGTTATTGTAACATGCTCCGTCTGAAATTCTGAAACTTTAATGATTGGCTCCTCCCCCAGTGCCGCTAACTGGGTTATCAAACGGCCGTGTCTCTCACTGTCTATGATGGGAAGTTCATGTAAAAGAACCATTGCTGACTTTCGACAAGAGATGCTGCATAGCTGTCAGCATGTTTCTGCCCTGCAATGGCCTGGAGAGCTGTCCAGGGTGTACTCTGCCCTCACCAAGAGTTGGCTGGGATGGGCGCCAGCCTCCCTGCGACACTAATTAGGATTAAACAGCTACAGAAAATGAATGAATTTTGTACAGGAGGCATTCGAATCGGAGAACCGAACCACCTCAACTGGCTCCTCTCAACGCAGAGGAGCAAAGTGGTTCTCCTCCGAGCTCTCCCCGAATGGTTGAATTTCTTGCGCTATCTCTAAGGGAGAGCCCTGCCTCCCTGCAAAGGAAGCTCATTTCGGCCACTTGTATCCGCGATCTTGTTCTTTCGGTCACTACCCAGCGTTCATGACCATAGTTGAGGGTTGGAACGTAGATCGATTGGTATATTGAGAGATTTGCCTTGTGGCTCAGCTCCCTCTCTGATAGATGTAATAAATACAATTTGGGAAAGTGACCATATCACTTGGATCTGCTTCCTTTAACAGACAAGGCCTGGGTCTACCAAAGCAGTGACTTTCACCTCTCGGCTGCATCTTCAAGACGAGCTAGTCAGTCAAAATATTACATTATTAAATCTTTCCTCATCAAGCTAATCATATACTGTATGCACAATTCAGGCATTTCAGTAGTCAACTCGCTAACATAAGCTGATGGAATAGGGTCCATGAGCAGATTTTTTCATCATACTTATGGTAATCGGTGCAGCATAGCTGGATAACATTTGCAAATTTCATGAGGTGAATAAGTGAACAGCACTTTTATAAGGTTAATAATAAAATGTATTTTTAGTTCAGGGTAACTTTTGCAATTTAAGATGTTCCCATCTTCTGCATCAAAGACAAGGTCACAAACCACGGTCATGGATGGTAGAAATTCTCTCGTGTTGTATACAGAACATCTACGAGGTGGCACTTGTTTGATTTCCAGTTTGGTGGAGTTATTAAGAAGGAGCTGGTGAGTGGTGTTGGAAGTGATGTTAATCGTTAGAATTTTCCCTTTTTTGATCTTCGGTACTCTGAATATTAAAAGAAAAAATAATTGCTTGCAGACAAAGGGCACTTTTGCTTTCAGTTTTAAATACCCCTCCACCACGCAGAGGTTACTAACATTACCAAATCTGGGGGAAAAAATACCAAACCCTCCAGTGCACAGTTGTATAAAATAGATGTACCATAATTTCTGGATCATAAGACGCTACTTTTTTCCACACGATTTGAACCCTGCCGCTGAAACAACGATGTGGCTAATCTATAGATTTTTTATGGGCTAACGGCCTCCAGGGAGTGCTCTAGCAGGAAGCACAAGAGCGAGACAGACACCTGGGCTCATAAAGAGGTGCAGCCTATATACAGGGATCCCTCACTTTCCGCGGTTAATGGTGACCGAGGCCCCCCCCCCCCCCCCCCCCGCGCGACTGCCGATTTCCACGACGTAGGATCGACCCTCCTGACTGACATATACGTACATGTATATGTGTATATAATATCAATAAATACATATTCAACACTATAAATGCTTATAATAACAATTATACATTCAAAAATAATGCACAAGATGTAAATAAAATATAAATACACACACATACAGATGCGCCGCACACTCAGATGCGCACCTCACATAAAAATGTAAGTAATTTTGTTGGGGGGTTTTGGGTTGTTTTTTTTGTTTGTTTGTTTTTGTTTGTTTGGGTTTTTTTTTTTTTTTTTTTTTTTTGCATAATTAGCCTTGTTTTGCGGCATTTAACTTTTTCCCCTATTTTTACTTAATTTCCTTATTTTTATTTTTCGTTTAATATGTTTGAAAAACCCGAGATGAAGCATGAAGTAGCGGGGGATCACTGTATGTACAAATTAGTTTTTCTATTTAAATTTAGTTGGTGCGTCTTATGGGGTGCGCCCAATAGTCCGGAAATTTTGGTAAATGTTAGACACTCCCGATAAGGATGTCTACCGAATGACATCACTGTAAATGTACATTTTGGTAAGGCGACTGGTGATTGTTAGGTTTAATGAAGCAGCGACATGTTCAGTAGTTTATAGGATTGGCAGGTAGAGAGTGGTCACCTGTACAGTCCTGGAGAAGCTAAAACACATTTATCTGCAAACACAGTCTTTTATTATTGTTACCCATGAGCCTTTATTTAAAAAAAAAACATGAAATAAGAGAAATCAATGAAAACAAATACTATGTACCAAATTTTACTCAAGAATGACCAAATTGGAAGAAATGTAGTGAGAACACATTGATGTAACTTTATTTTAACCCCCGCAGAAGCTGAGCACCATGGTTTCTTTGTAGGAATGCGTTCCGGATTTTTTGCATTCAAGAAGGCAGGAGGAAAGCATGAGAGGAAACTTGGAATGGGTTGTGTGGTAATGCTTTAAGACTTGCACAGCATCTTGTGCCATGGCAGCCTAAATAACACTTAAAATCATTGCACAGCAGCGAAAGGAAATTGCAGCAGACATGTTAAAGCAATCTGAGAGAGCGGAGCCTGAAAGAGCTGTAATATTTAATAACTTGGAGGCTTGCCTTTCTTTCTTCCTTTCCTAAAAGAAGACGGCCCTGCCGTATTTACTGCTCACACAACGGTAGTCATGTTATCCTAACAGATTGGGCTACTCTCTGGAGAAATTAACAATTTACCTTTACCTTTAAAACATCTGTGCCTTAAGGGGACATCAAACTCCGCTGGAACGTTAACCCAGAGCGATTTTACTCAGCTTTAAAATGGCTGGTACAACTGATTTTGCCAAACCCGGGTTAGTGCTAGAGTTCAAGAGTTAGTTATAATTAGGAAATTTATGACGGCACCCATTTTCTTCCCTCAGGGTGGCATGAGCTCTGTTGCTTATGTACATGTCGACTTGGTTGACATTAATGATAACTGGCCAGCCTTCTACCCTGTTCACTATGCTGTGAGTCTAAGTACTCAGAGCAGTCCTGGCACCTCTGTTGTACGTGTGACAGCCCATGACCCAGATGCAGAAGAGAACGGCAGAGTGACGTACCGCACAGCACCCGGGGGAAGTTCACCTTTCTTCACTCTGAATAAGGACACTGGTGAGCTCAGCACCACTAAGTTGCATAACATATATATATATATATATATATATATATATATATATATATATATATATATATATATATATATATATATATATATATATATAAACTGTGTGTGTGTGTATATGTGTATATATATATATATATATATATATATATATATATATATATATATGTGTGTGTGTGTGTGTGTGTGTGTGTGGGTGTATATATATATATATAGATATATATATATATATATATATATATATATATATATATATATATATATATATGGGTCTGATGATGAAACTGGTTCTGAAATATGTGAAACTGACCTTTTACATTTTGTACAGATTTAGAAAAAAACAAATTTTTCCCATTTTTTTAATGTATGAGGCCAATATGCAGTAAATTGTGGTTGATGCAGAATCTATTCCTTGGAGAAGCAGCGGCATCAAATTATCAGTCGGAGACTCAAAAAGTCATTAACCTGGACAGAATGAACAGCTTCTATTCACTCATAATATCTTTAGATAATTATTGTGTAACTAGTTACACTGAGCTGATTGATGGAGCGTCACATGTTCAACTTTTTTTTGTTATCTAAAGTGAATAAAAGCAGATCCATCAGTGATCGGTGGGAGCATGAGATCCACCGTACAACATGGACAGCAAAAGTTATGTATATCATCCACCCCGTTTTGAATCTGGTGCTTATTGGCCAATTTCTCCACGTACATGCAATTTCCGTGGTTCATGGTGCAGCCCTGTGCTCCGAATCATGTGGTTATTGGACCTGTGGAGACCTTAGCAGAGCTCAGCAGGCTGTGAAAATAATGAGGTCTTTCTCTTTCACAAAATTGAGCATGAAAAAGGTATAAACTCTGAAGTATTTAAATTATTTCAAAAGCTGTGTTCACCATATGTACATATGATATCGTCTCCCAGGCATGTACTAAAGATTTTGATGCATTGATTTACAAATAAACATGGACGTGGAAATATTTTTTCATATTTGAAGTAGGGTAGTTGGAAAATGTGCCAGTTTTGTGATCAGACCCATATATCATCATCATCATTATACTTTTTAAAGCTCAATCTATGAAATACAAAAAAACAAGCCTTTTTAAAAACTTGCATTGCTCAAGGCTGACTCATAGGTTGCTGGAACTTAGTTTGTGCTAATTGAGCTGTTTCATTTTTTTAAGGAGTGATATCACTATCACGCTCTCTGCATGGGAAGGCAAACACAGTCATCACCATGGTGGTCTTGGCCCAGGACGGAGGTGGCCTCACGGCTCCAGTAAACGCCAAGGTCAACATCAGTATCGTAGCTGGTCTGGTGGCACCTCCTCTATTTGAACAAGCTCAGTACTACTTCACTGTATCTGAAGATGCCCTGCGTGGGACCCAAGTGGGTACTGTGCGTGCCAGCACCAAAAATGGTGAGTCAGCTGAAGACAGTGTGTCCATGGGTAGGCATAGGAATAACAGTACTCACATATGATAAAACACAGGATCCTTACCAGATTCATCAATGTGACTGAACGTGATGAAAGGCTGTGTTGGTTGTTTTTTTGGGGGGTTTTTGTTCATTCGACACCACGTGTACAAATAGGCTTGAAGCCATTGTACACACCTCATTTAGAATCAACATCAATCATAAATTCCATCTTACCCACTTAGGTTTTGTTAAAACTTTTCCTTGGACATTCACAGTACTTCATCATGGTTTCCCGTGATGAAAAAATAACTTTTGGTCTTCGGGTTTATGTGCTGAAAACATTTGTAGACTGATCTGGCTCTGGTTCTTGTATTCTCATGTGCTTTCTCTACTCCTTCACTCCCTCAATACTCTTTACAGGAGTCTCAAAGGACATTTCCTACACCATCTGCTCCGGTGACCCAACTGGTTATTTTACAGTGGACCTGGAAACAGGAGTTTTGAGAACGAGTCTACCTCTGGACCATGAGCTCCAGCCTGTTGTGGAGCTTGAGGTTCAGGCACAAAGTGGGAATCCCCCAGCTTTTGGTCAAACCAGTGTCCATATCACGGTGTTTGACGTCAACGACAACACTCCGACCTTCGTTCCATCATCTTCCGAATCTCTGCTTCTTCTCGATGATACAAGAATGGGCACTGTGGTGTACAAGATTCAGGCTGAGGACCTTGACTCTGGTGCTAACGGTGCTTTGACCTTCGACCTTCTGTCCAATAGTGCTCAAAGAACCTTCAACGTAGACCGTAGCAGTGGAGAAATCCGCCTGATCGGAAGTTTGTCATACGATACAGTGTCACGCTACGATTTGCAGGTCCTTGCCAAGGACATGGGTGCACCCCAGCTTAGTGCCACGTTTACCTTGGTGGTGCATGTTCAGGCTGAGAACAGCCAAGGGCCGGTGTTTGATACCCTCAGCTACCGAGTGGAGCTGAAGGAGGGTACTCCGCTTAACACCCGTTTCTTGCAGGTACGTGCACTCAATAGAGATAGCGGGTTTGCTTCTGGATCTGGCAGTTCAGTCCCTTTAGCTTACCACCTGCAGCCGGATGGAGACTCAGCAGGCTTCGGCATTGTCTCCGACAGTGGTTGGCTCTTTGTAAAGAGCGCCTTGGATCGTGAGGCTAAAGAGGTGTACCTTCTCACGGTCCTCGCCACATCTGGACATGGGCAACTGAAAAAGACAGGTAGTGCAACGGTACGTGTTTCGGTTACAGATGAAAATGACAACTCACCTCGCTTTACCCAGGAGAGGGCTTTTCTGGCTGTAAGAGAGAACCTGCCTGCTGGGTCAGGCTTTGGTCGGGTGCCTGCTACGGATCGAGATGCCGGGCTCAACAGCCGTCTCAACTACCGACTTCTGCACCCGGATCGGCATTTCCAGATCAACTCACACACAGGTGATCATTGTATACTATACGTTCTAGGGTTCTTGAACATGTTTTCAGGTACAACCACCAATACTGGTAAGTTATTTGCAGGTTGTATTAGTAAGAGTTCCTCTGATACCAAATGATCTTAAGTGTTAATCTTATGAAAGGATCACACAAATACATAGCAATCAGCAGATATTTCTAAATTTATGAGGACAACTGCAAATCATGATTTCTATCATAATACCCAGCTAAATAACATTTCCACATAATGCCCCTGATTGTTAAATATTAAGTCAGCTAATCCTTATAATATCAGTACTATAATAATAATAAAAAAAAACTCAGCATGCCGTCCATCTAAAAATGATGTTACTGATGCATCAGCAGTAGAAAGCACTTGTGATGTGAAAACTGTGATAGCTAAAGTCGCCATGCTCTATATCAGTGCTTCTCAATTATTTTCTCTGATGCCCCCTATAGGGAGAAAACAAAAACATTTTCAACCCCCCCCCCCCCCACGCAATTATAAATTGTGTTTACAGCACTCCATATCATTTACTCGGTGCTTTTCCCCTACACCATAGTGGACACAGTGAGAGCGCCACTGCTACCTACTGTAGAGGATGCGCAATTACACTTAATTGTACTACAGTATGGCAAAAAAGGCATGTTTCCCAGGATCCCCCCCAAATCACACTGCGCTCCCAAAGCGGCACGCCCCACGATTTGAGAAGCACTGCTCTATACGCATTAACATTCACTTATACATTTCATTTATTTCTATTTTGAACTTTAAAAGGATCGACAGCATGTGTGAAAAGTTAATTGAAATCAAAACTCTATACTGTACTCATATTATATTTATTTATGATATATTCATCCTAATTAGGATCACGGGGTGGCTGGTGCCCATCTCGGCCGACTCTGGGTGAGGGCAGAGTATACCCCCGACAGCTTGCCTGGCCATCGCAGGGCAAAAACATGCTGATGGCGATGCAGCTCCTTTTAACAAAAGTCATCAATGGTTCTTTTACATGAACCTCCCCCCCATAGACAGTGAGTGACATGGCCGGCTTTTGATAACCCAGTTAGCTGCACTGGGGGGAGAGTGCCAACCCATTGAGAGTGGGGGGCTTGAACCCCCAACCTGGAGAGCAGTGATCCAGCACCTTTACCACGAGGCCATGACTGCCCTTTGAATCTAATCTAATATACTGTAGTTTCTCACTGCGCAGTCAATTATTTTGAATTAAGCCGTTTATAACCTTCAACACAAATCTGTAAATAAATTGCAGGACTGTATCAAAATCCGGCGGCAAGGTGGTATAGCCCGTCCACATCACAACAAGAAAGTCCTGGGTTCGATTCCCAGCTTGGGCATTACTGTGTGGAGTTTGCATGTTCTCCCCATGCTTGCGCGGGTTTCCTTCGGGTACTCCGGTTTCCTTCCACTGTCCAAAAACATGCACAGTAGGTTAATTGGCTGTTCCATATCACCCCTAGGTGTGAGTGTGAGTATGAATGGTTGTGTGAGTGTTGGCCCTGCGATGGCCTGGCGAGCTGTCCAGGGTGTACCCCGCCCTTGCCCAGAGTCTTCTGAGATGGGCATCAGCATTCCTGTGACCCTAATTAGAATTAAGTGGTTCAGAAAATGAATGAATGTATGAATGTATCAAAATCCTATTTCTGTGGATGTTAACTTGGGTATCAGTGACGTCATTCTGGAACTCGTTTTTTAAATGACTGGCCTTAAGATTATTAAAACAGAATCCATTAGCATAATATTTTTGCACATAGAAAAAAAAAAGTTCATCTAAAAAAAAAAAAAATGAATAACATTAACTTTTAAAATGTGCTGTCTTCCTCTTGAATTACAGGACATATTCTTTTTTTTTTTTTAGTTCCTTTCCCTGTTCCTTTCTATGCTCCAAACACTTCAGTAATTACAGCTGAAATAATTGGGGATGTGATAAATGACCCGATTGTGCTGTGGATTTTCAGTTCATGGTGATCATAGAAAAGTATGATAAATCATTGAAATGTGTTACATGCACACGAGAAGCGATGAGGAGAAAGCCAATCACCTGGCCACTCATCGCCAGATCTGGTTGCCTAGGTAACCCTCTCACATAGTTCCCACTTCTAAATGTTTAAAACCGTGAGTAGTGTTTTTCTCGTTCTTTACAGGAAGTGATGATCCATGAGCATTATTTGGCTCTTTTACTCATAACTAATCATATTATCATTAGCATATACAGGGATCCCTCACTTTCCGTGGTTAATAGAGACCGAGACCACCCCCCCCCCTGCCACCGCCGATATCCTGGAAGTAGGATCGACTACCCCCTGACTAACAGATATGTACATGTATATAATATCAATAAATACATATTCAACACTATAAATGCTTATAATAGCAATTAAGCATTCAAAAATAATGTGTAAGATGTAAATAAAATATAAATACAGACACACAGACACTCAGATGCACACCTCACATAAAAATGTAAGTTGTTTTTTTGGGTTGTTTTTGTTTGTTTGTTTGTTTTTTTGTTTTGTTTTTTTTAATTGGCCTTATTTTGCGGCATTTTCCTTAACTTTTTCACCTATTTTTCCTTAATTTCCTTATTTTTAAATTTTTCTATGAATATTTTTGAGAAACCCGCAATACACTGAAGCCGCAGAAACTGAAGCACGGAATAGTGAGGGATCCCTGTACTACTTTAGCCTTTACTATCCTGTTATTGTTATTGTTGTCGCACAAACCGGGGCACAAACCAGTGTCTCTCCCTCACGCCGGTCCCAAGCCCGGATAAATACAGAGGGTTGCGTCAGGAAGGGCATCCGGCATAAAACAAATGCCAAATAAACTATGCGAATCACAAGATGGCCCTGGGGAAAACACAGGAGTCAGAGTTGGAGGTAGCAGAGATGAAAATGTTGAGGTTCTCTTTGGGAGTAACGAGGATGGATAGGATTAGGAATGAGCACATCAGAGGGACAGCACATGTAAGACGTTTTGGAGACAAAGTCAGAGAGGCTAGATTGAGATGGTTTGGACATGTACAGAGGAGGGATAGTGAGTATATTGGTAATAGGATGCTGAGGCTGGAACTACCAGGCAAAAGGCCTAGAGGAAGACCAAAGAGACGATTCATGGATGTGGTAAAGGAGGACATGAAGGTCGTTGGTGTAAGAGAAGAAGATGCAAAGGATAGTGTGAGATGGAGGCAGATGATTCGCTGTGGCGACCCCTGAAGGGAAAAGCTGAAAGGAAAAGAAGAAGACACACAGGAAATACCAACTGATCCGGAAACGGATTCAAGCAGAAACGGTTTCCGGTTATTATCCTTGTACGTTTTGGTGTGCAGTCATAATTCACAGGATATTTAGACACAGCGGTAATGAGCTGTTTTTCCGTGTTAATGTTGAAGGAATCATTAAACTTGTGTTCACTGCTTTCAGATGGAAAATGTTCTGGGGAACTCAGTGTTTGGTGCCATCTGTTAAATTCCAGTATCTTCAAGTGCTTTTTGGTAGAAAGATTGTGCTGCCTGAACGTTCAGCTCAACTGATGAGCTAAATCTGCATCACTTGAAAATATTTCACCTTCATCGTTCATTTTTCTGGCCTTGATTGACTTTACATGTGTAGTAAATTTCACTCCATCTGTTTGATTCCACACTTTCACTTCAAATGCAAGTCATAGGAATCGCCAACAGCTTTGCGTTTAGGATTCTGTCACTTTTGCCACTGAGGGAATCACCAGAACAGCTGGGATGGCCATCTGTGCATTCATAACCTTCTGTCACTAATACTCTCCCTCTAGCCTTTGCTTTCCATGGTTCGATTATTCATGTAACCCCTCAAGTCGTTTTTGATTTTCTGGGTTTATGTCTTGTTGTCTGTCTCGCTTCTCAGCTGTATGCACGCTTGCTCCTAAATAGCTCATTAGCAGGTTTCCAAGCAGCAAATTACTGCCGGAGTTTAGATGCTGGAGCATAAAGCACCATAGCCCAATGGTTAGAGAAGCGGACCTGCAAGGTCACTGGTTTGATTTCCGAAAATGTGTGATGGTGGGGGAAGTGAACTACACCCTGCTTCTCCCCACCTTCATGGCTGAAATGCCCTTGAGCAGAGAACCTAATCCCCAACCACGCCCTTAATGTGTGTGGCAGCCCACTGCTCCGAGAGAGAGAGAGAGAGAGAGAGAGAGAGAGAGAGAGTGTGTGTGTGTGTGTGTGTGCGTGTGTGTGTGTGTGTGCGTGTGTGTGTGTGTGTGTGTGTGTGTGTGTGTGTGTGTGTGTGTGTGTGTGTGTGTGTGCGCTCATTGTTTACACGTGTGCTCACTTTGGATTGGTTAAATAAAGAGGCAATAATGTCCTTTGCAGGATTAATTAATTCATTAATTCATTCATTCATTTTCTGTTACCGTTTAATCCTAATTAGGGTCGTATGAAGACTGGTGCCCATCCCAGCCGACTCCGGGCGAGGGCAGGGTACACCCTGGACAGCTCGCCATGCCATCGCAGAGCAGAAACACGCTGATGGCTATGCAGCTCCTCTTGTCAAAAGTCAGTTCTTTTGCATGAACCTCACACCATAGACAGTGAGAGACATGGCCGGCCTTTGATAACCCAGTTAGCTGCACTGGGGTGACAGTGACAACTCATTGACAGTGGGGCTTGAACCCCCAACCTTGGAATCAGTGATCCAGCACCTTTACCACCAGGCCACCACTGCTCGGGATTAATAATAAAATTAGCATGACATGATTCTTCTCATCGCAGCTAATTGGCTACTTTGCTGGTTATCACATGACAGGCTGCTCAAGTTAATTTTTTTTTCCCCTCCTCCACGCTACTTATAAAATGCAGCTGGGTATGCTGTTCTAGATACTTCTGCCTCACAGGTTCGTTTCAGAAGGATTACCACGACAGAACCTTCCTATTTATACCATTGTTCACGCCACAACCGGTACATACCTCATAGCGAATGGCCATCACAACCGATATACATCACATTGCATCGCCATCACATCCCGCTGCTGAACATATCCACCACATCACACAGTAAAAACATAGGAGGGAAAGGAATAGACTAATGCACTCTAGATGTGTTCACAGTTACATTTATAGATGCATGCAAGAAATATCATCTGAAAAATTTTAAATAAAACGTCTTTCGTCCCCAATAACACACCACTGATGTATTGCATCTCATGTATGGAAGAAAGAAAAAAAAAAAAAACTGCCCATCATACTATCAAGGTTTCAGGGAAGCTGGAGCCTATGATGGGCATCTCTGGGTGAAGGTGGGGTACTCCCTGAACAGTTTCCATCCATGCAGAGACACCGTCTTGTTCATGAGTGAGGGAAGGATGGCGCAGGAGATCAACAGACGGATCGCTGCAGCCTCTGCTGTAAAGTGGAGCCTGTACCGGTCCGTCATGGTGAAGAGGGAGCTGAGCCGCAAGGCAAAGCTCTCAACTTACCAGTCGATCTACGTTCCAACCCTCACCTATGGTCACAAGCTTTGGGTAGTGACCGAAAGAACAAGGTCGCGGATACAAGCGGCTGAAATCAGCTTCCTTCGCCAGGTGGCGGGGCTCTCCCTTAGAGATAAGGTGAGAACCTCTACCATCCAGGAAGAACTTAGAGTAGAACGGCTGCTCTTCTGCATTAAGAGGGGCCAGTTGAGGCGGCTCGGGCATCTGGTCAGAATGCCTCCCGAACGCCTCCCTGGTGTGGGCTTTCGGACATGTCGGACCTGGAAGAGACCCCAGGGTTGACCGAGAACATGTTGGAGGGACTATGTCTCTCAGCTTATCTGGGAATACCTTGGTGTCCCCCCCGGAAGAGCTGGACGAAGTGGCTGGGTAGAGGGACGTCTGGATCTCATTGCTGAGGCTGCTGCCCCTGCGACTCAACCCCAGAAGAAGTCCAAGATGATGATAATGATTATAATGATGATGATGATGATGATGATGATGGATCCCATTTTCTCTGTGCTGGGGAATCCCTCTGTGCTATTTGAATGAGTGACTCCTGCCCCTTCTGTTAGAATTTTTTTTTTTTTTTTACATTTCAACATTATGCTTTTGTAGATGAGAGATCTTTTCAGAGAAGATTCTTTGCAAGCAGCTTCAGTGTTGTGGAATTTCTAGAAGTGGTTCCTCTCTACAGGAGACATTCCCATCACAACTTTACAACTAAACTCAAAAGTACTGAGACTCTGCAAGATTGTTTGTTACAGATAATAAATGTCTTGTAATTACATACTGAAAAGTTTGCACATGCAAAATATTGTTCATGTAGACCACCTGACGTACAGGTCTCTGACTAACGTGCATATGGCTTTGGTGCTCTGATCGCTATTTGCCGCCTGGTGTGTGTGTGTGTGTGTGTCTCTCTCTCTCTCTATTCATTAAATAATTTATTCAACTCCATCCCTGCCTCAGGTGAGATCAGTACAAGGCTATCACTGGATCGAGAGCACCAGTCTAGCTACCAACTGGTGGTGGTGGTACAGGATAGTGGAACTCCACCACGCAGTGCCACTGGGACGGCCTTCATCACAGTGCTGGATGAAAATGACAATGCTCCCTTCTTCACGCGTAGAGATCTTCTCATGCAGGTACACAACATTTTATAAAGTAATAACTCATTTTATTATAACTCGACAAGTGAAGCTAAATACAGTGGTACAGTGACTTACGAAATTAGTCCGTTCCGAGGGCGAGCTCGTAAGTCAAAATGTTCATTAGATAAAACAAAAATTTCCATCGTAAATAGTAGAAAACCAAATAATCCATTCCAAGCCCCTCTCAAACTCATATAACCGGACACAAACACGTATATTTGACCTTATAAATTAAAGATAAACATGTAAAAACAATAAATATTTAATAAAAATAATAATACATGTACATTAACATTCATAATAATTAATAATAAATAATAATAGAACAAGAATAAACAATAATCCAACTAACCCTTCCGATCATCGACTTCAGCGAAGATGTCACGTGGGCAGCCATAAGGTGGTGTGTTGTCAATGAGTAGGAGAAGAATTTTGTGCATGTGCAAATGCCAGCAAGGAAAGGCTCTTAGTGAGCTCCCACAAGGCCAGTGCTCCAGTGCTTCTCAAATAGTGGTGCACGCCCCCGTTGAGGACACGGTGTGATGCTGGAGGTTGGGGGTGGGGGGGGGGGGTGTACAACCCAAAGCAACATGCTTTTTTGCCATACTGTACTAGAATTAAGCGTAATTGTCCATCTTGTACAGTAGGTGGCAGTGGTGCTGTCACTGTTTTCCCTATGGTGTAGGGAAATAGCACGGGCAAATGATATGAAGAGCAGTAAACACTATTCATAGTGGAACGCAGGTCACGGGGGGGTTGGGGGGGGGGCATGAAATGTTTTTTTTTTTCTTCCTGTAGGGGGCATCACCAAAAATAATTGAGATGCACTGCACAAGGCATTCTCGGACCATGGAGGAATACACGGGTAAGAATACAAGGCTAATCGGCCCTGAAAAGCCATTTCCCCAGCAGAGCTTGACAATCTAAATTTTGCTTATTGGATGGGGCAGATTTTTTGTGGATCGAAGCTCGTATCATGGAAAATTCATTATAAAAGACACTCCGAAGTCAAGGTACCACTGTATACTATATACATCCTCCATGGGGCCTCCTTCGGGGAACTCCTGATGCTCTCCAGGAGATTCGGACCGGGTTCCGGCAGGAGCCATAGTGTTAAAAGACATGCAGCGTTGTTGCCACAAAGAACCTGTTTGCAGCTTCCATTGAGTTTTCATGAAGAATTTAAATGAGATCCATGGATGATAAATAAAAACATGGCTGGCTTGATGTACAGATTCATAACTAACAATATATGGGAGAAACATGATCACAAAGTGTAGTATTTTTATTTATTTTCTGCTGTTGTTGTTGAACCAAATATCTGTAAGTTCCTGGCTCACTATAATTACTATGGTGACCAACCCAAATTAAAATGGGGTTTAAAACTGGATCAAACATCCGTGGAGGATTTTAACTGGATCCGAAAGGGATGTTGTGCTTTTGAGGCAGCGCGTCCACAAGGTAACATTACAGTAAATGCAGAGGATCCAAGAGGGGCTTTTAAGTTCCTCCATGGAGGCCATGTGGAGGATATTTACTTGGTAATTACCACTACCGGAGACCCAAATTGACCGGATTTCATGTAATCACACTGGGAAGTGTCAGTGTTGTGTATCACTCTTCTCATCTGTCTTCACTCCTTCAAATATCCCACTTTCTATTTCAAAAACTGTTACCATGGTAGTGTTAGTGACATCATTAGCAGACATGGCGAATACGTTTTTTTTCTTGAATGTAAGCTTTGACTTTGAATATGAAAGCAATTCATTTGAAAGAGAAGCCAGGTTCAATATACAAATAAATCAGTGTAACCAAACTAGCCACCTGAATGAACGTTGGGATTTGTCTGGAAAAATAAGCCGGAGTGAACCGAAGAAACCGGACATGCAGAATCCATACAGAAGTCCCTGAGCCTCGAAAACGAAAGAAACATCTTCCTGTGATGGACGTGCTGACCAGTCTTGCCCACATCACAACATCACATTACAACCACGCTGATGCTTAAATGAAGCTGGTATATTCCTGAAGTTTGATTTTGTGTGTGTGTGTGTGTGTGTGTGTGTGTGTGTGTGTGTGTGTGTGTGTGTTCAGGTGTTGGAAGGACAACCATCAGGGGTTTTACTAGGCACAGTCACTGCCAAAGACCCAGATGAAGGAGAAAATGGGACCGTGTTCTACTCATTGTCAGGTGAAAAGAGTCATTCAAAGTCCCTCCCCCTCCTAATTTTAGTTGCCACCAACTCCCACCCATCAGGTATTACCTTCCCTATCACATGACCACCACTGATCATGGACCACCACATGCCTTTCCATGACATGCAGCGCTATGTACCTACCTCTTTTCGAACTGCGGCGCACACATATTTGCGGGCGTGGTCTAACACACTTAGAGGGAAAGCGCTATCCACCTCGAATATACGAATGAGATCACGGGTGCCCATGATTGGCTGGCGATCGCTGTGAGTGACATGGAAGTGAGCACAGCCAATTAGCTCTCATGGATTTCTGGTCATGGATGGCTGTGGCATTAACCTGGATTCGAAGTTGCGATCTCTGGGTTAATAGTCATTGGGGA
>CM045747.1:8698081-8768081 GCA_024760905.1 Plotosus lineatus | reverse complement strand
ATTGCTCAGTGGAAATTGAAAAAACTTAAAAAAAAAACAACAACAACAAATCAGGTGAATTTTAAGGGAAAAAAAATCCCTGACGAAGAAATAATTATTTTTCATAAAATCACCTGTTCCACAGCTATTGTCACCCCAACGCCTATTAAATAAATGTAATTGAAGTATTTTTGTCATTTCCACAGTAGTTTATCAGTTGATCGGTCTCTAGGAACATTTAATTAGTGATTCATCGGTTCCTGTTTCCCTGGGGTATAAATATGACGCGACACAGACACCATTTCTCTTATCTGCTCTTCAACGTGGGAAAGACAAAAGAACACATCTTTCAAGTAAGGCAGATGTGTGTCGACCTTCACAAGTCAGGCAATAATTACAAGAAAATAGTCCCTCGCCTCCACCTGCACATCCACTGTCAGAGGAATCATTAAGAAGTTTAAAACAACCGGAACAGTGGTAAACAAGCTTGGAGGAAAACACAATGTTTTTTACCACCATGCACAGTGAGGAGGAGATAAGAGAAATAAAAAGTTCTCCAAAGCTCACTGTTAAAGAATCACAACAAATGGGAGCATCTTGGGGACACAAAGTCTCCAAAACAACCATTAGGCTCCATCTACATGCCAATAAACTGTTTGGGAGGCATGCAGGCGAAAAACCTTTTCTCACTCACAGTCATAAACTCAAACGTCTGGAGTTTACTAAGCAGTGATGCAACTTCAACTGGGATCGTGTGGTTCGGTCAGATGAGACCTCGGTAGAGTTTTTAGCAACAAACACTATAAGTGGGTCTGATGGAGCACATAAGATTAGTATGCCAAAAAGCACTTCATGCCCACTGTGAAGTATTACGTATGGGAGGAGGTTGGTGATGCTGCGACCTGTTTCTCTTCCAGAGCCCCTGGGAACCTTGTTAGGGTGTATGGCATCATGAACATTTTGAAATACCAGGACCTTTTTAATCCAAATCTGGTGGCCTCTGCCCGAAAGCTGAAGATGGGTCGTCACTGGGTCACTCAGCAAGATAATGATCCCAAACATTTGGCCAAATCTACACTGAAATAGTTCACTAGACATAGAATCAAGCTCCTTCCATGGCCATCTCAGTCCCCAGACCTCATCCCCATTAACATCCTGTTGAGTGAGCTGAAGAGGAGAGTGCAGAGGAGAGGACCCAGGCCGCTGGATGATGTAGAGAGATTGTGCAGAGAGGAATAGTCCAAAATTGTTCTTTCTGTGTTCTCCAATCTTGTGAAACATTATAAGAGAGAAGATGAGGTGTTGTTTGGTTGGTAAAAGGCGGTTGTACAAAGAATCAACATCAGGGGGCTAATAATTGTGGCTCACATGATTTGAAGTAAATTAATTATTTCTTAATGTGGGATTTTTTCCCCCACTGGATAAATGCACTTGAATTAAAGGTTGGGTTTTCCTCTTTTTTCCCCCCATCGTGGTATCATATTATGTAGAAAAAAAAAAAATCTAAACAAAACTGAATGTATTAGATGCTAAAGAATACAAGTTAACCAGGGGTGCCAATAATTATGGAGGGCAGTGCGTGTATGTGTATATATGGATGGATAATACTGGGAATATGTCTGTATGTAGAGTTTCATAGTGTTTTCTGTTTAATTCTTGGAGCGATGTATGGGTGAATAATGGAAAGGCTGCAGTTTTCCCATTAGGCCGCATACCGCTTGTTCTTTGAAGTTTCTCTGATTGGTTGTTATGAGTGTGTAAGAATCATCCATATTAATAAGCATATGAATTATAGTAAAATCTAAATGTTCTAGCAATTTCCTATTTTGATTATGCTTTTCTTGCTCTGCCATTATTTTTCCTGGCAGTTGCAGAACCATCTGATTAACTATGATTAACGCCAGAAGGCTTGTTGTTCAAGACTGTAAAATAGCCGTGAAGGTTTTTTTGTTTGTTTGTTTCTTTAGTGGTTTGATTTAGTGGTTTGAGTTTGTTTGTAGTTTTTTAAATGGTACATTCATTGAACTTTCAAGGGATTTAAATATAATGGAACAAAACATTCACTTCTAAAAATAAAGAGAATTACACACTGTATGTGTGTGTGTGTGTGTGTTTTTATATATATATATATATATATATATATATATATATATATATATATATATATAAAATAAGAGAGAGTGAGTGTGTGTGTGTGTGTGTGTGTGTGTGTGTGTGTGTGTGTGTGTGTGTGTTCACGATATGTTTTTTTGTTTGTTTTTATGGCAGGTCCTCAGCTTTAATAAGGGCCCGTCCACCCCCAACCTGGTCTCCATCTCATTACACCCAGTGGAAGGAGTGAAACCAGGCTCAGTCATAGGTTCTGTGAGAAATCAAGATGTTCATTCCCTTGCTGAATCGGGTCAGGTCACCTACACAGTAGTGGGCGGTACAGATCGGGATGGAACCTTTGTGGTAGACCGCCAAACCGGGGATGTTTATCTAGCCTGTGAGCTTGACTTTGAGCATGCACCTCGCTATACGCTTCAAATTCAAGTAGACGACTTCTCTACAGTGCTTCCCAGGAGCCATTTTGCCACTTTGGAGATTGATGTGCAGGACAGTAATGATCATTCACCCCAGTTTCCTGAAGATCCTGTCACCATTGTGGTGCCTGAGAACATGGAGGCTGGATCTTCTATCTACACCTTCCAGGCTGTTGACAAAGATGGGAGCGGCCCGAACAGTGAACTGAGCTATTCTGTTATCCAGCAGTGGCCCAGCAGCTCTGACCTTCTGCGACTGGACCCAAGTACAGGGGTTCTAACCCTGGGTCGCACTTTGGACCATGAGAACATCTCTTCTCTTCTTTTGGTGGTCCAAGCCACTGATTCAGCCCCTGATGTGAGTCAACAACATCATGGAAAGGTCACAGCCCGGATCTTTATTACAGATGTCAATGACAACACCCCTGTTTTTACCTCACCGACTGTGGTCAGCGTCATGGAGGACCAGCCAGTCGGATTTGTCCTGCTGTACGTCATGGCTCAGGACCCAGATCAGGGGGAGAATGGTCGTGTAACATACCGCATACAGGATGGGAATGCTGAAGGCAAATTCAGCATCAACCCCAGTACTGGTAATATAAGTTATAATAACTAACCTTACTTTACCCAATAGAAGCTCATTAACCTCATATATAAATACATAGATCATATGACCAGCGCCATAACGTCCCAGGAAGTTTGATGTTTAGGATTAATTTTTCTGTCCACCTGCCATTTTGTAAATTTTTAATTCTGAGATTTTTTTTTTTTTGTCTGAACTTCATGAATTAATATTTTTGAGATTACAAAGGTATTTTTTTTTTTTTTTTTTTAATCTGAGAGTTCATTTTATGTATATATGTGCATAAGTTGAAAAGTCAGTTTGGTGATGGGTCACAAACACTCACCCACTCATATATTTTCCGAATCACTTAATCCTGTCAGGTTCTTGGGCAGGCTGGATCCTGTTATAACTGATACTGAGCGAAGGCAAAGGTACACCTTAAACAATTCTCCAGACCACCACAGAGCCAACACACAACCATTTCACACTCAGATTCACACCGAGGGCCAAGTTGGAACAACCAGTTTGCTCATGTTCATGTCTTTGGTCTGTGAGAGGAAACTGGAGTACTTCTAAGAAACCCACACAAGCACGGGAAGAACATGCAAACTATACAGGGATCCCTCACTTTCTGCGGTTAATGGGGACCGAGACAACCCCCCCCACCTTCCCGCAACTGCCGATTTCCATAAAGTAGGATTGACCCCCCTGACTGATGTACATGTATATGTATATTTGTATATAATATCAATAAATACATATCCAATGCTATACAGGGATCCCTCACTTTCCATGATTAATTGGGACTGAGATCCCCATACGACCATCGAAATCCGTGAACTAGAATCAACCCCCCCCCCCCAAACCCTCCCCTGACTGACGTATACGTACATGTATATGTGTATATAATATCAATAAATACATATTCAATGCTATAAATGCTTATAATTACAATTAAACATTAAAAAAATGACATAAGATGTAAATAAAATATAAATACACACACATACAGATGGTATTGCATGAGAAGAAGACGACACACATACATACGCGCGCGTGTGTACACACTGTGCAGATGTGCATGCACACAGATGCAACAATGTTTTCCTTAACTTTTCCCCCTATTCTTCCTAAATGTCCTTATTTTTTTAATCCGATGAAGATTTATTTATTTATTTAAAAAACACGATGCACTGAAGCTGCATGAATTGAAGCATGAAGTAGCGAGGAATCCCTGTAAATGCTTATAATAACAATTAAACATTCAAAAATAATGCACAAGATGTAAATAAAATATAAATATACGCACAAAGATGCGCACCTAAATCACATCAAAAATGTAAGTTGTTTGTTTGTTTGTTTGTTTGTTTTTGGTTTTTTTGCATAATTGGCCTTATTTTCAGGCATTTTCCTTAATTTTCCCCCTATTTTTCCTTAATTTCCTTATTTATACATTTTTTGATGAATATTTTTGAAAAATCCACGATGCACTGAAGCCGCAGAAACTGAAACAGGAAGTAGTGAGGGATCATTGTATATAGAAACATCCGAGCTCGAGATTTGAACACAGGACCTTCTGGGGTGGTGGGGAGTAGAGAGACGTGCACAACACAGTCTGTTAGCATAAACAAAATGTGAAAAGTTCCAGGATTCATGCATTGGCGTTTTGCACAAGTCCCACAGCGTATTCTGTACCTACACATTTAAAAAGTCCATGCCACCCCTTGAGTCGTATATGACTGGTATATAATGTCATGATGCAGAGCAGAGCGCAGTAGACATCATGCCCCACACTGCTGGTAGCTATTTACTGCGTGTTTATTTCCAGACAAACCAACCAACCAACAGACAGAGCGGCGTGTTTCTCTCCTCCAGCAGGCTTTGTTGTGAGCTCCACCAGGCATTGAACTAACAAGTCTGAAGACTTGCACAAATATGGAAACAGTTCAAACATGTGCAGGAGCCTGTATGCCATGTGGGTTCAGACCTTGTTTGCACCACAATCCACGTCTTTTTCAAACATTTTTTTCCAAATTATAGCATCCTCACTGTCCCTTCTCACGAACTGTATTGCCTGTACCTCAAAGTAATGTGTTTGGATTCAGTTAAAGATGGGGAATCCCCCCCCCCCCCAAAAAAAAAAAAGAAAACAAACCGTTCTCAGCATTAACCCCAGCATGACTATGAACACAGACTCTTTACTCCGAGAGGGATCATCGCCGAGTCAAAGAGGCAGAACTATTTGAACTGGTAATTCAAACCAGATTACTGGCTCCGGACAATCTTTGCTAACTGTTATTGAAAGACTCACTAGAAATAAGAACCAGAACCCAAACAAGCCTCCAATGCCGCTCATTGCCTCTGCTGGGCTAAAGGCGTGTGGTGGGTTGTGCAAACGCGTGCAATAAAGCTCAAATCAATGGTTGTTCGTGCTATGCTGGCATCTCAGGCAACGGCAGGCCTAATTTCAGTCGAGCACGGCAGGCAGAGCTGTTGCGTGTCTTGAGCTCATGTTTGCCGTCTCCCTCCCAGTGCAGAAATGTTCACTGTGGAAAAAGCTCATAAACTGCGGGCTCTCACACAGGCCAAATAATCCGCATTCAGGTAGGGAACGCTCAAAGTGGGGAGATGTTGTTCGGTTTTTTTTTTGTTTTTTTTGTTTTTTCCCCCCTTCTCCTTCTTGTCTAGCCATTCTTGAGTTCTTTCATCTCATTTGTGCACCACAACGAGGCGTTGGCTCACCATGTGTGCTCTTAAGTTTATGAATGTGGCGGGGAGAATCGCATGCAAGCCGCTAACTACGTGCGGGAACATATAAACAGGAATCAGCATCAAGCTCTGGGTTAAAGTGGCAGAAAACAATGCGATCAAGTAATGATTGCAAAAAAAAAAAAAAAAAGTAATCTTATTGAGGTACTTCCATAAGCAGTTAAGTTGTTGTGCATGGAGAAATTCGCAGCATGCTTTCTCTCTCCTGCAGGCTCTCTCTCTATCCTGAAACCCATAAACTGTGAGGAGCAGGCCCAGTTTAATCTGACTGTCGTAGCCGAGGATCACGGCGCCCCCCGGCTGTCCAGTACTCAGCAGCTGATGGTGCGGGTGATTGATGTGAATGATGAAATGCCTATTTTTGAAGAAAGTGAATATGAAGCCTTCATCACTGAAAACCAGCCAGCAGGAGCCACTGTGTTGATCGTGTCAGCCTCCGATTTGGACCAAGGTAAGATAAGGCAGTAACTCAGTGGATTACAAAAATAATAATAATAACCTGGTTGATGTCATACATTTAATTTTAATTTAACTTTAATTGAATATATTTTGCATATTTAATCATTTATTTTATTATTATTATTATTATTATTATTATTATTATTATTATTATTTCTATTTACCTCTCTAAACGTATTTAAGGAAATGTTGGATGAACCAAAAATTTCAAATGTTGTTGTTGTTGTTGTTGTTGTTGTTGTTGTTGTTCTTTGCCCCCCTCCCATTTCCTCCCCTAAGTTTAGTCATATCCGATCCCCAACCGTCAAGTGTTGCCTTCCCTATCACATGGCCACCACTAACTATGGAAAAGCAAGCATGCATGCACACGCCCCCCTCAATGACATGCAGTGCTGTCACCCGCCTCTTTACGAACTGCTATGCATGTGTATTTGGGGGCAGCATAACCCCCCCCCTTGTACGAATGGTCTCACAGACGCCCATGATTGGCTGGTCATTGCTGTGAGTGACAGGGAAGCGAGTGTATGGCATCCATCCCTCCCTCCCTCACTCACTCCCTCCCTCCCGTGGGAGCTCAATCAATGGACTCCCGGTTGATAGTCACGCACCTTTGCCGATGTGTCACTTAAACTCAAGTTTAAAAAATGATATCTGTAATAATATTAATCTCAAGAAATGTTCTGTTAAGGTGACACAGTGGCGTAGTGATGAGCGCATCCACTTTCCAGCAAGAAGGTGCTATGTTCCAGTGTTTCTGTGGAATTTGCATGTTCTCCCTATGCTTGCATGGGTTTCCTCCGGGTACTGCGGTTTTATCCCACAGTTCAAGTACATGCACATCAGGCTAATTGGCTGTTCGAGATTTCCCCTAGGTGTGAGTGTGAGTGTGAATGGCTGTGTGTTGACCCAGAGATGGACTTGCGAGGTGTTGTTCAGGGTGTACCCGGCCTTTGCCCACAATTGGCTGTAATGTAATTAAACAGCTCGGCAAATGGATAAATGAATCATTTAATTTAATCATGTATTTTACTCCGATAGTTCATTTTAATATATATTTTAATTCAATTATATTCAAGCTATATTTAGATGGAATAAACAGTGTAAAGAAATATTTTGGTTGGTATTTTGTCAATATTTTTCTGCAGTTTTATAATAAATGCTTCGATTCTAGTCCTGTGTTGACTTAAACCACACTATCTGCTCAGCTGCTGTCAATTTAACCTTCTCTGCACGCTGGAGGTTCGTCATACTCCTGTCAAGTATGGGGCAAGCATTTTTGTTTATTAGCGTCATTTTCCTCTCACATCTTTTGTCATGCTTGCTTGAGCTACACATGTGAATACCAGCGGCTGGTTTTAATTGCTGGTAATGGATTTGGCGGAGTTAGGGCTGCATTCTCCAGGCCTTACTCAGGAGCGAATAAAACAGAAGGATTATAAACTCACTCCCAGGACGATTAAGGCAGAAAACAGGTGATGCTATGCCAGATTGTTTGCCTTTAGCACGCAACCTGGCATCCAAAAAAACCAAAGGAAAAGCCAGTAAAGCTGACTGCTAATACAGCAATATAAACAACAAATAAAAAACAAATCAAAAATGATCCAGCACAGCTCACAGTTAACCCATGTCGTGACAAACTGCAATTGTGCCGTCTGACCTGAGATCGGTGTTTAGAATCGGGGATAAAGTTTATACAGAGTCAGGTTTAAGTTTATAATATAGAAACAATTTTAAACTTTTTTTTTTCTAACATGAATTTACATGTACCTTTTTCTATCTGCAATTTAATTGAAAGCTCATCCTTATTATTTTAATTATTTTATATTTTATGTGTGTAAATATTATCATTATTATTATTATTATTATTATTATTATTATTATTATCATGGCAGTGTTTCTGCCATGTAATGGCCTGGCGAGCTGTCCAGGGTGTACTCTGTTCTTGCGCCGAGTTGGCTGAGACACGCCGACGGCTACGCTGCTCTTCTTGTCAAAAGTCAGCAGTAGTTCTTTTACATGAATGTCACACCATAGACAGTGAGAGGCATGGCCGGCCTTTGGTAACCCAGTTAGCTGCAGTGGGGGGGGGGGGGGGGCGGGAATGACAAGCTGGTGATTATGGGGCTTGAGCCCTCAACCTTAGGCTCAGCAATCCAGCATCTTACCTATTATTATTATTATTATTATTATTATTATTATTATTATAATTGTTATTATTATTGAGTGGCACAGGTGTCAGCACATCTGTCTCACAGCAGGAAGGCATGGGTTCTATTCCCAACCTCTAGCATTTCTGTGTGAAGTTTGCGTGTTCTCCACGTGCTTGCATGGGTTTCCTCCAGGTACTCCAGTTTCAACCCAAAGTCCAAAAACATACACTCACACCTCGGGGTGATTTGGAACAGCCAATTATCCTATTGTGCAAGTGTGAATGGCTGTATGACTATTGCTCCTGCGATGGACTATTGACCTGTCCATCGTGTACCCCACCTTTGCCCAGAGTCGACTGAGATATGCACCAGCCTCCCTGCGACCCTAATGAGGAATTAGGCGACTTAGAAAATGAATGAATAAATTTATTAATATTATGATTTATTATGTGGGGTTGGTGGTGGACTCATGAAAGCAAAGATGACTGAGCAAGGTTAACCTCCAGTGTGACTCTTTTCACCCAGAAGTATTAATGGTTACCAGTAAATAATGCTGGGAAGGTAACCTGCAATGGATTAGTGTCCCATCCAGAATGAATGAATGAATGAATGAAGAATAATGCAATTGATGTTTGCAGTTATTATAACAATTATAATAATAATAATAATAATAATAATAATACAAACCGGATTCCAAAAAAGTTGGGACACAATGAATTGTGAATAAAAACTGAATGCAAGGATGTGGAAGTGCCAAATTTCAATATTTTATTCCGAATAGAACATAGATGACAAGGTCAAAAGTTAGAACTGAGAAAATGTCTCATTTTAAGGGAAAAATATGTTGATTTTAAATTTCATGGTGTCAACAAATCGCAAAAAAGTTGGGACAAGGCCATTTTCACCACTGTGAGGCGTCCCCTCTTCTTCTTACAACAGTCTGCAAACATCTGGGCACCGAGGAGACAAGTTTCTCAAGTTTAGAAATAGGAATGTTGTCCCATTCTTGTCTAATACAGGCCTCGAATTGTTCAACTGTCTTTGGCCTTCTTTGTTGCATCTTCCTCTTTCTCTATAAGTGAAAGACCTGGACTGCAGGATGGCCGATTCAATACCCGGATCCTTTTCCTACGCAGCCATGACGTTGTAATTAATGCTGCATGTGGTCTGGTATTATCATCTTGAAAAATGTAAGGTCTTCTCTAAAAGACACGCCGTCTGGATGGGAGCATATGTTGCTCTAGAACTTGAATATACCGTTCTGCATTGACGGTGCCTTTCCAGATGTGCAAGCCGCCCATGCCACACACATTCATGCAACCCCATACCATCACAGATGCAGGCTTCTGAACTGAGCGCTGATAACAACTTGGGTTGTCCTTGTCCTCTTTAGTCTGGCTGACATAGCGTCCCAGTTTTCCATAAAGAACTTCGAATCATGATTCATCTGACCACAGAACAGTTTTCCACTTTGTCACACTCGGTTTTTAAAAACCCCTGACCCAGAGAAACCGCCTGTGCTTCTGGGTCCTGTTTAGAAATGGCTTCTTCTTTGTACTGTACAGTTTCAGCTGGCAATGGCGGATGGTATGGTGGATTGTGTGCACCGACAATACTTTCTGGAAGTATTGCTGATCCCATTCTGTGATTTCCCTTACGGTAGCATTCCTGTTTTTGGTGCAGTGCCATTTAAGGGCCCAAAGATCACGGGCAGCCAGTATGGTTTTTCGGCCTTGACCCTTATGCACAGAGATTGTTCCAGATTCTCTGAATCTTTGGATGATGTTATGCACTGTAGAGGATGATAAGTTCAAACTCTTTGCAATTTTTCGCTGGGAAACACCTTTCTGATACCGCTCCACTATCTTTCCGCACAATATTTGGGGAATTGATGATTCTCTACCCATCTTCGCTTCTGAGAGACACTGCCACTCTGAGAAGTTCTTTTTATACTCAGCTATGTTGCCAATGGACCTCATTAGTGGTAATTGGTCTTCCAACTGTTTGTTATAAGTGAAATTGACTTTTCCAGCCTCTTATTTCTGATACCTGTGCTAACTTTTTTTTTTGAGATTTGTTAACACCATGAAATTTAAAATCAATGTATTTTCCCCTTAAAATGATACATTTTTTCAGTTTAAACTTTTGACTCTGTCATCTATGTTCTATTCAGAATAAAATATTCAAATTTGGCACTTCCACACCATTGCATTCAGTTTTTATTCACAATTTGTATAGTGTGAAAACTTTTTTGTAATTTGGTGTATAATTATGATGATTATGATTTCTTTCTTTCTTTCGGCTTTTTCCCTTTTACTCGGGAGTCGCCACAGCGAATCATCTGATTCACACGTTTGATTTGGCATAGGTTTTTCGTCGGATGCCCTTCCTGTCACAACCCTTTAGCAAGGGACAGAAACACACTGACGGCTTTGTAGCTACTCTTTACGAAAGTCAGCAATGGTTCTTTTACATGATTATGATTATTATTATTATTATTATTATTATTATTATTATTATTATTGCAGGAAGTAATGGCATAGTGACATACGGAGGACTGCGAGACAGTGTTTTCACCATACATCCAGTGACAGGTGTGATATCAACCACGAGATCACTGGACAGGGAATCCAAAGCGGACTACATTCTGACAGGTACTGTGAGCAAGTTGTTTGTTTATGGCATTATTAGAAAGCAAAAAATCTGTCTCTTCTTTCAGCAGTTGCCAAGCGGCCATGTAATTACTTAATTCATGACTGAAAATGTGCTCAGTTATGCCAATTTCATGTCATAACACAGCTGCTGCAGGAAATGAGCAGGAAATTCTTTTGAATGATGAAACAAAACAAAAAAAAAACTCTTCATGTTAATCTTTTGTTTTAAACAGTTTATGCCAAAGACAGCGGTTTTCCGTCAAATTTTGCCAAGGCCACAGTGCATATCATAGTGCTGGATGAGAATGACAACAGGCCTGCTTTTGGCAGAGTGTATTACAGTCTTGAAGTGCCAGAAAACCAAGAACCGGTGACTCTGTTCACTCTGAGAGCAATTGACCTGGACTCTGGAGACAGTGGGCTTGTGCAATACAAAATCACAGGTAAGAGCCGCTGCATGGACTCTTTATTGGCGGGTTTGAAAGTTCTTTTTTTTTTTTCTCATTTGGCATTTTTGTGTTCTCTAATTTTTGGCTTATGAAAGTGACTGTGTGGTATGTGTAATAATAAACTCAGTCTTTGTAGCGGTTGTTGCTAATTCCGTCACATATTCGAGCAAGTTCTCAGTAACCCACTGATTCAATAGCAGTTCTTTGAACAACCTCAGTAGAGCAGTGGTGGCCTGGTGGTAAAGGTGCTGGATCACTGATCCTAAGGCTGGGGGTTCAAGCCCCACTCTCATCGGGTTGTCACTGTCCCCCCAGTGCAGCTAACTGGGTTGTCAAAGGCCGGCCATGTCTCTCACTATCCATGGTGTGAGGTTCATGTAAAAGAACCATTACTGGCTTTCATCAAGAGGAGCTGCAAAGCCATCACCATGTTCCCACCCTGCGATGGCCTGACGAGCTATCCAGGGTGTATTCTACCCTCGCCTGAAGTCGGCTGGGATGGGCGCCAGCCTCCCTGTGACCCTAATTAGGATTAAGCAGTTACATAAAATGATGAAATGATGAACAATATCCCTCACTCACTCATTTGCCCAACAGCTTAATCCTATTCGGGTTGCAGGGAGGCTGAGTCTATCTCAACCAACACAAGTCAACGGCAGAGTTCGTAATGCACAGCTTGCTAGACCATCACTAGGCAACACATACAGCCATTCACACTCACATCCAGACTTGTGTGCATTTCCGAGGTGGCAGAGTAGCCTAATGTGCATTTTTCAGCTTGTTGGAGGAAACAGGGGTACCAGGAGGGAACTCACGCAAGCATGGGGAGAACATCGAGACTCCACATAGAAATGCCCAAGCCTGGGACTAAAACCAAGGACCTGTTTTTAATTAATCATTATGCCTTTGTAATGTTTATGTTACATGGTACAACACCTTTTATAGTACGACATACGTAGCATGTACACTATTTCTCATGCCAAGCACACCCTCAGTAAAATTTACTTTAAACCTGCATCAAAATAAACATATTATAATATACAATAACTTTATCATAAACACAAAATATACTTTCTTTCATTACAGATAGACTAATAGAATGAATGAAAGAATGGATCCTTTCTTTATTTGTGTTTGACCAAAAAAATTATGCGCTCTAATATTTTGTCAAGTCACCTTTCGCCTTCTACATCACGTGATCTTCTTCATGACAACCTTTGGCAGCATAAAAAAAAACATTCACAGACATCATGGAACAACAGGAAAGTCGAACCACTCCATAAAGTCTTCTCCTGCACATCCCAAAAACTTTCAACTGGGGTTAAGGTCAGGACTCTGGGCCGCCAATACATATGTGAGGCACTCCACCGAAAGTAGGTGCTTGTCACAAGTGACGCACGGCGCTTGTGATTGAAAGCGAGGCTTATTCGGACTTCCGATCTTTCAAGTGAGCAAGTGCGCGTTGAATACTTGTTTAGTACTCAACCATCACTTGTTCACTTGAAAGATCAGAAGTCCGGATAAGCCGCGCTTTGTCTCACAAGCGCCGTGCGTCGCTTGTGACAAGCGCCTACTTTCGGTGCTTCGTTTTATTGCCACATCAATGTTGCTGAGCCTCTACCGGACCAAAGAAAGTCGCAATACGATGGCAGTTATGTGTTTTAATCAATGCTGACGACATATGAGCAAAAATATTACAGTGTGGTTCTTGGCTGGTCAGTGAAACAACAATAACAAAAACAAGAATAATATTAATGATGATGATGATGAGGATGATGATGATGAACGGTTACTCCTTGTGCAGGGTTCTTGTGTTCTGATCCTAAAGAAAAGACACAAGTCTGAGCTGAAATGACAAAGCAGTCCAGATAAGGTTTTTTTTTTTAAATAATGTATCAGCATACTACGTAATACTTTTTTTTTATTTGCATTGGTTTTATTTATTTATTTTTTAGATGGGGATCCTTCAGGAGACTTTCATTTGGACAAGAAATCTGGTGCACTGTCCACCTCCAAACCTGTGGACAGAGAGAAAAAAGCCCGCTACACCCTCACTGTGGAGGCTCAAGACCTGGGCACTCCTTCCCTGAGCAGCACCGCCACTTTGGACATCAGTATTCTGGATCTCAATGACAACAGTCCTGTTTTTTCCAGTAGCAGCTATATGGTGGAGATCGATGAGGATGCCCCGGAAGGAACATTCATTCTTGAGGTGACTGCCATTGATAAGGATGAAGGTTCCAATGGCCAAGTAGTCTACTTCCTGAGCCAAGAGTCTAAGGGAATGTTCATCGTGGACCAGCATAATGGTCGTATTGTCACAGCTGCTACACTCGACAGGGAGAAGGTTGCATCCTACAGCTTCCAGGTGTTTGCTGTGGATTCCTCTGCCGGGAATCCTCGCAATTCCTCAGCTCAAGTCACTGTTCACATCCTTGACATAAATGATAATGCACCCTTCTTCATCACAGATCCCTTCATTATTAACGTGTCCAGCACCAGCTTTGGCAGTCATCGTGTGTTGGCCACCATGAGAGCTGAAGACAAGGATTTCGGGGCTAATGGTTCCGTCTTCTATCGTTTTGCCAACCCTGTCAAAGGCTTCACCATAAACTCATTAACAGGGGACATTCAGGCGACTGAGAAACTTCATGGCCTCACCCAAAACCAGAGGACACTCATCGTCCAGGCAATGGACCAAGGCAGCCCTCCACAGTCCTCACTAGGAGTGGTCGTGGTCTATATCCGCGAACAGGGTTACAATGGGATCCGCTTCAGCCGCAACTCCAAGGATGTCAGCTTACAAGAAAATGCAGCTAAAGGTATGATACTTCCACCCGGGTAAGAGTCTGTTATGTACCTCGTCCACCAATATGGGATGTAAACTGTAATGTCACGAGTATTAAACATCAATTTGGCTCTGATGTTGGTGATTTGGGTTATTTAATGCCGTATAGCAGAGTCCCAATGTCCACATTTGTGAGGCGCTCCACCGAAAGTAGGCGCTTGTCACAAGTGACACACGGAGCTTGTGAGACAAAGCGCGGCTTATCCGAACTTCCGATCTTTCAATTGAGCAAGTGATGGTTGAGTAATAAACAAGTATTCAACGCACACTTGCTCACTTAAAAACTCGGAAGTCCGGATAAGCCGCACTTCGTCTCACAAGCTCCATGTGTCACTTGCGACAAGCGCCTACTTTCGGTGGAGCGCCTCACATTTGTATAGATCTGACCGTACATATACATCCAGTATAATCAAACTTATAAACCGTAACAGCTCGACCACAACTACGTCCATCCCGCTGTACTATTTATGCAATTATGTTTGTTTACGCCCGCCCTTTGTAAACCATAAACTTCATACAAATCCATTCCGACTGGTTGGCAGCCTTGTTTAAGACTGTATTCTACAACAGAATCACACTTGAGCGGCTTATAACGCCACAGCACTGTTTTTTCACATACATGGGAAAGTAGAATACACAGTCACTCTCTTTTAATCTTCATAATTGTCCTAGCTGAAGATATTTTATCGTGAAATGCATCCTTCCCACAAACAAATAAAATGTTATTTTTTTAAACAGTATGGCTTCTTTCTTGTTGGCACACTGGAACGAATTAAGGCTTCCCCCACATCCTTTACTGTGCCGTGGCTTGTGACCATAGATGTTGGTGGGGCAGGAGAGTAGAACAATGACAGCCCCAAACAACTAATTAAGCCTGTAATAGGGAATTCAGAGTCAGCAGATAGTCAAGCAGGGTGGTACGGTGCCATGGAGGTCCACATGTCTGCCTCACAGTATAAAGGTCCTGGGTTTGAGTCTCAGGTTTGGGTGTTTTTTTGTTTGTTTGTTTGTTTTTTTTGTTTTTTTTTCTGTGGGTGGAGTGTGCATGCTCTCCTTATGCTTGATTGGGTTTCATCCCACAGTCCAAAAACATTTACATTAAGCTAATTAGCTGTTCCAAATTGCCCCTTGTTGTGAATGTCTGTGTGAATTGTTGCGTGTTGCCCTGTGTTGTTCTGGCGAGCTGTTCAGGGTGTACCCCACGTTTGCGGTTTGGCAACTGAGTAAGAAAGAAAGTTTTGTCGCTTAATGTGAATAGCAAACCAGTGGACACTCATCGTCCTGGAAATGAACCAAATCATCCCTCCACAGTCCTCACTTTTAGTGGTTGTGGTCTGCATCCGTGATTTTAAAAACACGTGCTGTTATCTAAACACAGGTACGAGCCAGTTCATTTCAGTCTTTCAAGATCCGTGCAATTCAATGTAGGGTCACAAACAAGCAGATGATATTCATTCATTTTCTGAACCGCTGAATCCTAATTAGGGTCGCAGGGAGGCTGGCACCCATATCAGCCGACTCTGGGTGAGGGCGGGGTACACCCTGGACAGCTCACCAGGCCTTTCCAGGGCCAACACTTACACAACCATTCAAACTCACTCTCGCACCGTGGGGTGATTTGGAACAACCGATTTACTTACTGTGTGTTTTTGAACTGTGGGAGGAAACCGGAGTACCCCGAGAGAACCCACACAAGCCCGGGGAGAACATGCAAACGCCACACAGAAACGCCCGAGCCGGGAATCGAACCCAGGACCTTCTTGCTGTGAGGCAGACGTGCTAACCACTACGCCACCATGCCGCCCAGATGATACTCAGCTGTGAATAATTTACCTGCAGGACAGGGCACAGCTTGTTGTCATCACTGGGATGCATATAAACATAGTTTATTATATACACGTTCTCATGAAATGCCATAGGGACCCAAACTGAGGACACGTAGAAAAAAATGTCATTATGTCAAAGTCAAATAATAAGCGATGCTCTTTTTGGTGGTTAGTATAGCTGCAATCAGTCGTGTATTGCATGATGCAAATTTTAGTAAATGAGTATAATTTAAATTGAATTTTAAGAAGTGTTTGATTTAAATATTGTTCTCCTCATATTTTGTATCCCCACCTCTCAGGCACAATCTCGTCGCTGTGCCTCCAGGGTAAATTCAGTCGATTTTGTTTTTATTGCCAAAAGGTTTTAACCAGCGTAACTCACTAGTACATCTGGCCCCAAATCTGGTACCTGGGTCGCCAAATTTCAGCAAATTCCCCCAGACCATCAACATATCCACATAAATAGTGCACTGAGTTTGAAAAGAGGGTGAACTTTTTTCTTTTCTTCAGACTTTGTGTAGAGAGCAAATGTCATTCAAGTGCAAATACATTTCTGAATTATTAACATTATTTACTAAATTCTTGTTCCTTCTCTTAATCTGAGTAATATGCGACAATAGAAAAAAAAAAAGTTCTGTACATTATAACTATAAACACTGTCTTTATTATTTTCTTTCATTATAGCCATTAATTAAACTTCAGTTCATTTTCTGTAACCGCTTCATCCTAATTAGGGTCGCGGGGAGGCTGGTGCCCATCCCAGCCAACTCAGGGCGAGGACAGAGTACACCCAGGACAGCTCGCCAGGCCATCGCAGGGCGGAAACACGCTGACGGCTTTGCAGCCTACTCTTGTCGAAAGTCAGCAATGGTTCTTTTACATGCTTCACACCATAGACAGTGAGAGACATGGCCGGCCTTTGATAACCCAGTTAGCTGCACTGGGGAGGACAGTGACAACCTTGTGGACAGTGGGACTCGAACCCCGAACCTTTGGATCAGTGATCCGGCGCCTTATACCACTAGACCACCACTGCCCTTTAATTAAACTTCTGAGTTTTAATTATTTAATATAAACCAAGACCTCAGAGGGTGTGGTTTATATTTAAACTTGCTCAATTTGGAATGGAAAGAGAGCGTCCAACATGGCAACCCTGTGATTTAATGTCCTGGTGCCTGCTTCCACTTTCAAGCATGGAAAAGTGCCTTTCATGTGCCTGTAGGCCTCTTTTAACCCCCGTAACAAGTCTGTTTTAGACCAGTGAGTGTAGTAATGGAGCTAATTGGGGTAGGGTACGCGTTGCTCATTGATGAGGCAACATTTAGGAAGGTAACTAAATCCGTGTTACACTCAGTTAGCTTCTGTTGAAAAGAGCAATTTATTGATAATCATTAGTTACTTCAAGGTAGCAATTTGACTGAATTAAGCCTAGAAACAGCATGCAAAGCTCTGTGGGTGGGATGTCCCAGAGTCACATGTCAAAGAGAGAGTTGGTGTGTGTGTGTGTGTGTGTGTGTGTGTGTGTGTGTGTGCGTGCGTGCGCGTATATATCTTCTTCTTCTTCTTCTTCTTTTCCTTTCGGCTTTTCCCTTCAGGGGTCGCCACAGCGAATCATCTGCCTCCATCTCACCCTATCCTTTGCATCTTCTTCTCTTACACCAACGACCTTCATGTCTTCCTTCACCACATCCATGAATCGTCTCTTTGGTCTTCCTCTAGGCCTTTTGCCTGGTAGTTCCAGCCTCAGCATCCTATTACCAATATACTCACTATCCCTCCTCTGTACATGTCCAAACCATCTCAATCTAGCCTCTCTGACTTTGTCTCCAAAACGTCTTACATGTGCTGTCCCTCTGATGTGCTCATTCCTAATCCTATCCATCCTCGTTACTCCCAAAGAGAACCTCAACATTTTTATCTCTGCTACCTCCAACTCTGCCTCCTGTCTTTTCCCCAGGGCCACTGTTTCTAACCCATACAGCATCGTTGGCCTCAACACCGTCTTGTACACTTTTCCTTTCATTTTTGCCGATACCCTCCTATCACACATCACACCGGACACTTTTCTCCAACCATTCCAACCTGCCTGCACACGCTTCTTGACCTCTTTTCCACACTCTCCATTGCTCTGGATTGTTGAGCCTAAGTACTTAAAATCCTCCACCTTTCTTATCTCTGCTCCCTGTAATCTCACCGTTCCTCTTTGGTCCTTGGCATTCATGCACATGTATTCTGTCTTACTGAGGCTAATCTTCATTCCCTCCTTTCCAGGGCATACCTCCACCTCTCTAGATTTTCCTGCACTTGTTCTCTGCTCTCACTACAGATTACAATGTCATCTGCAAACATCATAGTCCATGGGGAATCTTGTCTAACCTCGTCTGTCAGCCTGTCCATCACCATAGCAAACAAGAAGGGGCTGAGAGCTGACCCTTGATGCAGTCCCACCTCCACCTTGAACTCTTCTGTCACACCGACAGCACACCTCACCACTGTCTTACATCTCTCATACATGTCCTGCACCACTCTAACATACTTCTCTGTCACTCCAGACTTCCTCATGCAATACCACAGTTCTTCTCTCGGCACCCTGTCATATGCTTTCTCCAGATCCACAAAGGCACAATGCAGCTCCGTCTGACCTTCTCTGTACTTCTCCATTAACATCCTCAAGGCAAACACTGCATCTGTGGTGCTCTTTCTGGGCATGAAACCAAACTGTTGTTCACAAATGCTGACTTCTGCCCTTAGTCTAGCTTCCACTATTCTTTCCCATAACTTCATCGTATGGCTCATCAACTTTATCCCTCTGTAGTTGCCACAACTCTGCACGTCTCCCTTGTTCTTAAAAATGGGCACCAGCACACTTCTCCTCCATTCCTCTGGCATCCTCTCACTCTCTAAGACCTTGTTAAATGTTCTTGTCAGAAAATCTACTGCTACCTCTCCTAGACACTTCCATACCTCCACCGGTATGTCATCAGGACCAACTGCCTTTCCATTCTTCATCCTCTTCAATGCCCTCCTCACTTCACCCTTACTAATCTTTGCTACTTCCTGGTCCTCAACAGTCACCTCTTCTCCTCTTTTTCTCTCTCATCTTCCTCATTCATCAGCTCTTCAAAGTACTCTTTCCATCTTCCCAGCACACTTCTGTCATCAGTCAATACATTTCCCTCTCTGTCCTTTATCAATCTAACTTGCTGCACGTCCTTCCCATCTCTATTTCTCTGCTTTGCCAACCTGTATAAATCATTTTCTCCCTCCTTACTTTCCAACCGAGCATACAAGTCATCAAACGCGCTCTGTTTGGCCTTTGACACTGCTACCTTTGCCTTACGCTGCGTCTCCCTGTACTCCTGTTTACTCTCTTCGGTTTTGTCAATGTCCCACTTCTTCTTAGCTAATCTCTTCCTTTGTACACACTCCTGCACTTCCTCATTCCACCACCAAGTCTCCTTATCTACTTTCCTTCCAGATGACACACCAAGTATTCTCCTACCTGTGTCCCTGATCACATTCGCTGTAGTTGTCCAGTCATCTGGAAGCACTTCCTGACCACCCAAAGCCTGTTTCAACTCCTCCTTGAAGACAACCCGACACTCTTCCTTTTCAACTTCCACCACTTTGTCTTCTGCTCTGCCTTTGCCTTCTTCACCTTCCTCACCATCAGCATCATCCTGCACACCACCATCCTATGCTGTTTGGCAACACTCTCACCCGCTACTACTTTGCAGTCACTGACTTCCTTTAAATTACATCGCCTGCACAAGATGTAGTCTACCTGTGTGCTCCTACCTCCACTTTTATAAGTCACCCTATGCTCCTCTCTCTTCTGGAAGAAAGTATTCACCACAGCCATTTCCATCCTTTTGCAAAATCTACCAACATCTGTCCTTCATGCGTTCCTGTCCTGGATACCAAACCTACCCATCACTTCCTCGTCCCCTCTGTTTCCTGCACCAACATGTCCATTGAAGTCTGCACCAATGACCACTCTTTCATCTCTGGGGTACTTTGCATCACTTCATCTAACTCCCTCCAGAATCTCTCCTTCTCTTCTCGCTCACATCCTGTCTGTGGGGCATAAGCACTAACAACATTGACCATCACACCTTTAATTTCTAACTTGAGACTCATCACTCTGTCTGACACTCTTTTCACTTCTAGAACATTCCTGGCAAACTCCTCCTTCAAGATGACTCCGACTCCATTTCTCTTCCCATCCACACCGTGATAAAACAGCTTAAACCCTGCTCCTATGCTTCTAGCCTTGCGACCTTTCCACCTGGTCTCCTGAACACACAGTATGTCCACCTTCCTCCTCTGCATCATGTCAGCCAGCTCTCTACCTTTTCCTGTCATAGTTCCAATATTCAAAGTCCCTACTTTCAGTCCTAGACTCATGCCTTTCCTCTTCTCTCTCTGGCAACGGACATGCCTCCCGCCTCTCCTTCTTCGACGTCTTCGACCAACAGTAGTCCAATTTCCATCAGCACCCTGTTGGTTGACGGCACTGATGGCGGTCGTTGTTAACCCGGGCCTCGACCGATCCGGTATGTCATTCTTTCTTGTGATTCGCATAGTTTATTTGGCATTTGTTTTACGCCGGATGCCCTTCCTGACGCAACCCTCTGCATTTATCCGGGCTTGGGACCGGCGTGAGGGAGAGACACTGGTTTGTGCCCCCCCCTCACGGCTGCATTTATATATGTGCGCGTATATATATATATATATATATATATATATATAGATGTGTGTGTAGGTCATGTGACACTGGTGGTAAAAAAAATAAAAATAAAAAATCTCGACCAAAAGAAACAGACAGAGAGTGAGGTATGGTGTCCAGCCCCGGGAAAGCATCCATTAGTGGTCTGACCATTACATTGGGACATCCCACAATACGAATAAGGACTGTATCAATATAGGACACGTGGCCAAAACTTTTGAATACTCGACCATGACATCATAGTTTTGGACTTCAAACTGTTGACCCAAGCATTGAAGTGCACAACTGTATAGAACATATTTGCATAGTTGCATTATTACAATTTCAAACAAATTGAGCCAAATTAGCTTTAGCATGAAGATATGGTTCGCCAAGAACGCAAGAGACCTCAACTCCACTCAATGTCTTTGAGTAAATTCTGACTGAGCCCCAGGCCTACACAGTTGGCGCTAGTGCTTGACCTTAATAATGCTTTTGTGGCTGATTTGGCAAATTTCTCCAGCTAAAATCTAGTGGAAAGTATTTACCAGACATGTGGAGCTTATTAATAATAAAGAGGGAGTTAAATGTGGTGTGGATTGTTAAAAAAAAAAAGAAAAAAAGAAATCACAAGGTGTAAATAAAAATGTACAGTATATGACCAACCTCAGCACAACCTACCTCTGTGGACGACCTCTAACACTTCATCCTGAATTAGTTGTGAATTCAAGAGACGTTACTGAAATCAAGGGCAGTGGTGGCCTGAGAGGTAAAAGTACTGGATCACTGACACTAAGGTTGGGGGTTCAAGCCCCACTCTCAGCGGGTTGTCACTGTCCCCCCAGTGCAGCTAACTGGGTTATCAAAGGCCGGCCATGTCTCTCATTGTCTATGGTGAGAGGTTCATGTAAAGGAACCATTGCTGACTTTTGACAAATGTAGGCTGCAAAGCCGTCGGCGTGTTTCCACTCAGCGATGGCCTGGCGGGCTGTCTAGGGTGTACTTTGCCCTCGCCCGGTGTCGGCTGGGATGGAGCCAGCTTCCCAATGACCCTAATTAGGATTACGCGGTTACGGAAAATGGTTGCTAAAATCACAGTATCGGTTCAACATCCTCCCTTTTTACATACATTAAGCTAGAAGTAGAATTTGTAACTGTCTTATGTTTTTTGTTGTTTTTTTTTTTTTTAATTTATTATTTTTTTTAATCAGGTACTGCCGTGGTACAGATTCAGGCTCAGTATCCTGATGGCTCTCGCAGTGGCATTACCTACAGCATCTTCAGTGGCAACAAACTACAGTCTTTCAGCATCAGCTCCACTACAGGTAAGTTTGCAAAAAGAAATTCGAAACTAAAATTTGCATATTCGAGCCTTTTGAATACAATCAAAGCAACTCATCATTATTCATAATCTGTATATTTAGGTGAGATATGGGTGGAGAGCTCCAGAGGGCTGGATTTTGAAGAGACTCCTCGACTTCGGTTAGTAATCAAAGCTGAAACTGCATCCTCCAGTTCCTTCATGGCAGTTAACCTCATCCTACAGGATGTCAATGACAATCTGCCGCGCTTCCAGCTCCACAATTACGTAGCCTATATCAAGGAGGCACAGGGATATGATTACCCCATTATCCAGGTACAGTCACTTGCCTCCAGTGTTTTCATACCAGTCGGGTTTTCAGAGTCGTGAATGTGTGAAGTTGCAAATCAGTCCTCTTGCCTTTTATTGGACTTGAAGGGAAATTGTCACACGCAGAACAGTAAAGTTTTTATTATTTATACAGTCCCAGCTGTTTTTAGCAGCCTCACTTGTTTTCCTCTTTATTTTTTTTTTCCGAGAAAAAGTTCCAAGCACAATATTGCTTCCAGTCTCAAATTACATTAGAGCAGCTGTTGTAAATTCGCCGGTGTTTTCATTCCTAATGTGTAATTTCCTCAGGTTTTGGCAGACGACCTTGACCAAGGTCAAAATGGACAGGTGACCTACTCCATCAGGTCATCGTCCATGAGTGGTCTGTTCAAGATTGACTCTCTCACAGGAAGCATCTCGACAGCCGCCATCATGGACAGAGAAATCTGGACCCAAACGAAGTAATAACTCATTTGGTGATCACGTGTTGGTTTCAGCAAGATCATTAAATAATTAATATTAAGGCTTTGTGTGTGTGTGTGTGTGTGTGTGTGTGTCCTCAGACTGGTCATCACAGCCACGGACAGGGGAAGCCCGCGATTAGCAGGCTCTGCCACTCTGACTGTTATTATAGTGGATCAGAACGACAACCGGCCCACGATCCCGGTTCCTCGTGAAGTGCGAGTTCCTGAGAGTGAGTTGACTGCTGTGTGAACTCAGTACCATTGATGTTATCTGTGAAATCTAGCTACTCTGGTCTGCATTGGGCAAACAGCCAGTCTAACCGAGCTGAAAGGTCAACTCAATTACAATTACTGCCTCTCCCTCAAAGATCTTGGTGATCATATCCTGTCAGAAGGATGTAGTATCGTGTTTTCCTGGGATTGAGAAAATTAAAAGCAAATACATGGACATGACGCCCTAAGGCAGAAAAGCTGTAATAGCCTCCTCACGTACACACAGTATTATTGTAACTGACCTCATTTTAAATCAGTTTTAGGATCTAAATTTCTTGTTGCTTCTTCTAGACACTCTGATTGGGACAGTGATCACCCAAGTGACAGGAAATGATGTGGACTCCGGTCCCGCTCTTTCTTATACACTGCACCTGGACATGCACTCCCAGGAGAAGTTTGGGATACATCGATATGGAGGAGGAGTCTCCCTAACCGGACAGCTGGACTACGAAGAGAGGACGTGGTACACTGTGACAGTTCGAACTTCTGACTCTTTGCACCAGAGTGAAGCCAATTTGACGATACTGGTGGAGGATGTGAATGATAATTCTCCGGTCTTCACACAGGATCTTTACCAGGTGCTCGCTCCTAAGGAAACTACATAGTTTGATTGTTCAATGGTGGGACAGTGGAATAGTGATTAGCCTGTCTGATTCACAGCAAAATGATCGTGGGTTCAAATCCCATCCCACGCCTGGGAATTCCTGCATAGAGTTTGCATGGTCTCATCCTGCCTGCATGGGTTTCTTCTGGATGCTCCTGTTTCCTCCCACAGTCCAAAGACATGCACATTAGGCTAATTCAGTGCTTCTCAAATAGGGGAGCGCGCCCCTGGTATGATGCTGGGGGGCGCGTGGTGTGATGCCGGGGGAAGCGCGTATGACCCTGGGGAACATGCTTTTCTGGAATAGTGTATGAGAATTAAGTGTAATTGCACCTCCACTCCACCAGTTGGCAGTGGCGCCCTCATTGTCGCGCTATGCTGTAGCGGTTTTTCGCACGAGCAAACGATATGAAGTGCAGTAAACAACCTCTCAAGAAACAGCACGGAAAAATTTCGGACAGGAACGAAGAGAAAGGTGGAGCGAGACGGCGATGTGTGTGAGTGTGTGTGTTGGCCATGCAATGGTCTGGAAAACTCTTCAGAGTGTACACCACCCTCGAACAGTGTCAGCCCACAAATCCTAGTCGGGCTAAGCTGTGTAGCAAATGAGTGAATAAATGAGTTGTGTGTTTAAGTAAGAGTCTGTGGAGAAAGGCGTATTTGGTAACTCTAGACCAAACATTGTACCATTCAGTGGTTCTGTTCTTCAACTATCCAACGCTTCAGGCTATTCAGTTTTCATGTTGAATCTTTATGGTTCCAAAGTAACCAGAATCAAACTGCTGCATGTGCCCAAATCAAACTTAACTCTAGTCAAATCATGTCCTGTTCTGGATGTTTAATTTCATTTTCAGGGTCACGTTATTCTTTATCAGGGCTCCAGGAAGGCTAGAGCTCTTCCAACTGACTCTGGGCAAAAACAAACAAGCAAACAAAAAAAACAGCTTGACCCACCATCACCAGGCCAACACACCCCCAACCAGTTACACTCAGTCACACCTATGGGCAATCTGAAATGTCCACCGCGCATATCTTTGGACTCTGTGAGGAAACCAGTCACCCAGAAGAAATCCATGCAGGCACCAGTAGAGCATGTATATTCCGCACAGAAATGCTTTTTCTGGGCACAAGACTCAAACACAGGACCTTCTTGCTGGGAGGTGGAAGTGCGAACCACTGTGCCACTCTGCTCACTGTGCGTCCCCCGTTATAGATACATTATAGTTTCTGCGAATGTAGTTTTTGATAGACAAGAATAAACCTATCCATTCATTCATTCATTCAGCTTCTGAACCACGTAATCCTAACTATGGTCATGGGAAGGGTTAGGGTTAGGGCACCCATCTCAGCCGACTCTAGACGAGAGCAGAGTACACCCTGAACAGTTCGCCAGGCCATTGCAGGGCAGAAACACGCTGACGGCTTTGCAGCCTACACTTGTTGAAAGTCAGCAATGGTTCTTTTACTTGAGCCTCCCATCATAGACAGTGAGAGACTTGGCCGGCCTTTAATAACCCGGTTAGCTGCACTGGGTTGGGGCAGCGACAACCCATTGATAGTGGGGCTTGAACCTCCAAACCTGAGATCAGTGATCCAGCACCTTACCACCAGGCCAGCACTGCCTGAGAATTAATCTATTTTTTTTTTTTTTTTTTTTCTCAGGTGACAATTGCTGAGCATTCTCCAGCTGGTAGTGCAGTTATCACTGTAACTGCCACCGACCAAGATTCAGGAGCAAATGGCAAGGTGACATACAGAGTCATATCAACGAAAGACTTATTCTACATTGACCCAACTAATGGTAAGTGTTCGGTAAACACAATATGTGTCTTCGTAAACAAAAAAACATTGTCATTAGTATTGAGACTTATGGTCTCAATATCTCTTTGATTCAGGTGCTAGTTATAAACATTTTTTTTCTTTTCTTATAGGGACTCTCTTCATCAAACAGAGTACTGAGATTAATCCTGACCGTCCATCCTTCCTCGTGGTAATTGAGGCTTGTGATGGTGGTAATCCATCACTGACTGGTCTTGCCACGGTACAAGTCCATATGTCAGACGTCAATGATAATGCCCCTGTGTTCCACCAACCTGAGTACAGAGCTGCAGTATCAGAAGATGAGCCCCCTGGAGCCACTATTCTCACGCTAGAGGCTGTGGATGGAGACCTGTCTCGAGACAACTGTGGATTTGACTTTGCCATCGCCAGCGGAAACACTGGTAATGCGTTTCAGGTTGAAAGCAGCATACGTTTCCTTGAAGGTCGTGGATTTCAGATTGTTGGAACTCTGGTCCTCGCTGAGAAGCTTGATTTTGAAACTGTGCATACCTACAATCTCACTGTTGTTGCTTCAGACCGTGGTATTCCTCAACGAAGTTCAAGTGTTCCTGTAGTTATCACAGTACTGGATACTAATGACAACCCACCGGCCTTCAGCAGGGCAGAGTACACCGTTGTCTTGAGTGAAGGTGTCGAGACTGGAATAGACATAATTCAGTTATCTGCCTTAGACCCTGACTCCACACCCAATGGAGAGGTGCAGTATTCAATCATCTCTGGAGATGAGCGTGAGCTCTTCTCGTTGGACCAGTGGACCGGTGCACTCCGTTTGCGAAGATCTTTAGACAATGAGAAAGAGTCGTCTCACGTACTTATCGTTCAAGCTTCAGATGGACGAGGCCATTTTGCTCTTGCTCCTGTTACTATAGAGATTAAGGACATCAATGACAATCGACCTTTCTTTCCTCTTAAAACACTTACAGCAAGTATTCGAGAGAATCAGCCTCAGGACACCCTCGTGACCATCCTGCATGCTATCGATCATGATGCAGGGGCATATGGCCAGTTGAAATATTACATAATGGATAAATCAGGAAATGGAAAAGAGTCATTCATGGTGAACCGGACCTCAGGTGAAATTCGAACCCGCTTCAGTTTTGATTTTGAGAAGATGAACACATTTCATTTTGTTGCCGTGGCAGTGGATGCAGGAAACTACTCTGCAACTGCTACAGTTCAGGTGTATGTGACTGGAGAAGATGAGTATGACCCTGTTTTTACCAGTTCAAATGTTGCCTTTCATGTCCCCGAGGGAGCAAAAAAAGGGCAGAGCATTGGCCAAGTGGTCGCCAAAGATGAGGATGGGGGTGTAGATGGCATTGTCCTGTATAGTCTGACCGAGACGTCTCCCTACTTTGAGGTCAACATCTCTACAGGATTGATATCCCTTAAAATGGATGCTTACGGCCAGCACGCTGGCCGATCTAAAAGGGATACCAGGCAAGCGACTCTAGATGTGATCGCGCATAGCCCATTAGAGAGTTCCCGTGTAGCCACCGCGCAGATTGTGATTGATATCACCCACACATCCTTTGGTTTAACTACAGATATGAACATTCTTCTAGCTAGTGTAATTGCTGCATCCTTGGCAGCTATCGTGGTTCTGATAATAATTGCTGTGGTGCTCTACCTTCTGCGATCACGAAGGAAGAAGTACCTGGAGACTCAAGCTAGAATATTGACCCCTGGCACAGTACTCGATACTCTTGATGAGCCTAAAGTCCATGGAGGTGAAAAACTTTATCACCAAGGTCTACCTGGATATGCTGAAGATCAGAGTGCTGGTGGTGGAGGACCATACACTCGAGGAGGGTCACTGGATCCGTCTCATTCTAGTGGAAGAGGCTCAGCTGAGGCGGAAGCAGCAGAGGATGACGAGATCCGTATGATCAATGAGTATCCACGTGTTTCTAGTATTTCTTCTTCCATGCAGGAGCATATCGCTGCCCGTGGACCTGATTCTGGGATTCAGCAAGATGCTGATCAGCTCTCTGACATCTCTGGTGAACCTGGAATGGACATCAACCAGTGGTTTAAAGGGAAAAAGATGGGAAGCATAAGTGGGAGTCTCTTGTCAGGTCAGACAGCAGTGTATCGAGATGAAGGTGGAGGATACCTTGGGGTCGGTAGAGGGCTTAATATCTCTCAGTCTAAAGACTATACATTTCCAGAAGATGGGAAACCCGTAGTGGATGGTTCTCTCACAGCAATAGTAGCGAGTGATGAGGAACTAAGAGGCAGCTACAACTGGGACTACCTTCTTAATTGGTGCCCCCAGTTCCAGCCACTGGCGAATGTATTTACAGAAATTGCTCGGTTAAAGGATGAGAATGCCCCTGTTAACCCACGCCGACCCTTTCATCCTAAGGCAAAAACAGACCCCAAGCCTCGAATCGACCCCCCTCCTCTTATCACATCAGTTGCTCATCCAGGGGCTAAAACTGTTCTTCCAAAGCCAGCCGTTGGACGAACTCTTCCCCATGTCTCCACGTTAAAAAGATCACCAATTAGCCATGACGGCTCAGTTTCTTCAATAGCCATGTCACCTAGTTTCTCACCCTCCCTATCCCCACTTGCAGCCCGTTCTCCAGGCATCTCACCATTTGGCGTTTCCCATGGCCCACCTGCCTCCACTGTTAGTACAAATGAACATTCTGTAGAACATAATGAGGAAACTGAACTTAGGATTTAACCTTTTCAAGTTTTCTACTGTTCATACAGCATCCGACTTGACTCAGGACCCTGTACATGACAGTTGTCCAAGATGGTGATAATGTCATGTGATAATATGTCATGTTGCCTCACTGGCTGGCCAGAGAGTTGAGGGTGCAGTGTTTACTTACCACGATGGACACAGGCAAAATGCTCTCTCCGGAACACATAGCTTGATAGCAAAGGACGTGTGCTATCTCCTGCATTTGCACATTTTACCTGGGAGCTAAATCGATGTTAATGTTTTTAAAAGTCATTTTTAAAAAGGCATTTTTGTACGATATATTTTTGTACTGATATTTGTGGGGGTTTTGGACTAGAAAATGGCATTAATTAATACCATTTTCTGATTAAACTGTCTTACATTGGACTTTGTATGTATATATATAACAAGATTTTGTTCTAGTTTACAGCAGGCATTTCGCAAGTCCTCTAGCAGTGTTAAAAAATATGCTTTTACTTTTTCTGTTATTATGAAGAACTTTTCCATTTCTTTTCAGTATTTATGAAGGGCCAAATTTTTACACATTGACCAGACATAAGACTATGAAGCATTTAGCTACGTATGCTGCTTTCTTCATCTGTTATAGGCGCGCTTATCGAACCCAGCCATGAAAATAATAAATTATAAATAAGGACCAGGCAATATTTCCATATCAGTTGAGCATCTCTCTCTCTCTCTCTCTCTCTCTCTCTCTCTCTCTCTCTCTCTCTCTCTCTCTTTCTCTCTCTCTCTCTCACTCTCTCTCTTTCTCTCTCTATTGCTTTCCATCTCTTGTCTATTTTGGGTGAGAAGCTCAGCTATCCGCGAGGAGCTCGGGGTAGAACTTCTGCATCCCCGCATAAAGAGGAGCCAGTTCAGGTGGCTTGGGCATCTGGTTAGAATGGCTCCCGAACACCTCCCCGGTGGGGTGTTTCAGACATATCCAACCAGGAAGAGACCCCGGGGTCGCCCGGGAACATGCTGGAGGAATTATGACTCTCAGCTGGTCTGGTAATGCCTCGGTGTCTCCCTGGAAAAGCTGTTGGAAGTGGCTGGGGAGAGGGATCTCTGGACCTCATTGCTTAGGTTGCTGCATACGCGGCCCAGTCCTGGATGAAGCCGTAGAAGAAAAAGAGGATAATGTTAATAATGATGATGATGATGATGATGATCATGAACTCACCAAATATGTTTGTTCATATGTGACGCGCTCCACCGAATGTAGGCGCTTGTCGCAACTGACACCGGAGCTTTTGAGACAAAGCGCAGCTTATCCGGACTTCCGATCTGTCAAGAAAGCAAGTGAATGTTGAGTACTAAACAAGTATTCAAATCACACTTACTTACTTGACAGATCGGAAGTCCGGATAAGCCGCGCTTTGTCTCAAAAGCGCCGGTGTCAGTTGCGACAAGCGCCCACATTCGGTGGAGCGTGTCACATATGTGAGCACTTACTGTCCTGCTTTCCATAAAATGGGTGGGATACAAAAGGTGAAAGGAGTCATCCATTTCTGCATGAGGGCGGCATGGTCGTTTAGTTGTTAACACGTCGGACTGACTGCAAGAAGGTCCTAGGTTCAAGTCCCTGTCTCGAGCATTTCTGTGCAGAGTTTACATATTTTCCCGCTGCATGCATGGGTTTCCTCCATGTACTGTTTTCCTACCACGGTCCAAAGAATGCACATTAAGGACAACTGGCTGTTCTAAGTCACCCCTTGATGTAAATGGGATTGGGAATGGCTATGTATGTATGTTGGCCCTCTGAAGGTCTAGCAAGTTATTCAAGATGTATCCCACCATCGCCAATGTGTTCGCTACAGCCGCTCCCTGACCCGAGAAGGATTACACGTCTCATCAGATAATTAATCGATGAGAATCTCTGCTTTTTTTCGTTTTTGTTTTGTCCAATTAAAACCCCAAATTCAAAATAGAAATAAAAATCCATCTCATATTCCAGTCTGCACACCATTTAATTTCTTATGGCAGCTTGGAACAACACTTGACTTTTACCTGTAATAATGTGCATTACTGGAACTGGAAATCTGCTCAGCAGTCTGGCGTGTTGCTTTTCAATTAAACATTTGCTGCTGAAGGCAGTTCCATGGGGTTTGGCAATGGGTTCTGAGGAATGTTGTAAAAAAAAAAAAAAATGCTGAAGAAACTAATTGGATGTGCATCTGAACAACATTATGGTACCGCACCGAAGAACAGTATTTAAATCAGCTGTAAGTCAATTAAAAGTACATTTTGCCATTGGTGAGGAAAACACAAATAAAATTACAAAAATATAATTGTATTATTATTATTTTATAACAGCTGCGACATGGTTTTAAGATTGTTTTGGCCAAGCAACCACAGTCATGAGCTCCGTTATAGAGATGTGTATTAATATTATTGGTCTTATTATTCTTCATACAGTTCTTCCAGAACCAATCAGGAGAAATCCATCTCATCCTTGGTGATCATTTTCTTCTACTTTTTTTTTTTTTTTTTTTTTGAAGTAGTAATAATATAAATATAACTTCCATTGTGGTTACAGTTTAAGTGAAGGATATTCGTTCTATGTTTTATTTAAATTCAATCAAAATATCCATGTTCATCATAGTTATATTCTGATATATCATTAGAAGTTGATAAGTTATAGATTATAGATATATATTATATGTTGATGTTAATTGCAGAAGCCCAACTGGTGAGAAAATGTTTCTACGACTACATGCCAATACGTTTAATTATTGGCTGTTCAAGATTGAGCGGAAGAAGTTGGTCAATTTCGAATAAATATTGTAAAATAAAGTTTTTTAAAGAATCTGAATTTACTTCTGGAGTTTTGGTGTATAAAAGTGTATAGAAAAAATAGGCATCACTCAAACCTTTGGCGAAAAAGTTTATATCATATCATTATGTCTTCTTGTCTGCTATCTTCACATACCATAAGGTTGAGTGGTTTTTGTTTATTTACCAGAATCAAAGCTTTATCACTGTTTACTTACAGATGCAGTTTAAAATAAAGAAAATGCTGCTCAGCCAGAAAGGTAACAATTTACAATAAAATAAAAAAAAAGAAAAAAAAGAAAAGAAAGGAAGGAAACCATACCTATTTCAAATGTACTGTATTTTGGGGCTCCATGACTATTAGTGACTGACCTTTGTTACATCACTTCTGCCTTTTGCTCTGGAAAAAAAAAAAGTGTCGTCGGAGGTAGATGATGCCTTGTTGGTAGCCTTGGTGAATGTGTCCAGAACACATGGCTGTGCCTTTCTTACATACAAATAAGCTGGAGCTAGATTTCAGGAAATACTTTATTTTAATAGGTGTTTATTCCGAGATACCAGTATTGCTGTATTACTGCATAACATTGGTGTAGAATGGGGAGGAGTCACCCACCTCTGATTAGATGGTAGTAACATTGCTTTGTTTCTAACTAGAATCACCATGAGAGCGCAAACCTCCACCAAAACAGCTCATTTCTCTCTTGTTATCCCTCCTCCCGACACGGTTATTAATGGTGGCGCTGGTGGCATAGTGGTTGGAGTGCTGTGCTCATGATCAGGAGGTTTTGTGTTCGAATCCCAGTTAGACTCCCACTATGCTAAGACTCCTGGGCAAGGTCTTAACCACAAGTGTGCCTCTGTTCACCCAGCAGTATAAATGGGTACCAGTAACAATATACTGGGAAGGTAACCTGCGATGGACTGGCGTCCCATCCAGGAGGAGTTGAACTCCTGGGAGCTTCATGCTATGGAACCAAGGATAAGTATCTGCCTGATGAGCCACTATCGCTCGGGTGTCAAAAGTCCAACAGACTTTACCTTTACCTTTTATTTTCGCAATTCTTTTCTGAAAAAGCTCTGATCTTTTTAACTGATCTTTCAGAATCATCAGATCCGGTATCATACGTGTATCCTGACCAGACTTGGGTTTGTCATGGATGTTATGTAAAAGTTCATTCATTCATTCCATTTCTGTAACCGCTTAATCCTAATCAGGGTCGCGGGGAGGCTGGTGCCCACCCCAGTCCACTTTGGGAGAGGGCAGAGTACACCTTGGACATCTCGCCAGGCCATCACAGGGCAGAAACATGCTAACGGCTATGCAGCTACTCTTGTCGACACGGCCGGCCTTTGATAACCCAGTTCGCTGCACTGGCGGGACAGTGACAACCCGTTGAGAATGGGAGGTGGGGGTGGGGGTTGAACCCCCAACCCCCAACTTTGGGATCAGTGATCCAGCACCTTTACCACCAGGCCACCACTTTCCCTATGTATATTCTGTACCATAATTTTTGAGGAAGTTTTGAAGTCTTTACTGATGGAGGTGAATGCAAAATTGCTAGCATTCCCGATATCCTGCAACGGTAAAGAATCCTTTAAAAATGGAAGCCACTAATAAAAAGTCACTAGCTAGCAGTTTAGTAGCACTCGCAGAACTAAATTGATATTACTTTATGGACACAAGTTTGCAGAGGATTAATAAAGTAAGTGTTTATTGTACATTATTACTGTGATAATGTAATTATCTATTACTTCGACACAACAAATCTCCAGGTTATGTTATAACAGTTTATAATAATGACTAATACTCGTACATAGAGGGCCCCGTGATGCAAGCAGTACAGGGTGAACTCCGCCCTCACCTATCGTCGACTGAGACGGGTGCCAGCCTTCCCATGTCCTGAATTAGGATCAGTTGGTTTGGAAAACATATGAATGAATGAATGACTAATATATAGTAAATAAAGCCGCCAATAAACTGAGGCGTATTAAAAATAACACTGCGGTGTTCGTTACCATAACGTGTTGCCATCTTTCAGTTTTAGCATCCACAGTATTTCTAGATAATGTATTCCATTATTTTTCAACATTTTGTTTGTTTGTTTGTTTGTTATTGTAAATTTTTGATTTGCATTCCTTCTATGAACTAGGACTCCGCCTTATTTTGATGTGTTCTATGTGTATTCATAACTTTTTACTGCATTTGATGGTCAAACTGTAATATTTCGACAAAATCGCCATTTCTTAATCGCCGCCGTAATCCCAACGTGCCTAATAATTACAAGCTGCTCATTATAGTAAATTCCCCAATCGAGTAGAATTTTATTTCTCATAAGTAGAAAAGACTCACGATTACAGTGTAGTGATTCATTTTTGTTGTTTGTTTGTTTGTTTTTTGGGATTTGTTTTATTTGTTGTTGTTGTTTTTTTTTGTTGTTGTTGTTTTGTTTTGGGTTTTTTTTGTATGAGTTTGTAGTATAGTAACTTGCTCTGTCTCTCTCTGCCAGTGCTGCTTTTATTTTGGTGTTTTCTAGATAGCTAATCGTGTACTGTTGCATAAACAAGCAACATCTGAATACAATTAACTGTGAAATTCAGGATGTGCTATATCTATAATGTCTCTGATGAACAAAAAAAAATAATAATAAAATGTACAGATGTTTGGATTTGTGATTAATTTGAATTTTGTTCTGTGTAAAGTCACATGATGCTGATTACGTGGTCCTTTATGGATAATTTTCGTCTCTCTTAAATCTTGCTTGTCAATTTTTCAGATTTTGTAATTCATTAAAACAAAGAATAAATAGCTGGGTGGGGGTTTTCTGCTTTTACAATTCGCTGGACAAGAGTACGTCTGTACTGTATTTGTTAAAGTACCTGATTAAAATGTATTCATAATCGGAACTGCCATCCGTTCTTCGCACATTGTTTCTCCTTTCATTGCAGGGACGACCCGGTTTGTTTTCAAAGCTTACTAGGATTTTCGTGGAAGGTCTAAGATGAACAAGTGCCTGCAGTTGATATTAATATTCTCTGCTTTCTGTATTTGGTTTTACTTTGAAATTAAATCAAGGCCTTTTTTTTTTTTTTTTTTTTGTGGAAGACCAAATCTCACCATATCTAATCATCTAAACATATCAAGGCATCTGACCTTTGAAGCTCATGAAGAATGGATCAGTAGCTAAGCCTGAGACAAAAAAAAAAAAACCTGGAGCATCACCAGTGAAAGGAATTTGCAAAGTAAGTACAGATGAAATCAAGATGCAGCAGTTCCAGTGTGGATGAAGCTGGGATGCAGATTTAAAGTTTGTTTCCAAAAACAGCAGCCTGTTCACTTCAAAATTCTTAGAGATGTATCGTCCTCTCAGATGTGTCTCGTTCCAATACTATAAAGATTTTCAGAGGTTGCTTACACTTTCAATTGCAGGCCTTCATTAAACAAATACATCTTATTCAGAAATGTGACGAGGCTGATACTTGCTATTTAAATACATTTATTATTATTATTATTATTATTATTATTATAATTATTTTCATTTTTCCAGTCAATTGTTCATTTTCGAAGCCGCATAATCCTAATTATGGTCATGGCGAGGCTGGTTCCCAGCTCAGCCGACTATGAGCGAGAATGGTACACACACTGGACAGCTTGTCAGGCCATCCAGGGCAACACATGTGCACAACTATTCACACTCACCCCTAGGGGTGATCTGGAGCAGCCAATTCAACTACAGTGCATGTTTTTGGACTGTGGGAAGAAACCGGAGGATCCGGAGGAAACCCACGCAAGCACGGAGAGAACATGCAAACTCCACACAGAAACACCCGGGCTGGGAATCGAATCCAGAACCTTCTTGCTGCGAGGTGGCTAAATACTGTGTCACCCTATGATGATGATGATGATGATGATGATGTTTATTATTATTATTATTATTATTATTATTATTATTATTTATTTGTATGTTTTTATCATTCATTTTCTGTAACCGGTTAATCCTAATTAGGGTCATGGGGAGGCTGGTGCTTATCCCAGCCGATTCTGGGTGAGGGCAGAGTACACCCTGGACAGCTCACCAGGCCATCACAGGGCAAAAATACGCTGATGGCTATGCAGCAACTCTTGACAAAAGGAAGCAATGATTCTTTTACCCGCAGACAGTGAGAGACACGACTGGCCTTAGATAACCCAGGTAGCTGCACTGTTGCTATAATTATTATTATTATTATTATTATTATTATTATTATTACAATTACAATCACAGTATTATTATTATTAGTATGCATTCATTCCTTCATTTTGTGAACTGCTTAGTTCTAATTAGGTTCACGGGGAGGCTGGTGCCTATCTCAGCCAAATCCACATAAGGAAAGAATACACCCTGGACAGCTCACCAGGCCATCACATGGCAGAAACACGCCGAAAGTCAGCAATGGTTCTTTTACATGAACCTCACACCATAGATAGTGAGAGACATGGCCGGCCTTTGATAACCCAGTTAGCGTCACTGCAGGGACAGCAGTGACCACTGCTGACAGTGGGGCTTGAACCCCCAACCTTACGATCGGCAATCCAGCACCTTCCCACCCGGTCACCCATTATGCCCATTATTATTATTAGTAGTTGTAGTAGTAATATTATTTTTCTTTGTAAACTTATTTTCTATTTATAAGTTGTTCCTTATTGTCTATTAGTAGTGCAGTGATATTATTTATATCCGTTTAGTGCGAATGGGCGGCACATTGGCTTCGTGGTCATCACGTCCATCTCACCAAGTTGTTGTTTGATTCCTGTTAAACAGTTCAAGGTTCTTTATTCGGCTGTATTCATAATGATATCATATCTTCTTCTTCTTCTTCTTCTTCTTTTACTTTCGGCTGCTCCCTTCAGGGGTCGCCACAGCAAATCATCCGCCTCCACCTCACCCTGTCCTCCGCATCTTCTTTTCTGACTCCAACGACCTTCATGTCTTCCTTCACCACATCCATAAATCTCTTCTTCGGTCTTCCTCGAGGCCTTCTGCCTGGTAGTTCCAACCTCAGCATCCTACTGCCAATATACTCACTATCCCTCCTCTGTACATGTCCAAACCATCTCAATCTCGCCTCTCTGACTTTGTCTCCAAAACATCTTACGTGGGCTGTCCCTCTGATATACTCATTTCTGATCCTATCCATCCTCGTTACTCCCAGGAGAACCTCAACATTTTCATCTCCGCTACCTCCAGCTCTGCCTCCTGCCTTTTCCTCAGCGCCACTGTTTCTAAGCCATACAACATCGCTGGCCTCACCACCATCTTGTACACTTTTCCCTTCATTCTTGCTGACACTCTCCTATCGCACATCACACCGGATACTTTTCTCCAACCATTCCAGCCTGCCTGCACACGCTTCTTCACCTCTTTTCCACACTCTCCATTGCTCTGGATTGTTGAGCCTAAGTACTTAAAATCCTCCACCTTCGTTATCTCTGCTCCCTGTAACATCACCGTTCCTCCTGGGTCCTTCTCATTCACACACATGTATTCTGATTTTCTGAGGCTAACCTTCATTCCTCTCCTTTCCAGGGCATACCTCCACCTCTCTAGATTTTCCTGCACTTGTTCTCTGCTCTCACTACAGATCACGATGTCATCTGCAAACATCATAGTCCATGGAGATTCTTGTCTCACCTCGTCTGTCAGCCTGTCCATTACCATAGCAAACAAGAAGGGGCTCAGAGCTGACCCTTGATGCAGTCCCACCTCAACCTTGAATTCGTCGGTCACACCGACAGCACACCTCACCACTGTCTTACATCTCTCATACATGTCCTGCACCACTCTAACATACTTCTCTGCCACTCCAGACTTCCTCATGCAATACCACAGTTCTTCTCTTGGCACCCTGTCATATGCTTTTTCCAGATCTACAAAGGCACAATGTAGCTCCCTCTGACCTTCTCTGTACTTCTCTATTAACATCCTCAAGGCAAACATTGCATCTGTGGTGCTCTTTCTTGGCATGAAACCAAACTGTTGTTCACAAATGCTGACCTCTGCCCTTAGTCTAGCTTCCACTATTCTTTCCCATAACTTCATCGTATGGCTCATCAACTTTATCCCTCTGTAGTTGCTGCAACTCTGCACGTCTCCCTTGTTCTTAAAAATGGGCACCAGCACACTTCTCCTCCACTCCTCTGGCATCTGCTCACTCTCTAGTACCGTGTTGAATGTTCTTGTCAGAAAATCTACTGCTACCTCTCCTAGACACTTCCATACCTCCACAGGTATATCATCAGGACCAACTGCCTTTCCATTCTTCATCCTCTTCAATGCCCTTCTCACTTCACCCTTACTGATCTTTGCTACATCCTGCTCCTCAATGGTTACCTCTTCTACTCTTTTTTCTCTCTCATTTTCCTCATTCATCAGCTCTTCAAAGTACTCTTTCCATCTTCCCAGCACACTTCTGTCATTAGTCAATAGAGTTCCCTCTCTGTCCTTTATCAATCTAACTTGCTGCACGTCCTTCCCATCTCTATTTCTCTGCTGTGCCAACCTGTATAGATCATTTTCTCCCTCTTTACTATCCAACCTATCATACAAGTCATCATATGCCCTCTGTTTGGCCTTAGCCACTGCTACTTTCCTTATGTTGTGTCTCCCTGTACTCCTGTTTACTCTCTTCGGTCCTCTCAATGTCCCACTTCTTCTTGGCTAACCTCTTCCTTTGTACACACTCCTGCACTTCCTCATTCCACCACCAAGTCTCCTTATCTACTTTCCTTCCAGAGGACACACCAAGTACTCTCCTACCTGTGTCCCTGATCACATTTGCTGTGGTTGTCCAGTCATTTGGAAGCCCTTCCTGGCCACCCAAAGCCTGTTTCAACTCCTCTTTGAAGACAACACGACACTCTTCCTTTTTCAGCTTCCACCACCTTGTCTTCTGCTCTGCCTTTGCCCTTTTCACCTTTCTCACCATCAGAGTCATCCTGCACACCACCATCCTATGCTGTTTAGCAACACTCTCACCCACGATGACTTTGCAGTCACTGACTTCCTTCAAATTACATCGCCTACACAAGATGTAGTCTACCTGTGTGCGCCTACCTCCGCTTTCATAAGTCACCCTATGCTCCTGTTTCTTCTCAAAGAAAGTATTCACCACAGCCATTTCCATCCTTTGCAAAATCTAGCAACATCTGTCCTTCTGCGTTCCTGTCCTGGATACCAAACCTGCCCATCACTTCCTCGTCCCCTCTGTTGCCTGCCCCAACATGTCCATTGAAGTCTGCACCTATGACCACTCTTTCACCTCTGGGGTACTCTGCATCACTTCATCTAAGTCACTCCAGAATCTCTCCTTCTCTTCTAGCTCACATCCTGCCTGTGGGGCATAAGCACTAACAACATTGAGCATTACACCTTCAATTTCTAACTTGAGATTCATCACTCTGTCTGACACTCTTTTCACTTTTAGAACATTCCTGACAAACTCCTCCTTCAAGATGACTCCGACTCCATTTCTCTTCCCATCCACACCGTGATAAAATAGCTTAAACCCTGCTCCTAAGCTTTTAGCTTTGCTACCTTTCCACCTGGTCTCCTGAACACACAGTATGTCCACCTTCCTCCTCTGCATCATGTCAACCAGCTCTCTACCTTTTCTGTGCATAGTTCCAACATTCAAAGTCCCCACTCTCAGTCCTAGACTCAGGCCTTTCCTCTTCTCTCTCTGCCTACGGACACGCCTCCCACCTCTCCTTCTTCGACGTCTTCGACCAACAGTAGTCCAATTTCCATCAGCACCCTGTTGATTGACAGCACTGATGGCGGTCGTTGTTAACCCGGGCCTCGACCGATCCGGTATGGAGGTAATACTTTTGATTTGCATTTTAAGTAATTGGCATTGGTTTTACGTCGGATGCCCTTCCTGACACAACCCTCTGCATTTCTCCGGGCTTGGGACCGGATATCATATCTCTACATTATACATCTATACCTGATTTTAATGAGATTCAAAAGTAGTTTGTACATCGACCTCCCAGCACGAAGGTCCTGGGTTCGAGTTTCTGTGTGAGGTTTGCATGTCTTCCTCCTTATTGTGTGGATTTCTTTTTGTGTCCTCCAATAGACCAAAGATATTCATTCACATTAGGCTTGCTGCTTGTTCTACCCCCCCCAGGTATGAGTATCAGCATGAATGGTCGAGTGCGGTGGCCCTGAAATGGACTGGTGAGCTGTTCAGAGTGTACGCTAGGAGGACTTATCGGGTCAACAAATGAGAGGGTCCGTGAGAGAGATCTTCAATTGGCTTAAAAAAAAAATATCTAGGTTGCATTGCAGTAAAGCGAAATTGAGTTCACTCAAACATCGGACTTGGTTTTAATGATGAAGTGCGTAGTAGTACTTTGAAATGCAAATCATGACCCAGACATAGAGCCGGGAACCAACTGCTGTTCCAGAAAAAAAATCCAGATGCACTGAAACACAAGTGAAAAGTAAATTTAACACGTGTCCAGGCCATGTCCCTGTCTTTCAGATCTCAGTGCTAAAAGGTCACCTAAGGGGAGACGCTTAAATCAAGAGCAACGTCCTATGACATCATCCACTGGCATCAGCGCTGAAGCTTGGTGAGGTAATTAGAGTCAGTGCAGGTTTTCGTGTGTCAGGATGTGTAGCCTAAGTCCTGTAATCTAGTGTTGGACCCTCGAACATATTGATTCAAACAATTATAAAGATTTCCTTCTTGCTCGCAGCTACCGATTCGCTTGCACTCACTGATTAGTTTAAAAAAGGGATTAGCGGCTATTAACTTGAAATACTGTTAGTGTAATCTGGCAAGATTTTTTTTTCCCTATTCCAGCACCTTCAATAAACGATTTTCAAGGATATATTCAGGGTTTTGAATTGCCTCAGACAGTATAACTATTTAAAAGCACTTTAGGAAAGAAATTAAAAATCCAGGCAATTAAGCTAATAAAACTAGCCCCTACTTGGCCGTCAAGAAAAGTAAAAGGCAGCCCACAGGCACATATTGCATTTCGAACTTATTGATTTTTCAAGTCGACACTTCACGTGAACTTTGCAGTCTGAATTTTAAGAGAAGGATTTGGCAAACTTTTCCCCCCAAAATGCGAATTATACCTTAGGTTTAAAAAAGACCTCAGGATTATGGATGAAATAAATAGGGCACATACAGATTTAACCCTTGAATGACCAACAGGACCATGCGGTCCCCTTTCAAAAATGCTAATAAATAAGCATTCTATACTTGTGGTGTCACCTCATGCAACACAGCATGATCCCACGTGACTCAGTCAGCTGTGAAACGTCCTTGAGTGTGCAGGATTGTGCTGTTCATGAATTTGTGAGAGAATTATTTGTTATTATTATTATTATTATTTTATTGAAAGAAATGTATTCGGGGTATTTCATTAGGCCTTTTTGATGAGGAAAAACTAGTGATAAAGTTTTTTTTTAACTGCAAAAAATAATTTGGGCATTATAGGGTTAAACACGACTGATATAGAAATATAGTCTTAAATTCGCAGAAGTGGTGTGATGTGTATACGCTGACATGCAACTCTTCCGGGAGGGCTGCTGTTGTGTATCCTTACTTATCACTCCTTGATCCCTGATGTACAAATCAGAGAACTGGGACACCCTGAAAAGAGGGTGGACCACAAGAATGTTCAGTTCAACTGACAATTCTGCAACATGGAAGTGATGAATAAGAGTTTTGGCTTGTATTCCTTGATATATTTTCTGTCCTAGTTGACTTTTTGTTTAAGAGCTGGTCAGATTCCCAATTTATTACAACGCCAAGGCATTCAAAAAAAAAAATCTTATTTACAACTATGGAAAATATAGACTATAAAATAGCCCCAGTCAGCCACAAGGTTCAAACTCGAAACCATTTTGGTTTGAGAGAAAACTAACCACCATGCCACCGGGCTGCCCAGGAGGGTTCATATTCAAAGAAAAGAAAGAAAAACCAAATAAACATCAAAGTCAAAATTAAGTCTCATCTATTCCTTCTCCAGCACAGATTTAGCTAATGGCAATGTGGTACACCAATAGACATTAAGTCCAAAGTTCTATATCAGACTTAAGAGTGTATGAAACAGGAAACATATATATATATATATATATATATATATATATATATATATATATATATATATATATATATATATATATATATATTCTTCTTCTTAGGACCCTGTCTCAACAGACGATATACAGGATCCCTCACTTTGCACAGTTACCCACGACCCATGACCGCCGAATTCTGCAAAGTAGGCTCAATCCTACATATTCAATGCTATAAATGCTTATAATAACAAACATTCACAATTGATGCATAAGATGTAAATAAAATATAAATACACACACATACAGACACGCACGCACACAGATGTGCACCTCACATTATCTTCTAGCCCAGGTATGTCAACCTCGAGCTACAAAGGGCCATGTGGCTGCAGGTTTTTGTTTCAACCAAGCAACAGCACACCTGACTTGGCTCATTTAATGAACTGATCTGAGTGTTCATGGAGTTGATTGGACAGTCTCTGTACAGAGCACACAGATTGACCAATCAGCTGCCTGAAGACTCAAACCAGTTGTTTCAATGAGGCCGATCAGGTGCACCGCTGCTTGGTTGAAACAAAAAGCTGCAGCCACATGGCCCTTTGTGGCACAAGTTTGACGCCCCTGTTCTAGCCCTATTATGACGCAAGGAACATTCAGCCGGACCCAAAAATACAGGACAGAGTGGAGATGGAAACAGCTGCACTTTATTGTTCACAGGGAAGGCACTACAGCTTGGGGAAATCATAGTCACGGTTAGAGATGCAGGGAAATCAAAGTAAAGTGGGAACTGGTGGAGCAAGGAGCTGCGAGCAAGAGAGATCACTGGGAAGAGGGACAATCTTCTCGCACCGGGAGGAGCACTCTGCTCATCTTTATAACCCGTGATTAAGTGGAATCAGGTGTGTGTGTGTGTGTTGAGCACTCCAACCACATGTGACAGCCACGCCGCTCTCCAACGTGCAGAGAGAGAAACTGTGTGTGTGTGTGTGTGTGTGTGTGTGTGTGTGAGAGAGAGAGAGAGAGAGAGAGAGAGAGACCAAAACTAGAGTCTCTCACAACATAGACTACAACACACTAAAATAAAAACCACAGTACAGTTAAAGAATACGAACAATAAAGATAAGAATTTTAACCTTTATAGTGGTGAGCAGTTGGCATATGTAAATGTTGGAGAGGGAGAGAGGAAACTGATGCCCTTCCATAACTGAGAGGGAGAGAGGAGGCAGATACCCTTCCATAACAGCTTCAGGTGAATCAGCCAAAGATGTTTTTTTCTCTCGCTACTCGCTTTGCATGGATGACTCTTCTTCAGGATGTCCCTTTCTTTTCTTGAAGAACATTTCTAACGTGGCTTGTTTCTTCCTTCTTTTCAAAACCTTATGGAAGTGACTCATGACTTCATCCTTAAAGGTATTCACAGCGATACATAGTATCAACAACTTCCGGACTTCCCCAGAACAGTGTATCAACAACTTCGTGACTTTCGGAAAGTGTCAACTTCCGGGATCAAAAAATCCCGGATTACATATATATATATATATATATATATATGGGGTTGGGCTTAGTGTCTGTATCTCTACATACCACCTTCATTCATTATCCGAACTGCTTAATCCTAATTCGGGTCACGGGGAGGCTGGCACCCATCTCAGCTGACTCCGGATGAGCCCAGAGTACATCCTGGACAGCTCACCAGGCCATCTCAGGGTGGAAACACGCTGACGGCTATGCAGCTCCTCTTGTTGAAAGTCAGCAATGGTTCTTTTACATGAACCTCTCACTATAGACAGCGAGAGACCTGGCCAGCCTTTGATTACCCAGTGAGCTGCACCGGGGGGGGGGGGGGCAGTGTTAACCTGTTGAGAGTGTGACTTGAACCCTCAATCTTCGGATCAGTGCTCTGGCACCTTTACCACCAAGCCACCACTGCCCAGCATATACCACCTTTAAACTGTAAAAATGTCTCATGAGAACTAGGTGCACTATATCTCAGCCGCTTCCATGTGAAGCAGTTCACGCTTGACTCACTGATCTCACTGATCACTGATACTTAACATTACCACGTCTTTTTCTTTTTTTCTGGGTCGTTCTCGAGATCCTGAAAAGGTCTGTGTTTTATTTGGTTGTTCCAAAGAACTTTCGTGCCCCCTTTCTGAACAAGGCTGGCATAGCATTGCAAATATAATGAAAATTCCGACTGGTGAAGCTTAATAGCTTTAACAGAGAAAGACTGCTGGTCTCATGTCTCATATTGAAAAAGACGCTTTCATAATGAGTCAGACGGAGCTTGGCTGGCAAAAACATACAGTATTCTGAATTAACAAGCGGCCAAAAGTGTGCTCAAAGGGTGAGATTTCGTGTATCATAAAAGGAATGATTGGTTTTACATTTAAAAAATTGTCACAAGACGTAAAAGGTCTGAAGACAGCTGAGGAAATTTACTGAAAGTGCATAATTGGGTACCTGCAACCGGCTGTTTGCATTCTTCCTGAATTCCTGACCGTTCAACATCTTTCTACATCGAAAAACAAAACATCCAGAAGGATTCTGCTTTTCCTTCTGTCTTTTTTTTCTATGTTCTGTTTTTTTCCTTGCTTGCTCTTCAAGGTCTTGTCAGGCCACTTGCGTGACTAGAGGGAGTGGAAAAAAGTGAGTCTTCAAAACCCCATTGGCACGCGAGCCTGATCTATTTTTGAAGCACGCTCCCTTTTTTCCCCCCTCAACGTAAGACGTAGCGGGGGAAAAAAAAACAAAAAAAACACAGCAGCCACGGGCGAAGAGAGGCAGTGGTGAAGATGAAGGGGTCTGGTTCTCATTTTGAGGCCGCCCTGCCTCCCTGGCTTACGTTGCCAGAGAATGAGTACGTTGCGGCAACGGGGAGAGGAAGGCCACCGTGACTCCGGCTCCATCCCCACCGCTCAGCCTCTGTCACATAACAGACACCCTGGGCTGCTTCTCATTAGTGTTTCCAGCTGCTCAATCCTCAACCTTCCATGCTTTGCAGTATTTTTGATTAATTTCTTGGTTCTGTTTTGCCTTTTTCGTTCTTCGTGTCGGCCATGATGGAACCATTTCTCGACTTCATTCTCGCCTCATTTTCATTTAAGAGAGTCTGGCTCAGAAACCGGGCCAGAAAGCCTCGTTATGGTTAATGGAAAAAGAAAGAAATCGGGGTTCCAATAGAGACATTTACACTGATCTTCAGGCAGTGGGTCGCTTACTGGATGCATTGTTTTGGTTAATCAGGACTTGCTGACTGAAGGAAACGTACTTTAGCTGGCCGGTCGTCATTAGCTCTGAAATGTCTTCAGAAATGCCACTGCTTAGTCAAAACACTGGCAGAGCAAAAGGTTCGGATTGAAACCGAACTGAATGGATCAGAACCGTTTAGGCTTCTTAGTGGTTACGCCTGATCATTTATACTCCTGAGTTGCCTCAGACGATCAATCACACCTTATTATGAAAGCAAACAGAAAACCAGAAAACCCCAAACAAATCCTTATGATGAAGTAATTGATTAAACGTTTTTGGCAAAAGTATGGGATTTTTAAACGCGGTATTTACGGAACAATTTACAGCCAGGCAACAACGCCATCAAATACAACCAAACCGCCAAACACTATTCCCAATGTGTATTTAACTCTTATTCGTCTCATCCATTTCATCCCAGTTCACTTATACTGACATACCCCAGCCACTGCCGTGCCAGAAAATTCTACACGGGCTAAGCCAAATGTTTATGGAAGGTATTTCGGTTTAATCGAACGGTTCGTAAACCGAGACTCGCCCACTTAAAATAGAGGTTTTGACTTACAAAATTCGGATACTGTCTCAAAACGTCTTGTATAAACTCCTGACACGGCTTCCTGTGAAACAACCAACAGGACGGAACCAGGTCCTCGAAAATCAACAGTACAGTCACCAGGCGAGACGCTGTTTATGGCGTCGGCTCTCATGCCGCGGCCTGCCATGCCCGCCACTCTTCGTGTTTATTTTTCAGACAGACTGATCGATGGCTTCAGACACAACATTTCCTTTGCAGTTCTCGTGAGATCGCGGGACCTTCTCGTTGAGAAGTCTTGGATCAACATTTAAACAATGACAGACTCATGCGCTTAAATAGCAACTCGGGATAATGTTTGTTTGAATTAGCCGCTACCTGTTGACCTCTGTATCTGTGTACTGTATATTAACCTGCGGCTGGAGATGAAAACAAGCCTTTGAACGGAATAGTATAAACAATCAGGAATATTCATTTAAATGAAGTATTTTAGGCACTTTATTGCAGAAAGTCTTTCAATAATAACCTCCTTTTTGTCACTGTTATTCTTGAGGAGTGACTCTGTTATTCTAACCTCATCAGCACAAGCCCTGCTTATTCTCTTTAGGTTTCCATCTCAGTGGTTCTCTGGCTCTCGTACCGGCCTGGCCTCTGGGGCTGGATAGAGAGCGAGATTGATGGAGTGAATACAGACATCTTCCAGTCTCTCCACAGCACTGAGGAATGAGAGGAAAGCCAATGAAAGATGACATGGTGTGCTCTTATTTCTCAGAACATGTGTCTTGTCCAGATGAGGACACAAAACAAACTGACATCCATGTCGACTATTGTGTGAGAGTCAATGACCGGAGTGACAGCTTTATTAATAGCCCAACATTTGATCAAATCTGGGCTGAATACATTACAGAACAGGATTCATTCGTTGATTTTTATGAACCGCTTCATCCCAATTAGGGTCATGGGGAGGCTGGCGCCCATCTCAGCCGACTCTGGGTGAGGGCGGGATACACCTTGGACAGCTCGCCAGGACATCGCAGGGTTGACACTCACACAACCATTTCATACTGTCACTCACACATCTGGGTGATTTGGAACAGCCAATTGACCTACTGTGCTTGTTTTCGGACTGTCGGAGGAAACCGGAGTGCCTGGAGGAAACCCACGCAAGCACGGGGAGAACATGCAAACTCCACACAAAAACTCCCAGGTGGGGAATCGAATCCAGGACCTTCTCGCTGTGAGGTGAACATGCTAAGCGCTACACCACCCAGAAAAGAATTGATTAATACTGAATATTCATTTTCTGAAACACTTAATCCTAATCAGGGAGACAGGAAGGCTGGTGCCCATCTCAGCCGACTCTGGGTGAAGTCTGGGTACACCCTTGACAGCTCACCAGGCCATCGAAGGGCCAACACGCAGCCAACCATTTCACACTCACACTCATGCCTAGGGGGGATTTGGAACAGCCAATTAACCCACTGGGCATGTTTTTTCCGACTGTGGACGGAAACCAGAGTATCCGGAGGAACCTAAAGCCCTGCGCGGGCCAAGATCACAAACCCGCGTCCGCCCCGCAAAATAGAATTGTGGCCCGCAGCACGCCCCACACATTTACCCTTGTAGGTCAGCCCACCCTGCCCCACATACGTTTCAAATTGACCCGCCCCGCAAACTAAAAAGTCTGACTTTAAATTTGTGCCCACGGGGGCCCGCGGGCTGAAACCCACCCTGCTTCGGGCTCTAGAAGAAACACATGCAAGCACGGGAAGAACATACAAACACACAGAAACACTCAAGCTGGGAATCGAACCTAGGACCTTCTTACTGTGAGGTGGAAGTGCTAACCGCTACGCCACTGTACCACCAAATCAGATTATTAGGCATTCAAAATATTGTCTCTGATTGGTTCTGTCTGCCCCACAACACAATAGGTTTTGGGTTGGGATTACGGGCTCAGTGAAGGCATTTCTGTGTGGGTTTTGCATGTTTTCCCCAAGCTTGCATATGATGGTTTTTGTGGTACTGGTGGCGTAGCGATGAAGGCGATGGGTCACTGATCTGTAGGTTATTGGTTCAATCCCCACTGTTGACACGGTGACCGCTCATAGTATAAAATGAAAAATTGTAAGTCGCTCTGGATAAGAGCATCTGCCAAATGATTTCTTCTGGTTAGTCAAGTTTCCTCCAATGGTCCCTAGACATGCAGACTAGGCTGTTCCAAATTGCCCCTAGGTGTAAATATGTGTGTGTGTGTGTGTGTGTGTGTGTTCACTCTGTGACACATTGGCGATCTGCTCAGGGTATTAGATGATTGATGGACAGCCACCAGCTAATTCTTGGCCTTCTTCGACTAGGCTACTTCCTTCACTGAAAAAATGTGATGCACAGTTGGCAAACACCAAGGTTCAATTGTATCGGGAGGAAACCCGAGCAAACGTGAGGGAGGAGAACGTGCAAACTTCACAAAGACACACCCTCACTGAGCCCAGGCTCTCAAACCCAGGACCTTCTTGCTGTCTGGCTTCTGAGCTAATAACCACTGCACCACCTTGCCCTTCACATCTGCACTAGTTGGCCATGTACTGTTCTTCGGTTCCTCGCTTTTTAAAAACCATAAATATATTTATAGAAAGCAAATGTTTTATTTCCTGTTTAATTTCTCCTGAGTTAAATCCCTGGATCTTGTGGAAGGATACGGTTCAACAAACCGTTACTCTCATTAGTGGATTTTCTTTACCGAATGAATGCCGTACTTTGAGCAGGTTCGTTAAGAAATACGTTCTGTAGGTATTTGCACGTACGTTCCATCAGTTTAATATGTAATCAGATACCAACTGTCAAAATGCCCATGATGCCTTGCAATGAAATGTTATTTTCTCCCTTTTTTCACTTTTAACGGCAATCAGACTTTAAAATGTTTGAAATTTACTCATGGTTGAGATTACATGCAAATATCTGAGTCCAGGAAACGGTGCGGTTTTCAAAACTATATATATAGTTAAAAAAATGTCAAAATTATGTCAAGAAAATGTCAAATTTCAGCATGTAAAGAGTATCCTAATTTTATTGGGAGAAATATGAGATTGCTTTAGCTATAGTCGTGATATTTTTATTTGACAGGATATTGTTTTTTATGTTCGCGATTCATAGTCTGTAATCATGGTTTAAGCTTTTCCTTCAAATGTTCTTTGAGATGTTTCTCTGCCCTTTCCAGCAATTCCACAGTTACAGAAAAGTCGAAAATTATGAACGCTGATCGAAAGAATATTTAATTACATTTGTTTTTTCATTCATTTTCTGAACCGCTTAATACTAATCAGGGTCGGCTGGTCCATCTCAGCCTACTCTGGGAGAGGGTGGGGTACACCGTGGACAGCTTGCCAGGTCATCACAGGGCCAACACTCACACAACCATTCACACTCACGGGTGATTTGGAACAGCCAGTTAACCGACTGTGGGAGGAAACCAGAGTACCCGGAGGAAACCCCCGTAAATACGGGGAGAACATGCAAACTCCACACAGAAACGTCCAAGTTGGGAATCGAACCCAGGACCTTCTTGCTGTGAGGCAGACCTGCTCAACACGACACCACCGTGCTGCAAATCTCCTTCTTTTCTCAGGGGTTGCCATAGCGAATCATCTGCCTCCATCTTCATGGAAGTCATATTAATGATTTGCATATTTGATTTTGGGTGGTGGTGGCCTAGTGGTATAGGGCGCTGGATCCCTGATGCTAAGGTTGGGGGTTCGATTCCCACTCTCCACAAGGTTGTCACTTGTTTCTGCTCTGTGATGGCCTGGTGAGCTGTCCAGGGTATACTCTGCCCTCGCCCTGAGTCGACTGGGATGGGCGCCAGCCTCCCCGCGACCCTGATTAGGATTAAGCGGTTACAGAAAATGAACTGAATATTCGATTTTGGCGTAGGTTTTTAGTCGGATGCCCTTCATGACCACCCCTTTTAGCAAGGGGCAGAAACTCGCTGACGGCTATGCCAGCTCCTCTTGTCGACAGTCAGCAATGGTTCTTTGACATGAACCTCACACCATAAGCAGTGAAAGACATGGCTGAGCTTTGATAACCCAGTTATCTGCACTGGGGGGGGACGGTGACAACCTTGTGGAGAGTGGGACTCGAACCCCCAACCTTAGGATCAGTGATCCAGTACCTTTTAATACCAGGCCATCACTGCCCGTCCCACCGTGCTGCAAATACTTCTTTATAATAAAAAAAATAATAATTCCAACCCTTCTCCTTTCATTTATTTATTTTCCTTTCATAAGTTAAATATATATATATATATTTAATATCGAAAGCCTAAAGGCGAGAAAAGTGAGTGAAACGTGATATAAGTCGTATTTATGTATTTATTTACTGTTATTTTTCTGATCTAGTGCGCTACTGAACAGCTTTGGCTGACAGACGTGACAGAGTGCCTCCCTACAGGGTGTCCATTCAACACTCCCACTCGTACATTTCAAGCATAAGGTCTGCCCAGTTTTTTATTCATATGCCTTACCACAAGCTTCTTATTCTTTATTATGTGGACTTTTCTTGGCACACTTTTCTGTGAGTATGAGCAAATGTCTTGCTGAAAAGATTTTGGACTCCATTTCTGTATCATGTTGCACTGGCACCTGCTTTCTGCTTCAGGCTGTTCCTCTCCTGCAGTCTCCTTGTTAGCTGTTCAGGACACGCCAATGATGATGTTAATTGTTCAAGACCGACACATGTTGGTTTTTATAAATGGTCTTTTTTTTTGTTTTTTTTTAATGGTCACCACATTTCGAACCCTGTTTGCAGTTACTTAGTGAATGTTGACGATACACAATCTTATGTATTAGGGTTTCTAATTTTGGTCCAAAAGGACGGCGTCTTGTATGTGCTTGTAGTTAATTATTTAAATTATGTTCACCAAACTGAAGTTTTATAAAGTCTGCAGAGCTCCACAAACAACAATAACAACAAAAACAACACCAACAATTCATTCATTCATTTTCTAAGACACTTATTCCTAATTAGGGTCAAGGGGAGGGTGGTGCCCATCTCAGCAGTTCAGAAAATTATCATTAATACATTAATAATAATATGAAGAAGAAGAAGAGGAAGGAGAAGAAGAAGAAGAACAACAACAAGAAGAAGAATGGTGGTGGTGGTGGTGGTGTAATGGTTAGCATGCCCATCAAACAGAAAGAAGGTCATGGGTTTGAGTCTCAGGCTCAGGAAGGGAGGTTATGGTGTGGAGTTAACAAGTTCTCACATTGCTTGCATTGGTTTCTTTCTCCGGTTGGCTTCCACAGTACAAACACATGCACATTAGGATAACTGGTTGGTACCTACTTGTGCATGTAGGTAGTTGCGTGTGTTGCCCTGTGATGGCTTGGTATACTGTTCAGGCTAGAGCCTGCTCAAACCCGTAGTCAGTTGAGATGGACACCAGCCTCCCTGTGACCCCAACAAGGATGAACCAGATTAGAATATAAATAGATAAATGGCATCCTGTATACCGAGTAAATGTGTGTGTGTGTGTGTGTATATATATATATATATATATATATATATATATATATATATATATATATATATATATATATATATACAGAGCTCCCTCACTACTTTGCGCTTCAATTCATGTGACTTCAGTGAATCGCGTTTTGTTTTTTTTGTTTTTTTTTTAATATTCATTGAATTAAAAAATAAGGCAATGAAGGAAGAATAAAGGGGAAAATGCCACAAAAACAAGGCCAATTGTGCAACAAAAAAAACCAAAAAAAAAAAACCAACAACCCTGGAACAAACAAAAACAAAAAAACAACCCAAAACCTCCCATCAAACCTATTTACATTTTTATGAGGTGCACATCTGAGTGTGTATTTATATTTTATTTACAACTTATGCATTATTTCCGAATGTTTAATTGTTATTATAAGCATTTATAGCATTGAATATGTATTTATTGATATTATATACACATATACAAGTACGTATACGTCAGTCGGGGGGGGGGGGTTGATCCTACTTTGCGGAATTGGCCGGTCGCGGGGGGATCTCGCTCCCAATTCAATGCGGAAAGTGAGGGATCACACACACACACACACACACACACACACACACACACATATATATATATATATATATATATATATATATATATATATATATATATATATATATATATATATACAGACGCTCCACAACTTACTTTTTTAATTGGTTCCGGATGGCCGAAAGTAAGTTTTGAAAGTGAACGTAAGTTGTTACAGTGACGTATGACATGTGACGTATGACGCACATACTGTACTATACATCCATAAATACCATTACCGTATCTCATAAAACACCCCTAAATCAATTATTATAAACATAACATTGTAAAATAATATCAAATAATATCAACATTAATTTCAAACAAGTCACTTATTTATACTGAGTTACTTTACATGAAGCTTAAAACAGCCAATCAAACAATCAAATCAGCCAATCAAATAAACACAAAGATCACAGGAACAACGTCTTAACACAAGGGTAACACGCTATATCAGTATAACTGATATATATATATATATATCTGTCTTCCTTTCGGCCTTTTCCCTTTTCTTTACTCAGGAGTGGCCAAGCGAATCATCTGATTCGCACGTTTGATTTGGCAGAGGTTTTTACGCCGAATGCTCTTCCTGCCACAACCCGTTTTAGCAAGGGACAGAAACTTTGCACTTTGACTTTGCAGCTACTCTTTACGAAAGTCAGCAATGGTTCTTTTACATACCTCTCACCATAGACAGTGAGAGACATGGCCCGCCTTTGATAACCCAGTTAGCCGCACTGGGGGGGCAGTGACAACCTTGTGGAGAGTGGGACTCAAACCCCCAACCTTTGGATCAGTGATCCAGCGCCCTATACCACTAGACCAACACTGCCCCCTAGACCACCACTGCCCCATATATATAACTGAACTGGGAAGGAGGAGCATGTTCGGTTCAGTCTGTAATTTGTAAATAATGGATGCAGCATCATTACTTTGGCGTCCAAACTCAAAATTTGACTTAAAAAAAAAAAAACGTAAGTCGGGGAGCGTGTGTATATATTTATTGTTTAGTTTGAGATGGGCGCTAATGAAAGTTATCACTAAAGGATGTGGGTATATGTCTTGGTTTGTTCTTTTTTTTTTGTATTACTCCTTTTCAAGCAGCACAATGGGGAACAGACCCTGGTCTGAACTGCACACAAACTTTTGAACCATTACTAGAATTTCAAACAAAAATATATTTGTTCTGATCCTGAAAAGTTGATTGAAACGAAAATTTATTTATACCCCATAATGACAGTAAGTGTGTGATTTGTTTGGAGAGGAAGGAAATCAGAGGAAAACATACAGTAAATCATACAAAGATTTGCAACAACCAAACAAGAGCCTACAGATAATTGATGCCACCCACCATCGTTGCTTCTGTTGTGCATTTTGCAACCGCCTTCATTCATAACGTGTCCTCGAATACAGTGGTTTTGAACAAAGCTGGTGGAAATGCAGACTGGTCACGAGCTGGTATCAAGATTTTAAGAATCCTGAATCCAACCAGTTCATAAACTGCTCTCTATGTTGAAAAATGATATTCGTCAAGATGTACATGTTCTACTGTGGCTTGATTGGTTGTCACTGACCCCCCCAGTGCAGCTAATTGGGTTATCAAAGGCCGGCCATGTCCCTCAGTCTATGGTTGGAGGTTCATGTAAAAAAAAAAACATTGTCGACTTTCATAAAGAGGAGCTGTATTGCCGACAGCGTGTTTTTACCCTGTGATGGCCTGGTGAGCTGTCCAGGGTGTACTCTGCCCTTGCCCAGAGTCGGCTCAGATAAACACCAGCCTCCCTACAATTTGTAATTAGGATTAAGCGGCTCAGAAAATGAATGAATGGATGATCCACTGTGTCATATAACTCATGACGTAGCTCCTTGGCAGCTTGCCAGCGACTTTAAATTACATTCGCTATGATTTTCTCGGAACACATGACACCTGCTGAACTCACCGTGTCCTTTACAATCTTTACGCCTCTATGAGCAATGCTAACATTACCATTATGATTGCAAACAGTGCATCACATGACACTGTCATTGTTACCTTTACACAGCAGGTTGCTCTTTTTGGGAAGGTTGATGCGCTTGATAGCAGGAACACAAAAAATGTTTTGTCTGGATTTTTATGAAATTTCCTGGTTAGATTTTGAAGATGATCTAGATAGAATTCTGGAGTCAGGAATTGTTTAACAGATTCTTGAACATTGTGAGATAAGATTTATTTTTATTTTTTTGGAAGTGTAGTACTATAAGGACCCTGTAAGAGGTGCTGTGTACACTTTTTTTTTTTTTTTTTTTTTTTTTCCCTTTCCCCCAGCTTGGTACAGGCTTGTATTTTCCTGTTCTGAGACAGGGGTGCATCCCATCTTCTAAAATGAGATGCTTTTAATACTTTTTAACTTTGGGCTGTCTGCCATGGCAATGCTGGGTAATACACTAATATACTAAAGAGAAAGGTCGGCGGTATAGCAATCCCACAGCAGAAAGAACCGGTGTTCTCAGAAAAGGAGAGTCTGGTCACGATGTTCTCTCTCTCTCTCTCTCTCATCCTTTATCTCTCTCTTTGTCTCTCTCTAGCTCTCTCTCTCTCTCTCTCTCTGCCTCTCTCTCTCTCTCCCCCCCTCTATCCCTCTGTTACCCTTTACCCTCTTGTTACATGAGCCAGTCACTTTCTGTCCATCACCAAAGACTCTACATAATCTCGAAGGTCTTTGATGTCTCACACACTGAAATTTCTGTGATACTGTGTATAATTTGTATGCATCACAGATTCTGCTCTCAATCAACTTCAAGGAGTGATGGGATAATCTGAGTTTACGCCCAAGTCTCACTTTTTCTTCCGTAACTCTTTCTTTCGGGTCTGGATTTGTCTGTATACTGTTGCTATTAATGTTCCTGCCACATTTCTCACGCAAGAGGTATGCAACACATCCCGACATGTGATTAAAACCGCTATCATTGCCCCGTGCCTGAGATATTTGAAGTGTTCAGAATCTTACAGTTTTTGTACATTTATGGGATTTTACAGACGCCATCCTCCGGAGCAATTTATATTTTTATCATATATCACATTTATACAACTGAGTAGATACTGGTTGAGGGCATTGTTCAAGGGACGGTCAGAGGCAGATTGGTGGTACTGGACCATAACCCCCCAAAAAAAAAAAAAAAAACAAACAAAAAAAACCTTCTAATCAATAACCCAGCGCTTTTTGATTATCAGGTTCATTGTGTTTCCGTGTGGAGTTTGCATGCTCCCCTTGTGCTTGTGTGGATTTCCTCCATGAACTCTGGTTTCCTCCAACAATCCCAAACATGCACAGTTGACTAATGGGTGGTTTCAACTTGCCCCTAGGCGTGAGTATGAATGTAAATGGTTGCATGTGTGTTGTCCTACGATGGCCAGGTGAGCTGTTCAGTGTGTATCGCAAATAGATTAAAATAGATTGTTTCTGAAAGGGGCAGTGGTGGCCTGGTGGTAAAGGTGCTGGATCACTGATCCCAAGGTTGGGGGTTCAAGTCCCACTCTCAGCAGGTTATCAGTGTCCCCCCAGTGCAGCTAACTGGGTTATCAAAGACCAGCCATGTCTCTCACTGTCTATGGTGTGAGGTTCATGTAAAAGAACCATTGCTGACTGTGTCAAGAGGATCTGCATAGCCATCAGCATGTTTTTGCCCTGCAACGGCCTGGCGAGTGGTTCATGGTGTACTCTGCCCTCGCCTGGAGTCGGCTGGGATGGGCGCCAGCCTCCCCGCAACCCTAATTAAGAGTAAGTGGTTACAGAAAATGAATGAATGACATTGTTTATGAAAGAGTCTTAAACCACAATCCTACATTCAGCTAAATAGTTATCAGTGGTTTTTGTTTGTTTGTTTGTTGGTTGTTTTTGTTTTTTTTTAACCTTTTAAAGATCTAGTAATCAATGGTATATGCCAGTCTGTATGTTTGATTTCTGATTTCACTGTGAACCTTATGCTTTTTTACAGATGTTGGCTCTTACGGGGTGTTTGCTGTTTATTTTTCACCCCTTTTAAATTGAAAATTTGCACGAGGTTACAAAAAAAAAAAAAAGCTGCATTCAGGCTCAAATCCATTAGCAAGAAACCTTAACAGTAAAGCTTCTAAAGCCCACCGGAGTGGAAGCAAAAGCCAGTAAAAAAATATATATAAAATAAATCATAACAGACATTTTAAATCTCAAGAAGCGGCAGTATAGAACTCTGAGGAACGCCGTTTTGTTCCATGTGGCCTCGGGGAGGAGCTAGTTCAGCTCTGATCTCTTTTTAATCTTTCCTAATGAAGTTGTCAGCTATCTACAGCTTCTAAGCCCTTTGGCTGTGATCAACTGTTACCAATTAATGTTTATGTTTTAGCGAACTCGGAAAGTGCCAGAAATGGCTATAAATCACAACTACATTACTGACTGCTTTACTGCCAAATTCACACGAAGCCATTTTTTGTTATAATACAAAGGAAATGTACAGACTTCAAGAATGTACATCTGCTACCTTTTTTAATTGCACCATGTCTGGTATAATAACAACATTTTATACCCGTTTAAGGGCTGCTTTTTAACTAGAGGCTAGAATTAAAGATTAGGACCACAAACTAGAGGCCTGTTACATATGAAAATACTTAATGCCATCTTTGATTTACTGAACGATATACTAAATGCCAGCACTGCCTTCCTGTGAATGTGATTTCAGATGTGCACAGTTGGTGCTGGTTCTTTCTAGGGTCTTAAGATGACTGGTTTATAGAGGCCTGGATTTTAGGAGTGTGGTTTCTCCCACCAAGCTCTAGTGCGGAGGAAAATCAGGCAGGGTGGGCCACTGGGAGAAGGCATGAAGGCATTAGGGAAGGCTTCGACTGTTTAGCATTAGCTTTCTACCGACTCTTACAAGGCAATCCTTCGCTCACGGTGGACATAATGTATAGAATTGCTACCCTATGCTAAAGCTATTAGGAAAATGGAGGTGGCTGTAGATGAATTTTCCATATTAAAGAAAATACGGTCATTGAAAAATAAAGTACACCTTTTATCAATTCTATGCTTTTATGTAACAGGACCATTAAAAAAAACTCTCATCTGGTCCTTTTTAGATCATAAAACGTAGGTAAGCACATCCTCAAGATGACAGACAACTCATGAAATATCAAATTGCATCATTATCTATTTAACAAAAACTAAAACCAATCTCCCAGCATTCAAATTGTACATTAGGTTAGCCGGCAGTTTCAAATTGCTCAAGGTGTGGTTGTGAATAGTTGTGTGTGCTGCCCTGTAATGGATTGGCGAGCTGTTGAAGGTGTATCCCGCCTTAACCCAAACTCCAGCTTCCCCTGTGACTGTATTGGGAATAAGAGGTTCAGAAAATGGATGGATGGATGGATGGATGGTTGGATGGATGGATGAATGAATGGATGGATTGAAGGATGGATGGACGGATGGATGGTTGGATGGATGGATGAATGAATGTATGGATTGAAGGATGAATGGATTGATGGATGGATGGATGGTTGGATGGATGGATGAATGAATGGATGGATTGAAGGATGAATGGACTGATGGATGGATGGATGGATTGAAGGATGAATGGATTGATGGATGGATGGATGGATGGATGGATGAATGAATGGATGGATTGAAGGATGGATGGATGGATGGATGGATGGATAGATTGATGGATGGATGGATGAATGAATGAATGAATGAATGAATGGATTGATGGATGAATGGATTGATGGATGGATGGATGGATGGATGGATGGATGGATGAATGAATGAATGGATTGAAGGATGGATGGATGGATGGATGGATGGATGGATGGATGGATGAATGAATGAATGGATTGATGGATGGATGGATGGATGGAAGCTCGAATGTTAAAGCTGGTTGTGAAAAATTAGGTACACTATTACTGCTTACATGATAATTAAAAAGGTAATTAACAGTTAGGTGTTCTTAATCATTCATTCATTCATTTTCTGAACCGATTCATCCTAATTAGTGTCACAGGGAGGCTGGTGCCCATCTCAGCCAACTCTGGCTGAGGGCGGAGTACACCCTGGACAGGTCACCAGGCCATCGCAGGGCAGAAACACGCTGACAACTATGCAGCCTACTCTTGTCTAAAGTCAGCAATGATTCTTTTACATGAACCTCGCACCATCGATGAAATTTGTGTTGGTCAAAACGCGGTATTAAACGGTTGGGATATTGTTTCCCATTTTTGAAGGGTTTGTTTGGTTGTTGATGTTATGTAATGCTGATTGTTTGGGGGTGAATATACTCGTGCAATATACTTACAAATTCCACAGGATTTAGCATAAATAAACAGTTTGACATTTTGTTACATAACTTTATGGAAATTAATAGATACCCTATCCAGGTTATGCAAATTAGGGCTGACAGTAGTATGTTTTAAAATATATTTTTAGACCCTTTATCCCCCCCACTGAAGCTAGCTGCATTATCAAAGGCCAGCCATGTCTCCATGTCTCTCACTGTCTGTGGTGAGAGGCATGTAAAAGAACTCTCGCTGACTTTTGAAAAGAGTAGACTTGGGCTTTGCATATATATTTTTTAGCCATAACAATAAAACTAATTGATTAATCTGCAGCTACTCAAATCAGACACACAGCAAGCTGCATGCATTGTGTGTCCAGACTCTTTTCTATCATATCCAGAATTAAGAGTTTCAGCTGTTTGTGCCACGTTGGATCTTCGGTTGGATCAGACCAGGCACACTAGCGTCCACTCCCCATGCACATCAATCAGCCCTGGGCACCCTGTGGTACTCTCTTGCCAGGTCACTGCTTCTCCTTCCTTGGACCATCTTTGGCATCTACTTACCACTGCATACCAGGAATACCCAATAAGATCTGTTGTTTTGGAGATGAAGAACTCTGCTCATTGAGTAATTCACAGTGTGGCCCTTGTTGAACTTCTTTTGAACCTAACGCTTGCTCATTTTTTCTGCTACCAGCATCTCCACTTTAAGAACCGATGCTTTACTTTCAACCGAATAGTTTTTCTGGTGTTCTGTGGATCACTGTCCGATTGCATTATCCAAGCTTCAGCTAGATGGCCAAACAGTGGAATCAAGAATATTTTTCTAGACTACAAGGTGCCCAGGTCCAGTGGATGCAACACAAGCCTTCCAGTCCCAAAGCTGCTTCCCTAACCATTAGGCTACAGTTGCCCTCATAATCGGAAGGCTGGCAGCGGTGGGATTCCTATATGTAGATCTGGTCTTTGTGCAATTTCACGAAGCATTGCATTGTCCAAACTTGGGGTCAATCTGCTGGGATATTGATTTGGCAACTGGCTTGATCTTTTTTTTACTGTATAATGCTGGACTTGAAATTATTTGGTAATGTCTTTATGTGCTTCTTCTCAAATTGATGGGCGGCAACAGTTGCTTCTCTGAGGTCAGTGGTGACATCTTTCTGCCTTGGCATCATGCAAACACACACCTGAATGTTTCAGACCAGCAAACTGCTAAAACTTCTGCTTTTATATAGCTTGTGTTTGATTAACAACGGGGCAGTGGTGGCCTGATGGTAAAGGTGCTGGATCACTGATCCCATGGTTGGGGGTTCAAGCCCCACTCTCCATGGGTTGTAACTCACCCCCCGCCATCCCCAGTGCAGTTAACCCGGGTTATCAAAGGCTGACCATGTTTCTCACTGTCTATGGTGTGAGGTTCATGTAAAAGGAACATTGCTGACTTTCGACAAGAGTAGCTGCATAGTTGTCAGCGTGTCTCTGTCCTGTGATGGCCTAGTGAGCTGTCCAGGGTGTACTCTGCTCTCGTTCGGAGTCAGCTGGAATGGGCGCCAGCCTCACTACGACCCTAAATAGGATTAAGCGGTTACAGAAAATGAATGAATGAAATACATCTGATATATTTTTTCCTATTAATAACCCACTTTAGGGGCAAGACAGGGATGTAGTGGGTTAGCACGTCCACTGCACAGCAAGAAAGTCCTGGGTACGCCTCCCAAGCTCGGGTGCGAGTATTTCTGTGCGGAGTTGACATGCTCCCTCTGTGCTTGTGTGGGTTTCCACCAGGTGCTCTAGTGTCCACTCACAAGCCAAAGACATGCACATTAGGATAACATGCCGTTTCAAATTGCCCCTAGGTATGAGTATGAGTGTGAATGGTTGTGTGTGTTGCCCTGTGATGATCAGGCAAGTTGTTCAGGGTGTACTCTGTATATTTGCACAGTGTCGGCAAATGAGTGAGTGAGTAATTTCATTTTCATTTCATTCATTTTCGAAGCAGCTTAATCCTAATTAGGGTCGCGGGGAGACTGCCGCCCTTCTCAGTCGTACATCCTGGACCTAGGCCATCACAGGGCTGAGTGAGGAGTTTTATTTGCCCTTAATGCTTTGCATGAATAGGTTATTTGTGGACAATATATTGATAGTAGATTGTTTCTGGTTATCGGTGTTTATTGTATTTTTGTTCTGGTTGCCGTGATGTCATTCAGACTTTGCTGATGGAGTGAAATGTAGAAAACGTAGCTGTGGATTGATGCAATAACTTGAAATTAAAATGTAGGACCACACACATGAAACGTTTTTCATGATAGCTCATTTCGTTCTTACTTGGCCATTCTTCACTGCGACAAGGGGTTTTCACACCCTGCCATCTCCACGTCTCTTCCCTGAGCTCTGAGACTCCTACACGTTACTGTCACGTCTTCAGCCAGAGGGATTGACCTTTCAGTGCCAAGAAGGATTCCCAGAGCTTAAACCCGAGTTCTCTGAATTCTTTCCATCTTTTACAAGCCCTCCTAAAGCCACAATTGATTAATAGAAAGCATCCACACACTTTTCTCCCCGTGGTTCTCGAATGTAGCGCCATACAATCACCCGATTCTCTCTGTTTCCTTTCAAAGGGCAAAAAAAAAAAAAAAAAAAAAAAAATCTTGATCTGCTGTTCTTAAGTTCTTAGGCTGTGATATCAGCAGTTGATGGACTTTTTGAGTAAAATAAAGATAAAATAATAATAAACAGAAAAATTATTTAACTTCTTTATTTACTCCCCTCCCCCCACTTTTCATCTATGTTGTAATTTCAGAGTACACTGAGATAAAAATGTGCAAATTTCAATAAAAAAAAACTGGAAAAAAAGTAATTGTTTGAACAGTCATGTGCATGCTCATCCATTTAATCATTTTCTAAGCCGCGTAATCCTGATTAGGGTCGTGGAGAGGCTGGCACCCAGCTCAGACGGTTCCCTGTCACTCTTAGTGCTCACTGGCCAACAATCATGGACGTCTGTGAGCTCCTACATACGCGGGGATGGATATTGATTTCCCTCGGCGTGTGTCAGACCACCCACAAAATATGCTTGCACAGCAGTATGAAAAGAGGTGGGTGGCAGCAGGGGCAGTGATGGCCTGGTGGTAAAGGTGCTGGATCACGGATCCTAAGGTTGGGGGTTCAAGCCCCACTCTTCACAGGGTTGTCACTGCTGTCCCCCCCCCCCCAGTGCAGCTAACTGGGTTATCAGAGGCCGGACATGTCTCTCACAGTCTATGGTGTGAGGTTCATGTAAAAGAACCATTGCTGACCTTCTTCAAGAGTAGCTGCATAGCCGTCAGTGTGTTTCCTCCTGGCGAGCTGTCCAGGGTGTACTCTGCCCTCACCCAGAGTCGGCTGAGATGGGCGCCAGCCTCCCCATGACCCTAATTAGGATTAATCGGTTACAGAAAATGAATGAATGAATGGGTGGTAGCATCACATGTCACAGAGGAAGGTGCTCTCCTTATATAGGTAAATAAATACACAGGTATGTCTCCCTGGTCCGTGCTGGTTCTTCACACGGAAGGAAATACTTAATAGATTGGAATTGAATACGATTAAAATTATGGACAAAACCTGGGAGGGTGGGGTTCTTTGGTTGAATAATTATGAAGCAAGTGTCATATCTGGAAATTAACTTTAATGTCTGCCAATTTTCTTTCCAAAAGACAAAAATCACATTTATCCTGGAAATGAATGCAGTAAAATTAACTGTGTCCGAAGTTAACAGGGTCGCATCGGATTTAAAATACTAATTTCTGAACGCTGATTTTCATCTCTGAACGCATTAGACCCTCACGCCGACACCGTACGTGACTCATATCTATTATTAGTATAAGCATTCTTCTTGCCCCATGTGTGCTTCTCTTCTAAATCAACGACGTCATTCATTTGGTTTCCCTGCGTCATAACTAACAAGAAAAACATCATTACTGCAGTAGCGATAAAATTAAAACTAGCACTGCCAGCCTTCATCATCAAGATTTTATTTTCTCTGACAGTTTGCCAACGGTATATTACTGCAACGAGATGAGGATGAAATAATGGCCAGGTACAAAGATTTTTTTTATTTTCCAGCTATTAATTCGACTCTGCAGTTTAGAGAACTAAACTGTTCTGAAAACAGAGTTAAGCGAATATCCCTGCAGTTTTTAATCCAGACGCCAACTGTATCTGTGGTTCATTAATATCACTCACACTGGGAACGCTGCGTCTCTACCAGTTTTTGGAACGATAGTGTAGTTGTTTAGTTTATATTTTTGATTTTGTACATACCAAGTACAGCGATACCTCGACTAACGAGTGTCCCTTATAACGAATTTTCCACGAAATGAGCTTCTATCCCACCAGAAATCTGCTCCATCCAATGAGCAAAAATTCACTTTACGAGCTCTCCTCGAAATGTTTTTATTTATGTTAATTATTTTCTGTGATGCCCCATCTAGGGGAAAAACAAAAACAAAACATTTCACACCTTCCCAATGCCCCACATACGACTATAAATAGTGTTTTCTGTACTTCATATCATTTGCTTGGTTCTTTTTCCCTACAGCATAGTGAATGCAGTGAGCGCGCTACTGCCATCTACTGGAGTGCATGCACAATTACACTTAATTCTAGCACAGTATGGCAAAAATGCATGTTCCCAAGGGTCTCATATATATATATATATATATATATATATATATATATATATATATATATATATATATATATATATATATATATATATATATATATATATATATATAGACACACACACACACACACACACACACACACACACACACACACACACACATACACACCCGCTCTACATCACACCACTATTTGAGAAGCACTGACCTTGTGGGAGCCCACCACAAACCTTTCCTTGCTGGCATTCATAGTGTGCACACAAACAAATATCTTCTTCTTCTACTCCGCCTCCTCCTCCTCTGTTATACACCACCTCCTGCCTGCCCAAGTGACATCTTCGCCACAGTCATTGATTGGGAGGGTTAGATGACTTAGCATTAATTATTATTATGTAATATTTATTGTTTTTATATGTTTCTTCTTCTTTTACTTTCAACTTTTTCCCTTTTTTATTTTTAATATATTAGGTAAAATATGTGTGTTTGTGTCAGGTTATATGAGTTTGGGAAGGGGTTGGAACGGATTAATTGGTTTTCTGTTCTTGCTTATGGGAATAATTGTTTTATCTCACGAACTTTTCGACTTATGAGCTTTCCCACGGAACGGATTCTACTCGTAAGTCAAGGTACCACTGTATTCTCAAAACAGAGTTAAGCAAATAATCTCCTCCAGTTTTTGGAACGATACTGTAGTTCTTTAGTTTATATTTTTGATTTTGTATATACCACTTATTAATATAATAAAAAAAGATTGCAATGCAGACAAAAAAATTTCTCCCAAGCGTTTGATTTTAGATTCCTCGCCCCAGATACCTGACCTCACCAGGCCTGGAAAAGAAACAGGAACACATCATACCCAGGTGCATTGTTCAGCAGACAGTCACTGGAGGCAGGGCAGCACAGGATTGGTCAGTTTAAATAAAGTGCAACATGCAGCTAAGATGATAGGCTACTTAGAATGTGAACGTCAGAACAGGCGTGGCTTGTTACCAGGCATTCATCTTTGCAGGCAAAGTCTTTCTGATTGCGACAAGCTGGACTTTATTTACGAACAGCAAAAAAGATGAGAAATAAAAGAATAAAAGTAGTGTTTGCTCAATTTTATGCATCAGTAATAAAGTTAAAAATCTATGAAACCCACAGGAGAAATTTACTGAAGTCGACCAACACACTTCCTGAATTAGCGCTGCTGTCCAGCTTCTAGATAACTATACTGTATATTAATTAAGTCAGTTCTGTTCTGAACCGCTTAATCCTTATTAGTATCGCAGGGAGGCTGGTGCCTATCTCAGCCAACTATGAGGGCAGGGTACAGTCTGGACAGTTTGCCAGGCTGTCACGGGGCGCTAAAAATTAATGCTGTACTGATATCACATTATCATGTACTTATTGACTTACCTGCCGAACGATATAATCCGAATAGAGATTAAGCGGGGAGGCTGGCGCCCATCTCAGCCGGCATTGGCAAGGGTGGGGTACACCCAGGACAGCTCACCAGGTCATCACAGGGTTCTATAAATTAATGCTGTATTGTTATCACATACTTAATGACTTACCTGCTGAACCGCTTAATCCTACGAAAGATTAAGTGGGGAGGCTGGCACCCATCTCAGCCAACTCGGGATGAGGGTGGGGTACACCCTGAACAATTTGCCAGGCCGTCAGAAGGTCTATAAATTAATGCTGTATTGATTTGACATTATCACATATTTAATGACTTACCTGCTGAACCATATAGTAATCCGAATAGAGATTAAGCGGGAAGGCTGGTGCCCAGCTCAACCGACTCTGGTCAAAGCGGGCTACACCCTGGACAGCTCGGCAGGCCATCGCAGGGTTATATAAATTAATGTTGTATTGATATCATATTATTACATACGTAATGACTTACCTGCTAAACTGCTTAATCCTACTAGAAATTAAGTGGGGAGGCTGGCGCCCATCTCAGCCAATTCAGGGCAAAGGCCAGGTACACCCAAGACAGCCCGCCAGGCCATCACAGGATCAATAAATTAATGCTGTATTGATAGCCGTGTTCAATGATTGCATATTAACCTTTTTAGATTCATGAATTATTGGCAGTGGTGGCATAGTGGTTATAGCGATGGGTTACCGAAGGTCAGTGGTTCAATCCCCACTGCCTCCACTGTTGGGCCCTTGAGCAAGGCCCATAAACCTCAATTGCTCAAGTTGTATAAAATTGATTACTGTATGTCACTCTGGATATGAGTGTCTGCTTAATGCTGTAAATGTATTTTTTCTATTTCAAATAAAATATCACATTATCACACACCTAAGGATTTAGCTGCCGAACCACGAATGACCATACCTAATGATTTAGGTGCCTATCTCAGCCAACAGTGGGGTGCACCTTAAACAGCTAAACAGACCACCACAATGCAACAACCACACCCACACAAACAACCATTCACACTCAAACCATGGGGTCAATTTAAAACAGCCAATTAGCCTGATTATGCACATATCTTTGGACTGTGGGAGGAAACCGGTGTACCGAGAAGAAAACCCACACAAGCACGGGGAGAATATGTAAACATCCAAACTCACAAATCAAACCCAGGACCTTCTTACTCCCGGGTAGAAGTGTTAACTATTATGCCACTGTGCTACCCATCATCACATTATCGTATTATACAGGTCCTTCTCAAAAAATTAGCATATTGTGATAAAGTTCATTATTTTCTGTAATGTACTGATAAAAATTAAACTTTAATATATTTTAGATTCATTGCACACCAACTGAAATATTTCAGGTCTTTTATTGTTTTAATTCTGATGATTTTGGCATACAGCTCATGAAAACCCAAAATTCCTATCTCAAAAAATTAGCATATCATGTTCAGGTAGTCTAAACGAGCTATTAACCTAATCATCTGAATCAACCAATTAACTCTAAACACCTGCAAAAGATTCCTGAGGCTTTTAAAAATTCCCAGCCTGGTTCATTACTCAAAACCGCAATCATGGGTAAGACTGCCGACCCGACTGCTGTCCAGAAGGACATCATTGACACCCTCAAGCAAGAGGGTAAGACACAGAAAGAAATCTCTGAGCGAATAGGCTGTTCCCAGAGTGCTCTATCAAGCCACCTCAGTGGGACGTCTGTGGGAAGGAAAAAGTGTGGCAGAAAACGCTGTACAACCAGAAGAGGTGACCGGACCCTGAGGAAGATTGTGGAGAAGGGCCGATTCCAGACCTTGGGGGACCTGTGGAAGCAGTGGACTGGGCTACAGGTGCCACATTCCCAGGTCAAGCCACTTTTGAACCAGAAACAGCGGCAGAAGCGGCTGACCTGGGCTACAGAGAAGCAGCACTGGACTGTTGCTCAGTGGTCCAAAGTACTTTTTTCGGATGAAAGCAAATTTTGCATGTCATTCGGAAATCAAGGTGCCAGAGTCTGGAGGAAGACTGGGGACAAGGAAATGCCAAAATGCCTGAAGTCCAGTGTCAAGTACCCACAGTCAGTGATGGTCTGGGGTGCCATGTCAGCTGCTGGTGTTGGTCCACTGTGTTTTATCAAGGGCGGGTCAATGCAGCTAGCTATCAGGAGATTTTGGAGCACTTCATGCTTCCATCTGCTGAAAAGCTTTATGGAGATGAAGATTTCATTTTTCAGCACGACCTGGCACCTGCTCACAGTGCCAAAACCACTGCTAAATGGTTTACTGACCATGGTATTACTGGGCTCAATTGGCCTGCCAACTCTCCTGACCTGAAGCCCATAGAGAATCTGTGGGATATTGTGAAGAGAAAGTTGAGAGACACCAGACCCAACACTGTGGATGAGCTTAAGGCCGCTATCGAAGCATCCTGGGCCTCCGTAACACCTCAGCAGTGCCACAGGCTGATTGGCTCCATGCCACGCCGCATTGAAGCAGTCATTTCTGCAAAAGGATTCCCGAGCAAGTATTGAGTGCAGAACTGAACATAATTATTTGAAGGTTGACTTTTTTGTATTAAAAACACTTTTTTATTGGTCGGATGAAATATGCTAATTTTTTGAGATAGGAATTTTGGGTTTTCATGAGCTGTATGCCAAAATCATCAGAATTAAAACAATAAAAGACCTGAAATGTTTTCGTTGGTGTGCAATGAATCTAAAATATATGACAGTTTAATTTTTCTCAGTACATTACAGAAAATAATGAACTTTATCACAATATGCTAATTTTTCGAGAAGGTCTAGTAAATGTATTCATCATCTGAGTGGCAGAACAGATAAGTGTTCACCTGGACTTTGAATGCCGATAAACACCATGGCCCTCCATGACCAGGAGCCCAACAGTGCATACTTGCCTCAGCTTTCAGGCAGGGATCACATTCCTTCAATACAACTCCCTGTCAATCACAGCAATGCTAGCCAATTGTGGGACACTTGAGCTCATGCATATGAAGATGGACTCCAGGTTTTTAAAGCCTACTTTGATGCTCCATGAGCAGAAGTTCTAAGAAGGTGCAGTCAGCTGGAATCAAGTATCTTGAAGGAAACACTCGGTGATCGTCGCCCTTCCTGATTGGTGGAGGTTGTGTAATAGGATAGAAATGTTCACTGGGATGGAATTTCATGCTTCTATTCATCCATAAGCTGAACCACTTAATCCTACTAAAGTCATCGGGAGACTAAAAGCCTATCGCTGCTGACTCTGAGAAAAGGCGTGGTACAGTCTGAACAGCTCGCCAATTCATCAAAGGACCAACTGACACAACCAATCGCACTCAGATTTGGGTCCAATTTTAAACACCCTAATGTGCATGTGTATGGACTGTGGAAGAAACCCGGAGGAAACCCATGCAAGTATGGGGAAAACGTGCAAAGTGCACACAGACACACCGTTGTCCAGCTCAGGACTCAAATCCAGTACCTTTTTGCTGTGAGGTGGACATGCTATTAAATATGCTACCCCTTCTTGATTCAATATATCATCCATTCATTCAATGTTCTGAACCGCTTAATCCGAATTAGTGTCGCAGGGAGGCTGGAGCACATTTCAGCAAACTCTGGGCGAGGGTAGAGTACACCCTGGTTGGCTCGCCAGGCCATCACAGGGCAGAAACACAGTAATGGGGGGGGGGGGAGCAGTGAAAACCGGTGACAGTGGGGGCTTGAACCCCCAACCCTCAACCTTAGGATCGGTAATCCAACACCTTACCACCGGCCACTACCACCCCTGATTCAGTATATTCTTTTTTTTTTTTTTTTTTTTTTTTTTTTTTTTTAATAATAATAAATTAATCGGTTAGAAATACTGTATGTGCTTTTGATATTTTTACCATTTAATTTACAGAATAATGCTAATGATTGAAAATGCAAAATATATTTCCAGTGACAAAAGTGTTTGGCGGTCACGTAACCATTCGTTAGGTCTATACTCTTGTGAAACACTTGTGGGTTTAATTATAGTCGCACGTGTTCCGGGATATGTTTCTATCAGCATTACACATCTGGATCCTGACATTTTAGCACATTATTCTTGGTAAAGAGTCGGTGTATTGTATATCAGACTGAAGACATTCAGATTATTTGGTTCTCAGCCACTCCAGAGTAGCTCTGACAGCGTCTTTGTCCTGCTGAATGTCTCATTCCAATTACAGCAGGTTTGATCGTAGAATTGGCCTTTTAACGTCTCTATACATTCTGACGTCAACTCTGACCAGTTTTGTTATCTCTGCTGTTTAAAATCAATCACACAACCCCCAAATAATGCGCTCATTCTGCAGCAGGCGTTGTCAGTGTAGAGATAAATGTTTCTACCAAAACTTGATCTTTATACCAAGGCAAAAAAAAAATCTTTGCATAAATCGCTAAGTAGCTAATTAGCAAGAAAGATATTAGCTTGTCGGAGGCAGTGGTGGTCTGGTGGTAAATCACTTATCACCAGGCTGAAACACGCTGACGGCTATGTAGGTCCTCTTGTCGAAAGTCAGCAATGGTGCTTTTCCATGAACCTCTCACCATAGACAGTGAGAGACATGGCCGGCCTTTGATAGCCTAGTTGGCTGCACTGGGAGGGGGGAGGGGGGGCAGTGACAACTCTTTGAGAATGGGGCTTGAACCCCCAATCTTGGGATCAGTGATCCAGTACCTTTACCATCAGGCCACCACTTCCCCACCAGGCTACCACTGCCCACCAGGCCACCACTGCCCAATGTTAGATGTTAATACAGTCATTTAAAGTGGGACAGCAGTGGCTTGATGCTGATAGGGCTATTAAATCAGGAGAATCCTCGCAATATTCTCCACATCATCTCATTGCTATACGAATAGGAGCTTCTGACAAGACAGAAAGGAACACATGCCACCACAGAGTCATATGAATGATATGGTGAAACAAGAACTTGATATTCTGCTGTAAAAAAAAAGAAGGGGTGCTCAGATCAAACCTCATGTTTTCTCTTGGCTTGAATAGTCGTTCACCTCATAAAGAGGTTAAACTGTCTATTTGAAATAACATGGGTAGACCCTTGACATGGCTAGTTGCTCTTTAAAAGGAGGAACGTCGGCGCTGGCTGTGATACAATACTGTGTAGCAGCCACTGAATCCTAATAGTATATTTCTCCTGTCTCTTTTACAACGACACTCAGGCACACATACACACATATGAGCTCTCACATGGCAGCCTCCGTTCCTTTGCCAGCACCCCAGCAAAACAGCGGTAAAGATTTATAGGGCATGATGGTCTGTGGCCCGTCAAGTGATCCCAGGTTCATGTCAGACACACTCTGAGCCCTCCACAGACGTTTGTAGAAATAAGCAAATTTGACAGTACGCATGTGAAGGTGAGACTGAAGTACACATCCACTGAGGATCAGGACTTTCCTCGGTTTTCCATGAAGGGGTAGACGAATGAATCGTCTATAAATTAGTGCCGACTGCAAACCTCAGAGTTTAAATGAATGCAAAAAGGTTTGGTTAGCGAGGTGGTAAAGAACATATGTGTCAACATATGAACTGAAGTGCTACATTAAACAGAGTCGCGGGTTTAAAAATCGTATTTTAAAGTTGAAATTATTGAATAACTAAATACAGTGGGTCCGTGACTTACAAGTGTCTTTTGTCCATAATTAGAGCTTCGATCCCACCAAAAATCCGTTCCATCCACCGAGCAAAATTTTGCTCTACGAGCTTTGCCGGGGAAAGATTAGCCTCGTATTCTTCCGCGCGTATTCCTCCGCACTCAATTACTTTCTGTGATGCCCCATATAAGACGAAACAAAAAAAAAACATTTCACATCCGCCTCAGCACCCCGCACGTGACTATAAATATTGCTTACTGCACTTCATATCGTTTGCTCGGTGCGTTTTCCCTCTATCATAGGGAACACAGTGAGAGCGCCACTGCCAGTTGGTGTAGAGGATCCACAATTATACTTAATTCTAGTACAGTATGGCAAAAAAAAAAAAAAAATGTTCCCTAGAGTCTTACACACACACACACACCCCTGGCATCACATCGTGCTCCACTATTTGAGAAGCGCTGGCCTTGTGGGAGCTCACCACGAGTCTTTCCTTCCTGGCATTCATTGCATGCACATGCACAAAATTCTCCTCCTCCTCCTCCTCTGTTATGCACTACCTCCTGCCTGCCCACACGACATCTTCGCCACAGTCGATGATCGGAATGGTTAGTTGACTTATTATTTTTTCTTGTTTTATTATTATTTATTATTCATTATTATTAATGTTAATGTACATGTATTATTATTTTGAAATATTTATTGTTTTTACATGTTTGTCTTTCATATGTTCGGTGAAATATATGTGTTTGTGTCAGTTTATATATATCTCCCTGTGTTTGCGTGGGTTTACTCTGGGTTCTCTGGTTTCCTTCCACAGCCCAAAAACATGCACAGCAGGTTAATTGGTTGTTA
>CM045747.1:8680581-8693081 GCA_024760905.1 Plotosus lineatus | reverse complement strand
CTGCCTGCGACCCTAATTAGGATAAAGACGTTCAGAAAATGCCTCCGAATCCATTCCATTCCTTGGCAGGTGCCTCTGTAACTGGATTATTAATGTTACTCGAATCAGATGTCAGTGCTAACAGTATTTTAATGTTATGGCTGATTCATGTTGACAGTCGACACGACTAGCCGCTGGGGGCACAGCCGCCTGAAAGCAAGAAGGCCTGGGTGCGATTCCCATCTCGGGTGTTTGGCGTGGTGTATGGAGTTTGCATGTTCTCCCCGTGCTTGCATGGGTTTCCTTCTGGTCCTCTAGTGTCCTCCCACAGTCCATAAACATGCAGAGCAGGCTAACTGGTGTTCCGTATGGAAATTAGAATAGGAAAGGTGCCCCGTGAAACCAGCAAATCAAGACAATCCACGACATACAATAAATACAATTTAATAATATTAACAAAATAATAACTTACACTTTAGACCTAAACAAAATACCAATAGAACAACGGTCACAAAATAAGGATAGTCACCAAGCAGCTGATTGGGGCAGTGGTGGTCTAGTGGTATAGGTTATCTGATCCGCTGATCCAAAAGGTTGGGGGTTCGAGTCCCACTCGCCACAAGGTTGTCACTGCCCCCCCAGTGCAGCTAACTGGGTTATCAAAGGCCGGCCATGTCTCTCACTGTCTATGGTGTGAAGTTCATGTAGAAGAACCATTGCTGATTTTCGCCAAGAGTAGACGCAAAGCCGTTGGCGTGTTTTCACCCTGCGATGGCCTGGCGAGCTGTCCAGGGTGTACTCTACCCTCGCCCGGAGTTGGCTGGGATGTGCACCAGCGTCCCCGCAACCCTAATTAGGATGAAGCAATTACAGAAAATGAACTGATGAACCAAGCAGCTGCAGTATAATAAATTTGGAGACAGCGCGAGCGCTGGCGGTCAGAAGTTTGGAATCCCGCGTATCAAAAGAAACGAATGAAGATAATCCTCGCGTTGGCTGTGGATGAACGCGGATGATGGACTTGGGTGATGAAGTCTTGAATGATGAAACTTGGATGATGCAGATTGGATGATCTGCGCCGTTGGATGATCCGCCTTAGGTGACACCCCCCCCCCCCGAGCCAGTCAGCAACAGGTCGTGATATAGATCCTCTGAAGGTCGGGAATGTTCTAATCACCTGACCCGTCACAGGGCACATGTGTAACTAGGTCAATCTCAAAGTTTCCCTAATATGCTGGAAAGTTCCAGACCCAATTAGCCCATGAAGGCAAAACAACTGTGACCCAAAAACAGCTGAGCAATACCATGCGCCACCATCCACAGCACACCGACTAATATAATTACATACTCACGTTTATACATTCATTATATTTATATTTACATTTATACATTTATTAATGACATACCCATAACACTGGCTGTTCCAAATCACCCCTTTGTGTGAGTGTTGACTCTGCGGTGGCTGGGGGAGACATCCAGAGTGTACCCCGCCCTCGCCCTGAATCGGCTGAGATGGGCGCCAGTCTCCGCGTGACTCCTAATTGGCAGTAAACGGCTTAGAAAATGAACGGATGAGTGTATGAATGAAAATATTACTCAGGAGTCTAACACGTACAAAACAAAGTGCGAGTGCAGCTCTTCCCCTCAGCGTGTGCCCTGTTTACTGTGTTATTCAATGAAAGCAATTCCAGACCCTGTCATTGTTAATAAAAGAAAATGTTTAGTAGTTTGCAACAAAGCGAGACTTCCAAATATGATGCAATTATTCTTTTATGTGTAAAAGCGGCATGTCAGTACATAGCTGAACAGGGTTCCCGGTGGTCCTCGATGGGTAGCGGAATTGAGCTTTGAGGTTATAGGGCTATGTTTGATTGGCATCATCTGGCCGACTAAACCATGGAATACAAATGTGCTTTGCATACATATATATATATATATATATGTGTATGTATATATATATATATATATATATATGTGTGTATATATATATATATATATATATATATATATATATATATATATATATATATATATATATATATATATATATATATATATATATATACATAATTTTTTTTTTTTCCCTGACTAACAAACAGGATATCACCACCACCCCCACCTCAGGTTGCACAGACAGTATCTGGACGTGGAGCAGAGGTCAGGGACCCGTTGCAACATTAAAGCAAGGTGGAGGGAATGTACCGTCTCCCATGGAAAGTAAGCACCACCTTCCAGTGAGGTGCAGGAACCCATTCAGATAAACATCTACAGTCCGGATCGCCATGTTTACAACCGGATTTTAATCTCATCCATCGTTTTTATTTTTTTTTCTGTTTTTTTTCTATTTTCTATTATTGTTTTGAAAATAATCCCTTGTAACTAGGTCTGTGTGAGACGTCAGCCAATACTGTAGAATTGATTCTTTTCTCGCCCTTTACAAAAAAGGACTAAATTGATTTCGTGGGCCATGTTGCGTGAACGGAATTTTTTACTCCAAACAAAAAAAAAAAAAAAAAAAAATCTGAGCACACCCAGATGGAAATGATGTGCTGTAGAGAGATTAGTTTGGCTTTCTTTAAAAACTCCCTGTTGAACTGACAGTGGCAGCTGCCTTTATAAATGGCTTTCAGAAAAGGCTCCAAGCCCGGCTGGGTTTACAAAACCAACACACACACACACACACACACACACACACACACACACACACACACACACACAAACAAACAACGACCGCATCTCCAAGATCTATACGATGTTTGTTCCCAATGTCTTGTTTTTACAACCCGGAGCCCACTTTCCAAACATCACCAATAATTACTCCTGCTAAGCGGTTCCGAAATCCATATTTAAATGTCAAGATCCCGACATGGCTCGTTATTTTTACGACACCTATAATGAACAGTTTGGCGAGCGTTTCCGATACACATGTATGTGGCACGTTTATAAACACCTTTTTTTTTTTTTTTTTTTTTTTTTTTTTGGCTGAGTTTCAGTTTCTTGCCCTTGCACACTTATACCATGAAACCCATTTCAACCCAAGTGTTTATTGCTTTCTGGCGGTGCATGGTGTTATTTTGGATCTTCTCAAAATCCAATAGAGATGTCATATTTAACATTTTATAGTATGTTTATTCTCCTAAACCAGGCTGCTGCAACTGTCAACAACACATGACTAAACAGGAAGTATATGGGAGCCACCCAAGTGTCGGTTAAATGGTACTTGAGAGAGAACCAGGACGCTTCAGAGGGCTGTTTTTTGGGAACCATCCAAATCAAGGTCGACCAAGAACTACATCATCGTGGGCACGGGATTGAAGAATAAATAAAAGAATGTCCTGCATGATCATGCCTTTTAGGAAAAAATTGTCAGGAAGGCTGAGGATGGTTCCCGGCCTCCTTAGACCTAAATGCTAATGTTGTTTGTTGTCATGTCTCTGCACCGCTTTAGTTCCTCACCTCGTTTTCTCCGCAGTCGGTCCCAACAAGATGATGATGACTTTATACACTCGGGCTGGATGTATCATCTGTGTGTCTTTGGGTGACTTAACCACCCAACTTTTAATCTCCAGATCTTCCTACAGGTTATACAGGATGCTGAGTTTGGAACTACCAGGCAGAAGGCCGAGAGGAAGACCAAAGAGGAAAATTATGAATGTGGTGAAGGAGGACATGGAGGTAATTGGTGTAAGAAAAGAAGATGCAGAGGATAGGGTGAGATGGGGGCAGATGATTTGCTGTGGCGACACCTCTGGGGAACAGCTGAAAGGAAGGGAAGATCTTCCTACAGGTTATACAGGATGCTGAGGTTGGAACTACCAGGCAGAAGGCCTAGAGGAAGACCAAGGAGGAGATTTATGGATGTGGTGAAGGAGGACATGAAGGTACAGTGAGTCGTCGACTTACAACCTATGCGAGTTACGTCTGATTGACGTTATGACCCCAAAAGTCGTGAAGCGTTATTCATGGCAGTGCAGCGCGAGTGTTGCGTACGACAGTTGCATACGGCAGCGCCAGCGTCTTAAAAGGCCAAGCAGGAGATGATGCAGCTTCACTTTCTAACTGCTCAGAGCTCAGAGCAAATCTATTCATCTACTTTCAATGCCACGTCACTGTGGCGCGAAGCGGACAGCCAATCCTTTCTGTGTGGGCGGGTCCGATACCTTGAAACTCTAATCTTATTGGACTCACACGCTGCAGTGTTTATGTGACAGGAAGCGCGTCCCAAGTTTTGGCAATCAGCTGGTCTGCGGGTTGAAGTTTTTCCATGTCTGTCCATTTGTGTTTGCTTTCCAGCTGTGCTTGGCTTCGTGGAAATGAGCCAATCAAAACGAGGGAAATTTATCTCTTTACTCAAACAACACGCGCAGTGTGTGGCTGTTGTTATAATCCAATAAAATTGGAGTTTGAAGCTATCGGACCCGCCCACACAGTGGAGTACAGAAAGGATTGGCTCTCCACTGCGTGTCACAGTGATGTGGAATTGCAAATAGATGTATAGATTTAAATGCGTGAGATTTATTCATCTGTTTTTGTTTGGCGTGAGTGTATTTGGATGGAAAGTCGACATACGACCAGATCGAGTTATGACCCGTCTGCCGGAACCAAAAGCGGTTGGAAGTCGATGTCTGTCTGTATTTGGTGTAAGAAAAGAAGATGCAGAGGATAGAGCGAGATGGAGACAGATGATTTGCTGTGATGACCCCTGAGGGGAACAGCTGAAAGGAAAAGATCTTTATACAGGTTATACAGGAAAGTCCCGCTGTGCTAAAGCCGTGTGTCTTGTATGTCACTTTAGGTGTTGAGCTGAGTGTCAGGTCTGAGATGATTTTCCAAAGTGGTGACGCCATTGCTGATGGCACCTCTGCAGGTCTTCTGGTCTTGAGCTACCATTTCCCAAGATCAGCAGATACGGAAGACTTTCCCCAACTGTGAAGCAAGATATCCTTGTAACAGAGCCCGGGGCAGCCCTGGAGCCGATTTCCTGCTGTGAGTTGTCCATAACAGGATGTACTTGGGCAAGCGACCATCCTTCTTTCTGACAGCATGCCCAATTTATGTTAGCCGGGCTTTTTATGGCTTGGTCGGAAGCTTGCAGGGATCTTTGCTTGACTGAGCGCCGCCATGTTAGGTATCTTTTCTCGCCACAAGATCCTCATAATTGACCAAAGGTGGCATTGCTGTAAATGTTCGAGTTTCTTCTGATGATGCTGGTAAGGTAGTAAGGGGTCATGGTCTCACAACTTAACAGCACTGCTTGTTAAACTTGACACTTGGTCGACAGCTTGATGTGGGCAGACCAGAGTTGCTTCTCCAACGTGGCAAAAATTCCTGGTAACTGTTGAACTGTTGAGCTGATCCGTTGCGGTCTTAGGTCAGAATTAGATGTCTTTGAAATCTGCCTTCTGCAAATTTATTCATTCTTTTGTGACCTCAATCCTTTTAGAAACAGTGGCACTGAGGAAAAGACAGGAGGCAGAGCTGGAGGTAGCAGAGATGAAAATGTTGAGGTTCTCTTTGGGAGTAATGAGGATGGATAGGATCAGGAATGAGGACATCAGAGGGACAGCACATGTAAGAGATTTTGGAGACAAACTCAGAGAGGCTAGATTGAGATGGTTTGGACATGTTCAAAGGAGGGATAGCGAATATATTGATAGTAGGATGCTGAGGTTGGAACTACCAGGCAGAAGGCCTAGAGCAGGGGTGCTCAATCCTGCTCCTGGAGATCTACCTTCCAGAAGACATTCGCTCCAACCCTAATCATGCCCACCTAACCATCCAATCATCTCATCAAGACCTGACTGGATCTTACATGTTACATGGGCCATATTAGGGTTGGAGATAAAGTCATCTGGAAGGTAGATCTCCAGGAGCAGGATCGAGCACCCCTGGCCTAGAGGAAGACCAAAGAGGAGATTTATGGATGTGGTGAAGGAGGACATGAAGGTAGTTGGTGTAAGAGAAGAAGAAGATGCAGAGGATAGGGTGAGATGGAGGCGGATGATTCGCTGTGGCGATCCCTGAAGGGAACAGCCGAAAGGAAAAGAAGAAGTGTGCTCAATCCTACTGAGAGTCCACTCAGCTGATCCTGATGAAGGCAGGGTACACCCTGAAAATCTCAAAAGCCAGTCAATTACATTCACACTTATATCCGCACCAAGGAACAATTTGCAGCAGGCGGTTAGGAGAACATGCCTCTCCCAAGCTTGGTGAGAACATTTAAACTCCATACAATCCCAGGATCCAAACTTCTTTATGTGAGGCGGTCGTGCTGATCAGTGCCACTTTACACACAGTGACATTTGAAGAAAATATGACATCATTGTATGAGGACAGGAGGATCTCCAGAGGTTTTAATGAACTGTCTGTCGGCCATTTTTTAATAAATCACCTCCAGAGCTTGTGACTCCTTGCTTTTCATGATCTGACATCTTCGATTCTGGACCGCCATCAAGTTTATTTCTCGAAGGAGACCGTTGATTTGGATGTTGTGCTTTCCTAGTCTCTCTAGAATTGCCGTATCTTTAATATCAGGAATTATTCTTCAGAATTTCACCAAGACGTTCAAGTACAAGCCTGTGAGGAGAATAAACGGTACAGTATAAAGTCTCGTGAGAAATCTATTGCTTAATATTGCAGATCTTTTTTTTTTTTTTTTTGCAAAGTGGATGAACTGTACTTTCCTTTCATAACTACAGCAGACGTAGAAGGTATCAGCATGACTAAGCTGCAGTGGAAAAACTTTGGAACGCTTTCAGGGCTGTACCGGCACTAATGAGTGAGGCATTACGTTCTTCGCCCACGGAATGAGTAACAAATGATGATGACCTTGCCTACAGACAGATTCCCTTTCCCAAGAAAGTGGTAGCTAAACGAGTTCGTGTGTGTTTCAGAATGAATTGTGAGTGCTTGGCTGTGATATATTATACATACTTGGTGGGAAAAACAAAATGTTTATTATGCTTTTGTGCTCTTTATACATTCTCGGCACTGTTGAAAGATCAATTCTGATTGGTCCAAAGGCACTGATTATTATCTATATCAGCAGCTCTGGCAGTAAATCTGAATCTAATATACTCTAATGCGGTGCATTATTATTTTTACAGGAACCATACACAGTGGAGGAGTGGTTGGCGTGTCTGCCTAGCAACAATGATGTTCTGAGTTTGGGTTCTGGGTGCAGCAAAGGCATTTCTGTCGGATGTTTGTGGACCCAGGATGCTTGCTTGGGTTTCCTCTGGGTCCTCTAGTTTTCTCCCTCTGATTGGCTGTTCCAAATTGCCTGTGTGTGTGTGTGTCGCCTTGTGATTGACTGGCGGGCTGTTCAGGGTGTACCCTACAATTTTCCATAGACTAGGCATAGACTATGTCTCCTGGCTTGTCTGGTAGCAACCTGTGCCCCCCCTGAAAGTGCTGGATTAAGTGACTGGGGAGTTCACGTGTGGACCTCATTGCTTAGACTACTGCCGCCATGACCTGACCCCGAGCATGATGAGGGCAGTGGTGGCCTTGTGGTAATGGGCGCTGGATCACTGATCCTAACGTTGTGGGTTCAAGTCCCACTCTCCACAAGGTTGTCACTGTCCCCCCAGTGCAGCTAACTGGGTTATCAAAGGCCGGCCGTGTCTCTCACTGTCTATGGTGGGAGGTTCATGTAAAAGAACTATTGCTGACTTTCGACAAGAGGAGCTGCAAAGCCGCCAGCATGTTTCTGCCCTGCTATGGCCTGGCGAGCTGTCCAGGGTGTACTCTGCCCTTACCCGGAGTTGGCGGGAATGGGTGCCAGCCTCCCTGTGACCCTAATTCAGATGAAGCGGTTACATGTCACATTTGCACAAACATTCAAAATTGCACTCAGGGGAAGAATGGAAAGTCCAATTAGCTGAGTTGTCATGTCTTTGGACTGACAGAGGAAATGGGGAAGATATGGAAATATACACTGAAAAGCCCGGGACTGAAACCGGGGCTAGCTAGCGGGTGTTAGCTACTGCTCCACTATGCCTCTCTACCACATACCCGCCAATATTTATTGGTTTTAATGTCAGTAATACATCAGAACCCCAACCCCCCCCCCCCCCACCCACCCCCACCCATCCCCCATCCTAACAGCCTGAAGTGCTGCATCTTTATAAGCGTATATCAAAGAAGTCCATTAGGTCCACTGAAAAAACAATAAACTGCAGCACATTTCCAGAAGGTCACCATCAGAGACTGGCATTTAAACCTGAGCAGAATTAATCACAGCCATTAAACCACGAGGACGTTTATGTACTGTAAGGTATAATACACTTCAGGGCTGTGCTGTTCGTGCGGTTGTGCTGTTATGAGGGCTGGTGCGAATCTGTTACTATAATCACCTCACAATCGATTTATTTCCCTCTAACTGAAAAATTTTAAATACACTACTGCAGTTCGCTCACAATTAAAATTTTATTCATGAAAAAAAATAATAATAATAGAGGACATGTTTCATTATTGGGGCGGTGGTGGCCTGCTGGGAAGGTGCTGGATTACTGATCCCAAGGTTGGGGGTTGAAGCCCCACTTTCAATAAGTTGTCACTGCTCCCCACACCCACACCCACCCACACACCCCACCCCAAAACCGCGAATTGGGTTATCGAAGACCAGCCGTGTCTCTCACTGTCTATGGAGTGAGATTCATGTAAAAGAACCATTGCTGAATTTTATCAAGAGGAGCCGCATAGCCGTCAGCATGTTTCTGCCCTGCGATGGCCTGGTGAGTTGTCTAGGGTGTACTCGGCCCTCGTTCAGAGTCGGCTGAGAGGGGCACCAGCATCCCCATGACCCTAATTAGGATTAAGCGGTTCAGAAAATGAATGAAGGAATGTAGAAACCCCACAAGGGAAATTATTGCCTCTGTATTTAGCGATCCAAAGTGAACACACACACACACACACACACACACACACACACACACACACACACACACACATACAGTATGTATAAAAGTGAGTTTTTGGAAGGTGCCATGTCATTTTTCCTGCTGGATTGGGATTGAACCAGCGACCTCTTCTCGAATTATTAGGCCACGGCTGGCCCCAATGGTTCTGTTGGATGTCTCTCCCCACAGACAGTGAGAGACAACATGGCTGGCCTGTGATACACCAGTTAGCTCCACTGGAAGGACAGCAGTGACAACTCAGTGCTCACGGGGATTGGACCTCTGACCTTTGGATCAGTAAGCCTTAACCACCGGGCCATAACTTCCCCTATTTGGACTCCACATTGCACATGATTTAAATGACTCCACCACCATTCATTATTGGTGTTGTGAAAAAAAAAAAGTAAATTAAGATGTATTAAGTGTGCAAGAAATAATATTTAAAACCTGACACGGATGTAAAGGCGGAAATTGATGTGTTGCAAGCTGGAAGGCTTAAAATTTCCTTGCCGGACCCATTTGGGTCAGGGATTTTACTGCCTGGTGATGCACTGAAGGCTTTTACACAGATGTTTGTCTTGCATTCCTTTTGGTAAGAAAACTGTAAGCTTCACTTCGTGCATGAAGTTCACCAGCACTGTCCCTTTAAAATACTTATAATAATAAATGATGTCCAGCAGTGCTGGCACTGTAAAACATAGCACGTGATTATAAGTAACATTTCCACCCTATAAAGAGATATACATCCATACGCAGCAGAAAAAGAAAACACTCACACATCTGGTGAAGTCAGAGGTCGAAAGGTTAGAACAGGAGGACTGCTCTTTAAGAAGAACAAGGTGGACAGATGTGGGTCGTTGTTGAGATTTAGAGCACAGCTTCCCAGGTGCTGATGTCAAAGCCATGCCGATCGATGGCCGTCTGGGCTGTAAACGTGAAGTGTTTTTTTTTCTTTTTTTTATCTGATGAGAAGGGCAAGAGGAAGGTCAGAATGTGCAGTCATACATAACATGTAGGTCAGGTTATAACAGCTCTCGGGATTATGGAGGCATGGGGTCGGGGCGTGGAGCTCATACCTGTGTGGTACATGTTGTGGAAGATGAGTCTGTGCTATATGTTGTTGAAAGTCCCGTGTTTATTGATTTGTGTACTGTATTAATCTCACTACAGAACTTAAGCTCTACATTAATCCCAAAGAGAGTACACACACACACACACACACACACACACACACACACACACACACACACACACACACACACTCAGAGCAGCTGGCAACCTCATTACATCAACAAGAGGTTGGGGTTTGCATCCCCTTCCTCTACGTTTGTGGCTGAAGTGCCCTTGAGCAAGACTCCTGACCCCCAACTGCTCTCTGGGTGCCGCAATATGGCTGCACACGGCCTCAAGTGTGTGTGTGTGTGTGTGTGTGTGTGTGTGTGTGTGTGTGTGTGTGTGTGTGTGCACGTATGTGTGTGTGTGTGTGTGTGTGTGTGTGTGTGTGTGTGTGTGCGTGCGTGCGCACTAGTGTGTGCTTGTGCGTTTGTGTGTGTGTGTGTGTGTGTGTGTGTGTGTGTGTGTGTGTGTGTGTCTGTTGAACTTAAATAACCCTGTGTTTGTTTGTTTGTGTGTGCGTGGGTGTGTATGTATGTGTGTGTTCACTTGATGGACGGATTAAACGCATAGCCAAATTTCCCCTTGCAGGAATTGTACAGTACATCAAAATCAAATAATAATAATAATAATAATAATAATAATAATATAAAAGTTTTATTCTTCTTCTAACCTGGCAATTTATCACAGATTACAATTTATTTCATTATTAACTAGATAAGGTGCTGGATTACTGATCGCAATGTTGGGGGTTCAAGTCCCACGATCACTGGTTTGTCACTGCCCCCCCCCCCCCCCCCCCAGTGCAGTTAAGTGGGTTATCGAAGGCCGGCTGTGTCTCTCACTGCCTACGGTGAGAGGTTCATGTATAAGAACCATTGCTGACTTTCGTCAAGAGTAGCTGCATAGCCGTCAGCGTGTTTCTGCCCTGCAATGGCCAGGCGGGGCGTCCAGGGTGCACTCTGCCCTCGCCCGGCGTTGACTGACATGTCGCCAGCCTACGCAAGACCCTAATTAGAATTAAGTGGTTCAGAAACTGAATGACTGAGGTGGTACGGTGGTGTAGTGGTTATCATGTCCACCTCACAGCAAGAAGGTACTGGGTTCAAGTTTCCAATCCAAGGCTCGGACACTGGGTTTTCTTTCACAGTCCAACGACATGCACATCACTCTAATCGGCTGTTTCAAATTGCCCCAGGTATACGAACGAGTGTGTGTGAATGGTTGTCTGTTTGTTTTCATGTGATGGTCTGGTGAGACCACTTCGGGGTGTACCCCACTTTCACCCTGTATTGGCCGAGATAGGTTCCAACCTTGTTGTAAGGTAAAGGTAAAGTCCTTTGGGCTTTTTATACCTGAGCCAAGTGACTCATCAGGCCAGTGCTCATCCCCGGTTTCCATAGCGTGGAGCGACCAGGAGTTCGACTCCTCCAGGATGGGATGCTAATCCATCGCCGGTTAGGTTCCCAGTATATTTTTACTGGTACCCATTTATACTGATGGGTGAACAGAGGCACACTTGTGATTAAGACCTTGCCCACTGGTCTTAGCACAGTGGGGATTTAACTGGGTTTGAACTCACAACCTCCCGATCATGAGTGCAGCACCCTAACCACTACACCACCGGCCCCAAAGTCCAGCCTTGTTGTAACCCTATAATAATAGGATTACCAATGAATAGTTTTGGTACCGCTTGTTATTTCCTGAATCACTGAGACAGCAGAAAGCTGAAGTTCTCTTATTATGCTTTCGCTCGATATTAGAGTTTAATCCTTCACATCCAATGTCCCCACCAGTCACCGCCATCCCAACACCCACCATTAGCACCCATCACTCTGTTTTAATCAGCTGGATATTAGACATTGTCTTCCATTCATTCATTTTCTGTAACCACTTAATCCTAATTAGGGTGCCCATCCCAGCCAACTCCAGACAAGGGCAGCGTACACCCTGGACAGCTCACCAGGCCATCGCAGGGCAGAAACACGCCAATGGCTATCTCGCCTGTTCTTGTTAAAAGTCAGCAATGGTTCTTTTACATGAACCTCACACCATAGACAGTGAGAGACATGGCCGGCCTTTGATAACCCAGTTAGTACCACTGGGGGGACAGCAGTGACAACCCGATGAGAGTGAGGCTTGAACCCCCAACCTTAGGATCAGTGATCTAGCGTCTTTTACCACTAGGCCACGGCTGCCCTCATTTTCTTTCTGGGATCTAAAGATAGAAAGTAAATTATAAGCACAGCTGAAAAGTGAAAGGCTGGATGTGCGAGATGCGGCTGTTTCTGTGCTGGTGACATTTCGACAATTTCCCAAAGGCCAGCCGGACAGGATCGGAGCATATTTTATCATATATTTTCACCCCAAGGGAAAAACAGAGACTTCATCGCACAGAAGGTTGAATCTCAATCTGATGGAGGTATACGTGCGACAATTTAATGGTTATGGTTTGGGATCAACCTTTGTTTACATTTTTAAGGTTAAAAAGCTTCAAAAAGTTTT
>CM045747.1:8665581-8675581 GCA_024760905.1 Plotosus lineatus | reverse complement strand
CCATCACAAAAAGTCCATTTCCATGGCAGCCCGGATGTGTTATTGTTGTGTACTGTAGTGCAGGGGATGGTACGTTTGACACACACACACACACACACACACACACACACACACACACAGCCAGCAAGAAGACCTGGGTTTGATTCCCGGGCTCGGGGCGCATCTGTCTGGAGTTTGTATGTTCTCCATGTGTTTGTGTGGGTCTCATCCATGTACTCTGGTTTCCTCCTGTAATCCAAAAACATGCACAGTAGGCTAATCAGCCGTTCCAAATTTCCCCAAGCCATGAGAATGAAACCCCAGGATGAATTGAACAGTTACCTTGACGGTCCATCTCGGGGACGATTCATTGGTATCCACCTTGCCTCTAGGGACTATTTCATTCATTCATTTTCTGAACCACTTAATTCTTATTAGTGTTGCGGGGAGGCTGGCACCCATGTCAATTGACTCTGGGTAAGGACAGGGTACACCCCGGACAGCTCGCCAGGCCATCGCAGGGCTAACACTTACACAACCATTCATACTTACATTCACATCTCGGGGTGATTTGGACAGCCAATTAGCCTACTGTGCATGTTTCTGTACTGTGGAAGGAAACTGGAGTACCCAGAGGAAACCCACCCACGCTGGGAATCAAACCCAAGACCGTCTTGCTGCGAGGCCACCTGGGACCTATTTGTTAATTATTTTATTTTTGAATTGAATGAGATGAATCTTGATATGAAGACTTATTTGGCCGAGAGCTGGCGAGTCTCTGGTGAGACTGAATTTTGCTCCATGTGATATGAGAGTCGATTTCAATAATTGTCCATGTTTTTTTTTTTTTTTTTTTTTTTTTTTTTTTAATATTCACTCAAATTATTTTCAGAGACATTCACATTACTATGTTTCATATTCCAGTTCCGTGCCACACATTGGCATAGTGGTTAGCACATCTGCCACATAGCAACAGGGTCTTGGGTTCGATTTCCGAGCTTGAGCCGTTTCTGTATGGTGTTTGTATGCATGTGTAGGTTTCCATCCACAATGCAAGAACGTGGAGATTAAACCAACTGGCTGATCCAAATCAATCAGTGTGTGTGTGTGTGTGTGTGTGTGTGTGTGTGTGTGTGTGTGTGTGTGTGTGTGTGTGTGTGTGTGTTGCTCTGCAATGGCCTAAGTGTGAGGGCAGCGGTGACTCAGTGGTTCAGGCTTGCCCATCCAAAGGCTGGAGGTTCAAGTCCCAGTACCACCGAGGTGCTGCTGCGGGGCCTTGAGCAAGTAAGTCACTCTGGATAAGGTGTCTGCCATGAATGTCAATCAAATCAGAATCACAACGCTTTATTGATCCCGGAGGAAATTGTGTGTACACAGTTACTCCATATAAGTCGAGTGAGATAGTCTCAATAAAGAAACTTGGAAAATATATATACTCGTATATATATATATATATACTAGTCCTTCTCAAAAAATTAGCATATTGTGATAAAGTTCATTATTTTCTGTAATGTCCTGATAAAAATTAAACTTTCATATATTTTAGATTCATTGCACACCAACTGAAATATTTCAGGTCTTTTATTGTTTGAATACTGATGATTTTGGCATACAGCTCATGAAAACCCAAAATTCCTATCTCAATAAATTAGCATATTATGAAAAGGTAGTCTAAACGAGCTATTAACCTAATCATCTGAATCAACCAATTAACTCTAAACACCTGCAAAAGATTCCTGAGGCTTTTAAAAACTCCCAGCCTGGTTCATTACTCAAAACCGCAATCATGGGTAAGACTGCCGACCTGACTGCTGTCCAGAAGGACATCATTGACACCCTCAAGCAAGAGGGTAAGACACAGAAAGAAATCTCTGAGCGAATAGGCTGTTCCCAGAGTGCTCTATCAAGCCACCGCAGTGGGACGTCTGTGGGAAGGAAAAAGTGTGGCAGAAAACACTGCACAACCAGAAGAGGTGACCGGACCCTGAGGAAGATTGTGGAGAAGGGCCGATTCCAGACCTTGGGGGACCTGTGGAAGCAGTGGACTGGGCTACAGGTGCCGCATTCCCCAGGTCAAGCCACTTTTGAACCAGAAACAGCGGCAGAAGCGGCTGACCTGGGCTACAGAGAAGCAGCACTGGACTGTTGCTCAGTGGTCCAAAGTACTTTTTTCGGATGAAAGCAAATTTTGCATGTCATTCGGAAATCAAGGTGCCAGAGTCTGGAGGAAGACTGGGGAGAAGGAAATGCCAAAATGCCTGAAGTCCAGTGTCAAGTACCCACAGTCAGTGATGGTCTGGGGTGCCATGTCAGCTGCTGGTGTTGGTCCACTGTGTTTTATCAAGTACAGGGTCAATGCAGCTAGCTATCAGGAGATTTTGGAGCACTTCATGCTTCCATCTGCTGAAAAGCTTTATGGAGATGAAGGTTTCATTTTTCAGCACGACCTGGCACCTGCTCACAGTGCCAAAACCACTGCTAAATGGTTTACTGACCATGCTATTACTGAGCTCAATTGGCCTGCCAACTCTCCTGACCTGAAGCCCATAGAGAATCTGTGGGATATTGTGAAGAGAAAGTTGAGAGACACCAGACCCAACACTGTGGATGAGCTTAAGGCCGCTATCGAAGCATCCTGGGCCTCTGTAACACCTCAGCAGTGCCACAGGCTGATTGGCTCCATGCCACGCCGCATTGAAGCAGTCATTTCTGCAAAAGGATTCCCGACCAAGTATTGAGTGCATAACTGAACATCATTATTTGAAGGTTGACTTTTTTGTATTAAAAACACTTTTTTTTTTAATTGGTCAGATGAAATATGCTAATTTTTTGAGATAGGGATTTTGGGTTTTCATGAGCTGTATGCCAAAATCATCAGTATTAAAACAATAAAAGACCTGAAATATTTCAGTTGGTGTGCAATGAATCTAAAATACATGAAAGTTTAATTTTTATCAGGACATTACAGAAAATAATGAACTTTATCACAATATGCTAATTTTTTGAGAAGGACTAGTATATATATATATAAATATAAATATATATATATATCAATACATAGATATATATATATATTATGTGTGTGTGTGTGTGTGTGTGTGTGTGTGTGTGTGTGCATACGGTAGGCCCCACCCATTCGCGGTTCTCCGGTCACAGCCCCGCATACTTGCAGAATAGCAGCAGCCTCGGAAATTACTAGCATGTGATTCAAATTTAGCCAATGGGTGAGCACTTTTGTTTCCCCCTCCTGCTGATTGGTTGCAGATGATGTGTATGCCTCTTTTTTTCTCCTTCGCACACATGTCATTAAAGTGTTTGCTTGAATTGTGAATTCACATTTTTTTCATGTGTTTTTAATGATTATTTAAGCGCTATGATGTCACTCAAACACCCCGCATCTTCTCTCGCTTCTGGTGTGGAGCCTCAGTGCTTTATTTATTAATAAATATTATCACAGTACAAAATTGAAAAGTTTTTATTTAATCATTACTACATTTTGCTGCATTATTACTGTATTAATGAGTACGACTGAATATAGAATGTGTTTAACAAGCAGATTTTGTAATATCATACATAGGATTTTAAAACCGCATCAATTACTTGTGGATTTTCAGGATCCGTGGAAGGGGCGGAACGCAACCCCCATGAATAACTTCTGTATATACAAATATTACATATAGACTCTGTATATATAAATATATCTATATGTAAGTCCGAAATGAGAAGTTCGTAATATGTATATGAACAGGTGGAGAATGGATGAATGAATGGAGTCAGTGAGGGATGTGTCCAGTATTGTTAATATGATAAACAGTAGAATGTAAATGTAGAGCAGTGGATGTTGGTGTTATATGGACGAGTTTGTACAGTTCAGTGGCCGCAGGTACGAATGATTTTCTGTGTTGTTGATTGGTGCATTTCGGTGGTATCAGTCTCTCCCTGAACGTGCTCCTGTGACTGATCAGCAGGTTGTGAAGTGGGTGGGAGGTACATCTCAATATCGTCTTTATTTTGGACAGCATTCTCCTCCCCGACACCACCGTCAGAGAGTCCAGCTCCAACCCATCAACGCTGCCGGCCTCGCGGATCGGTTTGTTAATCTATTAGTGTGTCTGTGACCATCAGCCTGACAATGGCAAACAGTTGAAAGTGAATCATGCTTTCATCCAGTATTGGCTGCCAACACATGACCCGTGGTTTACACCCACCGTACACCAACGTGAACATCGACCGTGCACCAGCCTTCCCTTTCGAGATAACTTTTAACTTTTATATAATAGTTATATAAGGGCAGTGGTGGCCTAGTGGTATACTGCGCTGGATCGCTGATCCTAAGGTTGGGGGTTTGAGTCCCACTTTCCGCAAGGTTATCATTGCCCCTCCCCCTCCCCCACCAGTGCAGATAACTGGGTTATCAAAGGCCGGCCATGTCTCTCACTCTCTCTGGTGGGAGGTTCATGTAAAAGAACCATTGCTGACCTTCGACAAGAAGAGCTGCAAAGCCATCACAGTGTTTCTGCCCTACGATGGCCTGACGAGCCGTCCAGGGTGTACTCTGCCCTCACCCGGAGTTGGCTCGAAATTTGCACCAGCCTTCCAGCGACCCTAATTAGCATTAAGCGGTTACAGAAAATCAACTGAAAATTAATAATATATATATATTTATTTATTTATTTATTGGGCAGTGGTGGCCTGGTGGTCAAGGTGCTGGATCACTGATCCTAAGGTTAGGGGTTCAAGTCCCACTCTCCACACGTTGTCACTGTCCCCCCAGTACAGCTAACTGGGTTATCAAAGGCCGGCCATGTCTCTCACTGGCTATGGTGGGAAGTTCATGTAAAAGAACCATTGCTGACTTTTGACAAGAGGAGCTCCATAGCCGTCAGTGTGTTTTTGCTCTGCGATGGCCAGTGAGCCGTCCAGGAGGGATTCTGCTCTTGCGAAGAGAGAGCGGATACACGCGAGGGCCAGTGATGCCAGAAGCATGTCAACACACCAGTAACCAGCATATATATATATTTGTTTTGTTTATTTTGCGGACCATGTATTGTGATCTGAAGCAGACAGAAAAGTGCAAGATAAAAATCTTCACTTCAGTCCTCAATCAGAAACACACTCTGGATCAAGTATAAAGGGATAAAGTATTTCTGAATAAAGTATTTCGTCCCTCAAAAAAAAAAAAAAAAAAAAAAAAAAAAAGCAAAACCTCAGTAAGATGCATTAAGAAAAACACAAAACACATTCACTCTAATTCATGATGCGGAATCTTCAAGGTCTTGTTCCAGTAAAGCCAACTGTTTTATTATCCACAGCATGAATGTCATTTTTATATCAATGGATAAAACATGGGGTTAAGTGGATAAATAGATTTCGAAGCAGACAGAAGGGAAGTTTATACAGAGGATACGGACTAGACGGCGTTCTCTGATTTGTATATCAGTCTCGTCTTTGAAGTGGAAACCCTTCGAGACGATGCGACTGTGATATCAATCCTCAAAAGATTCTGTTAATATTGATGTATGTAAGTTCTCCACTGTTGCTTTATCATCCATATAGAGATCGCCATCACCTTTCCGGACTGACGTTCACTTGAGCCAAGAGTAACACATGAACATTCATAAGTGAGATTGACTTTACAATGAACCAAGTCTGGTCCCCCTGCGTGAACTTTAACGCAGGTGCAATTACACGCTTTCTGCTCAATATAAACACTTTCTACAAGGCTTCATGGTTGTCATGTTTAGCGCACATTATGTACCATGCTATAGATTTACCGAGAAGAAAATAAAAGTCACGCAATACTGTAAATCATGGGCGCCATTGATAGTTTACTAGGTCCACAAAGCTCCTGCTGTCCACCCCGCCTTCTCCCATAGTACAAAGCCTGCACGAATTATAGCATGTGACCGAGGTGTGTGTGTGTGTGTGTGTGTGTGTGTGTGTGTGTGTGTGTGTGTGTGTGTGTGTGTGTGTGTGTGTGTGGGGCGGGGGTTTACTTCGTAAATTAGAAAGACTCAGGGTGTCCCCCATTAGTCAGAGTTTACACGTTAAATAAAAATAAAAAAATTAACACGATAGATGGTGTTTTGGTACCGACTGAGTTACAGGTGCAATCATTTCAACTAATGTGGTGGCCTGGTGGTAGACGTGGTGGATCACTGATCCTAAGGTTGGGGGTTCAAGCCCCACTGTCAATGGGTTGTCACTGCCCCCAGTGGCGCTAACCGGCTTGTCAGAGGCTGAACCATTGCTGACTTTGACAAGAGTAGCTACATAGCCGTCAGTGTGTTTTTGCCCTGCGATGGCCTGGCGAGCCATCCAGGGTGTATTCTGCCATTGCCGGGAGTCAGCTGGGATGGGCACCAGCCTCCCCGCGACCCTAATTAGGATTAAGTGATTACAGAAAATAATGATGGATGAAATCTCAGTCGATGGGGAACCATGGACAGTTTAGTATGTACCACATGTTTGTATGTACAGCCGTGATTGGTTCAATATTCTCACTGGCTGACTCAACCCATTACCTTCTTGCTGTGAGGTGGACATGATAACCATTACGCCACCATGCCGCATTGTCTTGTATACTGATATAAAATACCAGATACATTGATTAGTGAGTATTACACTGATGTTAGCAAATTAGATTTAGCGAGGTGCAGGGGCGGGGCAGTGGGTACCATGGCCACCTCATGGCCACCTCATGGCCACCCCACAGCTGCATATGCTCTTCCGTATCCATGTACACTTCTTCTGGGATTTCTGGATTCCTGACAACTTACAACGACATGCTAACATGCGTAGACAGGATGTGCTAAATATGTGTGTGTGTGTGTGTGTGTGTGTGTGTGTGTGTGTGTGTTCGAACACGTGCTCACCTAGGTCTTACACAGGCAGAATAACTTGACAATAGACTGTGCCAGACAATTTTTACAATTTATACTGGCACACTTCTGAGAGAAGACGTGAGGGGATGGGGGGGCAATTTGACTCTGCTTTCTTGAATTGCAGGTTTTTCATCCATTGGTCATGATGAAATTTGCCATTGGTCATTTCAACTGTTGCAACTTTGAAGGCACTTGTATGTGAAGCTCACGTGATGCACAGAGTATTACCGTAGATTTTACGTGGCAACCGTGGTGCTAAAAATATTCATGAAATAGCAGCCGCCATCACATACACAGTACATGCCGACTGACATGGAGGTTTGTACTTCATGCTCCTGAGATTTACTCCCATTCATTTACGAACACATAGGCTTCTGCTTGGTGTGAACAGCAGGTGGCACTATTCTGGTTATTTATACAGTAATTAATATGTTTTACTCACTCACTCACTCATTTACTCATTTGCTGAAAGGCTTACTCCTATTAGGGTCACAGGAAGGCTGGTGCCTATCTCAGCCAACATTTGGCGAAGATGGTACTTCTTGAACTGATCATCAGGCCATTGTAGGGCAACGCACACACACGTACACACACACACACACACACACACACACACACACACACGCACAACTCCACACAGAAATGTCCGAGCCCAGGTACACCAGGACCTTTTTCCGTGAGCCCGACATGCTAATCGCTATGCCACCATTCCACCCTATTAGCCCTTAACAGTGACATAATACACATTTTCAGTCCTTTACTTTTAATTTTTGACATGAGTGGAGCAACATTCTATGATTTCTAATCCTCAAAACTCCACAGATCTTCAAGAAGCTGTATGCCTACCTCGCTAAAATGATGATTGTTAGCATATGTGCTGGAGTGTCTGTTTGGCTTCCTCCTCCCATTTATGTTCTTTCTGCCATCTGTGCTTACTCTGTCCTGATTTCTCATCTGTCTGAAAGGGGTCCTCTTTCCATTTAGTGTGATGCGAGGTGGAGCAATATTGGTGGACATTCTGCTGTGCGTTGGGCAGTGTGGGAAGGCCAGGTAATCAGACAGCCAAGCACTCCATGATGCAATAGTGTGCCAGGGAAAACAAAAAACTTGTGTTTATAGCCAGCCCAAATATCCCAGAAGAAAAATATCATGTAAACAGATCCTAACTTCATTATTTAACACTCGTCATCATACATTGAAGTAACATTGATGAGTCATCAAAGAGTAAAAATCAATACCTCTAATATCTCAACCATACCTGCTCTCACTGAATGTTTCCAGATAGGAGTGTGTTTAATGGCTCCATCCCCAAATCTCAACTTTATCAGGTGTATTTCAGAGAAGGTGGTTGTTTCTGACAGACTGTGTGGTGATCCAATTTGTAGAAAAAAGGGGATGCAATCATCTCTGCATGGTTGAACATTCCAGCACAATTCAGCCAATTCAGGTGAAATTGTGATGTTCAGAAGGCCAGCAGAGGTGCGACTCGGTACCAGATGTGTAATAAACGTGTAGCTGATTGGATATGCTTTAGTTCCAGTCGGTTCTTTCAGCGTTCCTGTTACACAGCAGTCTGGGTTCGATGATACACATTGATTTGGCATTTATCTTAGTTTTGTGAAAACTTCCAGGTAGGAACACTAGTTTTTGTGTTTTCCTTTTATATATAAATATATATATAAATATATAAATGTATATATATATATATATATATATATATATATATATATATATATATATATGTGTATATGTATATATATATATATATATATATATATATATATACATATATAAATAAATAAATAACTATATATATATATATATATATATATATATATATATATATATATATATATGTGTGTGTGTGTGTGTGTGTGTGTGTGTATATATAAAGATATTGATAAAGAGTGACTGGCGACAAAGTAGCCTAGTTGTTAGCACGTCCCCCTCATAGCCATACGTGGGGCCGGTGGTGTAGTGGTTAGGGTGCTGCGCTCATGATTGGGAGGTTGTGTGTTCAAATCCCAATTAGACCCCCACTGTGCTAAGACCCTTGGGCAAGGTCTCAACCATAAGTGTGCCTCTGTTCACCCAGCAGTATAAATGGGTACCAGTAAAAATATACTGGGAAGGTAACCTTGATGGACTAGCGTTCCATCCAGGAGGAGTTGAACTCCTGGTCGCTTCACGCTACGGAAACCGGGGATAAACACCGGCCTGATGAGTCACTATGGCTCGGGTGTAAAAAGCCCAAAGGACTTTACCTACCTTTATGTCATAGCAAGCGAAATCAGGGTTGGTTGTTTCTCTCCGGGTACTTCAGTTTCCTCCCATAGTCGAAAGACATGTACATGAGGCTGATAGGTTGCACCACATTGCCTCTTGACTGTAGATGTGAATGTGAATGGTTTTGTGTGTGTGTGTATCGCTATGGTCTGGCACACTGTTCAGGGTGTACCCTACCTTCACATATTGTGGGCTGAGATAGACCCCAGCCTTCCTGTTACTTGAAGTAGGATTAAGCGGTTCAGTGGTTCAGCAAATGAGTTGAGTTAAAGTGATGAGTGATGACGTGGTAGAATTTACTGGAACCCATACTGAGTTTTTTAAATGAATTGGTGGGAGATGTTTAATTTTTGCTCTAACCCATCGAGACCAGATGTGCGAAGGGGTCCAAATCAGAAATGGTAACGTGACCATTACTGTGGTCATGCCATTGCCATTCTAGCGGATTTTGGAGGTGGTCTGTTATAAAAATAGAGACGGAGAAAATAAGAAACATGAGCATGTGCATTGCAGATGTTGCCGCTGTCATGTCTACCAGCACGGACTGCGATGCACATGTGGCAGTCATGGGTCCCTGTACATTTCTACCTCCATGAAAATTTTCCATAGCATCTGCTCAGCTATGTTTGCCCCAAGGATGCCTTCCTTGTTGCATTGTTTCAGACAATCCAGTGAATGACCCTTTTTTTAAAAAAAAAAAAAAAAAACAAGGGTCAAACATGGTCAAACAAATATTTTAACATAGTCAAATTTTCCCTGAATGGAAGTTCAACCCTGCCGGTTCCCAAGGTATGTCCTTGGTGCTCATTTGTTCTGTTGGAAATGTGCTGAACATTTACAAGGTAAAGCTG
>CM045747.1:8643081-8655581 GCA_024760905.1 Plotosus lineatus | reverse complement strand
TATATATATATATATATATATATATATATATATATATATATATATATATATATATACAGTAAAACCTCCGCTGACTAACAGCTAAGCTCACGAACTTTTCGCCTCAAGAACATTAAATTTGCGAGCATATAGTCTCTGCTGACGAACTAGTTTTCGGCGGATCTAACCAAACCACGCGGTCGAACAGCGCCACGGTGGCGGCCACGAGAAGCTGACGCATGCTCACGGGCGTCACAGTTCGTCACCCCTTTCTTTGAGTGCGGAAGTGGTTTGTGTTTGATAGACATTTTGGACCATATTGAGTGTACTTTTGCTATTATGGGACCGAAAAAGACCCACCACAGGCGGAGATCATTGAAAAACACGAACGAGGTGTGCGTTTGTGTGACTCAGCGTCCCAGTACCAGTACGCTAAGTCTACCATTGCTCCCATCCTTAAGAACAAGGAAGCTATTAAGGGTGCGTGTGTGGCTAAGGGTGTTTCCAAACAGTAGGCGTTTCCAAACACGCCTTCCAAACAGTAAGTCCCTCCCTCCCTCCTCCTCCCACTCCATTCCATCAAGCCATCAACTACCATCACAAAGGTAAATAAAACCACTTTATTATACAGTACAGTTTATTTCTTTAATTACAATACAATAGCACATTTATTATACATAAAATAAGGTATATTTTTGTGTAGTTTTAAGGCTTATTTAGTAGAAAATTATGTTTTATGGGGACCTGGGAACGGATTATTCTCATTTTAATGGTTTCTTATGGGAAATAAATGTTCGGAGGCCGAACTTTTCGCCTTACACACACTTTCTGGGAACCAATTATGTTCGTGAGCAGAGGTATCACTGCATATATATATATATATATATATATATATATATATATATATATATATATATATATATATATATATATATATATAGATACAGTACACACACACACACACACACACACACACACACACACACACACATACTTACTGTCTATGTATTTCAATTTTGTAAGCTGCTTGATCCTAATTAGGGCAACGGGGATGTGGAGTGGGGGTGTCACCAGTCTCAACTGACTTTGGGCAATAGCAGAACATACCCTGGACAGTTCAGCAGGCCATCTCAGGGCCAACACTCACACCTAGGGTTAATTTGGGACAGCCAATTCGCCTCCTCTGCAGGAATTTCCAGAGGAAACCCACACAATCACAGCCGGGTCTTTCTGTGAGGCGGACGTGCTAACCACTTCACCACTGTGCCACCGGGGGTCTTTGTGTGTGTGTGTATGTGTGTGTATGTGTGTGTATGTGTGTGTGTGTGTGTGTGTGTGTGTGTGTGTGTGTGTGTGTGTGTGTGTGTGCGTATGCGTATGTGTGTGTATATGTGTGTGAATGTGTGTGTATATGTGTGTATGTGTGTGTATGTGTGTGTGTGTGTGTGTGTGGGTGTGTATATGTGTATATATGTGTGTGTGTGTGTGTGTGTGTGTGTGTGTCTGTGCATGCACATTTGTGTGTGTAGTGTGTGTGTGTGTGTTTTCTCTCTTATTATCACCAATGTGCTGTATGTTCAATCTGAACTTGAACAGAAATACACTGCTGGAATGTTATTTGTGAACATCGTGGGTTTTTATTTTTAAATCTGGGCAGTACGTTAGTGAAGGCCATGAGAAGGTTTCCTGTTCACCTTTGTTGAACTGGAGTAGTTTTGTGGGCGAGGGAAAGGAGACACTGATGTTCTAACTTTAATTAATTAATTTCACAGATATATGAATGTCTTCTGTAGGAAAGTGATGCGGTTCAGACTACCAGGCTCGAGGTGATGCTCACAGCTGAAGAAGTGGGTGTGTTCGAATGTGTGCGTGCTGAACTGTCTGCTGGGCTTTTATATAACATATATTATTCTCATTGGCTGTTTCAAATTACCTTTGAATATGTGAGTGTATATTGCCCCGTGATGGTCTGGTGAGCTCTTCAGGATATACCTCACCTTTCCTCAGCGTCGGTTTAGATAGGCTCCAGCCTCCTTGCTATTGATTAGGATTAAGCAGTTTGGCAAATGATTGAGAAAGAAAATAAACAAACAATATTACGTACTTACAGGGATCCCTTACTTTCCGTGGTTAATGGCTGTCGAGACACACACACACCCCCACCCCATACCCCGCCCGCGCACGCGCGACAGCCGATTTCCGCAAAGTACGATCGACCCTCCTGACTGACGTATACGTACATGGATATGTGTCTATAATATCAATAAGTACATATTCAACGCTGTAAATGTTTATAATAACAATTAAACATTTAAAAATAATACATAAGATGTAAATAAAACATAAATACGCACACACACACATACAGACATACGCGCGCGCGCACACACACACACACACACACACACACACACACACACACACACACATGCGCACCACACATAAGAATGTAAGTAGTTTTGTTGGGGAGTTTCGGGTTATTTTTTGGTTTTGTTTGTTTTTGCATAATTGGCCTTGTTTTGCATTTTCCTTAACTTTTTCCCTATTTTTCCTTCATTTTCTTATTTTTTTATTTTTCGATGAATATTTTTGAAAAGCCTGCGATGCACTCAAGCCGCAGAAACTGAAGCGCGAAGTAGCGAGGGATCACTGTATATCAGAAATGTAAATGCATCTTTTTTTTCACATTTTTCAGACCTTCAGGTCCATTTTCTGAACCGTTTATTCCTAGGTAGAGTCACGGGAAGGCCCCATCTCAGCCGACTCTGGGCGAGAGCTATGCCAAGGCTATACTTGTACTTATACTAATTCTAGAAAGACAAAAGTAAATCAACAAATAAATAAAAAATTTCAAAGTAGATTCTGAGAGTGCAAACCTCCACCAAGCCAATGAAATTACAGAAAGGACCTGCTGGGCCTGCTGTACTTTCACACACCATACCCTATTACACAATGTAAAATAAATAATAAATAAAAAAATATATATTGTATCCATAATATAATTGAAATCATCACCCGTGATGTAATTACTCGTGGGGGGGGAGGGGTGTTATACTTTTTTTCCCCTACTAACCTTCCGACAAACAAACATTCAAACAATGCAACACCTACAGAACAATAACGTCCTCAGCAGAGGAAATAAACGTCGTTTTCTTTTGAATAAGTCCAGCTGTATTCGAGGAGAAGTGTCGGAGCTGTTGTCAGTGTTGTCTGTACTGGTGGTGCTGATGGTGTTTGTGATGCTCAGGACCTGCAGCAGGTGATGGTGTCTGGACCGAACCTGAATGAAACAAGTATCGTGTCTGGTGGATACGGAGGATCTGCCGAGGGCATCATCCCCACTGGCTCCATCAAAGGTGCGTGTCGTTAAACTCCATCTCGACGGCCGTCCATTTCTGTGACGTTTCGGGCCGCGTTGCTCCGGCCACTTTCAGGCGTTTTTCCTGATCACCGGCTGCGCTGCTTTTCGTGAACGTTGACTAGTAAAGGGTTCAACTGTCATTTGAAACTTTATTTTCTGCTGAAATGCTTTTAGGACCAGCGGTACTTTTCAACCAGGAGTATTTTGAAAGAAGATGTGGAAACGCCCCTAAACCAGGTGTCTCTATACACCTTCTATATAATCTCTTCATCTTATTTCCACATCTGTCCTTCTCCAGCGTTTTCCTGCCCTTTTGTACGGGTGAAATGCACGTGGAATCTTTTATTTATTTATTTATTTATTTATGGAAGTTCTAGCTTTCTCCGTCTCTGCAGGCTGCAGACTCAGCAAAACCGACTGCATGCAAGTCTCAGATAAAAATACTAACATCAGTGTATTTTATTGCTCTTCCTGTTTTTGTTTGTTTTATTTTTAACAGTAAAAGGGTCCAAAAGTTTTGCGCGGTATTACAGACGACGTGAAAAGAGATCAGTCGACACGAGCAGAATAAATATCGGGATGGGAGAATCTCACATTCTGGGATGGATTGATTTCAGACTGTGAGATTGAGTATTATTGGTCGTGTCTGCCCTGTGTGTACGAGCTCAGGGGTCAGGGATACCCCGGAGCCTCGATACAGGGGCCCCAGCCATTTCAATAATAATAATAATAATAATAATAATAATAATAATTCTGAATAATATTTTCATTTTAGAAAAGTAAATGTAATGATCAAATGAAAACAGTGGTTTATTCTGAAGAGTTTTTCAGATGAAGACTGTCGTTGATGAAAGAATAGATGTTGATGCTCATGTGGACTTTTGGATCTTGAAGTATGTTGATGTTCTGAATCGCAGAATGAACAAAATGAATGAACTCTTTCTGCAGCAACACAGCCATGCGAACAGAACCGATTCTTCTCTTTATTCACTCACTTATTGCTCAGTCACCATTTTATCATCTCTGTTAACCGTTACCATGGTTTCTCTCTCTCTCTCTCTCTCTCTCTCTCTCTCTCTCTCTCTCTCTCTCTCTCTCTCTCTCTCTCGCTCCCATCTCTCTGTCTCCTTTTCTCTTTTAATCTCTCTTACCTTTTTCATTCACAATCATCTCTGTGTAACGCTCTCTCTCTCCCTCTCACTCTCTTTTTCTCTCTCTCTATCTCTCTCCCCCCTTTCTGTCTCCTTTTCTCTCTTAATCTCTTACCTTTTTCGTTCTCTATCTTCTCTCTGTCTCTCTCTCTCTCTGTCTCTCTCTTTCTCTCTATCTCTCCCCCCTTTTTGTCTCCTTTTCTCTCTTAATCTCTCTTACTTTTTTCGTTCTCTATCTTCTCTCTGTCTCTCTCTCTCTCTCTCGCTCTCTCTCTGTCTGTCTGTCTGTCTCTCTCCCTCTCTCTCTCTCTCTCTCTCCTGTTCCCACTCTTTCTCTCCCCTTTCTCTCTCTCTCTCTCTCTCTCTCTCTCTCTCTCTCTCTCTCTCTCTCTCTCTCTCTCCCACCAATTGTTCTTGTCCGCCTCACTGAACTCGCCTCATTCTGTCTTCTCTCACTTTATTCGAGATGAGCGCAGCACTTACACTCTGAATATTAATCAGCTCCCGCTCTTGATGTGTATCGTTGGGTTTTTTTCAGAAACTCGTGGCTCATCTCACCTGCATGTGTTTCATCTAATCTCTCTATCTGATGATTAATGATTAAAACCTGTCCGATCTCATCTTTATTCTCCATTCATGCCCACTCATTTCAGACCTTCGCCCCAAATCTAGGGACTTTCCACCCAGTCGTTCAGCCGCCTCGCGGATATCATGCCAGCCGGATCATTACTCAGGTATCCCAGTGATCCTGCCGTCATTTCTATCATTTCATGTCTGTTCAGTCATCAGCATTATGACTCCATCATGAAACCTTCAGAATGTTTTGATTAAATCAGCAGGTTAATGATCCCGATATTTCAGCAGTGATTTTTCCTTTTCATTTCTTCTAGCTCCCAGCATGCATCACAGTCAGAGTAACCCAAGCATGATGTCTGAGGAGGCCACACGTGGGATTGCAGTGGAGAAATTTGATAGTGTGAAGAAATGGAGCATCAATACTTATAAGGTGTGCAATACAAACACTTTAAATATAAATAAGTAAGTTAGTAAACGAACAAGACAGATGGATAGACAGACAGATGGATAGACAGACAGATGGATAGGCAGACAGATGGATAGACAGACAGGTATACGGATAGACAGATAGAGGGATAGACAGACGGATAGACAGACGGATAGACAGATGGGCAGATGGATAGACAGACAAATGGATAGACAGACAGATGGATAGACAGATGGACAGACGAATGGACGGAAAGATAGACGGACAGATAGACGGACGGACAGATAGACGGACGGACAGATAGATAGATAGATAGATAGATAGATAGATAGATAGATAGATAGATAGATATTTGGATTCATGGATTGAAAGATAGATGAGTAGATGGATAAATAGATGAATGATGGAATGATAGACATAAATTGATAGATATAGATGGATGAATTGATAAATATATAGATAAAGATATGGATGGATTGATTGATAGAAGGATAGATAGATTCACAATAAAACTTCGTAAAACGTCTCACTTTCCACTTTAATATATTTTCTATTTCCTGAAATAATTTTAGCGCGTTCTGAATTTGATTGCAGTGACACACCTCAAAAAAGTTGAGATGGGGCCACCAAAGTAAGCAGTACTTAAAGAAACAGCTGGGAGTTGGGTATGAAATGAGTGTCTGTGTAAAGGTTTACTGATCTGATCGTGAAAAAAAAAAATCCAAATAATTTTATTACCCATAAAAATCGGAAGACTTTAAATATCTCATCATCTACAGTACATAACATCGTGAGTGTATTCAAGAGCCTGCACAAATTTGTGCAACGGACCAACATTTAGTCACCAAAAACATCACACAAGTGACCAATAAAAGAAATTTAAGCCTGGTACAGGTACTACGCGCCCCACATGTAAAACTCGATTGCATAACAGGAACATTTGCCTGCAAAAGTAGAGAATGTGAAAAAGGGAGAAATATTTCATGGCGATTGAAATACAGTACTGTGTATAATATTATTAGTATCTTATGATTCCAATGGTGATACATTTATATATTAGTTTAATTATGAAACTGGTACATTTCCAACTACCCAACTTCAAACATGAATAAATATTTCCATGTCCAAATTTATTTGTTAATCAATGCATAAAAATCTTTAGTACGTGCCTGCGTGATAATATCATATCAAAATACATACATATGGTGAGCACAGTTTCAAAAATAATTCAAATACATCCTAGTTTACACCTTTTTCATGCTCAGTTTTGTGAAAGAGAAAGACCTCGTTATTTTCGTGTCCCACTGAACCTCTGATAAGGTCTCCACAAGTCCAATAACCACATGAATGCGAGCACAGGTGCCGCACCATGAACCACAGAATTTACATGTGCGTAAAACCATTGTTCAATAAAGCATCAGATTTAAAACGGGGTGGACGATATACATAACGTTTCCTGTCCATGTTACACGGTGGATCTTGTGCTCCCACCAATCACTGCTAGATGGACATTTATTGACTTTAAATAATAAAGAAAAGTTGAACATGTGAAGTTCCATCAATCAGCTCAGTGTCACTAATTGCACGAATATAATCTAAAGATATTATTAATGAATAGAAGCTGTTCATTCTGTCCATGTTAATGACTTTTTGAGTCTCCGACTGATAATTTAATGGCGCGCCTTCTCCAAGGAATATAATCCTGCATCCACCAGGATTTACTGTATATTGGCCTCATACATTAAAAATGGGAAAAACTTTTTTTTTTTTAAATCTGCAGAAAATATAAAAGGTCAGTGTCACGCCCTGAAATTAAGTGATCAGAGACTATAAAATAGGAACTAAAACAACTAGTAGGAACTAATAAATAGGAACTAAAGCTTCACAGAGCAGGTGAATGCACAACAATGTAAATGATATGTAAATGACTTTCTGGTGAGTAATGCCTAACCTACATGATCGCTTGAATTGCTGTGCAAGTCTCTCTCTCTCTCTCTCTCTCTCTCTCTCTCTGCCCCTAATTCTTTTCTTCAATCAGTGCACGAAGCAGATGTTCTCTGAGCGGTTTGGTCGCGGCACGCGGACTGTAGACTTGGAGCTCGAGGCTCAGATTGATGTGCTGCGTGAAACCAAGCAGAAATATGAGCACATCCTGAGACTGACGCAGGCACTCACCACCCACTTCTACAACGTTGTACAGACGCAGCAGGCGATGGGGGACACGTTTGCTGACCTGAGCCAGAAATCTCCAGAGCTGCAGGTAACCTCAACCTGCTCCTGTTGTCTCAGAGATATTACCTTGGAGAGTTTGTTCTACGGTATACAACACTAAAGAATAGAAGTGATAATGACGCTTTACATTAATTTATGATGCGTAGCTTCACTATTCCTGGACAAATCTGATAGTAATGCATGATTAGCGATAACCTCTACTGGTCTCTATTACATTTATGATGCTTAATAACTCGCTGTTTACAGCAGCCTGGTGTAGAGCTGTGAACTAATGTACCGTAAAAGTAATAATAATACACCAATTTATAGCTTAACAAAGTGGGTGGGGCTTATCTTGGCTGACACTTGCATGCAGTTTATGCTCACCAATCAGAAGGCTGATTCGATAGATTGACAGAAAACATTCTGAACACGGTCTTTAAAGGAAATCGGTCACTTAAATCTTGCTAGGACACCGAACGCATCAAACCACGCCTTAGTTAACCAGAGTACACATTTATCAGGCTGAACTACATCTGCAGACGTCCGTAGGTCCTGCAGGAACCACCGACCGCTCATACGAGATGCCTGTAGTAATGACACATAAGAATCCATATCAATATTCTCATTTTAATTCTTATGTGGCATTACTGCCCCAAGGTCAGGCTCCCTTTCCATATATGGTAAAGGACTCTGGCACACGCCTTTTCATTGTATCTTAAAGGGAAACACCCATTTAGTTAAAAAGAATGTTGTCAATATGGACAGGTTAAGGCACCCGAGTCTTAAAAACCTTGAAGGATACTTTTTATGCAATTTGTTGGTTGAGGTTTGTTTAATTTCAACTGATGGTGTAGAGATTAGCACATCCATCTCGCAACAAGAAAGTCATGGGTTCGAGTCCCAGGTTGGGTTTCTGCCCACCGTCCAAAGACGTGCGCATTAGGCTAATTGCCTGTTCGAAAGTTCCCCTTGGTGAGAGTGTGAATGTGAATGGTTGGCCTAGGATGGTCTCGCGAGGTGTACTGGGTGTGTCCTGCCTTTTCCCAGTATCGTCTGAGACAGGTTCCAGCCTCCATGCGATCCTAGTAGGACGAAGCGGTTCGGCGAAGTGAATGAGCGAGTGTTCGAAACATTCTGGCGGTGTGAGAGTGACTGTGTGGACAGTTGTGTTCATTTCTTCATGAACAGTGTAGCAGGAAGTACTTGAATGTGATGATGCACCAGACATTTTAACACCATTACAAATTCGGGTGTGTTGTGCAGCAGTTCTCCAGATTAATTTACTTCTTTCAAGAGTTTTATACATCGCCCTTGGGGTAAGGCTGCACAGGATAGGTCGGTCCAAAGAAAGCCATACATGCAATTCACATGGGATCGAGCAATTCAGGTGTGGTCATCAGAAGAGGCGTGGCTATCGAGAATGTTCATCTGCTCATCCGCAGGCATTCACGCCTTTGTTTATAAAAATAAATAAATGCATAAAAATAAAAGGGAACAAATAAAGTTTGTCTAGTTTTACCCAACAAACTGTGCAACAAAATGCAAATGTTACCTTTATATATTTGTGTGTATTTAGTATGAGCTGTATTGTTTCTCTTGACTCTGAAAACTTCAGATACAGGCAGGAAGTGCTTTTATGATTTGTTTAGCTCTTTAGTGGTATTAGTTAAATTTAGTGTGTAATAAGGGTAATATTAAACCACATGGCAATGTTCCACAGGACGAGTTTGGCTACAATGCAGAGACACAAAAGCTGCTGTGTAAGAACGGCGAGACGCTTCTGGGTGCAGTTAACTTCTTCGTGTCGAGCGTCAACACATTGGTTAACAAAACCATGGAGGACACACTGATGACCATCAAGATGTTCGAGAATGCAAGGTACAAAGAATTTAATATCAGACCAAAGCAATAAGGTTTATGAATATTCATTTTGCACAGTTTTGCATATTTTTTTTAATTACTGAAGTTTGAGTGTTTTAATCAGGAATGAGAAAGAGTGTTAACAATGTCTGTCTGTCTGTCTTTCTCTCTCTCTCTCTCTCTCTCTCTCTCTCTCTCTCTCTCTCTGTCTATATATATGTATATATACATACAGTGGAACCTTGACTTACAAATTTAATCCGTTCCAAGGGCAAGCTCATAAGTCGAAAAGTTTGTCAGATAAAACAAAACTTCCATAGGAAATAACAGAAATCCAACGAAGCCGTTCGAACCTCCTCTTTTTTGCCATACTGTACTAGAATTAAGTGTAATTGCGCCTCCACTACAGTAGTTGGCAGCAGTGCTCTCATTGTTGTGCTATGATGTCGAGCAAAACATCGAGCAAACGATATGAAGTACATTCAGCATTATTTATAGTCGCACGCTTGGGAGGGCATGAAAATGTTTTTTTCTTCCTATAGGGGAGTCACAGAAAATAATTGAGAAGCACTACACAAGGCATCTTGTGCTGAGGAATACACACGAAAGAATACGCAGCGAATTGGCCTGGAAAAGCCATTTCACCAACAGAGCCCATAAATCGAAATTTTGCTGGTTGGATGTGGCAGATTTTTGGTGGGATCGAAGCTCATATCATGGAAAATTCGCTATAAAAGACACTCGTAAGTCAAGGTATCGCTGTATAATATATTGCGTTAATGGAATGCCTAAAGTTTGTTTGTGTGTTTAGGTTGGCGTATGATGCCTACAGGACAGATCTAGAAGAAATGAGTGCTGGCCCACGTGATGCCGCTACTATGGTACGTATCGAACTTGCCCAGCAGGAGTACCAGATTCACCGAGACAAGTATGAGCGTCTGCGCAGTGATGTCACCATCAAGCTCAAATTCCTGGAGGAGAATAAGGTACATTTCATTTAATTATTGCTTTAATTGGGATGGCACAGTGGCGTAATTTTAGTACATTCACCGCACAGCAAGAAGCTCCTTGGTTTGAGTCCCAGGGTCGGACAGGGCGTTTTTGTGTGGAGTTCTTGCTCTGCTTGTGTGGGTTTCCTACTGGTACAGGTCCGCTTTCACGGTCCAAAGGGTACCTAAGAGTAATTCACACTCTCAAATTGCCCCTCCGTCTGACTGTTAGTGCTTAATAGCTGTGTGCGCGTGTGTGTGCGCGTGTGTGTGTGTGTGTGTGTGTGTGTGTGTGTGTATGTGTGTGTACCCCACCTCTGCCCAATGTCAGCTGATATGGGCCAACCCTCCCTGCGACCTTAATACGACCAAGCGGTTTGAGAAGTAGTCATTCATTCACTCATTTTCTGAACTGCTTAATCCTAATTAGGGTCACGGGGAGGCTGATGCCCATCTCAGCCGACTCCAGGCGAAGGCAGGGTACATCCTCGACCACTCGCCAGGCCATCACAGACCAGGAACTGCTGCATTATAATAACATGTTCCTTTGGATTCCTGTGTATAAACGGAGACATATACAGCATTTAAAATAATAATTACGAGAAAAATGTGTCACATGTTTAGGGCGGTTTAATGCTAATTTATTCATTTATGAACATCAGAGCAATATGGTGGCCGGTCAAAAAAACACTGTAAATGCGGTCCTGAAAGCCGTTGCCCCAGATATCGAGGTTAAATTGTCCCTAACATATCTCTGCCACCCAAGACATATTCCCACAGAAATTGCTGAGGGTGTCCTGACTGCCTGTGTAGTTTGAACTAATGAGTAAATAAGTCCCAAAATTAATTTTATTAGTAAGGTTTATTTAGTATTAATTTATAATGACCTTGTTTTGAATTCATTTGACCTGCAGGTAAAGGTGATGCACAAGCAGCTCCTCCTCTTCCACAATGCCATCTCGGCGTATTTCGCCGGCAACCAACAGCAGCTTGAACAGACTCTCAGGCAATTCAACGTGAAGTTGAAGCGGCCCGGCTCGGACAGACCATCGTGGCTGGAGGAACAGTAATAAACCAGCAGATCCAGTTAATCTCAGCCGCAAGACACTCAGACAAATGGTTGGAAGATGGCGTGATGTATGGCGTGATGTGCTGGAGGATGTGTTTGATTGGATGAGGGGATTAAATGTTCCTATGATGAAAGCCGTAGTTTGTTCAGAGGAGATATTATTATGAATAAGAACGAATCTCATGCCTTTTGTTGTTGTATTGGATTTATTTTGTCATGCAAGTAAAGTGACGCATAATCCCATTTTTTATTTTATTTTATTTTTGGCTTATATAATTCACATGGGAGATATTCAATAACGGTTATTTTCATGATTTTGAATATCGTGTGGCCTGTTGAGTTGGATTTACATTTTATCTTTATTCAGAGATCACACCGCTGTTCAGACGATACGCCCAATATTGAGCAAATGTCCATTTTAAGCCAATGTTTCTTGCAGAGTATCGGCTCAGATCGGAAGCCGTATTAAGTCGGTCTCCGCTCTCCACGCTGAGTTCAACTTTCAAAATCAGATCTACAACGCTATCAATTAATGAAATGCATTATCCATTTAAAGACAATTCCATGCTGTTGCCGGTGGCACAGTGGCATAGTAGTTGGCACATCCACCTCACAGCAAGATAATCCTGGATTGGCGTCCTGGTCTCAACAATGTTCTGGTCACCATGTGCTTGTGTGGGTTTCCTCTGGGCACTCCGGTTTCCTTCCAATGTTCGAAAGTATGCACATTAGATGAATTTCTTTGGCTACTTTTTTTAATTGCCCTCAAGTGTGACTACAAATGGCTAAGTATGTGTTGGCCCAGCAATGGTCGGGCAAAGTGTTACGGGTACTCTGTCTTCGCTCATATTCAGCTGAGACAGGCTCCAGCTTT
>CM045747.1:8520581-8640581 GCA_024760905.1 Plotosus lineatus | reverse complement strand
CTCCCATTCTTTGTGACTGGCCTGTTCACCCTGTGATATTCTATACTCAGATTAAAATGAGGGGTTTGATGGGGAGCACGATCTTCGATCTAAAGGCTACGTAATAGCATGGCTGGGTTTGGAATTCATCTTCACTAATCGTGGCTTGCAAGTCAGATAACATTCCTCTCATGTTGCACCACATTAACTGAAGGGATTTACCAAAGAAAAAAAAGAAAAAAAAAAAAAATGGACATGGGCATTAGTCAAAAAATCCAGTCGGCACATTATGACGCATAGACAGCCGTCTCAACTGTCAACGACCCAGACATTTACAATGATGAACAAATCATTTACAATGATGAACAAATTTGACAACAGTCGGAAAAAAAAAAAAAAAAAAAAAAATATATATATATATATATATATATATATATATATATATATATATTTTTTTTTTTTTTTTTTTTTTTTCAAAGAAATTGAATGAATTCAGAGAAGTTGTGGCCTGGTGGTAAAAGGTGCTGGATTACTGATCCTAAGGTTGTGGGTTCAAGTCCCACTATCAAGAGGTCGCTGTGGCGACTCCCGGGTAAAAGGGGAAAAAGCCGAAAGGAAGACAGACAGACTAGATATATATATATATATATATATATATATATATATATATATATATATATATATATATATATATAAAAACAACCCTGAACCCTGGAACAAAATGGCGCCAACTGATCAGTACAAGTTCTTCTCCGTGAACATGGACTACTCCAAACTCAAGAAGAATCGTCCAGACTTCTAAATCCTCTGTTGTCACAACCCCCCCCCCCCCCCGTGCAGCTAACTGGGTTACCAAAGACCGGCAGCCATGTCTCTCACTGTCTATGGTGGGAGGTTCATATAAAAGAAGAACCATTGCTGACTTTCATCAAGAGGAGCTGCATCGCCATCAGCATGTTTCTGCCCTGACAAGCTGTCCAGGGTGTACTAACCTTTTGCCCAGAGTCGGCTGATATGGGCACCAGACTGTCCACAACCCTAATTAGGATTAAAAGTCTGTTGGGGTTTTAAACCCGAGCCTAGTGGCTCATCAGGTTGGTGCTTATTCCCAGTTTCTGTAGCGTGAAGCAACCAGGAGTTGAACTCCTCCTGGATGGGACGCTAGTCCATCGCGGGTTACCTTCCCAGTATATTTTTACTGGTAACCATTTATACTGCTGGGTGAACAGAGGCACACTTGTGGTCGAGACCTTGCCCAGGGGTCTTAGCACAGTGAGGGTCTCAGTGGGATACGAACTCACAACCTCCCAATCATGAGCGCAGCACCCGAACCATTCCACCACCGGCCCCAATTAGGATTAAACGGTTCAGAAAATGAATTAATTAATTTACTCGTGGTACGATTGAATAGTTGTAATACATATTCTCCACAATAAGAAGGTCATGGGTTCAAGTCCGAGACTCGGTGAAGGCATTTCTTTGTGTGTTATGCATGTTCTCTTTGTGCTTGCCTGGGTTTCCTCCAACAGTCCAACTTCTTCTTCTTCTTTTCCTTTCGGCTGTTCCCTTTCAGGGCTCACCACAGTGAATCATCTGCCTCCATCCTCATGGGAGTCGTATCAATGATTCGCATATTTGATTGGGCATCGGATTTTTATGTCGGATGCCCTTCCTGACACAACCCTTTTAGCAAGGGACAGAAACACGCTGACGGCTTTACAGAGCCTCTTGTCGAAAGTCAGCAATGGTTCTTTTACATGCCTCTCACCATAGACAGTGACAGACATGGCCGGCCTTTGATAACCCAGTTAGCTGCATTGTGGGGGACAGTGACAACCTTGTGGAGAGTGGGACTCGAACCACCAACCATAGGATCGGTGATCCAGCACCTTTTACCACCAGGCCACCACTTCCCTATGCACATTAAGCTAACTGGCTATTCTGAATTACCCCATGGTGTGAGTACGGGAGAGAGAAAGTGTTGTTGTTGTTGTTGTTGTTGTTGTTGTTGTTTTGCGATAAAATAGAATCAGTTGAGATCGGCTTCTTTGTAACCCAAATACAATGAAACAGTCCATAATTTAACCAAATTTACTAACACACACACACACACACACACACACGCGCGCGCGCACACACACACACACACACACACACACACAAAATATTTATGCAAAAATTCAATTTGATGGAATAAACATAGCTGCAATGCTCACGCGTCTCAATGCTTGGTCCCAGTGTTGGTACCCATGTTTACCAATCTTCCCAGATGTTTACTAATGTATGTATGTTTACAGATGTTTCATGTGAACATGCTGAAAACCTCTTGATGATTGGAAACATCTGTAAAGATCAGACCAACATTACCTTCCTTCATTCTCATTTTGTGATGAAGGGTCACAAATGAATGTGACTCAGGATAATGATTACATTCGACCTAATAACCATAAACTGGATATCACAACACAATGACGATTCCGTTACAGTTAAAAGCATTACCTCATCGTTTAGTGTTGTTGTACGACCTTTACAATGATTCTTTCAGATTAAAAAAAAAAGAAAGGTTTCAACCAGCAGATGTCAGTAATTTGATAGTTGACATGTTCTCAGTGATATTTCTGTGTATTAAACCCTTCTCTATAAAACACAGACAAATTTATTTAAAGGAATTTAGAGCACAGTGTCGTGTCCGGTACCGACAGATATGGGTACGATTCAGTCTTTGTTTATTATCTGATGGGGTCAATGCAACACAGTGAAAAAAATACACTTTTTTTTTTTTTCTTTTCAGTTCAGACTTCTTTATTTTACTTCCATGTGTGTGTATGAGAGGGAGGAACTGGGTGTGAGAAGTTCAGGTGAGTACATTGCAACACACACACACACACACACACACACACACACACACACACACACACACACACACACACACACACACACACCTCATTCAGTCTAAAGGGAGACTTCAAAAAGTCAAAGCTTCTCTGCCATGAACGTCTGTTTTTTTTACATTTCAAAAGGATTAAATCTTTTTTAAAAATTTCTGCTTTCACTCTACACGTTTAAACTGGTAAGTCATTTTCCTTTTTGCAAAATTACACTTAAAAAAAAATACTGTATTCATGAAAAGATGAACAGATCAGGAGTTTATAATACAGTAGTTTGCATTTGATATTTATATTAATTCAGGTTCTTAGGGCAGTGGTGTCCTGGTGGGAAAGGACGCTGAATCACTGATCCTAAGGTTGGGGGTTCGAGTCCCACTCTCCGCAAGGTTGTCACTGCACCCCCCCCCCACCCACCACCCACCCCCACCCCCCACCCCCGATGCAGCAAACTGGGTTATCAAGGCCGGCCATGTCTCTCACTGCCTATGGTGTGAGGTTCATGTAAAAGAACCATCGCAGACTTTTGTAAAGAGTAGCTGCATAGTCGTTAGCGTGTTTCTGTCCCTTTGCTAAAAGGTTGTGTCAGGAAGGGCATCCGACGTAAAAACCTACGCCAAATCGAATACTCGAATCATTAATATGACTTCCATCATGACGGAGGCAGATGATTCGCTGTGGCGACCCCTGAGAAAAAGAATAAGCCAAACGGAAAAGAAAAAGAAGAAGAAGATTAAGTCACGTTCTTGTAGTGACGCGTCTCCCGCCCACTGTTGGACTAATGCTCCAGTGTTTGATGTGTAATGTTCAGTGTTGACTTAACACACCAGGTGTTCCATTTCCTTATATAATGCTCACGGTACTGAATGTTCTGCCATTTATGCCACAGTTTTATATTCCATATGTATTTTTTTTAAAACGCTAAATTTGCTTGTATTGACCTGCTAAATATACACCCACTGGGTTCTGAGTGTGTTCATCATACGGAGAAATGCATCTCTTCACCAGAAGTTGTTTTCTCCCAACAGCTTTCAAATACACAGGTAGTTTCCTCCAGTAATTGGACGGCTGGGCCCTTTCAAAGGAAATGGATGTTCATCGATAGCACCTTTATCACATAAGCCATGGCTGACCCACCACCGCCACCGCCACCACCACCACCACCACCACCACCACCACCACCACCACCGCCGCCGCCTCCTCCTCCTCCTCCTCCTCCAGCACCCCCTGGACTATTTCCAGGGGGGAAGCTGCTCTCTCGTGGCTCAAGAGCAGGTTCCAAGATGAGGAACTTTAACTGGGAGGCCATACCTCAGGACACAGTACTGGGCAAACACAACATCTGGACAGCAGAGAAGAAGAGGGAGTATAAGCTCGATACACAGCGGATGGAAGAACTGTTTAGCCGCAATGATCAGACTGATGGACAGATTCAGGCATCCAAACGAAGAAGTGTAAGAGGCATGCCAGGCAACACCCAAGGACTTGAAAAGGTCAGTGATTTTTTTTTCCCTTCTTCTTCTTCTTCTTCTTCTTCTACTCTTCTTCTTCTTCTTCTTCTTCTTCGTATTTTTCTCATTTGTGTTGTCTTTTTTTTTTCTTTTTTGCCGTATCTTGGACAGAACCATGTTTGAGATTCATTCATTCATTTCTTCACCCACAGCACCACAGAAACAATCCTGTTTTTTTTTTTTTTTTTTTTTTTTTTTTGTGCAATTCAATGGAATTTTCTATCTAGCACTAGCTTGTTAGTTATGTTAGATCACATGCTCATCACTTTCTGGCCTTTAATGGTTGTACAGTGATCCCTCGCTACTTTGCACAGCAGTTCCTGCGGCTTCAGTGCATCAGGGGTTTTTCAAAAATATTTATCGATTAAATTATCAATTAAGTAAAAATTTAAAGTAAAAATAGGTGAAAGTTAAGGAAAATGCCGCAAAGCAAGGTAAATTATGCAAAAAAACTCCAAACAAACAAACAACCAAACAAAAACAAAAAAAACCCAAAACCCCCCAACAGAACTACTTACATTTTTATGTGAGGTGTGCATCTGCGTGCGTGCGTGCGCGTCTGTATGTGTGTGTATTTATATTTTATTTACATTTTATGCATTATTTTTGAATGCTTAATTGTTGTTATTAGCATTGATAGTGTTGAATATGTATTTATTGATATTATATGCACATATTGGTGTACATATACTGTTCATCAGTCAGGGGAGTCGATCCTACTTCGCAGAAATTCGGCGTTTGCGGAGGGGCTCGGTCCCCATTAATTGTGAAAAGTGAGGGTTCACTGTATTAATTTTAGTAGAGGACATTTTGCTATTTTGCAGATGCGCTAATTCGGCGCAACTTACGTTAATCACTTTTATCCACCTGAGGTAAACTTAGAAGCTCGACAGTACTTGAACCCCTGACATTTGGATCAGTAAGCCAGTCTTAACCATTTAGCCACCACTGTCCACTGCCCAGAATGTTTTGTTGGTTTAATATCTTTCAAGACTATTCAAAAAAATGTAGTTTAGATAAGAGTGCTATTGTTAGCACAGCCGTCCGTTAGAACAGCGTAGCTTATTTTGCCGGATTAAAACGTGAAACCCAGATACCAGAGGAAACGTGTTACATAAACGTACATTGTACACATTATCAGTCATGACATGGCAGTGTTTGCAAAAAAAGATAAAGATAAAAATTTCCCCTCAAGGTAAACTGTGCTTCATGATCATGTGAACTTTTTCGGTTTTGTTTGTTCATTTAATGGAGTCAGATTTTGTAGCCAGAAAGTTTAGTTTTATCATTGATATTTAACTGTAGTTAAGTGTGTTCCATTCATTCATTCATTCATTTTCTGAACCTAATTAGGGTCGAGGGGAGGTTGGTTCCCTTCAGTGTCCGAGTATCATGATCATCATGTTTTCCCAGTGGGCATGAGATTGGCCATTGGGGGACATCTGCACCAGGAAGCGCTATTGGAACACTTGTTCTGGTGTCAGCATCATTGCAGTTTTTGTAGCTTGTTGGCCATCAAAGTATAACAATTTATCCAGCAACCAATAATAGGATTAGCCGGATGGATAATAAATGACTGTTAAAATTCAGTAATGAATAATAATAATAATAATAATAATAATAATAATAATAATAATAATAATAATAATAATAGGGTGGCACAGTGGTGTGGTGATTAGCATGTCCATCTCACAGCAAGAAGGTTCTGGGTTTGAGTCCTGGCTCGGACGCTTCTGTGTAGAGTTTGCATGTTCTCCCCATGCTTGTGTGGGTTTCCTCCAGGTGCTCTGGTTTCCTCCCACAGTCCAAAAACATGCACAGCAGGCTAACTGGCTGTTCCAAATCGCACATAGGTGTAAATGTTTGTGTGAGTGTTGGCCCTGCGATGGCCTGGTGAGCTGTCCAGGGTGTCTTTTCCTGTCGTCTGAGATAGGGACCAGCATCCCTATGACCCTAATTAGGATTAAACTGTTCAGAAAATGAATTAATGGATAATAATAATACTCCGACGACTACTACTACTACTACTACTAATAATAATAATAATAATAATAGTAATAATAATAATAATAATGAAAGAAGAAGCAATGGGCATTGGTGTTCTGGTGGTAAGGTGCTGGATCACTGATCCCAAAGTGGGATCAAGCCCCACATTCACCAGGTTGTCACCTTTGTCCCACCTTGAAGCTAACTGGGTTATCAAAAACCGGCCATGTCTCTCACTGTCCATGATGTGACGCTCGTGTAAAAGAACCATGGCTGACATTCATCAAATGTAGGCTGCATAGCCATCAGCGTGTTTCTGCCCTGTGATGGCCTGGTGAGCCATCCAGGGTGTTCTCTGCCCTCGTTCAGAGTCGACTGAGATGGACGCCAGCCTTCCTGTGACCCTAATTAGGATTAAGCAGTTCAAAATATGAATGCGTTTATAATAAAAGAAACTTCTTTTTCTTTTCCTTTTGGCTGCTCCCTTCAGGGGTCGCCACAGCGAATCATCTGTCTCCATCTCACCCTGTCCTCTGCATGTACTGCTCTTACGCCAGCTACTTTCATGTCTTCCTTCACCACATCCATAAATCTTCTCTTTGGTCTTCCTCTAGGTCTTCTGCCTGGTAGTTCCAACCTCAGCATCCTACTACCAATATACTCACTATCCCTCCTCTGAACATGTCCAAACCATCTCAGTCTAGCCTGTCTGACTTTGTCTCCAAAACCTCTTACATGTGCTGTCCCTCTGATGGACTCATTCCTGATCCTATCCATCCTCGTTACTCTCAAAGAGAACCTCAACATTTTCATCTCTGCTACCTCCAGCTCTGACTCCTGTCTTTTCCCCAGGGCCACTGTCTCTAAACCATACAACATCGCTGGCCTCAACACCGTCTTCTACATTTTCCCTTCATTCTTGCCGATACCTTCCTATCACACATCACACCGGACACTTTTCTCCAACCATTCCAACCTGCCTGCACACACTTCTTTACCTCTTTTCCACACTATCCATTGCTCTGGATTGTTGAGCCCAAGCATGTAGTTAAAATCCTCCACCTTCTTTATCTCTGCTCCCTGTAACCTCACCGTTCCTCTTGGGTCCTTCTCATTCACACACATGTATTCTGTCTTACTGAGGCTAACCTTCATTCCTCTCCTTTCCAGGGCATACCTCCACCTACCGAGATTTTCCTCCACTTGTTCTCTGCTCTTGCCACAGATGACAACATCATCTGCAAACATCATAGTCCATGGGGAATCTTGTGTAACTTCGTCTGTCATCCTGTCCATCATCATAGCAAACAAGAAGGGGCTCAGAGCTGACCATTGATGCAGTCCCACCTTCACCTTGAACTCTTCTTTCACACCGACAGCACACCTCACCACTATCACTATCTCTCATACATGTCCTGCACCACTCTAACATACTTCTCTGCCACTCCAGACTTCCTCATGCAATACCACAGTTCCTCTCTCAGCACCCTGTCATACGCTTTCTCCAGATCCATGAAGGCACAATGCAGCTCCCTCAGACCTTCCCTATACTTCTGTATTAACATCCTCAAATCAAACACTGCATCTGTGGTGCTTTCTTGGCATGAAACCAATCTGTTGTTCACAGATGCTGACCTCTGTCCTTAGTCTCGCTTCCGCTATTCTTTCCCATAACTTCATCGTATGGCTCATCAAATTTATCCCTCTGTAGTTGCCACAACTCTGCGCATCTCCCTTGTTCTTAAAAATGGGAACCAACACACCTCTCCAGCATCCTCTCACTCTCCAAGTCTTTGTTGAATGTTCTTGTCAGAAAATCTACTGCTACCTCTCACTTTCATAGCTCCACCGGTATGTCATCAGGACCAACTGCCTTTCCACTCTTCATCCTCCTCAATAATAAAATAAACATTTTCTAAAATTCAAAATGTTCCCAGCGTGATTCTCATTGATCTTGATGTACAGATGGTTTTCTGACTGCAATCCGTTTTGATGCATGATGATGTAATCACGTTGTTGCTAGGATATCGCGTTGTTCTCAAGGCACTCTGGTTCAAAGCATTTCTGCTTTGTGTATTTCATCTGGACAAAACAACCGCTACAATTTAAAACGGATTGATTCTGTTTCGCATTACCCAGGATATGACATTTGTGTTTATATTTAGGTTGTGTGCTCACGTATGTTTTTGTCTGTCTGTTAGTGGAGGGACGTTCCTCCTGTTTGCACAAGGCGGATCATTGCCTTTTTAGTGTACAGCAATACCATAGTGTCGTCAAGTAGATCTTATTATTTGTCGTTAATAATAGTGAGCTATGTGACTCCTGAATGAGTGACAATGAAGACGGGGCGTGCTACAGATCAGCCAACATTTACCACTCGGATGGGCGGAGTTTCATATCTTTCCAGAGTGCATAATGATTGTTGTTTAAAGAGCAGTTCTGTCAAAGTTAATCACGGTCACAAGTCAGTAATCAATAACAGTGATGACATTCTTTGTGTGTGTGCGTGTGTGCGTGTGTGTGTGTGTTTCTTCCAGGTTTCAATCCTTGATTCCAAGAAGAACATGAACATCAGCATTTTTCTCAAGCAGTTCAGGCGGTGAGTTCACCTGGAAACGGGAACCACAGCACACGAACACACAAACACTATTTTCTGTACAAAATCACAAACCCAGTTGCTCGGGAGTCACACCCATGAAGCACTGCATGTCCCTGCACGCCAACTATTTCGCTACAGGCTACCTCTTCCACTAAAAGCTGCATGTTTCCTGTACAGCAGGAGTGCTGTGATAAGACTGGGTCTATCAGGACTATCAGATTTCTCCTGACTCATAAATTACATCAGAGCAGCGCAAGATGAACAGGTCAATGTGCCGCTTCCAGAAGTTTCTTATCTGACCCGCATTTTTTTTAAATAAGATGTACTTACACAGATCAATAATGCAGCTCCAACCCCCCCTCCCAACAACAACAACAACAAAAAAAGCATCTGTCCAGAGTTTTAGATGAAAAAAAAGAATAATGAACAGATATCAGTTATTACGAAGGTTGGAGTTCAGTATAGGCGGCACATTTGGCGTAGTGGTTAGCATGCTTGCCTCGTAGCAAGAAGGTCCTGGGTTCGATTCCCAGCTCGGGTGTTTCTGTGTGGAGTTGCATGTTCTCCCCGTGCTTGTGTGGGCTTCCTCCGGGTCCTCCGGTTTCCTTCCACGATCCCAAAACATGCACGGTCGGCTATTTGACTGTTTCAGATCACCACCAGGTGTGAGTGTGAAGGATTGTGCGATTGTTGGTGGTTCAGAAGATTCATTTTCTAAACCATTAAATCCTAATTAGGGTCACGGGGAGGCTGGTTCCCATCTCAGCTGAGTCTGTATGAGGGCAGCTCGCCAGGCCACCGCAGGGCAAAAATACGCTGACGGCGATACAGCTCCTCTTGATGAAAGCAATGTCTTTTTTTTACATGAACCTCACACCATAAACAGTGAGAGACATGGCTGGCCTTTGATAACCCAGTTAGTGCACTGGGGGGAAAGCAACGCAATGACAACCATTGACAGTGGGGCTTGAACCCCCAACCTTAGGATCGGTAATCCAGCACCCTACCACCTGGCCATGAAACATGGGTTTGTGCAAACTCCCACACTCCGCCTCTTCTCCAGGATCCAAATGTAGAGCTGGTTGAAAGTGCCACAGTCAGGACAAAAACCACATTGTTCTTCCAGGTTCACAACCATCAGTCAGATCCTCTCTCCAGTACTCCTGAATGGACTTTCCCAGGTATAATTGGAGCACACTCTCCATTCCTTTTTTTTTTTTTTTTTTTTTTTTTTTCCCCAAAAAAGACGAGCTACCACCCTGGTTTTCCAGTAGAGCGGTAGAGCTCCTGATGACCACACTATGCTGCAGAGACTTCATTGAAAACTACTCTGTATTTAGATTGTTTTCTCCCCCTGAAGTGCACATGGCCATCAATGGCCAATTCTTGTCAATTCTCTTGTCCAGCTCTGGAGGCGGGTTTTATTTCAAGCGCAAAAGCTTCAGACAGAGTTTTAGAGCACCAGCTTCCCAACAACGGTTTCAAGCCAATAGTGTCTTAATGAGCATCATTCTCTCGTCGAATTTAAATAGCGAGCACACAACCACCTCATCGATACCAACATGCTGTTCATATGAAGTGAGATACTTAATCATTCATTCGTTCATTTTCCGAACCGCTTAATCCTAACTAGGGTCGCGGCGTGGCTGGCGCCCATCTCAGCCGACTCCGGACAAGGGCAGAGTACACCCCAGACAGCTCGCCAGGCCATCGCAGGGCAGAACCACGGTGACGGCTAATGCAGTCACCCTTGATGCCCTTGATAAAAGTCAGCAATGGTTCTTTTACATGAACCTCACACCATAAACAGTGAGGCACACGGCCGGCTTTTGATAACCCAGTTAGCGGCACTTGATCATTTGCTTTGTTGAAATATTGAATTTCGTGAATACTGATGAATCATATAGTCACGTTGTATACACGGCAGTGGTGGCCTAGTGCTAAAAGTGCTGGATCACTGATCCCAAGGTTGGGGATTGAAGCCCCACTCTCCACGGGTTGTCACTGTCCCCCCCAGTGCAGCTAACTGGGTTATGAAAGGCCGGCCATGTCTCTCACTGTCTCTGGTGGGCGGTTCCTGTAAAAGAACCATTGTTGACTTTTGTTAAGAGGAGCTGCCAGCGTGTTTCTACCCTGTAATGGCCTGGTAAGCGGTCCAGAGTATACCCTGATCTCTCCCAGAGTCGGCTGAGATGGGCGCCAGCCTCCCCGAGACCCTAATTAAGATTAAGCGGAATACAGAAAATAAACGATGAATGTTGTATACAGGCTATTGCTGCATTTCAGTGACTGTCATTGTAATAAGTCTGATCATATCCATGTCCTCTTGCCATGATGAATAAGAACTGAAGACTTTATGCTTGTTTGGGCATTTCTCGTCAAGATTGCTGGTAGAGTGATGCATGATGGAATTGCAGCAGCGAGGCATGTATTTGCTTGTTTATGATTACTTCTGCGAGCAGAACTCTACCCTGACTTCCATGAGGTCTTATATGAGATGACGCCTTGTAGGACTCAAGTATTATGACAAGTTTACATACATTTCCGATTCCTTTTGTACACATTAATACTTATTGCGAAACTCTTCAAGGGAGTGTAAAAGTAAAAAAAAAAAAAAAAAAATTCTATGTTCGTCATACCACTGAGACAGATGACTGTGAGGCAACATGCCAACCCAGATGATATGAGAACATTTTCACAATACATGCGATACCATACATCTAAATATTTACTGCCAGGTTTAGAGACTGTGATCTGATGACCGTCCAAAATTGGGTTTTTAGGCTGAGGTAGCGTCATCACCAGAGTTCATCTGTTTGTCAGTTTAATTGTGAACAAAATCCCGATCTGATCAATGCATGGACTCTTTACCAGACTTGGTGGGAAACCTGCCCAACATGTGTCTCAAAGATCATTTGATTGTGAAATATCATGGTCAAAGGTCATGGTCAGAGCAAGGTCAAGGAAACTTGACTTTTGGGCATTTATAACTCTTAAACATAGGCAACAGACATACTTGAAAATGAAACCGTTACCTTTGACCTGAAGTGAACATGAAAGGTGAAAATCAAGTGGACAGGATTTTGAGAGCATAAAACGTTTGTGGATAAGAAACGATTGTAGAGATAGTTACCTTTGACCTTCTGTAATTCATTTATTCATTTTCTGAACCGCTTAATCATAATTAGGGTCACGTGAAGGCTGGCACCACTGTCAGCCGACTTTGGGTGAGGGCAGGGTCCAGCTTGGACAGTTCGCCAAGCCATCGCTGGGCGACTTTTAGTAACCTTCAGGTCAAACACTTGTCATATAAGCTTCATACAAGAGTCGGGGGTTTTTTCCCCACTGATTTGGTAGGTAGTCTGTTGGGCTTTTTACACCCGAGCCCAGTGACTCATCAGGCCGGTGCTTATTCCCAGTTTTCATAGTGTGAAGCTACCAGGAGTACAACTCCACCTGGATGGGACGCTGGTCCATCGCAGGTTACCTTCCCAGTATATTTTTACTGGTACCCATTTATACTGCTGGGTGGACAGAGGCACACATGTGGTTAAGACCTCGCCCAGGGGTCTGAGCACAGTGGGGGTCTGACTGGGATTTGAACACACAACCTCTTGATGATGAGCCCAGCACCCTAACCACTACGCCACCGACCCCACATGGTAAAGTTCGGGTCCTGTAGAGTATATTCTGAGATGGGCCGGTGGGTATGTCACATGGTTACACAGAAAAGGCAGATTTGCTACATTATCCATGTTGTCTGGCAGAGGAACCCTGGACTCTGTGACTGCCTCTCTCATCTTAAACTTGGAAAAGCGGGGAAATGTTTTGATTGGAAGAAATTTGACAATGAATTCCATGATGTACTTTGTTTAACCTTTGGTCTGGGAAAATCTCTCGATTCGGGCAGGTCCCCCCCCAGATCTTTTGTTCGACAGAGTTGGGGTTCCAACTGACCGCATAGTTCGACACATGAGTTTCCATCAGCCTCCCATAATATATTTAATCAAAAATACAGTGAATTTAAAATAAAGACATTTCGAAGCAGAAATTCTCAGTATGAAAGGTGATCTAATCCTTATACCCTCCACAGGTCAGTAAAGGAGCTGATTGAGGAAATCCACGGTGGAAAGAGTGAAATATTTGGTTTTGGGAAGCTGCAGGAGCTTTTTAAACTACTGCCTGAAACTGGAGAGGTAAAAATAATACCATGTTCCCAGAAGATCCAAAGATCGAAACAAAAAGGGAAATTTTTATCCTATTTTTGCTTTTTTTTTTTTTTTTTTTTTACAACGATTTATACCAAGTAGCTTATAAATTGTATTCAACAAAGCAGAAAAGATGAATGATTCCTATTTTCTCCTGTATGATGGAACAATAGGACACGATCCTATGACATGATTTGTTGTTTGTTTCACGCATTCTTTGAAAAGTAATACACCACTCGTGGAGATAGAACAGCTTTAATGTGTGAGAAATAGAAAAGCAAATAGATATCATTCATTCATCCATTTTCTGAACCGCTTGATCGTAATTAGGGTCACAGGGAAGCTGGTGCCCATCTCAGCCAACTCGGGGTGAACAAAGAGCACACTTTGGACGGCTCCCCAGGCCATCGGAGGGCAGAAACACACTGACGGCTATGCAGCTACTCATGATAAAAGTCAAGTAATGGTTCTTTTACATGAACCTCTCACCACAGACAGTGAGAGACATGACCGGTTATCACAGGATAACCCAGTGCACTGCACTAGGGGGACAGCAGTGACAACCCATTTACAGTGGGACTTGAACACCCAACCTTAGGATTGGTAATCCAGTGCCTTACCACTGGGCCACTACTGCCCTAGACATCATCCATTCATTTGCCAAATTTCTTGGTCCTACTCGGGCCACAGGGAGGTTTAAGCCGATCTTGGTTGACTCTGGGTGAAGGCAGGGTGCACCCTGAACAGCTAACCTGTCCAAAGCAGGCGAACAAACATGAAATCATTCACACAGCCAATTAGCCTAATGTGTACATCTTTGAACTGTTGGAGAAAACCAGAGCACAAAGAGCAAATCCACACAAACATGAAAACAACATGTAGATTTCACACAGAAATGTCATTTGAAAGGAAAAGGACTTGAACCCAGGTGCCATCTTGCTGTGAGATGGGTTTCCTCTTTGTACTTTGGTGTCCTCCTACAGTCCAAAACACCTGCACATTAGGATAACTGGTTGGCTGGGATGGGCTCCAGCCTGCCTGTGATCCTAGTAGGATGAACCGGTTCAAAAAAATGAATTACTGAATGAATTAATAGGGAATCTATATCTTTTTAAACAGTTATATAAGCAGCCACATGTTTAAAAACTCATGTTTGATAATATTTTATAGGCGACAATTTAAAAAAATTGTTCATTTAATAACAATGTCCCTCCAATGCATAACTAGATTTGTTGACTGTTTGTTTGAATCGCTACACTATGGTAATGCCAGTTTCCACAAATTAACCACAGGCTAACAGTAACTTTAAAGGTCTTTCTGTTTTAGCCCTGTGATGGTCACTGGTCAGTGTGTTCGCCAAAACCTGGCTGGGATGAACTTTAATTTTATAATAGTCTAGAAAGTCTAGTATTTTTAGTTTACATGGATGAACTTCAAACATTCTACATTGAATGTGACAGAAATTAAAAGTGCTGCATCAGTACCACTATAAACTGGGAGGTAATGAAGACTGAGTTGATAAAGGGCGGGGCTTCAACTTGGGTCACTGAACTGGGCTCACATTCACACAACTGTTGATCATCCCAGAATGATATGTATATATATATATATATATATATATATATATAGTCTGTCTCTCTTCCTTTCGGCTTTTTCTCTTTTACCCGGGAGTCGCCACAGCGAATCATCTGAATTGCACGTTTAATTTGGCAGAGGTTTTTACGTCGGATGCCCTTCCTGTCACAACCCTTTTAGCAAGGGACAGAAACACGCTGACGACTTTGCAGCGACTCTTTACGAAAGTCAGCAATGGTTCTTTTACATGAACCTCTCACCGTAGACAGTGACAGACATGGCCCGCCTTTGATAACCCAGTTAGCTGCACTGGGGGGGACAGTGACAACCTTGTGGAGAGTGGGACTCGAACCCCAACCTTTGGATCAGCGATCCAGCGCCCTACACCACTAGACCACCACTGCCCCCATATATATATATATATATATATATATATATATATATATATATATATATATATATATATATATATATACATATATATATATATATATATATATATACATATATATATATATATATATATATATATATATATATATATATATATATATATATATATATATATATATATATATATATATATATATATATATATATATATATATATATATATATATATATATATATATATATATATATATATATATATATATATATATATATATATATATATATATATATATATATATATATATATATATATACTGTGTGTGTGTGTGTGTTGTAATATTAGATTAATTAATCCAGATGTAAGATGTGTATATACATGTATGTGTGTATGTGTGTGTGTGTGTATGTGTGTGTGTGTGTGTGTGTGTGTTGTAATATTAGATTAATTAATCCAGATGTAAGATGTGTATATACATGTATGTGTGTATGTGTGTGTGTGTGTGTATGTGTGTGTGTGTGTGTGTTTGTGTGATACTGGATTAATTAATCCAGATGTTAGAGGTGGAATAATACCACTACTTCCTCAATTGTTTTTTTTTAATACCACCTCATTTCAGGTGAAGCAACTTCGAGCTTTTAAAGGAGACCATTCAGCCCTTTCTGAAGCTGATCAGTTCATGGTTCAACTTGTAAAACTTCCATGGTGAGTCACAGTGTGAGGCGCAGCCTTGTGTATTTTTTTCCCTCAAAATCCTCACTCGGTAGCTTTCCTATCATTCCCTGCTTCCATTCTTCTCTCTATGTAACCCGTTGTTCAAATACTACCATTCTAATTAAGTGATTATAAACACTTTATCACACAATGTCTTCATCTGTGCCAACAGCTATGAGGAGCGCCTGAAATGCTTAATTCTTAAACAGGAGTTTCCCCCTTTTATGGATGAGGTGAATCATTCCATTACCATCATGACCGCTGCTGGGAAAGGTAATAACACACCCTTATGGTTTATCCTCTGTAAACCGACTAAATCCATCGTTCACATATGTAATACTGTGAGTCATCCAGTATCTGTTGAGAGTTGTTACCTCTTTTTAAAGAATGATAGCATCAAAACGTGATTCAAACTTAATAAGTCAAATGCAAATGCGAAAAAAATGTGAGCAATGTTAGAATAATCAGCAAAGCTGTTTCTTTTACTGCCTGATATTGTAATCACTGTATAGTTTCCATCATCAACACCAAGTTATGACTCAGCACGGTGTGTTCAGCACACTTACTGGTGACTTTATGCAGTTTTATTCCAATCCTTTTCCAACCCTCATTTAAAAAAAAAATACACACGTACACACACACACCGGAATATGTATATGTGTATCTTGAGGCTTACCAGTATGTTTCTAAACTTCTTTTTGTTTTATTTCTATTGACTGCATAGCTACAGTAGGAAGACAGATTTGACTCAATGAACTGCAATTCAGAAATTAAATATTTAAAAATAAAAATAAAAACCAAGATGGGAAACAATTGTGTTGCATCCCTGCCATGTATTGGTGTCTGTTAGCAATGCAATTTCTACTTCTTTTCAATGAGTCAAATAATTTGGGACAAGAGTCGACTCTCAGTAAGATGAGTCGATTCTTTTGACTCCCAAAGTGATTCATTGCCATTTCATAGTCAAAAAAACAGTCACTGGTCAAAGTTTGCAAAATTGTGATAAGAGACTTTTTTTTTCTGGTTCTAATTGTACTTTATAATTAACAAAATAATTTTATTTGCACCAAGGCCAAGAGAATATGACCTAAAAATTCAATCACCTTTTTTCAACATACATTTTACAATTCCAAATTTTTTCAAGCGAATGTGTTTTAGGTTCCTAAAGATTGACATCACAGACCGATATAAGTGTTGAGCAGCAAGAGCGAATTTTCATCATCATCATCATCATCATCATCATCAGTTCATTTTCTGTAACCGCTTCATCCTAATTAGGGTCGCGGGGAGGTTGGTGCCCATCCCAGCCAACTCAGGGCGAGGGCAGAGTACACCCAGGGCAGCTCGCCAGGCCTTCGCAGGGCGGAAACACGCTGACAGCTTTTCAGCCTACTCTTGTCGAAAGTCAGCAATGGTTCTTTTACATGAACCTCACACCATAGACAGTGAGAGACATGGCCGGCCTTTGATAACCCAGTTAGCTGCACTAGGGGGGACAGTGACAACCTTGTGGAGAGTGGGACTCGAACCCCCAACCTTTGGATCAGCGATCCGGCGCCTTATACCACTAGACCACCACTGCCCCTATTATTATTATTATTATTATTATTATTATTATTATTGTTATAAGTAGTAGTAGTAGTAGTATTTTCATTTTTCTTATGAATGTATCTCACTGAGAAATCTTTAAGAAAATGAGAGTGGATTATCGCAGCTGGAAAAATATCAAATTATAAGTTGCACAGTGCAACATCGATCTCACAGATACAGTATCAATACAATAACTCATTCACAACCCTGTAAAAATACAGGATGTGCCTCATCCACTGGCGATAATGCAAGCAATACAGTGAATTTTCGTGGCATGAATTAATGTATTAATTCATTAACAGTGGCCTGGTGGTAAAGGTGCTGGCTCACTGATCCCAAGGTTGCGGGTTCAAGCCCCACTCTCAATGGGTTTTCACTGTTCCCCCAGTGCAGCTAACTGGGTTATCAAAGGCCGGTCATGTCTCTCACTGTCTATGGTGGGAAGTTCATGTCAAAGAACCATTGCTGACTTTTGACAAGAGGAGCTGCTTGGCCGTCAGCGTGTTTCTGCCCTGGGATGGCCTGACGAGCCACCTAGGCTGTACCCTGCCCTCACTCAGAGTCAGCTGAGATGGGCACCAGCCTCTCTGCGACCCTAATTAGAAATAAGCAGCTTAGAAAATGAAAGACGATATCTTTTTTTTCTACCTTGAGCCCATATCCATTTCCTAGCCATATTAATGAAGGCCCACTTCTATAATTTTCCATGACCTGTCAATAATTGGCGGGAAATGAACTGACCTACAACCACATTATTTTTAAGTTATATTTACATATTTTTAGTTGATCTTTTATATGTTAGTTTAAAAAAATCAACTCCTGGACCTTTATTAGAACGATGTAATTGCTGGATGAATATGGAACTGTGATGATGATGATATTAATTAGATTTGTACAGTAGACGTGATTACTGAAGAATGACACTGAATTACGTAAGTTGGTCTGTGAGGTGGTTTCTACCAACCAGCAGGCATCTGTAAGGCTGTGTAAGACTCCAGTGAAAGTTTGAAGTGGCACACGTGATTTTGTTCGGTATTACACATTGTTTGAAATAGGTGGGGTTTTACCGACGTGCCATAAAAAATCCAATAAAGTGAAGTGAATGGGAATGAATGCAGGTCACGTGCACGTGTGTTTAAATCGTCCAGCACAAAAGATTTTATGAAGGGTGATCAACAGGATGTCGAAGATGATGAAACCTTATGGATCCCTAATCACGTTGAGTCAAGTTCTGTTGTTTAAAAAAAATCAAACAACTCATTTGATGTGATTGACAAGTCACCATTCGAATGACTTCACCTCCAATGAAAAAGAAAAGAGACTGGAAATCACAATGCAACAACTGGAAACAAAATGACGCACATCCAAATTTTCTGGAATATCTGATCACATGCAGAGGGGACTTGGACCTTCCAGTCTTCTTCTTCTTTTCCTTTCAGCTTTTTCCCGTCGCCACAGCGAATCATCTGATTCGCACGTTTGATTTGACATAGGTTTTTACGTCGGAAGCCCTTCTTGACACAACCCTTTAGTAAGGGGCAACAACACGCTGACGCTATGATTCTGAAATAAACAGCAGTCGCTATGGATGAAATACGGTGGTACCTCACCTTACGAAATTAATCCGTTCCAGAGCCTTTTTCGTCACCTGGATTTTTCGTAAGTAGAACCGCATTTTACATGTAAAACGCGTGATTCATTCCAAGGCCCCCAATACCACCCTTTAAAAATGATAAACGCAAACCTTTTAAGGTACTTACGTCGTGTTGACCATGTCTTCTTAGCAGAGTTATAATCTTACTAATATTTATTCAAGGTTAAAAGCCTGAGAAAAAAAAAATAAAGTTGCAATGAGCACACTTGAAAAACTCATGAAACAAGCTACTGTTCAAGGGAGCTGCGTCATCCCTCCTAGCCAATGGGAGGCCAGCGGAGCGAGATGTTGGGAGACAGCCAATGGGAGAGCAAATCACGCATTGTTTGAATGTTTGAATGGAGCATTTTAAAGTTTGAATGACTCGTTTGAATGTTTGAATGGCGTGTTTCGTAAGGAGAACTTGTTTCGTATCCGCAGACAAAAAATTTAGGAAAATGTTTTTCGCAAACTGGATTTTTCATTTTCCGGGACTATCGTATGGAGAGGTACTATTGTACGTCGACATTTACAGTGAGCGTTTTTATGGCATTTGGCAGATGCTCTTATTGAGGGTTAAGGGCCATGTTCAAGGGCCCAACAGAGGTCTGGGATTATGGTTTTGGGATTTAAGCCAGTGCACTTTGGATCAGTAGGCCAGAGCCTTAACCTACTGAGCCACCACTGCCCAGTCTACACTCAAGGGAACTCGTTTTTATTCTGTTCTAGAAGTTAAAAAGAATATTATTACTAAAAGAAAAATGAGGAGTGAAAGACCAGTCTTTACCCTAATCCTAATTAGGGTCGCAGGGAGGCTGGTGCCCATCTCAGCTGACTCTGGGCGAGGGCAGAGTACACCTTGGACAGCTCGCCAGGCCATCGCAGGGCCAACACTCACACAACCATCCATACACACACTCATACCTAGGGGTGATTTGGAACAGCCAGTTAACCTACTGTGCATGTTTTTGGACTGTGTGAGGAAACCGGAGCACCCTGAGGAAACCACACAAGCATGAGGAGAACATGCAAACTCCACACCGAAACACCTGAGCTGGGAATCAATCCTGGGACCTTCTTGCTGTGAAGCGGATGTCCTAACCACTGCTTTTGTTGAAGTATTTTTTTAAAATAAAAAGTGTAATATCAGGTACTGATGGCCTGATGGTACCACACACACACACACACACACACACACACACACACACACACACACACACACACACACACACACACACACGCAGCTAACTGAGCCATGTCTCTCATTGTCTGTGATGGGATCTTCGTGTAAAAGTGCCATTGCTGACTTTCGTAAAGAGGATCTGCAGGCCATCACAGGGCCAAGACTCACACAACCATCCAAAAGAAAACCCACATAAGCACGGAAGTGAATGCTATTACCACACAGAAACGCCCAAGTCCAAGAATGAAACCCAGGCCGGTTTTCCTGAGGCGGACGTGCTTACCACCGTGCCACAGTGGTGCCAAAAATAAATAAGTGCAAGAAATTTGATTTCTAATCTGAAATTTTCCTTTAGAGCTGTTGGATTGTGTTGACCTTCATTCTGTCATCCGCCTGGTGTTGAAGACCGGAAACTACATGAATGCTGTGAGTATTATTATTATTATTATTAGTAGTAGTAGTAGTAGTAGTAGGAACAGTAGTAGTAGTAGTAGTAGTAGTAGAATGTATTTTTTGTTGTTTAGTTTGATTTCTATAAAAGAAACTCAGATTAGAAAACAGACAGCATTTTATTGTGCCCAGGGTGGCTACGCTGGCAGCGCTGTGGGTTTCCGCATGACCTCCCTGCTGAAACTGGCCGACACAAAAGCCAACAAACCAGGAATGAACCTCATGCACTATGTTGTAATGGTAAATCAAACTTTCTTTATATATATATATATATATATATATGATAGAATTTATTATTATTATTATTATTATTATTATTATTATTATTATTATTGGCCAGCCATGTCTCTCACTGTCTGTGGTGTGAGGTTCATGTAAAAGAACCATTGCTGACTTTTGTCAAGGGGAGCCGCATAGCCGACAGCATGTTTCTGCCCTGTGATGGCCTGGTGAGCTGTCCAGGGTGTATTCTGCTCTCACCCAGAGTCAACTGAGATGAGCTGCAGCCTTCCCGAGATCCTAATTAGGATTAAGTTGATCAGAAAATTAAAGGATGATGATGATGATGATGATGCTTATTATTATTATTATTATTATTATTATTATTATTATTAGACAGCAATAAAATAAAATTAAAAGTGAGCTGATGTTATTGTTCTCCCTTACAACATCTCTCCATTTTATTTACAGCAAGCTCAGAAGACTGATGCTGCTCTGCTGAACTTCCCAGAACAACTAACCCACATTGGAAATGCTGCGAGGTAGAAAAAACACCTTTATTTATTTTTTTTAATTTTAAAATACAGTCAGATCCAGAATTATTTACACCTTTGTAAAATATGGATAAAAATTTGTTTGTGGTTTCTTAGAATGAAGGTATATAAAATTAAAAAAGGCTTTACTGAAGTGGATATCATCTAAATAATAATAATAATAATAATAATAATAATAATAATAATAATAATAATACTAATAATAATAATAATAAACATCATCATCATCATGATCATCATCTTAGTAATTGGTGCGAAGCAGGGTGGCCTGGTGGTTTAGTGGCTAGCACGTCCTTCTCATAATAAGAAGGTGTAGGGTTCAAGTTGTAGGCCACGGCGTTTCTGGGTGTTTGCTTATTCACCTCAAACAAAAGCATGCACTTTAGGGTAATTGTCTGCCTCAACGTGACCCTTGGTGCGAATATGAGTGTGAATGGTTGTGTGTGTTGCCCTGTGATGGTGTAGTGAAATGTTCAGGATGTAATCCGGCTTCGTCCAGTGTCGGCTGAGCTAGAGACACTGACAATAGCGCTGGTTATTTTCTATGAATACACTCATTTCTGTTCCCATGACAACAGGGATGCTCAATATAAACAGGTTAAAAACAAAGGGAGAAAATGTTGAGATCTTTGTGTAATTTTATGAAATGAATCTCCACTGACTGCTAAAGCTGAAACTTAAACGTTGCTTGAACACGTTGCTCCTGTAAGAACTTGCACCCAAAGACTTGCTACGTCCACTTTCCTACATGTTTAAATTTTTTCATTTTTTAATTTCCCTCAGTAAGGAAATGATCTCCTCTAACATGACTGATAACAGAAACTCATTTCAGAAATGATCGTATCATTTAAAGTAATTATAAATTATTAAACAGTGTGCTGTGTTGTTTTTAATAATCACAACATTGTTAGCATTGGTATGAAGTGATAATGTATGCGAATGGTGTAGTTAAATTCTGTATTATAATTATATTATTACTTTTACATTGCTACACATTAATAATGCTATAAAAGGATTAAAACACTCCGATAACCTGCTGTTCTTGAAAAATAATAAAACCAAACTCTCTGACCCAAAACACCTTGAAATTGAATAATGTTTTATAAACGGACGCCCCCTAGTGTTTAATTCCGCATAAATTTTATTTTATTATTTAGTGAAGTTGGGATTACTTATTCATTCATTTGCCAAATTGGTTAGTCCTGTTAGGATCACAGGGAGGCTGAAGCTTATCTCAGCAAACATTGGGTGAAGGCGGGGTTCATCCTGAACTGGTCCCCAAACCGACACACACACACACACACACACACACACACACACACACACACACAGACACATACACACACACACACACACCTAGGGATATGATACAATCATTTATCTGAATCTTTGGACAGTGGGAGAAAACCAGAGTACCCAGAGGAAACCCATGCAAGCACCTAAACATGAAACATGCTAATCATACGTTTGCATTGTAGAGCAACTTACAGTTTTCATTCTTGTACAACCAAGCAATTCATGATCCAACAGGGCAAGCTGCAGGTTGGTGGTGCTAGGTTTGGAACCATTGACCTTTTGTTTACTAAACCCAGATAATTTACTTAACCATTGGGCCACCACTGTCCTACCAGTACCAGTTGGATTAAAAGGTCATTAAGCTGTATGAAGTGAAGCCTCAGGTTGATGAGCCAGACAATGAAACCTTGAGCTGCAGCTCTTCTGCTCATTAGCAAAAAAAAACAACAAACAAATACACATACAGAGACTGTATATATATATATATATATATATATATATATATATATATATATATATATATATATATATATATATATATATAAAAGTCTGTTGGACTTTTTATACCCGAGCCATAGCGGCTCATCAGGCTGATGCTTATCCCCGGTTTCTGTAACGTGAAGCAACTAGAAGTCCAACTTCTCCTGGATGGGACGCTAGTCCATCGCAGGTTACCTTGAGCTGCGGATCTTGTGCTAATGAGCAACAACAACAAAAAAAAAACATTAAAACAAATATACATGCACATATATGTATATACACAGGAATATATATATTCCTGTGATGGCCTGGTAAGCTGTCCAGGGTGTACCCTGCCCTCGCCTAGAGTCAGCTGAGATGGGCAATAGCCTGTCTGCAACCCTAATTAGGATTAAGCTATTCAGAAAATGAATGAGAACTGAATGAATATGTGTGTGTGTGTGTGTGTGTGTGTGTGTGTGTGTGTGTGTGTGTGTGTGTGTGTGTGTGTGTGTGTGTGTGTGTGTGTGTGCAGCTCTCTTGGTGTTACTGTTTAAGACAGAAGAATCATATTAAAGCGAGTACCAGAGGGCGAGCTTCATTCAGTCAGAATCATAAACTGAACATGTCAGAGTAGGAAGTAAAGATCTTGTGCAGCTTTTATGATATTTTATAGGGTGTGTTTTAAACCCTGACCACAAACAGTTTGGCAGAAGTTCGAAATTGGTGGATGGGTCCTTTTCAAAATAAAAGTCTATTTCAAGAAGGCCTCATATTATCACACATTATCTAAATGGTACACAAAGCACACAAACACACAAACCACACATTTATACACACTAAACACACACACACACACACACACACACACACACACACACACACACACACACACACACACACACACATCTAAGTACTTACACCCACACTCCTAACTAAAGGCAATTTGGAACAGGGCAGTGGTGGCGTGGTGGTATAGGCACTGGATCACCGATCCTAAAGTCGGGGGTTCAATCCCCACTATCAATGGGTTACCACTGCACTGGGTGGGACACTGTCCCCCCTAGTGCAGCTAACTGGGTTATCAAAGGCCGGCCATGTCTCTCACTGTCTATGGTGTGAGGTTCATGTAAAAGAACCATTGCTGACATTTGACAAGAGGAGCTGCATAGCCATCAGCATGTTTCTGCCCTGCGATGGCCTGATGAGCTGTCCAGGGTGTACTCTGCCCTCGCCCAGAGTTGGCTGGGTGTCAGCTGCCAAGGCCTGGACTTGAACCTAGGGCCTTCTTGTGAGGCAAACATGCTGAGCATTTTAACTGGAATTTACACACACACACCTGTGTGTATGTATGTATACATATATATATATATATATATATATATATATATATATATATATATATATATATATATATATATATATATATATATATATATATATATATATGTGTGTGTGTGTGTGTGTGTGTGTGTGTGTGTGTGTGTGTGTAAAACATGTTTTTTTACTTATTCAGAATTTTGATAATTTCAATTTTAAACAGTTATTTTGTGGGAATGATATGAATCCAAAATATAAATGTTTGTATTGTCTCACTTATTTTTCGAGCTCATTCTGACACAGCTTGTGAAACGTGTAAAACTCTCGAATCAATCAGTTTGTGGGTTTGTTTGCTCGTCGGTATATTTAGTGTCTCAGTTATGCGGATTTATTGAGGCTTTTGCTGTCTCAGGCACAAAGTTTGTACTTATCACGCATGACGCAGTGTTACATCAGTCAGAAAAACACCTCTTTATCCCACTGCAGACTCCATAAACAGGAAATAGAATCAGAATTCCAGAGAAAAGTGACCGAAGTCCAGCAGGCGAAGGACAGTGCTGATAAACAAGCCGACCTGGCTGAACAGATGAAAGACTTTTTTGAGGTGAGTTCACTTGGGCAGATGTTTTGCTTTGGTGGATGTCCATTCATTCATTTTCTGAACCGCTTAATCCTAATTAGGGTCGTGGGGAGGCTGGTGCCCATCCCAGTGGACTCTTGACGAGAGCAGAGTACACCCTGAATAGCTCACCAGGCCATCGCAGGGCGGAAACACGCTGACAGCTATGCAGCCACTCTTCACGAAAGTCAGCAAAGGTTCTTTTACATGAACCTTACACCATAGACAGTGAGAGACATGGACAGCCTTTGATAACCCAGTTAGTGCACTGGGGGGGACAGTGACAACCTTGTGGAGAGTGGGACTTGAACTCCCAACCCGAGGATCAATGATCCAGCAGCACCTTCCCACCAATCCACCATTGCCCTGTTGAGTAAATAGTTTTACTTGCATATACTTTTCAGGACATATTTTGGATTTGCGGCGACACTGTGGCGTACGGGTTAGCATGTCCACTGCACAGCAAGAAGGTCCTGGGTTCGATTCCCAGCTCAGGCGTTTCTGTGTGGAGTTTGCGTATTCTCCCCGTGCTTTCTCAGGGTGCTCTGGTTTCCTCCCACAGCCCAAAAACATGCACATGTTTTTAATGTAGGTTAATTGTCTGCTCCAAATTGCCCCTTGGTCTGTATGTGAGTATGAGTATTTGTGTGAGTGTCACCCCTGCAATGTCCTGGCGAGCTGTCCGGGGTGTACCTTGCACTCGCCCAGCCGGCTGAGATGGGTACCAGCCTCCTTCCCCCGACTCTAAGTAGAATTAAGCTGTTCAGAAAATGAATGAATGAATTTTGTATATGGCTGTAGGGTCTGGTTATCATAGTAACCAGAAAAAAACCTGTTGCGATCACTTAGCTTGTGAAAGACGCTCTTGAAGAATTTTTGACAGTTTTGACATGAAGTTGTCAGAAATGGTGAAAGGTTAACCCCATACAATCTTAATCACCGTCTTGTGAAATTTGCTTCAAATTGTCACCAGAGGTGTACGGCTGTATTGGGCTTTTAAGTGTTGAGACAGCCAGCGAAATGGATATTAAAAGTACACTGGTACCTCACCTTATGTTAGTCCCAGCAAACGAAAAATCCAGGTTACGAAAAACATTTTCCAAAATGTTTCGTCTCTGTATACGAAACAAGTTCTCCTTACAAAACGCACCAAACACGCAATTCAAACATTCAATGCGCCATTTAAACATCCAAACAATGCACAAGCAGCTTTCCCATTGACTATCTTCCAACATCCCACCCCGCTGGCCATCCATTGGCTAGGAGGGATTATGCAGCTCCCTCCCAACATCCACCCCGCTGGCCTCCCATTGGCTAGGAGGGATGACACAGGTCCCTCCCATTGGCTATTATGGAGCTGTATTTCCCAGAATGCTTTCTGAGGAAAGGGCAGAGTTACTATTGTTTCATGAGGTTTTTTTTTTGACTCAGGCTTTTAACTTTCCATAAACATTTGTATGATTATAACTCTGCTAAGAAGACATGGTCAACACATGCGCGCACGCACACACACACACACACACACACACACACACACACACACACACACACACACACATGCGTGTGTGATTTCCGGTACGAATGAAAAGAAGAAGTGGGCTCGTGGCATGCGGTTGAGTGATATTGCAAAGGAATATGGCCAAACCCGTCTACCATCGGTACGATATTTAAGCAGAACGAGGTCTTAAAAGGTATACTTTTATCATTTTTAAAGGGTTTAGGGTGTAGTATTGGGGGCCTTGGAATGAATCCCGCATTTTACATGTATAATGCGGTTCAATTTATGAAAAAATCCAGGCTAAGAAAAAGGATCTGGAACGAATTAATTTCGTAAGGTGAGGTACCACCATAGTGTCCTTTTGGGATTTTGTTTGTTTTTTGTTGGGTTTTTAAATTATATATATATATATATATATATATATATATATATATATATATATATATATATATATATATATATATATATATATATTTTTTTTTTTTTTTTTTTTTTTTTTAACTCTATATGATAGCAAGCAGTCTTATTTCACTGAAAAACATCAACTATACTTTCACCAACTTGGAGTTGATAAATGTTTCCCGCTGTCGTTGTCAGTATACTGAGTCCGGGATCAGTGAAACTCAGGTCTCCTTCCAGACACTGAACGAGGTCAATGAGTCTGTGGCTGAGTATTTTTGTGAGGATCCGAATGACTTTAAATTGGACGAGTGTTGCTCTATCTTCAATTCCTTCTGTGAAAGATTCAGCCGAGCCCTACAGGTAAAGCTACACCCAACTTCCAAGTAAAAAAAATCTGTATGGTTGTCCAGATTAGAGCTTCCCTACCCTGGTCCTGGAGCACCTCAACTGCTTTCCATATTAAAGTAGTTCTCTTGTTTTTAACACACCTGATTTAATTAATCAGGTAATTACCAGCTCCTCATGAGACAGAGCGAGGAAAGCACTAGCATGTGCAAGACAGGGGGTAGGACCAGGTTTGTGGAACCACTGATCAAGACTCCTTTTTAATTTGGACTTGCAGTATAAATGCGCCATAATTTTTTCATCCATATTTCCTTCCTCAGGAGAACATGGAGCGCGAGATGGCTGAGGTTAAACGGAAACAGAAGGAGCGACTGCAGTCTGCTGCCAAGCGGCGTTCCACGGCCACCTGCTCATCACGAGACAGAGATATGGAAGGAATAGCATTAGAGTCAGTTCTCCAACGGTTCCTGAATCCACCCGAGACTCGCAGGAGATCAAGGACCCCTTCACCATGCAGTGCGAAACTGTCTGAGAAATCATTTCAAAACAACCAGCCCAACAAAGACTCCAAAAATCAGAGCTGGTCTCTGAACACATCCCAGTCCTCCCACATTGAGGAGAATTCGAACGATAAAAAGCCAGAAAAGAACAGCCCGTTGCGTGGAAGGTCTCATGACCATGCATCAGTAGGAAAGGAGGAGGAGGAAGACGTTCTGACTGAAAGAGAAGCGCAGAATATGAGAGAAGTGTCCCAAAAGGTGCTGCGCTACCAGTCAAGCCGTGGAAGTGTAACGTCTGGGGAGATTATCTCTCCGACCACTTCTCCACATCGACGTACATTTCCGGAGAATGAAGAAAAACAACCCTCTGTTATAAACGGTGAGGATGAAACCCAACAACTTCGAAAAAGCCTACTGCTTTCAAATCCTAGAAGCCCTCGTGGCCTCGTCCGTCGACATACAATCGCTCTTTCTACTGCAGATTTGAGCAGAAGTGACAACGATGGAACCGAGGACCAGTTTGTTCCTGGCGAGCCAGATAAGGAAAGTCCAAGAAATCAAATTCCATCTCTTGGTAATATTGGCAAAATGAAATCGGTGGAGAGTTGCCAACCATCTATGATTGATAGCACAGGCAAGAACGTGTCATGCGGCACGCCAATGATAAAATTGGAGGAAGTGGATAAAACAGAGGCACAGAAGGAAACTGATGAGAATTTAAACAGTTCTCTGGAAAATTCCACATTTAATGAACAGAACAGCCACACGAAGACAACATCTCGGTTTCTGTCCTTTTTTAAACGTCTCAGTGAAAAGAACAAACCGAACAATAGAGAACCCGCGTCCAGTAGCGTGGACCCCTAGCGGACATCTCTCAGACATGGGATTAGTTTTTCTTTTTTTTTCTTTTTGGTCCAGAAACCAAGCGGTGGTCCACCATAAAACTGACCGGGGTATTACTCCACACTTGCAGTTTGTATGAAAGCTTCAGTTCTCAGTTCAAGGTATTCAGTATCATGGTAAACCTGGACCACAATGCAGCTGCTCTTGCAGGTCGACGCGCCACCTGGAAATAACTGCCGGTCAGCATGGCTTAGACACTGAGTATTTTTACAAGGAACCGAATGACCATTAAAACCGAGCACTCTGTGTATTTTCTTCCATTTTGAAAGCAAAAATGCGCACAACAAAAATCTGAGTAGAATAAGAACTTTTTCTTCAGAATATCAATTGGATCACCAATGTAATAATAATAATAATAATAATAATAATAATAATAATAATAGGTGTTAAACTTGCATTATCTTCTCTGAAATATTCTCCGGCACCCCAAAACAAAGTGATGGCCTGGTGAGGGTGTACCCCCACTTCACCCACAGTAGGCTGAGATAGGCTGTACCCTCCCCACAACCCTTAAACCAGTTCTTGGTGATCTATGTTCCTATCGATTTTCACTCCATCCCTAATAGTAAAAGTAAATTCCTCTGGGCTTTTTACACTCGAGTCCAGTGGCTCATCAGGCCGGTGCTTATCCCCGGTTTCCGTAGCGTGAAGCGACTAGGAGTTCAACTCCTCCAGGATGGGATGCTAGCCCATCATAGGTTACCTTCCCAGTATATTTGTACTGGTACCATTTATACTGCAGGGTGAACAGAGGCACACTTGTCGTTAAGACCTTGCCCAGGGGTCTTAGCACAGTGGGAGGTCTAACTGGGATTTGAACACACAACCTCCCGATCATGAGCCCAGCGCCCTAACCACTACACCACTGGCCCCCCACCCTAATGGTACGGATCTGACAAATCCAATCATCACTCTAGGCCGTCTTCATTTCCAAGTCTTAAGTCCTGATTAGATGATTGGATGGTCAGGTGGGAATAATTACAGAGAAGGAGTGAACGTCTTCGGGAGGGGAGATCACCCGGAACAGGATTTGACACCCCTGCCTTACATGGTTTGGCAAATGAATGAAGGAATCCCGAATTCTTTTGCAGTACTTTACATGAAGCGTATGACATGAAGAGATATGGGTCTAAACTGCAGTACAACAGATGTTCCTTCAGGGTGTACCGAAACACTTCAGTCCAGGACCCTTTTCGTTGGTGCGATCCGTTTGACTGAAAATTCATTTTTGCTAAATGTGGATCAAGCTTCTTTTTTATAATTTATTAACCAGTCATTTTCTGTACCACTGAACGCTAATTAGGGTCACGGGGAGGCTGGTGGCCATCTCAGCCAAGTCTGGGTGAGAGCAGAGTACACCTTTTCCAGCTCGTCAGGCCATTGCAGGGCGGAAACATGCTGACGGCTGTGCAGCTCCTCTTGAAAGTCAGCAATGGTTCTTCTCCATGAACCTCACACCACAGACAGTGAGAGACATGGCCGGCCTTTGATAACACAGTTAGCAGCACTGGCGGGGGTGAGGGGGTGAGGAAGGGGGGGGGGGGTGACAACCATTGACAAACGGGGCTTGAACCCCTAACCTTGGGATCAGTGATCCAGCACCTTTACCACCAGGCCACCATTGCCGTAGGTTTTTTATTTTCTATATGAATATTTTGAGCAGTAATTTGACTTCTTCACCATTTTGGGATGCCATTTCCATCAGTAGCATCATTCCCAGAATAAATAAATAAAAACCATAAATATAATAATAAGTTAATTATCATAATGTATACAGACGTATCAGTTCAAAATCTGAAGAGATGGTCGAGTAGTTATGGGGTTTGATGTTTAATGACATAAATATTGCATTTATAAAGTGTTGGGATTGTATTGTGTGTGTAATACTGAAGGTCGAAAGCAAGACTGTTTTCTTTAACTGTATAGCAATGCTGTCCCAGCTTTTATTTTATATCCTGAAAAATAACGCACAGAATCTCATACTCGAATATTTTACATCAGTTTGTACAGTCCTGCCGTCGAGTCTTCCCGTGAGGAGCTTGTTTTGTTCTCCCACTGTGTTTGAGATTTCTCGGGGTACACCGATCCCCCCACAGTCCAGCGGTACACGCAACACGCTAACTGGCTGTTGCTAATCCCAACAGTTGTAAGTGTGAATGGTGAATGTGTGTGTTGGCCCTGTGATGATCTGGCAAGCTCTTCAGGGTGAACCTTGTTTTCCCAGTGTTGGCAGAGATAGTCTCCAGCCTCTCCCTGACCCTAGTCTGGGGGATCCCTTTTTTTTTTAATCACATATATGAACAATAAGTGCATTCAGTATCCACTAGATGGAAACGGTGCAATAATGAGCAATTGTTGAATGAGGCGGCTGCGATGGCCTGGCGAGTCGTCCAGGGTGTACACCGCACTCACCCAGAGCTGGCTGAGATGGGCGCCAGCCTCCCGGTGACCCTAATTAGGATTAAGCGGTTCAGAAAATGAATGAATGAATGAATGAATGAGTACACCATGTTCTCATCTCTATATATTTCCATATAGTATTTAGTAAATATATACGTTGCCTCATCCTCACATGCTTTGCTCAGATCAGGAAGAAATCTCCTGCCATGTTTAAAATATGTTTTAAATATATGCAAAGAAAATTAAAATGAAAAACGTAAGTTTTTTTATGTTTCCATGTGGTGTATATAATATGTAATGTATATATTTCTATGTATATAATAAAACAGTTCTTAGCCCCAGGCATGGCATTTGCTTTTCATTATATTTCTGTGTAGTATACACTTATTCATTCATTTTCTGATCCGCTTATAGAATACCGTCACAGTGAAACTGGCGCCCGTATCAGCTGAGTCTGGGTGAGGACACCCTGGATAGTTTTCCAGGTCATCATCACAGGGCAGAAACACGCTGACAGTTATGCAGCCTACTCTGGACAAAATATCTAACTGGGGGCACAGTGGTGATCAGTGGTGGTGCTTGAACCCCCAAACTTTGGATTAGTAATCCAGCACTTCACCACTGGGTCACCGGTGCCTGTAGTACTATAGTATATACGTAAACTCAAAAAAAAAAAAAAAAAAAAAAGGTTGAAGAGACACTGTTACGCTGGTCTTAAACTTCGTGCCTGCTTGTATGTGGGCTCGGAGCTCATCTGCATACATTCTGATTTAATACAAACATAAAAATAAACAAAAAAGTGGCATTTTTGTGTACTTTTTCCACGAAGTCCCACATAGTATGTCCTCATTCATTCATTTATTTTCTGTAATCGTTTAATCCTGATTAGGGTCACAGGGAGGCTGGTGCCCATCCCAGCCGACTCCAGATGAGGGCAGAGTCCACCCTGGACAGCTCGCTCGGCCATCGCAGGGCTGAGACACGCTGACGGCTATGCGGCTCCTCTTGTCGCAAGTCAGCAATGGTTCTTTAACATGAACCTCCACCATAGACAGTGAGAGACATGGCCGGCCTTTGATAACCTGGTTAGCTGCACTTGTGGGGGTGGGGGGTGGGGGTGGGGCTTGAACCCCAAACCTTAGGATTAGAGATCCAGCACCTTTACCACCAGGCCACCACTGCCCACAGAGTATGTACTGAAACACGTACTTCCCTCAGGCTCAGTGGATCTTCCTAGAAAGAACAGCTACGTTCTGAGATTTTAAAACTTTAGATTTTTTGTCTGCAACAGTAAATCTTTCTGTCATCCCTCAATGTAATTATATTTGTGCCTTTTAGATACAGTGCACCATCATCGTGAACATGTCTTTTTTTTATTATCTAAACCAAGCAAGAATCAATCACTGTGTCACAGTGTAATTTGCTGATATGATGAAGTAAAGCGACTGGCTCTTACCATCTGTCTGGATGCGGTTTCCATAGCAACCATCACCTCCTCCTCCTCCTCTTCCTCCTCCTCCTCCTCCTCGAAAGCCAGAAAGGACTGTCTTCACCTCCCCCAACCCGTCACTGTAGAGTACAGACAGTTTAGACTCGACAGCTCATTACACCCACTGTGCGTCTCTTACCTTCCCTTTGCTTGTTAATCTCATGAGCCGGCGTTCAGTGCCGGGACTGGACTCGTACCGTCCTGATCTCAGTGGGTGTGTGCATCAGATGTGTTCCAGACGTTGATTGATTTTGCTTTAGTTTTTAAAGTTGCAGCGAGGATACAGTTATGTAATGGATTTACATTTACATTTATGAATATTAGCTGACAATCTTGTCCAGAGAGGATTGAAAACGTACTTTGATGTCTCTATCACTTATTGTATCCTAATTCTGGCCCACTGGGTCATGGAATAAGAATATTATCATTAGAAATAAATATTATCACTCATTTGCCAAACCGCTTAATCCTACTAAGGTCTTGGGGTTGCTGAAGCCTATCTCAGCCCACCATTACATTTACAGCATTTGGCAGATGCTCTTATCCACAGAGTGATTACAATTATCATTGCTTTTAATACAGCCGAGTAATTGAGAACTATGGGCCTTGCTCAAGGGCACAACTGTGGGGATTGAACCGCTGACCTTCGGATCAGTAACCCATCGCCTTAATCACTAAGCCAGAACTGCCTACCCTTGGCAAAGGTGGGGTACACCCTGAACAACTCCCCAGCTCACCACCATTTCTGGGCCAACAGACATACAACCATTAAACCGCAACCTGAGGGTCAATTTGGAAAAATAATTACTCAAATTTGCATATCTTTGAACTGGGAGAACACGCAAACTCCACCGAGAAACAAGTCAAATCCCAGACTTTCATCCTGTCAGGCTGATGTATGAACCGGTACACCTCCGTGCCCCCCAGATATGGAGATATTAGCAGTATATAGCTGTTATAGCTGGAATTTTAAACATTCATTCAGAATGCTTTATCCTATTGATAGATAGACACTGTATTAATCCCAGAAGGAAATTCCCAGTCCCAGAGGGAAATTCCCAATTAAGGTCACAGAGAGGCTGGTGGCCATCACAGACAACTCTGAGTCAGGGCAGAGTACACTCTGGACAGCTCGCCCAGGCCATCGCAGGGCAGAAACACGCTGACGGCCATGCAGCTCCTCTTGACGAAAGTCAGCAATGGTTCTTTTACATGAACCTCACACCATGGACAGTGAGAGACCTGGCCGGCCTTTGAGAACCCGGTTAGCTGCACTGGTTGGTAGCAGTGACAACCCGGTGATAATGAGACTTGAACCCCCAACCTTGGGGGAAGTAATCCAGCACCTTACCACTGGGCGATCACTGCCTTTTTCTTTTATTATGATTATTATTGGTAATTAATTCACTTGGTCATTTATTATCTACAGGGTTTATCCTATCAGGAACCTTGGGATCACTCATCCAGCCCCTTAACACCGAGCCCCCACTGCCCAATATTAAACATGCTTGAACTTTCATTCATTCATTTTCCGAACCGCGGAGCCCTAATTAGATTCACAGAGAGGCTGGCGCCCATCTCAGCCGACTCTGGCCAAGGGCAGAGTATACCCTGGACAGCTCTCCAGGCCATCGCTGGGTCGACACTCACACAATCATTTAAACTCACACCTATGTGTGATTTGGAACAGCCAATTAACATCCCGTGCTGTGTCTGGTTGGAAAACAGAATACCCAGAGGTGACCCAAGCAAACACAAATCGAACCCAGGACCTTCTTGCTGTGAGGCGGACGTGCGAACCACGGCACCACCTTCCTTGAACTTTAATATTTAAATAATTTACACCATGTAATACAAGTAGATCAGGGACCTGTTCAGAGTGAAGCAAGTGAATTAATTGGCCCGATGCGTATGTCTCTGAATGTGGGCAGAACCCAAAGTACCCAGAGGAAACCCACACAAGGCCAGGGATGCAGTGACCAGCCGTGGGACTCAAACCCAGGACTTTTGTTGCTGAATGGCTAAAGAGTTATTCACCTAAAAAAAAAAAAACACATCCACCCCCACAAAGTATACAATGCTTATTTCTTTAAAACAGAATGGAAATTGTCCACACCCTAAACCTAAAGGACAGAATGCGGTGAGAACGATCTACACTGAAGATGAATGTTTCAGTCAGGCCTGGGCGTTGGACTCTGGCCATATGCCTCTGCAGTATAGATTACAGAAAATGTACCGACTCATATTTGCATATTCTAAACGACGCCGTTTTATTGGTTGCTCCAACTTGTCATTCTTCTGCACGAGCCAATAATATCACAGCGTCCGTTTGACCACGTCCATAACCCACATCCTCCCCTCCTTCCCTGCTTCAATCTCGGTCTGGGTTCCTCCCAGTGCTGGGAAGAAAGGATTGGCATTTAAAAGGCGGTATTGTTGACATTTTCTTGTCGGATTTGCAGCAAACAAACAAACATTTCCATGCGGTGTTTCAGGGGATGTTGACGCTGTTTTGACTCCACGAACAATTCCACGTAAGTTCAGCTTTGCCTGCGTTTTTTTCCCCTCCTCCTGCTGTTTCTTGTCAAAAATAGATTCAGTTGAAAGCGTGTACCTCAGATGAATAATTAATTATATGTCGGCTAATATTAAAGGAGCAGCGTCACAACATTGCTGCAGGGTTGCTTGTTTTTTTATTTATTTTATTTTATTTTTTTCAATGAAAAAACCAAATCCTGGTTTATTAAATACAGTGTAATCACTGGGGGTGGAAATGGATGCTTTTACGCTATAAAATACAAAAGAATTAAATAATACTGGGTTTTGTGAATGCTGCAATGTTTGCTTCAGTGTCAGGAAATGTATTAACAATGAGATAATGCAGCTATTTATCAAAGCCATTCATTTTTTTTACCATGTTTGTGTCATTATTAATATCCACAGATCACTTCCTGTGGCTTCCAGGGTTGCCAGGTGTATGTTTAAAAAAAAAAAAAAAAAAGTCATACAAAACACGATTAACTACAGGGCATCATTCGTGTACAGTGTGTGTATGTGTGTGTGTGTGTATATGTGTGTATATATATATATATATATATATATATATATATATACACACACACACACTAGTCCTTCTCAAAAAAATTAGCACATTGTGATAAAGTTCATTATTTTCTGTAATGTGCTGATAAACATTAGACTTTCATATATTTTAGATTCATTACACACTAGTTCAAGCCTTTTATTGATTTAATATTGATAATTAACTTAATAATCATGTCCTTGGCCTGTGAGAGGAAACCGGAGTACACAGATAAAACCTGCATGAGAGAATGTGGAAACTCCAGGAGGAAACAAGCCTTGAACTCGAACCCTGAGGGTGCTTGATGTGAGGCAGAAATACTCACCACTAATCCATCACGCCACCCGTACTTCATGATACAGTCAGAACCCTTCTTACGGAAACCCCTGAATACGAAAAACATTTTCCTAAATTGTTCTCCTCTGTATACGAAACAACTACTTCTTACAAAAAGCGCCAAACGTCAAACAATGCACGAGTTGCTCTCTCATTGGCTGTCTCCCAATATCCTGCCCCAATGACCTCCCATTGGCTAGGAGGGATGACGCAGCTCCCTCCCATTGGCTATCTCTCAACATCCCGCCCCACCGGCCTCCCATTGGCCAGGAGGGATGACGCTGTTGTTACAACTTTGTTCATGTGTGTGTGTGAACTGTGTTCATGTTTGTGTGTCGTTCCAACTGTATTTTATGACTCAGGCTTTGAACCTTCCATAAACATTTTTGTAAGATTATAACTCTTCTAAGAAGACATTGTCTATGCACACACGCGCGTATGCACACCCGTGTGATTCCCGGTGAAAGTGATTCCCGGTGACATGGTCATTGTAAGATTATAACTCTGCTATGAAGACATGGTCAACACGAAGTAAGTACCTTAAAAGCTCTGCTTTTATAATTTTTAAAGGGTAGTCTTGGAAGCGTTTTACATGTAAAATGCGCCTCGACTTCCAAAAACTCCAGGTTCCGAAAAAGGCGCTGAAATGGATGAATTTTGTCAGAAGGGGGCCGACTGTACTTTAGAGTGTATATGAATGAATGATGCAGTATTTATAATCGCGGTTCCTCTGAATAAATCAGTTGTAATACATGAAGTGTTGTCTATTTTGCAGAAATAAGGCTGTATTGTATGAGATCAGTTTAGGTCGTTTTTATACATTATGAACAAGATAAACAGGAGGAAGAAGCACGTGAATGAGAGACAGCATCATGTGACTCCAGGTGCATGCTGGGATATCAGTTTTTATACTGATTAGTATGTTTTTGAGTGCTCTTTTTTTTTTCTTCTGCCAACTAGCTAAAACAATGTTTGTGTGTAGACTGGGAAATTGAAATTGTTCATCAAATGTTGGGTGGACAGTGTCCCGTGATGGACTGGCCACCCCTCCAGGGTTGCAGGAAGCATCATCTACTTGTTTAACTTCCGAGCGTGTCAGAAGCTGTATGTTGGGGGGGGGGGGGTTACGTTGAATTCATATTTATTTTTCTGTGCTATTAATAATTGCTAAAGCAGAGCAACTTTAGAGAATCCTGGATGTTTATTCAGGGTCAAGATTGAGATTTAGACTTTATTCATTCCGGGGGGGGGGAAGGCTCCTCTCTGGCCTTGGTGCGATACAAGCTCCACGTCATAGCAGAGCATCATGCCAACACGTGGGCACACACACACACATCCACTCACACCTCTGGGGAATTTGCTGCAACTACCCAGCAGCATGTGCTACTGAATTGGCCAGAATCCCTGAGAAAGGCCACGCGGTCACATGGAAATAAGAAAAGCAGCTCAGGGTTAAACTCGGGACCTGAAGATTGCGGTATGACTCACCACTGTGCTAATCATGATGATAACATGTATATTTTAGTGTATAATACAGTGAAGTAGGATTTAAAATCCCCCCCCCCCCCGGGCTGCTGTATACGTACATGCAAATGTATATATAATATCAATAAATACATATCCAATGCTTATAATGCAAAACGAATGCATAAGATGTAAATAAAATAGGGCAGTGGTGGTCTAGTTGTATAGGGCGCTGGATTGCTGATCCTAAGGTTGGGGTTTCGAGTCCCCACAAGGTTGTCACTGTCCTTCCAGTGCAGCTAACTGGGTTATCAAAGGCAGGCCATGTCTCTCACTGTCTGTGGTGAGAGGTTCATGTAAAAGAACCATTTCTGACTTTCGTAAAGAGGAGCTGCCAAGCTGTCAGCGTGTTTCTGTCCCCTGCTAAAAGGGTTGTGACAGGAAGGGCATCCGACGTAAAAACATATGCCAAGTCAAATGTACGAATCCAATGATATACTGTGGCGACCCCTGATAAAGGGAAAAAGCCGAAAGGATGAAAGAAAAGATGTAAATAAAATATAAATGCACACCTCCCATAAAAATGTGGGGGAAAAAAACCCTGTAGTTCTAATGGGGGGGATTGGGTTGTTTTTGTTTTGTTTGCAGCATTTTCCCCCTATTCTTCCTTAATTGCAGCCAACTGAGTTATCAAAAGCCGGCCGTGTCTCTCACTGCCTCTGGCGAGAGGTTCATGTAAAAGAACCATTGCTGACTTTTGTCAAGAAGAGCTGCATAGCCATCAGCATGTTTCTGCCTTGTGATGGCCTGGCGAGCTGTCTGGGGTATACTTTTTCCCTTGCTCAGATTCGGCTGAGATGGGCACTAGCCTCCCAGTGACCCTAAGTAGGATAAAGCTCTTCAGAAAATGAGTGACTGTATGGATAAATGAAACCTCGTACGACATACTACACATTTTTAATTTTATTTATTTTTATTATTATTATTATCTTAATTAGATAGTGCTAACAGCAGCTCACAGTTTAAAGTTTGTGGTAAATAACCCTGGGGTCAATCATTTTTCTGATGTTTTTGGACCGAAGCTGCTTTCATGTTCCGGAAAAAAAAAATCATGAGCGTGTATAATAAATACAAATCGTTTAACCTTCACATCTAAGTAGATATTGTACTTAGTTTGTTGTTGTTATGGTTAAATGCTGGAAGTACAGGGGGAACTTGTCTCTGAAACATATCCGTGTCGGCATCTGTTAGCTACAGTGGTGCTGAGCAGCTGTTGAACAGTTGACTTGTCAGCTGTTCGTCAAAACAAGGTTGTATTTGAAGTGAAGTCATAAACTGTGCATCATGTCACACTACCCAAGGCTATTCTCTTCGAATGAGTTTTCTTTGCATATGAAATGCAGGGTTCCCTCGCTACTTGGCGCTTCAAGTCATGTGGCTTCAGTGCATCACGGTTTAAAAAAAAAAAAGGAAATTAAGAACGAATAGGTGAAAAGTTAAGGAAAATGCTGCAAGACACGGCCAATTATAGGGGGAAAAAAAACCCCAACCCAAAATCCCCTATCAACACTACTTACATTTTTATGTGAGATGCGCATCTGTGTGCATGCGGGTCTCTGTATTTATATTTTGTCTACATATTATGCATTATTTTTGAATGTTTGTTATTATAAGCATTTATCACGTTGAATATGTATTTATTGATATTATATACACATGGAGACAAAGTCAGAGAGGCTAGATTGAGATGGTTTGGACATGTACAGAGGAGGGATAGTGAGTATATTGGTCGTAGGATGCTGAGGTTGGAACTACCAGGCAAAAGGCCCAGAGGAAGACCAAAGAGAAGATTTATGGATGCGGTGAAGGCGGACATGAAGGTCGTTGGAGTAAGAGTAGAAGATGCAGAGGATAGGGAGAGATGGAGGCAGATCATTTGCTGTGGCGACCCCTGAAGGGAACAGCCGAAAGGAAAAGAAGATACACATGTATGTATACGTCAGTCGGGGGGGGGGGGGGGGGGGTTTGGTCCTACTTCGCGGAATTCAGCGCTTGAGAGGGGGATATCGGTCCCAATTAACCGTGGAAAGTGAGGATTCTACAGTTTACCAGTGTGGACCTGTGTACCAATCCCACGTTTCCGTTAGTTACTGCTACACCAGTGTATAAAGTGGCCTGGTAGTGTATTAGTGTATGGGAGAAATTTTCGTTTTGTAAGCCTCGTGATCCTAATTAGGGTCAAGGAAGAGGCTGGTGCCTATCTCTGCTGATTCTAGACGAGGGCGAGGGCCACCCTGGACAGCTTGCCAGGCCATTGCAGTGCCAACATACAACCAATCACACTCGCTCTCAGACCTCGGGGTGATTTTGGAACAGCCAATTAGCCGACTGTGTCTTCCCTTGGACTGTGGGAGGAAGACAGAGTACGCTTCTAGAACGCGTGAGGAGAACATCCTAGCTCCACACAGAAACGCCCGAGCCCAGAATTCGAACCTGTGACCTTGTTGATGTGAGGCGCTGAATGACCATGCCACCTAGGAGATTTATAAACTAGTTAATAACCGAGCTCGAGGTCTGGACAGAAATCTCAGACAGAGGACTTTTTATTACAGTGCAAAAATAAATAAAATGAATCAATAAAAACCAAGGGCTGTGATTTTCTCGGTACAGACCAAACAAACGAGGGTCATAAGTATTTCATTATGTGGCATTTTAAAATAGATTCCGTTTGTTTCACTTCAAGCTCATGTTTTTAATTCCTTATGGCTGGAATGTCCCAACTGCCTGGTTCTGAACAAGGCAACTTCATCCCTTCCCGTGATACAGAAAGGTTTCCATTGAGCAACAAACGCTTCAAGCGATTCCGTAAACTTTTGAATCTCTGAACATTTTTTTTTTTTTTTTTCTGCGAACATTTCTTCTTCTTCTTTTTTTTAATCCTGTGTGTTTCTGGAAGCTGCTAAAGATCATGGCACATGGGGCAGCTATCACATGGCAAACTTGACCCAACAGTTTCGCCTTGGTCCAGATACCTGATTTATTGCCAGTGTGTTGACCAATCAGATCGCCTATCCTGTCATTGCCATATAATAAACTTGATAACATCACTGCATGATCTGTATAAATGAAATGAGTAGCATTGGGTGCTCAGGTACTCTGCAATGGATTTCATATCATTCACCAAGTAGGGACAGTACTGATGTGCATTTGTAGGATATATGTGACTCATCACCATAAAACAAGTCTTAATGCACCAAACTGAGTTTGGGTAAATTTAATGTTCTTAAAATTTGGTGATATAAGTTAGTAAATTTGAATTTTTTTTTTCCCCACACTTGTAAAATTTTGTTTGGGTTTTGAAATGTAGGAGTGTGCATGTGTGCATGTGCGTGCATTACTCAAAAAAAAAAAAAAACGTGGGGCAGAATGGTGATGTCATGGTGAGGGTACTGGTTTCATGATCAAATGGTTGTGTGTTTAAAACCTTGCTCGACCTCCACCATTTTAAGCTATGCTGATCACAAGGCCTCCTCTGTCCACCCAGCAGCGCAAATGGGAACCAGTAAGAATATTGGGAACTTGGCCTGTGATGGATTAGCGCCGCACGTTTGAGGAGCTGAGCTGCTCAATGCTGCTTGATGTTACAAAACCCGAGCTAATCTGCAGCAGTGGGGGTAAAAGCCCAGCATCACACACAAGCCAGTTTGGTAAATTTGAAGACTTGTTTTCGCATTTGCTGTATTTAAGATAAAATATTCTGAATGTCACTTGAAGTGAAAATGATAACAGTACGATGCTGTTGTTGGATTTATTTTATAAAGCCGAGGTCGACTCTTATTTTTGTACTCGTGTTAAATTCGGTCCTGTTACCTTTTTAATATTAAGTTCAGAGTATTGCTGCATGTATGAATCATGATTCACAAGTCGTGGTATTTATTTTTATACCTAACCTGCATCAGCCAACCTGCAAAAGTATGAATAAATTCTGCCATCGGAACCTGGATTCAACCCGACTACTAATTCTACCCTGTATAGTGATGCAATCCGTATCATAAAGCCTGCGTGAACCTCCGTGCCTAAACCTGCATTACTTCTTAAAATTAATTTTTATTAAACAACCCAAACTTGTTTAACCCGGTGACAGGCAGCACGGAGGTGTAGTGGTTAGCTCGCTCGCCTCACAGCAAGAAGGTCCTGGGTTTGATTCCCAGCCTGGGCGTTTCTGTACGGAGTTGCATGTTGTTCCCATGCTTGCGCCGCTTTCCTACGGGTACTCTGGTTTCCTACCACAGTCCAAGAACATGCCCAGCAGGTTAACTGGCTGTTTGAAATCACCCTGAGGCGTGAGTGGGTGTGGGAATGGTTGAGTGTTGGCCTTGGGATGGCCTGGCGAGCTGTCCAGGGTGTACCCCACCCTTGCTCAGAGTAGGCTGAGATGGGTGCCAGTTTCCCCGTGACCATAATTACGAATTTTGAAATTTATGAATGAATTTAACCCGTTGACCCTGCAGACCATCAGTCAGGCAGGATGTCTCATGTAGCTTGCACTGCAGTAGCTTTTAAACAGGAAAAACGACTGGTTCTGACGGGTTAATCCGACTTCCTATTATTTCAGCCAGGTGATTAAATACCCATGGAATGTATTCTTTTGACAGTCACAGGAAGGAAGCATAATAGTCTTCATTACCGTTGCTGTAACAAAGCTGCTTTTTTTTCCCCCATCACGTTTTTAATGGGGTGTGATAAATGTATAAATCCCACAAAATCCTTCAGGTGCTCACACCTGACATCACCCCATCTTTGTCTTTACACTAGCACTCATTGCTAGACACCCAAATACAGAATTGGTAGTGATAAACCATTTGTTCAGTATGGTGTGTTGTTGTTGTTGTTGTTTTTTTGGTCGTCAACCTGTCACGCAATATGGATGCATTTCTGATCCTGGGGCATTCAGGCAGCTCGAAATTTGTGGGCGGGGCAGGTGGTTATACTTACCTCCTTTAGGGATGTCACGAAAACATAGTGTGTGTTAAAGTTCTAGAAACATGATGGTACCTGTTTTTCCACGTAGCGTCAACCTACTGTATACGTTCTGTTCTCGTGTGCAAGAAGAATTTCCTTATCGATGACGACAGCTCCGCCTTGAATCATTTAAGAATTGAAAGTCGGGTATGGAAGTATTTTTGCATTCGAGGTGTTTTTAATGGGGAGTACATGGGTGTAGTGTTTATTAATTTATTTTTGTAATTTTCTCTGGGAATAACGAGTATCGATGAAATTGAAATGTGATACAAAGCGCAGACCGGTGTGTTTGGGGAAGGGTATATTGGTAGTGAGGCACTAATAGCCTGCTGGTAAAGGTGCTGGATCACTGATCCCAAGGTTTAGGGTTCAAGCCCCTCTCTGAATGGGGAGAGCCCCCCCCCCCCGGGACAGCTAACTGAGTTATCATAGGGCGGCCAGGTCTCTCACTGTCTATGGTGTGAAGTTCATGTAAAAGAACCATTGATGACTTTTGACAAGAGTAGCTTAAACAGTAAGTTTCTGCCCAATAATGGCTTGGCGAGCTGTCCAGGGTGTACTCTGCCTTCATCCAAAGTCGGCTGAGATGGGCGCCCGCCTCTCTGCGAATCTAATTAGGATTAAGGGGTTAGAAGATGAATGGCTGTATTGGTAGTAGAAGTTTAGGATGGATCTGCCTGAGTGTTGCCAGAAGGTTGTGAGTTCGGGGGGGGGGTGTATTCTATGTAGATGCAGTAAGTAACCTTGTTAGTTCTCCTTGACTTTAGCGCCGCATTTGACTTTTTAAATTGTTTAAAGTTGAGATGTGATGAAGGTGGCAGGGCACGAGAACGATTAGTGTTGTACCTTGCGGATCATACATAGTGTGTTACTGTAAATGATGGTCTATCATCTATTTGTCCACTCAGACAAGGAGTTCCTCAAGGGCATTGTCTCGGGCCTCTTCTGTTTAGGGTCTACACCAGTAAACTGTTTGATATCGTCAACTAGTATCTCCCATGTGTACACTGCTACGCAGCTGACAAGCAGCTGTATTTGGCATTTAGTCCTGCTGTGCAAGGGGAGGACGACGCAGTATTTAAATGCTATGTGCGACTGCATACATGACTTTAGGTACTGGATGATTTGAGGACTGACTGCTGTTGAATGATGATAAGACTGAGCTGACAATCGTACGTACTAAGCAACAGTTAAAGAAAGTCAACTTGAATGATATTAGTGTAGGTGACACAATGTAGAGGCAAAATCGGTTGTGTGAAATCTTGAGTCATGGTTTGATCATAGCAGGGTATTCATTAAGTTTTAGAGTAGAAGGAGGATATTGATAAGTATGAGGTGGAAATTGTTTGAGGCAAGCATGGGGATGGGGGGTGTCCCCTCCTGCAGGGGGGTCTGGGGGGCCACCCCCAGAAAAAAATTTAAAATTAGGGTGCAGGATCGCTGATCCTAAGGTTGGCGGTTCAAGTTTCCACAAGGTTGCCACTGTCCCCCCCAGTGCAGCTAACTGAGTTATCAAAGGCCGGCAATGTCTCTCACTGTCTATGGTTCTTCTTCTATCGTATGCTGTTGTTTCTCAGCCATTCAACCGCGACATCCGTGGCCTCATGTAGTTCATAGAGGCCTCCTGTCAGTTGTGTTTCAGGAGACTCTTGTAGTATGTGCTGCATAGTTTGGATAACTCCACAATCACAATTTGGTGAGTCAATGTATCCCCATTTCTCCAACATGTATCGGCACGGGCCAGTACCGCAGCGAAAACGATTCAATTTACACCACAGGTCTCGACGAATATCCATACCATTTAGTGCAGTTGTTGGATCATTCACGATGTCCCTGTTTGGTGCTGTTCCCTTATTCCATCTGGATTGCCAGTTTTCTACCATGGAGTAGTTTGTTGTGGGCAGGTTAGACCAGATGGGTTTTCTTGAAGTCAGTCGGTATCGTGGGTGGTGCTCAATATCATTCAGCAGGGGAAGGCCTGGGATCTGGAGTGTAGAGTCCAGTAACTTTGCAGTGACAGCTTCCCTGCGGATATCTGGCGGGGCAAGATTACACATAACTGGCAGCCAGTCTGTATGTGTTGATTTTGGTGTACCTGATATGGTCCGCATAGCACAGTTCAATCTGGTGTCAACTAGTTTACTGTCTATGGTGAGAGGCATGTAAAAGAACCATTGCTGACTTTCATAAAGAGTAGCTGCAAAGCCGTCAGTGTGTTTCTGTCCCTTGTTAAAAGGGTTGTGTCAGGAAGGGCATCCGACGTAAAAACCTCTGCCAAATCAAATGTGCGAATCAGATGATTCGCTGTGGCCACCCCTGAGAAAGGGAAAAAGCCGAAAGGATAGAAGTAGATATGCTCTGTGGTGCATTCTGGGCCCATATTTATTAGAAAAACAGACAAGCTAGAAGCAAATAAAACTCCTTATTTGAAAAACCCAACAGTTACCTTACTAATATAGAACATTTGTGAATCAAACTGCTACCCTAATCTGTCAAAACTGTTTATGTAATATCATTTTAGGATTAAGATTAGGCTATTAGAATAAGATTAGGCTACTTTATTTGGGGGTAAATTTTCACTATTATCGCTCAGTGCAATCAAGAAATAATTTGTGTTCGGACATGACATAAAACTTTTTTACCTATTTCATGAGATCCGGATGTTTCAGAAACAGTGGAATCATCATCGGTCTTGAGTCGCTTCCACACCGTATTTAATGTTGATTGTTTACTTCGTGTCGGCGCCATGCTTGTCGGTACAACTCGCATCAGTTTGGACTATATTTTACCCGAGTTTGTACGACCCGTCATGATCTAAATCTACACGGGAGCACAGGCAAATGGTGGCACGTATATAAAAAGCGCCGGGCTTTTGAATGAGATGGCATAGTACATCATGGGATATCGGAAGTGAACCGATTGAGAAATTATCAAAACAAGTGATCGTGTTGTCAAGTACATAGCTTAACAAAGCCATGAAAATGTTTTTATTAAAGATTATTATATTATTATTTACTATTATAAAATATAACCGGCGCTAGGCTAATAGTAGCCGGCGCTGCCGCCGGCACTTAATGAAAAGTATGTCATAGTCTAGATATGTCATCGCATTGAGTAAACCATGTATTATGCAAATGATAGCATGCCGAGGCTCAAGTCTGATTCGTAGGATTTTAAGCACAGATGCCACTAAGACCTTCATACATGCCTTTGTTGCCTCACACATTGATGACTGTAACGGTCTTTTATATGATTTGCCAGCTTCTCACCTGGATATGGTTCAGCACACTTTGAATGCTGCAGGTAGACGAGTCTGTCTTGCACCACACTGCTGTCGCATAACAGCTTCACTGGCTACCGGATAGGCAGCGTATTAGTTTTAAGACTCTGCTGTTGGTTTTTAAGGCCATTCATGGAAGCACCAACTTATCGAGGAGAACTTGTATCAATTTAAAGACCATGAAATTCTAAATTAAGGCCCTTATTGGATGGTCTGTTGCTTGCACCGCAAACTTGAAGAAGGGTTATGTTGGGTGACGATCATTCCAGGTCGTGGCTCCAAAACTCTGGAACGCCGCGTGATAACAGACCTTTTAAGATTTTTAAGTGTCGTCTGAAGACGTGTCTTTTTAAGGACGCTTTTCAGTTCAGTTCATTTTCTGTAACCGCTTAATCCTAATTAGGGTCTAGGGGAGGCTGGTGCCCATCCCAGCCAACTTCGGGCGAGGGCAGAGTGCACCCTGGACAGCTCGCCAGGCCATCGCAGGGCTTTGCAGTCGAAAGTCAGCAATGGTTCTTTTACATGCCTCACACACCATAGACAGTGACAGACATGGCCGGCCTTTGATAACCCAGTTAGCTGCACTGGGGAGGACAGTGACAACCTTGTGGAGAGTGGGAATCGAACCCCCAACCTTTGGATCAGCGATCCAGCGCCCTATACCACTAGATCACCACTGCCCCAGGACGCTTTCCATTAACTGTTATCAGTATTTTCACATTAGATATTGTATATTTTGAATAATTTAGATACCATGTATTATTTTAGACTATCATGTAATGCTTTATTGATCATTTTATGAAAAGTGCCCAGTATAAGAATTTTATTATCCCCCCCCCCCCTTTTTTTTTTTTACCCTCTCTTAGGGTTCAATTCCCACCCATCAAGTATTGCTGTCCCTATCACATGACCACCGCCGACCAGGGTGAAAGCATGTACACACTCCCTCCGTAACTTTCAATGCTAGCCACCCGCCTCATTTTGAATTGCAGCGCATGCGTATTTTGGGGACAGTCTGACACACTCGGATAGAAAGCACTATCCGCTCCCTCGTACGAATGAGCTCACAGATGCCTGTGATTGGCTGGCGATCGCTGTCAGTCGGAGCGTATAACAACCCTCCCTTCCTTTGAAAGTTCAGCCAATTTGCTCCTCTGGACTTCTGGTCACAAGATTTATGTTTGTCTATAGTTTGTGAGATTCAGTCAAGCCACTTTTGCCTGATGAGTGATAAAGTTTTTATTTTATTTTATTTATTTTTTAACACTGACATTGTGACCAGCCATTTTGATTTGATGTTCAACAAGATGTTGAACTCAAAGGAACTTCAATTTCCTGTTGTATAGAGATTTCGTTTTGTTTTTTTTTTTTTTTGCTTTTTTCTTCCTGGTCGGAAGCCGGCAGTGCCGGGGCTCCAAACGATTACTTCATTTCCATGAAGCTCGGCGGCATCCGTGTTCTGCTTGGGAAATTCTGGATCGTTGACTGTCAGGTGAAGTTTTACAGTTGTGAAAGACCGAGTACTGTTTTCTTTCTCATCCGGAAATGTATTCGATCAGCCAAGGCATGGTTTGTGTCGAATTTTCCCATCAAATAATCTTCATATCCTCGTGGATACCTTCAGTTTCATAAGTAATGTCGTGTTCGATTCAAAATCATGTCAGCCGCCAGGATACTGAGTTTGAATGACAGCTGCCACAGCAGGGCTCCTCTGGGTAGAGCTGAGGGTTTGGAATACTTTAACCTTGAAGGAAGCCTGTGTGTGAGTTTGCCTTGCGGTGTGAACTGTTTATTTTTTCATCAGGCTGGAATTAGCATCATGTTTGCGATCAAAGGTTTGTCTTATCTTGTTTTTTGTTTTGAATCTCTTTCACGGTGGTTTCAGGACTGCAGCGCCTGTAAAGAAGTAAGACGTACGCAGTAGGCTAAGGATTTTTGTTATTGTTCAGATGAAACTGTGTAACGATTCTGTTTCTAGCTTTTCACCTGATTGGCTGTCTGGCTGATGCAGACCAAGTAAATAAGAATTTGTAGAGCGATATGTTTTTGAAATGTATGATTAAATGGCGTTTCTGATGTTGAGAGGAGCCAGCTGAGGTGGCTCGGGCATCTGGTTAGAACGCCTCCCGAACGCCTCGCTCGTGTGGTGTTTTGGTCATGTCCCTTTCCAGTGGTCTCCTTGCTGGTCTGAGAACCCCTTGGTGTCCCCATGTAAGTTCTGAGGAAAGGGACATCTGGACATCATTGCTTAGGCTGCTGCCCTTGCCCCTGAAGATAATGATTTAATAAATACAGGCAAATATATATTTATAAATAAATAAAACATTATTGTATTAAAACCTCATTTGAGAGATTGAACATCAGTAGTTTTTGTTTGATTTGTATGGGGGGGGGGTTGTTCAAACTCGACACAAACACCTGAATCGAACCCCAGGCCTTCTTGCTTTGAGGCGGCCATGCTAAGCACTATGCCACTGTGCTTCCCTCATGTTCATATAATAAGCAAACAAGTTGTGGATATGTTGGCGCATTCTGGAACATTTGAGTAAATTGTTAAAATATTGTTGCATTGTTCTGGGTCTTTGTGTTATGATCTGTAATATTACATTAAACAAGATTACTATAAATAAGATGACTTTCATAGAAAACGTTCTTGGCTTTTGCGGTGTTTATTTTCTGACATTGGGACTAATGTTGGGAATTGTTCTTTCGTCAGGAAATGCAGGCGGACCAAATTTAGCGTCTGATTTTAAGGCGTGTGGTTGAGGGCAGTGTGAGAGACGATTAATAAGCTGAAAGCACTTCCTACAGCACAGACTGAATCACTGGTTGAGAGGTCATGGCATCTTGCCAGAATTACAGATTTGTATTGCTTTTAGGATCTGTTTATGATTTGGCGATATCCAGTTTTTATGATGCAATATAATTGTGTGTGTGTGTGTGTGTGTGTGTGTGTGTGTAAGGTCCTGGGTTTGATTCCCAGCTCGGATGTGCCGGTGTGGAGTTTTCATGTTTGTCCCTGTGCTTGTGTGGGTTTTCCCCTGGACTCCGGTTTCCTCCTACAGTCCAAAAACATGCTCAGTAGGCTGTTCAAAATCACCCCTCAGGGTGAGTATCGGCCCTGTGATGGCCTGGCGAGCTGTCTCGGGTGTATCCCACCCTCGTCCAAAGCTGACATAGTTTGGTGACCGACATTTTTTGTGTGTGTATGATGATGGTGTGTATATATAGGGATCCCTCACTTTCCGCAGTTAATTGGGACCGAGATCCTCCCGTGACCGCTCAATTCCGCAAAGTAGGATCAACCCCCACGACTGACATATTCATACATGTATATGTGTATATAATATCAATAAATACATATTCAACTCTAAATTCTTATAATAACAATTAAACAATTCAAAAATAATGCATAAGATGTAAATAAAACATAAATACACACACACAAAAATGTAAGTAGTTTTGTTGGGGGGGGTTGTTTTTCGTTTGAGTTTGTTTGGGTTTTTTTGCATACTTGCCCTTGTTTTCCTGCATTTTCCTTATTTTTCGCCCTATTCTTGCTTCATTTCGATGAATATTTACAAAAAAAAACCTGCGATGCACTGAAGCCGCATGAATAGAAGCGCAAAGTAGCGAGGAATCCCGTGTGTGTGTGTGTGTACGTGCGTCTGTGTGAGATGATGACGTATATGAAGTGGTGTGTATGATAGATCAAATTCCCTGTGCTGAATGCTTTTCGTCCATCCATCAATGAAAGTTATGCAGGAAGAAAAGGGGGAATGTTTTTATTTATTGATTTATTTTTTTTAATTCTCTGAAACACGAAGCACTTTCCCTGGAGACTCTGTCCATGAATATTACATAAATGTGACCTCACCATTAATCCAGAGCTTTGCAGTGTGATTCTCTGGATTTATTGCTGTAGAAATTATAACAAATTAAAATGAGTGCAATAATATACATTTTATAATTTGTCTTGTTGCCAGAATTAATGCCAGAGTTCCTCAGATGAAATCTATCAACACCTTAGATCAGCGAATTGTGGTGATATTAACATACAGTGCTTTTTAAATAACAATTTATTTCATTATTGCTGTTGAAATTGCTTATTGTTATTGTTGTTGTTGATGGTATTATCACTGCTACTGCTATTAATAATAATGGTTATGATAAGGGGATAAGGAGGTGCATGTACTGGGAAGATATAAATTAATATAATTCTCACTTGTTTCATATTTGCCAAACCACTCAATCCAATTAGGGTCGCAGAGAGGCTAGAGCCTATTTCAGCCATCACGGACTAAAACAGGTACACACTGAATAGCTCGTCACACCATCACAAGACCGAAACGCACACAATTACTCACAGTCACACTCACACCTAAGGTGAATTTGGAACAGCCAATCAGCTTAATGGGCTTATGGATGTGGTGAAGGCGACCCCTGAGGGGAACAGCTGAAAGGAAAAGAAGAGTCCGCTTAATGGGCATGTCATTTGGACTCTGGGAGGCAACTGAAGTACCCAGAATAAAACTATGCAAGTATGGTGACGACCATTCTAACTACACAGTGAAACACCCTCACCGAGAATCGGACTCGAACCCAGGACCTGCTTGCTGTGAGGTGGGTGTGCGAACCACTACGCCACCCAAATATGATTCTGACGGTGAAATTTAATCTCGAGATTCAGAGGAGACTGAATGTTCCATCGTCCGTGCTGCTCTGAAAAATCATAACGATCCAGTGCAACGTCTACCACACAGGCATTTAATTAAAAAGTAAAGCAGTTGCAGAGGTTTTCTTTCTCTTATTGTGTAGAGAGACAGTTGGTGCAGCAGCGTTTGGAATATATTGACTTTAAGGTGACGTTTGCGTGTTCAGTTGATGTGAGGGCAAATGTTTTGCTTTATCGTGTCTCACAGACACACATTTACATCTCCAGTGTTTTGCACAGAGCGACTTAAAATAATTGTTTTTATTTATACAATTGATTGATCGAGCGAGGGTTAGGGCCTTGCTCAAGGGCCCAACAGTGGTGATGGTGAGGGTTGAACAAAGCACTGACCTTTTGGATCAGGTAACCCACCACCTTGAGTGACTCATTGTCTAATGCTATGTGTGTGTGTGTGTGTGTGTGTGTGTGTGTGTGTGTGTATATCCATGCCAAATCAAATGTGCGAATCAGATGATTCGCTGTGGCGACTCTCGAGAACGGGAAAAAGCTGAAAAGAAAAGAGGATATATTTTTATATATATATTATTTTTTTAAAATCTGTCTCTTTTGTGTGAAACTATATATACTTGCACTCGTGTACCTGCCTCGTTTCATAAATGAGAACCTCCCCCCCCCCCCCAACCTGCCTGCTAGAGCTCATTACATGCATGCAGGATGTGGATATCCCTTCTGCCTGGAGGTCACTTTGATTATGAATCGAATTCATGCAAAATGATCAGAGTCAATCTGCAGTCCTCAGTCTCATCACAGAGGGAAGCAGGGAGTGTCTGGTGGATTAGCCTGAATGTATGATGTTGGTTTTTTTTTTCTTCGTACCAGCCCAAACCATACACCCAATCCTCCCACTTCTGAATGTTGAAGCCTCTGTGGAAATCTGATTAAACCACACCCTGGAACATATTACTTTTATTAGTCAGGAAGAAGGTCAAATAGCTTGTTGTATAAACAAGGGCAAAACGTTGCAAGTCGTTTGGTTAGAAAAAACAAGACAAAAGAAAAATGATGGTAGTATCGTGGTCTGCATGTCTGCTTCACAGCAAGAAGGTTCTGGGTTCGATTCCCAGCGTAGGCATTTTTGTGTGGAGTTTGTATGTTCTCTCCATGCTTGTGTGGGTTTCCTCTGGGTACTCTAGTTTCCTTTCACAGTCCAAAAACATGCACAGGAGGTTAATTGGCTGTTCTCTAAATCATCACCCCTGTTTGTGAGTGAGACTGTGAATGGCTGTGTCAGTGTTGGCCTGGGAAGCTGTCCAGGGTGTACTCTGCCCTTGTCCAAAGTCAGCGGAGATGGGCAGCAGTCTCCCCGCGACCCTAATTCAGATTAAGCAGCACAGGAAATGAATGAATAAATGAAACTATGTGGCATTAGATGTCTGTTTATGCAGATTTTCTGACCCACTGAGTTTCACTTGTACATTAGAGGAACGGTTTGGAAAAACTGGAGGATGGTCATAAAGGACTAATGTCATGTTGACGACTGGCCGGCACGGTGGTGTCTGAGTTGGCACAACTGCCTCAGAGCAAGAGGGTCATGGGTTTGAGTCCGGGCCTGGCAAGGGCTTTTTTTTTTTTTTTTCTTCTTTTTTTTGTGTCTGGAGTTTACATACCTCTTTCATACTTGTCTGGGTTTCCTCTGTGTACTTTGGTTTCATTCAACAGTCTAAAAACACTCGCATTAGACCAACTGACGGTTAAACATTATACCATAATTTAAGCAATTTAACCAGACTCCAATGTTGCACAGTGACAGAGGGGTTGGCACATCCACCTCACAGCAAGAAGGTCCTGGGTTTGAGTCTTGGGCTTCGTTATTTCTGTGTGGAGTTTGCTTGGGCTCTCGAGGCATGGATGGGCCCAAACACATGCACATGCTGTAGGTGTGAGTGTGAATGGTTGTGTATGTGTTGCCCTGCAGTGGTCTGGTGAGCTGTTTAGGGTGTACCATCTCGGTTGAGATGTGCACCAACCTCCACGTGACTCTCGTAGGAATACAGGGTTCAGGACGTGAGTGAGTGAATGTCCACTACTTGAATTATGCTACAGAAATAAAAGCAAATGTGTCTGAGGAGCCTAATTACTGAGCCCAGTTAAACTTGAAGTGGTATCTCATACTATCGCAGTGGAAACACTGGGAAAGTGTAAAGATCTGAGCAGCTTTAATAAATATTTTGCGATGGCTAGATGATGTTGGTACATCTCCAGAATGGTCATACAGCGTATTTCACATATGCAGTGGTCACCACCTACTAAAATCAGTACAAGGAAGCACAACCGGTCATCTGGTGCCCTGGTTATGTCCACCGGAGGCTCAGTGATGCACATGGAGAATGAAGGTGAGCCTGCTGGTCTGATTCCATACTGTGGTGCTGTACTGTAAGACCATGATGGAACAACAGAAACGGCTCTGGTCTGAGGAATTGAGGTTTTAATTTAGTGTGTGTGTTCATGTTACTTACCTGGAGGACATCTTGCCCCAGGATGCACGATGGAAAGAGTGCAAGACCATCAGAAGCAGTGTGATGGTAATGTTCTGCCCTCAACATTGCTCCATACCAAATACTCCACTTCCTCTCAGTGGTGTTGCCGAAGGAAATTGGTCTCTTTCAGCACGATAATACACCCTGTGTCATGTCGGGATGCATCACACCACCTCATCATTGATTTTTCTTATATGTGCACACTGCGTCATATTTTATTGCTTTGCAAATAAAACGCAAGATAAGCGTCCTGTATGTGTTTCAGACAAACCGAGCATTATTAGAACGGGCTGAGTGTTGCATATGGTGGTGAATCAGTGATTTTCAGGCAGCGTGCTGGAGATTCAGATGCCGCATCCACCCACCCAGTCAGAAACGAAGTACGTAAGCGGTCCGTGTAACTGAGCAGGAATACCGCAAACACAGCACGTCCCTGCATCTGCTGTCCCTGCATCACAGGGCTTCATCACTGTCTGCCGAGGAGTCAATTCCTGCAGAGCAACGATGATGAAACTGAAGTGGATTGCATTAGCCCAAGCCCTCTTTGGTTTTACTGTGCTATAAATAAAAGTATCCATTATTATTGCCTACTGGACAAAAGAACATTTCTCTTAGTTTCCTAATACAACTCTTGCATCCTGGAGGCAGCACAGTGCGACGTGGTGAGCACGTCCGCCTCAAACGTGTACAGTAGAGTAATTGGCTGTTCCAAATCACCCCAACGTGTGTGTGTGTGTGTGTGTGTGTGTTAGAGTGAGAATGGTTGTGTGAGTTTTTGCCCAGCGACAACCTGGCGAGCTGTCCATGGTGTACGTCACCCAGAGTCACCTGAGGTAGGCGCCAGCCTCCTCATGACCCTAATGAGGACGAAGCAGTTTAGAAATGAATGAATTAATTATTTTTTCATTTGTTTGTTTTGTTCATTCATTTGCTGCACTGCTTAATTGCGCTAAAGCTACGGGAAGACTGGAGCCAATCACAGCCGGCCTTGGCTGAAGGCAGTGTACAGCCTGACCAGCTCGCCAGTCCATTGCAGGACATCATATACAGAAGTATTCACACTCTCTCACTCGCGGTTAATTTGAAACACTCAACTTGCTAAATGTACATGTCTTTGAACTATTGGAGGAAAGCAGAATACCCAGAGGAAACCCCTGCAAGATTCCACACAGAAATGTCCTTGGCTGAGTTTGGGACTCGAACCCAGGACGTTCTTGATTGCCTCTGTTGATGTGTCGAAATAAATGTGCTCCATTTTGATATATAGGATGGAAGCACATTTTACGCATCTTTTTGTTTTCGTTAATTGTCTGAATTGTTTAATCCTAATTAGGGTCACGGGGAGGCTGGCGCCCGCCTCAACCGACTCTGGGAGAGGGCAGAGTACACCCTGGACAGCTTGCCAAGCCATCACAGGGCAGAAACACGCTGACGGCTATGCAGCTCCTCTTGTCGAAAGTCAGCAATGGTTCTTTTACATGAACCTCCCACCGTAGACAGTGAGAGACACGGCCGGCCTTTGATAACCCAGTTAGCTGCACTGGGGGGCATCTTCGTATTGTTGTATCCTAATTGAGGCATGAAAATTTTATACAGCCTCAGACTATTGGGCGTCTCGCAAATGATTTGAAACAGAAACCATTCAAAACAAACAAACAAAAAAAAAGTTGTTTGTGGTGATGTGGATTCACATTACATGTCTCGGTTTCTGATTCAGTTTTCTCTGAAACTAAGTGAGGAAAAGGTTCGTAGTAGAAGAGTGAGATGAAACCGCCGTATTCCAAAGCCTTTGTGTTCCAAAATAAACAGAATATGAAATGTCTATGGTAATATGTCTGCTCTGAGGCCCAGTCTCTTGGGTGGTGGTGGTGGGGGGGGGGGCAAAGAAATCTTCGCGATTGTTTCGTATTATTCAGTGCAGGTGTCGGACAGCTCAAAATCGCACAGTGTGTACTGGGCGTTAGTGGGACATTAGTCAGAGGTTATATTTTCAATGTGCGATAAAAGTGGTGAATTCATAAAGATCTATTTTTTTTTTTTTTTTTTTTTGTTATTATTTGATCTTTTCCCAGGGTGCCAATAATTCCCATTAAATTTTGTTTGTTTCCCTGAAAATGGAATTGCATGAGTTTGCAATGCCTTCTGGGTATTAAACACTGTGTTTGGGAAGAATGTAGGAAGTAATGTCAACCAGCTGTGTTTGTGCGGCATTGGCTCAACAGCTGCAGTGTATTAATTGTATTTCTGTGGCGGGATGAAAACCCTTGTGACCTTTTTTGAACAGGTTCCGCGGTGTCATCCTGGAAGAGAAACATGCCCATCGGGTAGGGATGTCATTGACAACTGGAATATCGATATATCGCCGATATAATTGTTGATCGATAATCGATACCCATAAAAGGGATATTGATACTTCTAACGTTATAGCTTTCCTGTGTTCATGACAGCGTCTGTAGTAAATACCATTTTCACTGACACTGCTTCTAAGCAAGTCCCTGCTTCTAGTGTCCCGTCAGAGCGCGTGTTCTCAACAGCACGGAACATTTTGAACAAGAAGAGACACTTATCACCGGATAATGCAGATATGTGCATCTTCTGAATCTATACATCTATTTTCGATTCCACGTCACTGTGACACTCAGCGGAGACCCAATCCTTTCTGTACTCCACTGTGTGGGCGGGTCCGATAGCTTCAAACTCCAATTTTATTGGATTATAACAGCCACAGACTGCGCGTGTTGTTTTTGAGTAAAGAGAAATTTCCCTCGTTTTGATCGGCTCATTTCCACAAAGCCAAGCACAGCTGGCAAGCAAACACGAATGGACAGACATGGAAAAACTTCAACCCGCAGACCAGCTGATTGCCAAAATTTGGGACGCGCTTCCTGTCACATAAACACTGCAGCCTGTGAGTCCAATAAAATTAGAGCTTCAAGGTATCGGACCCGCCCACACAGAAAGGATTGGCTCTCAGCTTCGCGCCACAGTGACGGCATTGAAAGTAGATGAATAAATTTGCTCTGAGCAGTTAGAAAGTGAAGCTGCATCATCTCCTGCTCGGCCTTTTAAGATGCTGGCGCTTCCGGCAGCGCAAACAACCGTCGTACACAACATTTGCGCTGCACTGCCATGAATCATACTTCACCACTTTTGCGGTCGTAAAGTCGATCAGACGAAACTCGCATAGGTCGTAAGCCGATGGCTCACTGTATTATCAATGCATTATATATGCATTATCAATGCATTATACAAACTACTGTAATATATCTTATAGTGTGTTCTATTTAATGCATTTATGGAACACTACAGCAATATTCCAATGTATCGATGCATCGGAAATTTTTTATCAATATATCGATACCAATAATAGGTTTTCAATGACACCCCTACCATCGGGATGGAACTGCTTCATGATGGGCTGAAGCTGATCAATGTGAAGAACTTTGATTTGTAATCATGTCGGTAAAATAAATCCATTCCATCACAGTATTACCGATTTTTGCAAAGCTTGCTTGAATTCGCCAGCTCTTCTTATACGCTATGCTGGGGTTACCTCTGAGGAGGAGCTGATGGATTTCCTGAACTTTCTCTGTTTGTTAGCAGGTTACATGCGGTGTGATGTAACATTTTACATTTGGTTAAAATTTTTGAAGTGATAAAATACAGGGAACCCTCACTTTCTGCGGTGAACGCGGACCGAGGAGACCCCCCTCTCTCCTAACCGCTGAATTCTGAGAAGTAGAATCGAACCCCCCCCCAATGTATAAGCATGTATGTATATATAATATCAATGCATATTCAATGCCATAAATGCTTATAATATTTTATTAAACATTCAAAAATAATGCATAAGATGTAATTAAAATATAAATGCACACACATTCAGATGTGCACCTCGCATAAAAATGTAGGGTTTATTTTTTTTTTTTTTGGGGGGGTGCATAATTTGGCCTTGTTTTGCGGCATTTTCTTTAACTGTTCCCTGTTTTTCCTTCATTTCCTTATTTTTTTTTTCTTTTTTATATTTTAAAAATATTTTATTTTAATAAAAAATAAAAATTTTATATTTTAAAAGTCTGTAATGCTCTGAAGCCACAGAAACTGAAGCTCGAAGTAGTGAGTGCTCACTGTGTATTATTTCTGTCTGTGTTTGCGCTTCATATGCTCGGCTAACTGAAGCAGATGGAACATGCTTTATTCTTATTATACTAAACAAATTACATGAGCACAGACAGTAGTTTTTTCTAAAAATAACATTTAAAGGACAACACTAGTGAGGGCAAGTTAGTTTTTCGATTGAGATTGATAAGATGTGATTTTATAACGATACGCAGAAGCTACAAAATGTTCTTTGTGTAGACTCATTTCAAAAGGACTAAAAATGGAGACTCCTTCCAGAGCCGTTAATTGTCAATGAAACATATTCATCCATGTTATCCATTAGAATCAGGTACTGTATGTTAGAATTGATTTTAAAAAGTTGAGTGACTTTTTTTTTTTAACTTATTTTAAACAGTGTAGTCATTGTAGGGTGTCACGGTCCATTTATTTATGTTTAATCATAATATCCACACATTGTGACATTTTACTGTAAGAATGTGATTTATCGCCACTGTCTTGGTTCCATTCACCTGAATTAGGATTTTTTACTTGCAGCTTGGGGTGTTCCTCGTAATGTTGAAGATCCCACAAGATAAGCTCTATAATTCCGGTGAATGACCTCACTGTCTGAACCCTCCTGTTCCACCCGAGCATTTGATTTTCATTATCAAGTGGTTTTTACTTACATTTTTGAAGTTGGAATCTGCTAGAACCATTTTAAATACTGTGTATGTGTTCAAGAAAGGCTTCTATGTTGAATATTGATATGTGAATTAGTGCTGTGTTGCCAATAGAGAACATGATCATGTGACTCTTCAGATTACAATGTTGACCCCTGTATCTGGAGGTTTTATTTGTTTTTTTTAACATGAGAAAAGGTCGATGAAACGGGGTGATTTATGGGAAACAATGTGGGGTTTTTTTTTTTTTTTTTTTTTTTTTTTAATTTGAGTTTCCTTTTGAAGGAAAAGAATAAAATGATCAGGAGTTTTAGATTTGCAAATGTAACCACCATGTGGAAAAATGTTTCCGAATTAAACTTGACTTGGTTTTAGTTCAACTGACAGCATTTTTTTTTTTTTTTAATTTCAATGGGAAGAATCCAAAACCATGTTGATCACATCCACAAATTATCAGTGATGTGCAATTGTAAAACTGGTAAAGTTGGCATCGTTTTAATGGAAGTTTTTACCTTTTTATGTACACTATTTAATCATGATAAATTCTTGTTACATATATGTTTGACATTCATTGTTTACTAATGCTTTTTATTATTTGATGCATTGCTGTATGATTCTTTTTTTGATCTAATCAGCATTTTGAGGATGTTCTGCACTGTTGTACAGTAGTCACATTTTGATAAGGGTTAAATAAGCATGTCGTATGGATTTCCAGCTGCTCCTGGTGTGTGTGTGAGAGAGAGAGAGAGGAGGAGGAGGAGCAGCAGAGGGAGAACTGAGAGCATTGAATACTTTTTTGGCCTAGTTCATGTGAGAAGCTGAGGAGACAATAGGGCCAATAGAAAAGGTATAACTGGGTGCTGGTGTACAAGTAATCTTTTGAGCTTCTTTAGAGAGAGAGAGAGAGAGAGAGAGAGAGAGAGGGAGCGAGCGCGAGAGAGATTTCTCCTTCGTTTGCAAGCCAAATCACTGAACAAGGCATATTTCTCTCTCTCTCTCGCTCACTTTCTCTCTCTGCAAAAGACAGCTGGCTTAAATAAAAGCTCAGCCTTTATCATATGAGTAGCAAACCCACACAGATAGGTCCTCGTTCACTGTCTGCGATTGCCCCCCCACACACACACACACACACACACACACACACACACACACTACAAGCTGGACATGCAGGAAGGAACTGAGAGGGATTTTGGGAAGTGCCATTTTAAGGTTTCCTCCTATTTACTTTTTTTTTTTTTTTGTGTGTGTCAAATAAAGCCAAGCCAACAAACACGCTGCGATCTGACTGAACCCAGTTTATCAGACACAGGTAGACTGATAGATACTAAGAGAGAGGGAGGGAGGAGCAGCCGTGGTGCCGCAGTGGAAGCGTCGACTCATTCCTCCGCGGTCTGCAAAAAAAACAATAATCAAGAGATCAGACATTTTTCGCCCGCTGTAACAGGGGAGAAGATAGCCGTGCTTGCTAACCAGGAGGAACTAAGACTGAGTCATGCTAAAACCACAAGGGGTGAGTGTGTGTGTGTGTGTGTGTTTTCTTTTTTCCTCCCAGTGTTGCTATCCCTGTGTAGATTAGATTCATCCCTCATCCAGTGTGGCTGCTTCTACTGCAGCCACAATGTGTTCACATCCCCTGTGTGTTGATTCTGGCTGCATTTGAATCGTGATTCCAGGCATGTTTATATGCACCCATCAGCGGCCTGTAGTCTGTTTGGGTTTACATTTCAGATTGATGATACTGTTTACAGAGGCTTTGTTTTCTTTTTGTAATAGTTCTGTATTAAAAGCTCTCCTGCATGCTGTTAGGGATTCTGGATTGAGATGCACTGAGCTCTAGAGTCATGCTCAGTGTTTAAAGTCAGCGGGTCACTGCTGCTCCTGTGGGTTCGAGTGCTTGTGCAATGCAAAATTATCATCCGAATAAAATTTAAAATATCTTGAATGTCGTCTAAAGAAGATTGAACGGCATGTGAGCTGAGATTATTAAGCCTGTTTATTGGCTGGAACTAATTTACTTACTCGAGATTTTCTTTTTAAATCGAATAATCTGTCCATGCAGGAAGATAATCTCGGTGATTTTCTCCTTAAGTCTTGTTTGTTTCTCTTATCTTCAGTAAATGTGTGTGTGTGTGTGTGTAATCAGTCTGAAATATACAGTATGTGAAATGTTTCTGGATTATTTAAAGGATTACTGAATTTATGTGGAATTGTTGCGGATTATGTGTCCGATATAATACAATAGATCTAAAGAAGGCTTGTGGGGAAATATTAAGCATGCTTTTGGAATTTGTGAGGAAATATTGTGATGTTGCATAACTTGCGAAGTATGAGTTTAATTTCCGTGAAATACTTCTGGATTACATGACCGTCTTCCATGGAATCCTTTTCGAATTATATTTGGAATATGTATCTTAATATGTTTGGAATTTTGTCATTTTTCTATGGAATTCTCTTTGAATTATGTTCGGTGTATAGACAGAAATTCGATGGAATTCTTCTGGATTCTCTGAGGAATATACAAAGGTTTTCCCATAAAATATTATGGTATGATGTTAGGAATCTGTCAAGGTTTGCCGTGGAATACTTTTGAATCCTGTCAATATTTACGGAATGGCACTTGTATTATGGTTGTGCGATAATGATGATGAAGAGGATCATGTGTGTGTGATAATTCAAAAGTATACATGAAATTTTGTCAAACATCAGGAATATACTGGTCCTTCTCAAAAAATTAGCATATTGTGATAAAGTTCATTATTTTCTGTAAAGTACTGATAAACATTAAACTTTCATATATTTTAGATTCATTACACACAACTTGAAGTAGTTCAAGCCTTTCATTGTTTTAATATTGATAATTTTGGCAAAAAAGTAAAGAAAAACCAAAAATCCCTATCTCAAAAAATTACCATATTTCATCCGACCAATAAAAAGTGTTTTTAATACAAAAAGTCAACCTTCAAATAATTATGTTCAGTTATGCACTCGATACTTGGTCGGAAATCCTTTTGCAGAAATGACTGCTTCAATGCGGGCGTGGCATGGAGGCAATCAGCCTGTGGCACTGCTGAGGTGTTCTGGAGGCCCAGGATGCTTCGATAGCGGCCTTAAGCTCATCCACAGTGTTGGGTCTGGTGTCTCTCAACTTTCTCTTCACAATATCCCACAGATTCTCTATGGGCTTCAGGTCAGGAGAGTTGGCAGGCCAATTGAGCACAGTAATACCATGGTCAGTAAACCATTTAGCAGTGGTTTTGGCACTGTGAGCAGGTGTCAGGTCGTGCTGAAAAATGAAATCTTCATCTCCATAAAGCTTTTCAGCAGATGGAAGCATGAAGTGCTCCAAAATCTCCTGATAGCTAGCTGCACTGACCCTGCCCTTGATAAAACACAGTGGACCACCACTGAGCAACAGTCCAGTGCTGCTTCTCTGTAACCCAGGTCAGGCGCTTCTGCCGCTGTTTGTGGTTCAAAAGTGGCTTGACCTGGGGAATCCGGCACTTGTAGCCCATTTCCTGCACACGCCTGTGCACGGTGGCTCTGGATGTTTCTACTCCAGACTCAGTCCACTGCTTCCACAGGTCCCCCAAGGTCTGGAATCGGCCCTTCTTTCACTTTTTCCTTCCCACAGACGTCCCACTGAGGTGGCTTGATACAGCACTCTGGGACCAGCCTATTCGCTCAGAGATTTCTTTGTGTCTTACCCTCTTGCTTGAGGGTGTCAATGATGGCCTTCTGGACAGCAGTCAGGTCGGCAGTCTTACCCATGATTGCGGTTTTGAGTAATGAACCAGGCTGGGAGTTTTTAAAAGCCTCAGGAATCTTTTGCAGGTGTTTAGAGTTAATTGGTTGATTCAGATGATTAGGTTAATAGCTCGTTTTAGACTACCTTTTCATGATATGCTAATTTTTTTGAGATAGGAATTTTGGGTTTTCATGAGCTGTATGCCAAAATCATCAGTATTAAAAAAATATAAGACCTGAAATATTTCAGTTGGTGTGCAATGAATCTAAAATATATGAAAGTTTAATTTTTATCAGTACATTACAGAAAATAATGAACTTCATCACAATATGCTAATTTTTTGAGAAGGAACAGTATATAGAATACTTGTTGGATTATATGTATAAATGGATGTAAGGAATGCATGTAGACTATATTTAGAGCAAATTTGGAACATTTGAGAGTTCTAGATGGAGTCGTCTTTTGTATAGATATTAAGCTTATTGTTATATTACGGGAATCCCTCACTTTCCGCGGTTAATTGTGACAGAGATCCCCATGCGACCATCGAAAACCGCAATGTAGGATCACCCCCGACTGACGTATATGTGTATATAATATCAATAAATACATATCCAATGTTATAAATGCTTATAATAACAATTAAACATTGAAAATATAACAAATACAGACGCTCTCCAACTTATCAACATTCGTTTTGCAAACATCCGGAGATACCAACAAAGCTGTCCAAGGTCGAAAGTGAAATGAAATTGAAGAACAAGTAGAAATAGAAATGGAATAAAATCTACAGAAAGATAGAGCATAAATATAAGTATGAAATACAATTAAACATTATCCTGAGGTACACTTAATACTAGGCTCCAGCACAGGGGGGCGTGGCTGCGCAGACACGTGCGCAACAATGTATCCGGTTTTGATTGGAGATTTTGGGTTGTTTTTTTTTGTTGGTTTAGGGGTTCGTTTTTTTATTTGTTGCATAATTGGCCTTGTTTTTGTGACATTTTCCATAACTTTTCCCCCTGTTCTTCCTTAATTTCCTTATTTTTTGTAATTCGATGAATGTTTCTTTATATTTTAAAAACCGCAATGCACTGAAGCCGCATTAATTGAAGTGCGAAGTAGCGAGGGATCCCTGTATGTTTACATATGGTTTGGTCCTCAGTGAGTCTAATCGGTGACAGTTTGGCTTCATATAGTGCTCATTCTGACTCGGTTATTTGCTGAGCCACTTCCTCCTACCAGGGTCATGTCGCGATTGAAGCCTTTCTCTGAACAGCTAACCCGACCACTTTCAGGCCAACACACATGTAAGTATTCACACTCGCACCCAATTAGCCTAATTTCCATGTCTTTGGACTGGAGGAAATTGACATACTCGGAAGAAACACACACATTCTACACAAACACCCAAGTCTGTGAAGCAAACCCAGGACCTTCTTGCTGTTTTGTGGCTGTGCTAACCTCCATGCCACCTCGCCATGCTTATGTAGTTCTTTCTTTAATATTGTAGCACCATGTTCTTGAAGCCCTGGTAAGGCTTACTATGTACTGTGCCAGCTGTATATGTCGTTATAATTGAAATATGGCTTTATAGTAGCACTGGTAAGACTACTTAGCTTGCAGTATATTGTATTTTTAGATAAGAAACTGAGTTACATTAAGATAATGACCCCTGCCATTCAGTTAATGTTTTCACAGATATTGCTGCTGAATAAAATGCAATCATTTAGCAGCGTCCAGATAAAGAATAGAGAAAATGGAAATTTTATTATTACTGCCCAAAGAGGATTCTATTTAAGTGCTGAATTTCTATTAAAGTGGAGATTTTCAATAATCGGTAAGCCTACTTTAAGAAGAGGAGCGGCAATCTCTTAACATTAGATGTTGGATCAAATTTAATGAGGTGTGTCGATCAGAAATATGGAGACAGTATCCCGCTGTGATTAGTGATGTGACGTCTCCATCTCTTCCTTCCTCAGCATTTATGACCCTTGTGAGAATGTGAGCTCAATTAAAGGGATACCTGCTGAAATTGGTAGTGGGGATAGACAGACTGGGATGACAATTTTTTGCAGATCTGCGGAATTCCGTGGTTTTTATCTCCAATTGGTCATTTCTGTGAATCGTCTAAATCTGAGGAGAAAACTTTAGTGGATCCATAGGGAGGGGGGGTATAGGGGCGCTTCTAGAAAGTTCATTTGCTTGTGCTTGAGACAAAGCGCGGCTTATCCGGACTTCTGATCGTTCAAGTGAGCAAGTGAAGGCTGAGTACTAAACAAGTATTCAACGGCACACTTGCTCACTCGAAAGATCAGAAGTCCGGATAAGCCGTGCTTTCTCTCAAGCACAAGCAAGTGAAATTGCTGCAAGCGCCTACTTTGTGGAGCACCTCACATATTGTAAGCCGCTCGTTGATTTGGCTGTTTTAAGCTTAATGTAAAGTGAGTCGGCTCAATGCAAATGGCAAAGTGTTGTATTTAAAATGGTGCGAATTTTAACGAAAGAAGAGGAATTCCACGTGTCAGAAATAGATAAAGATGTTAAGAATAAGTTTAAGTTGGAATGGCTCGAAGGGATTGTGAAATTTGAGGTGAAAATCGGCAAACAGACTCCGAACGTATCGGCACCTTTGGTGAGTTTTATAAAGAAATCTGACCTTGTGTGGCCTTGTGTGTTTATTGCAAAGACCTGATCAATTATGGATCTCACGGATGTATTGCACTTATGGCCGACAGACAAGCGCACTCGGAGATAATTACTAAATATTTATTTTGTTTAGATTACGTGAAATCCCATTGAAATGTAACTTGATAAAAGTAATCTGTATTGGTAAAATCATTGTGGGATAAACTTACTCGCATTGTTGATAATAACGGTTTAATATATATGGGAATTTTATTTTCATTTTATTCATTTTGTTTTTTTAATTTGCAGCCAAACGTAAGTAATTCATGTTCAATTTGAAAATACTCAATACCTTGGTGATGGTTGTCATTTAAATTAATACACTGTCATTGTTACTTACCTGAACATTAATTATTAACTAGCAGGCTGGGACAGTAAGTTGAAAATGTTTCACAAGTTTATGAAGTGGTTTACAGGAAATATTTGTGGATTTTTTTTTTTTTTTCATCTTTCATTTAGACAACACGAAACATAAAGCCATATTGGATCTATTTCTCAATTCTGTGTTTCTATTATATTGCTTATACATATGTTTACAAATAATTATATTCCAATTAGTCTATGCATTAGATGACATGTTTCCCAACTGTAGATAGCAAACAGGCTCTTCCCTGGACCCAGCCCCCCCCCCCCCCCCCCCCCGGCTAAAAGTCGACAAAATCGTTCCCTTCTTTTCTTTTATTGTTTATTAATTGATACTATTTATGTATCTATTTATTTATTTACTTATATAATATATATGTATGTGTGCATGTATGTATATGTATCTATTTTTGCACCCCCTACTGATGGTACCTCAAGAGCCTGTAACAGTGAATTTCTCCATTGTGAGATTAATAAAGCTGTATCTTATCTGTATCTTATCTTAAAGTTCAGCTGAAAATATATTTTGCTGTTGTCAACCCTGGACAGAAGAAAAGAAAGACACCGATAACTTTAATCCTTTGGATATGACAGAGTTTCCTGTACGATTACTGATAATGTAAATTGGGCTTTTGTCATGTCTGCAGATGGCCCGCTAATGCTTGTATTACATCAAATATTTGACACTTGGAGTACTTTGATTTGGGTCCAACCAAAATGGCAGGTGCTTCCAACCACAGTATAAACTAAAACCAGATGAGGTGGTCTTGGTCTGGATCAAATTTTGCTTTGTTTGCAGTCCTAAAACTTTTGAGTTCAAGTTTAGCAAAATTAAACAGCGTTTAAATTTAACACCAAGAAGGTTCTGGGTTCATGTCTCATTGCTGATAAGGCTTCTTCTGTGCTGAGCTTGCATGTTCATCCTGATTTCCTCCAAGGACTCTTGTTTCCTTAAAGCATGCACAGCTACCTACTTTAAATTGCTAGAAATAAATATCTTCTAAATAAATATATGTGAATAAATAGATGGGAGTGGGAATGTTTGCTGTCTGTTAGCTCTGTTATTGACAGCCTGTTCTGGGTGTATCCTGTGTCTCAACCTTGCTTACCTGGGATTGTCTCCAGCTCTCCCGGAATCCCTGAAGTGGTATGGATAAATACTTATAGTACCAGAGTCATTGAATAACAATTGAATAGTGCTTGATTGCTTTGTGGTTATATTGTTTAAAATTTAAATGTTCATGAATGGTGCTCCACGGCATTGCATTATGGTTATGTTTGACCTGGTTCTACAATAAACCTAGCCTAGGGGCAGTGGTGGTCTAGTGGTATAGGGCGCTAGATCGCTGATCCAAAGGTTGGGGGTTCGAGTCCCACTCTCCACAAGGTTGTCACTGTCCCCCCAGTACGGCTAACTGGGTTATCAAAGGCGGGCCATGTCTGTCACTGTCTATGGTGAGAGGCATGTAAAAGAACCATTGCAGACTTTCGTAAAGAGTAGGCTGCAAAGTCGTCAGCGTGTTTCTATCCCTTGCTAAAAGGGTTGTGACAGGAAGGGCATCCGACGTAAAAACCTCTGCCAAATTAAACGTGCGAATCAAAATGATTCGCTGTGGCGACTCCCGAGTAAAGGGGAAAAAGCCGAAAGGAAGACAGACAGACAGACTACAATAAACCTAGCCTCTATCTGCTGATAAGCTACACATGTCAGAGTGATGAGCAGTCGGCAGTAGTGTGACTCGGTCCCTCTGCAGGCTATACATGCCTGGTTTCAAAAGTGACAGCATTCCGTTCAAGTGCTCAGAGCAGTAAAATTGCATTGCACTCATTGGGTGTATTTAGGGTTGCTGGCATTATTAAAGTGGCATTTCAATCATTTAAATGTATTTTTACCTACAAACTAAATGATATGAGGGGACAGTTATGGACTTGGGAGGTAGGGTGCTGGATCACTGATCCTAAGGTCAGGGGTTCAAGCCTTTCACTATCAACAGGTTGTCGTTCCTGAACCATTGCTAACTTTGGTCAAGAGTAGGCTACATAACCATCAGCGTGTTTTCTGCCCTGCAATGGTCTGGTGAGCTGGCGAAGGTGTACTCTGCCCTCGCCCAGAGTCGGCGGAGATGTGCGTCAGACTCGCCGTAATCTTAATTAGGATTAAGCAGCTTAGAAAATGAATAAATGTGTTTTGACTTGTATTGGGTCAAGACATCATAAAATTTGCAAAGCCCATGCTGATGTAGAATTTACTATCTGGTACTAAAAGGGAAAAAGCCGAAAAGAAGACAGACAGACTTCACGACATCAGGAACTTTGATATTGTTCATGATCTTTAGCCAGTTGGATGTCCTTGAGTGGAGTGGATGTCTGTTTTCTACTGCTGCGATTTGTTCTTTCATGTAAACTGGTCAAGTCAAAAGTCACTAATGTTTTATGACACAGCCTGGGATTTTGGCTACTCTGTACACTACAGGTTCTGCAGCTTGCGTTAAACTGTACATGCATTTTATTTTCTTTCAAAACAATATTAACACAAGTTTATTGAATGGAGTAAATCCATATAAACCACTCATTATTTGTCTTCAATTTGTAATTCCTCACAAGTAGTCCGTATGGTGAAGGGTTTGGGTTTGATTTGGGCAACAGATCTTTCCTCATATGGAAGCCATTTTTTCTTAACTGGTTACCATACATTTCAAATATGGTAATCGAAAAATTGGTTATCATTACTGGGTCTTAATTTACTCTCTGGGCTTGTGAGGTTTTTCCTTCTGCTGTTCCAGTTTCCTCCCACAGCCCAAGGCAGGCATATTAGACTAATTGACTGTTTCCAACTACCCTGATCTGTGGGTGTGAATGGTTTTGTGTGTGTGTTGACCCAGAGATTGTCCTGTGAGCTATTCAGGCTATACCCTGCTCTCAGCCAGTATTTGCTGAGATGGGCTTCAGCCTCTCTGTGACCTTGGAATATATTCATTCATTAAATTACTGAACCGCTTAATGAGAGTTAAGCTCGGAGAGAGCTGCATCTCCATAATACCCATGATGCTTTTCGACCCATTGTTCTTTCACGGCGTTCTAACACGCGTAAAGAACAGAGTTACTGTCATTTCGTGAGTTTTTCGAGTGTGCTCATTGCAACTTTATTTTTTGACTCGGGCTTTTAACCTTGCATAAACATTTGTAAGATTATAACTCTGCTATGAAGACATGGTCAACACACACGTGCATACACACAGTGATTCCTGGTGCAAGTGAAAAGAAGAAGCGGGCTCGTGGCATGTGGTTGAGTGCTATCGCAAAGGAATATGGCCAAACCCGTCTACCATCGATACGATATTGAAGCAGAAGGAGGCCTTAAAAGGTATACTTTTTATAATTTTTAAAGGGTTTAGGGTGTAATATTGGGGGCCTTGGAACGAATCACACGTTTTACATGTAAAATGCGACTCAATTTACGAAAAAAATCACATTGCGAAACCACTTCTGGAACAGATTAATTTCGTAAGGTGAGGTACCACTGTATTAAGCTATTGTTTGTGTTTATATTGGATGACTTAAAAACCTATTGTATAATCACAAGATATTTTAGAGAAAATGACAGTGAAACAATAGCTGGTTTCTACTTAATAAATAAATAAATAACTAAATAAATAATTTATGGGCATTATAACGCAAGGCACACTGAATACAGAAATATCGCTGTGGGTGTATCTTACATCATGAGTTGTTAAGTTACAGAGGATGTTATTGATTTAACGAACTCGTCGTGTTGTATAACTTTTCACTGAGTCTACGTTGGATGTTGAATCTTTTGTATGTGTGGGTGAGGATAGTTTTTCCTCATTCCTTGAGAACTAAAGGATATCTGTTCACAGCTTTATGTGAAACACTCAACCCAGTGCAGAGCAAAGCGATACTGTGTCCGGCTGTGCAAGCTAATGGATTTTCAGTATGAGCCTCTTTGACTTAATGCATGAGGTTCTTTTTTGAGCCAGACGGTTATATTTATTCGCTGATAAAATGGACGAGGGTCAAGATCAGATGATGAAGCCAGGAAAAATATTTGTTATAAAGCTAAAACTCCTGGCTGTCGTTTTTAACCATGTAAATCGCATAAAATCCAAGTGACTTGGCTGTTGCTATATAATCAAAGCACGGAATCTGTGTGGAATACACCTGGGTTGTGTGAGAATGATGTGTGGAATTCTTCTGTGAAATGTATGCTGTATGGAATCTGTTTGGAATAATAATTGAATGTGTGAGGAATAAATCGAGATAATCCAGAAACATTCCAAACAGATGTTTCACACCCACCATGTATAATGTGTTAAATTGGTTCTAGAATATGTGCAGAAATATATCGATTATTTGAGGTTTTTATTGGGGTAAAAATTGTGGGGTATGTTCGAAATTATATGAGGATGATTTTGTGGAATGTGCTTGGGGTTCATCTGGATTATGTGAGGATGATTTCTCTGGAATGTGCTTGGGGTACACCTGGATTATGGGAGGATGATTGTGTGGAATGTGCTTGGGGTACATATGGATTATGGGAGGATGATATGTGGAATGTGCTTGGCATACATCTGGATTACGTTTAATATACAGTAGGCCCTTGACTATTCGCGGTTTCGTGATTCAAATTCAGCCAATGGCTGTTCTCCCTCCTGCTGATTGGTTGAGATGTATATGCCCCCTTTTTTCCTCATTTGCGCACAAGTTGATTTTTTTTTTTTTTTTTTTAAAGTGTGTTTTAATTACCAGTTAAGCTCTATGATGCCACTCAAACACCGTGCGTCTTCTCTGGTTAATCGCCAGAAAAAGGTCATGACATATATATGAAATAAGACTTTCTCCTGAATAAACAACCGTTTCCTCTGACGTGCCTGAAGAAGAATGATCATCTGAACTGTAGTAAAGTACTATAGTCTCTTTCAATTATTATTTCCAGTACAGTACCTAAGTTAATGTTTAGAATGTTTGTGTGTGTGTGTGTGATTTTATGTACTTTGTGTAGCATGTTTACCCTTTTGTTTTGTTTATTCAATTTATTACACTCTGTTCTTTTTGTTATGGTCTGTGTTTTTGGAGGATTTTGATTTTGGCAGCTGTGTTCTCTAACTGTATTTTCTCCCTGCTCCGTCTGAGGGGCGTGGCTGACCTGCTGGGATGGCTGAAGTTCACACCTGAATTCACTCCTTTCGTCTACTCCCAATAAACACAAACCGTATGCTCACCTCTGTGCCAGAAGATTGTCTCACATCCCATCCCTGCTTTCCTGTGTTCTCTCTGGCTCCTGGTAGTGTCCCAGTGTTGAATTTTTGTGTTTCTCTTCGTCACCAGTATTGTAGTTAAAGTGTGTGCGCTCTGCTTAAGTGCTTTCCCTTTGAATAAGAAATCCACTTTGTGCCATCTCACACTGTCTCCTGCATTCTGGGTCTGGCTGAAGCTTCATTACGTCACACTTTTATGTTCTTTACGTGTGTGTGTAGAAATGACTAAGTAAAAACTTTAATTTTGCACTGTGATTTTTATTGATAAAATTATATACAGTGTAATCAATAAATATCACAGTACAAAATTAAAGTTTTTACTTACTCATTAATACAGTATTAATGTAGTAATGATTAAGACCGTCTATAGAATGTGTTTAAGAAGCATATTTTAGCACATGTAATAAATACATAGGATTTTACTTCCGCTTGATAATTTGCGCATGTAATGTGATACATAGGGTTTTACTTCCGGGTACAGAACTCGTGGATTATCTTCATTCATGGGAGGGGCCGGAACCGATCCTCCGTGAATAATGAGGGCCTACTGTACGTGCATATTTTATAGGGATGATGTTTGGAATACTTATGTATTTTGTATACATCTGGTTTAAGTAAGGATGCTGTGTGAGCTGTGTTTAGAATACTTCTGGAACATATATTTATGTCTGTCTGAATTATATAAGGTATGTAATGTGTTTATACATCTGGGGAAAATGATATTAACGGCATTGTCAGGCAATGGTGTCTGAAATGTGATGAAAATATGTCTGGAATACTTTTTGATTAGATGCAGATTATAGGTGGAATACATCTGGGGTATATGAGGATGACCTCCTATATAGGTGAGATACTTCTGTAAGAGGTAGGTATACCTCTGCATTTTATGAAGTTTTGAATAATCCTGGAGTATGTTTGGTATACATCTGGATTATTAGTATGGTGAATGAAATGTGTTTGGTATACATCTGGATTATGTATTTAGAACTGTGCTGTGTGTGTGTGTGTGTGTGTATGTGTATAAAATGACTATTTTTTTTTAATTACTTCTGGAATAGGTGCAGGGTATCTTTTTTGATTATATATGGATGATCTACGGAATACTTAAGAAGTATGTGTGAGATCTAATTTATACGCGGATGATGTGGGAATACTGATAGAATGCATTTCGAATAAATCAGGATGTTATGAGGGTTTGTGAAATGCTTCAGGAATCTGTATGAAATGTGGAATATGGTTGAAATCGGCAGACTATATGGTGTCTGTTAATTGTCTCGGGAAAATATGTGGAATATTTGTGGAATAAATGCAGTGCATGTGAAATATTCAGTTTTGTGGAGGATATATATGGAATAATTCTTGATTTCTTCTGGAGTGTCCAGCATGCAGATTCATGTAAATTAGCTTTTGCTAAAGAAATATATTCAATTGCATATTAATGCTTATTTGAAATCTGTTGTGCAGTCTGGACTCTGGTCTAATTCCAAGTGTTTTAGAAAATAAATAATCTGACCAATCGGATTTGAGGTTTTATAAACAAGGTATGATGGTAGTAAATTAATGATTGCGTAACATCAGCGTTCTTCAGTGTCCCAATTTCAAGCTCATAGGTTTTATGCAGTATTGGAAAATTCCCCTACAGATAAAATTCTCTAGATTTGTTAAATATTATTGGTGACCTGTTTTTTCATGCCTTACCAATAAATTGAATTTCTCTCTCTCTCTCTGTCTCTCTATAGGCTTGGAGGTGTGTTTGCCTCGTACTCCTCTTCCCGTGAATGCCTCTCACCATGGCTAAGAGGGAAACAGGCAGCACTAGCCCGGTGGTGCGACAGATAGACAAGCAGTTCCTGGTCTGCAGTATTTGTCTGGAGCATTACCTAAACCCGAAAGTCCTACCCTGTCTGCACACCTTCTGCGAGAGGTACAGTGTCATCAGTAGGCATTGTGAAAATCCTACTCAAACTTCAATAGCATTTGTTTCCCCCTCCTCTAGTTACAGCACTGAATAATTTGACAACTTTTGAGAGCAAATGTGATCATCTGGAGAAATAGAAGGAGAAAATAGTGAGCTTTGACCCAGATGGAGGATTTCATTAGAGAATTTGTGAATTAGGAGAGATATTTCTACATCAGCCATTATGGCTGGGCTACTAGAGCTGTGTTTCTCCACCCCACCCCCAACCTGGTCATATCCATGTGATGGATGGATTTTTTATTTTTTTTATTATTATTTTTTTTTAATATTTAATATAACTATTATTGAAACTAGGGCTTTTGTATTTCATTGATTTCCATTCATTATAACTGTTAATGACAATGACATGCAATGGTCCTGCTCTTTACGATCTGATGCACATGCGTATTTGGGGGCAACCTAATGCAATAGGAGGGCGATCGCTGTGAGCTCATTCGTACAGATGCCCATGATTGACTGGTGATTGTTGTGAGTGACAGGTAAGTGAGAGTAAGATGGTGAGAGCTCAGTTTGTTAGTTCCTATGAACTCCAGGTCACGGATAGCTGTATCAACTTTGCGAGTTGTTTTGGATTGAGCATTATCCACTCGGTATAATGTTTTTAATCATGAGCTCAGATTGAGCACATTGGCTTTTCTTGTGTAATGTATACTATTAATGCCCAGCCTCCAATTTTGGTATAATGTTTGGATTAATTAAAAATGTAAAAATAAACCATAAATTGTGATTTTTTTTTTATTTTTTTTTCCCCTGTTTCAATATAGTAAGACAATTAGTCGGCTCCGGCTTGATGAATATCACTGAATAGTCCCTCAGAGGGACTATTCAGCAATATCCACCTCACCATTGTTGCTGAATAACTGTTATTTATAATTATCCTTTGGCTTTTAAGGGCCTGCAGTAAAGGTGCTATGACACTCAGCATGGGAATCATTAACAAAGTTCCGGTCCCGTCTCTGTTCTTTCTCACTCTAGATGTCTCCAGAACTACATCCCACCGCAGTCCCTTACGCTGTCATGCCCGGTGTGCAGGCAGACCTCCATCCTTCCTGAAAAAGGCGTAGCAGCACTGCAGAATAATTTCTTCATCACTAACCTGATGGAGGTCTTACAGAGGGAGGCAGAGTGCTCGCAGCCTGAAGAGCGCAATGTTCTCGAGTCAGTCAGTGCCGTCAACTCGGCCCAGCCACTGTCATGTCCCAACCATGAAGGCAAGGTGAGTTATCACCTTTTATTAATAATAAAAGAATTACAGGTGGTGTCCGACTTGCGTCCATACCGTCTTACAACATGTTGGTCACAACCAAATGCAGTCGTAACTCAGGTCTGTACATGTGTTACTACTAGTATGTTTACCTTTCTGCAACGGAATGTATGATGCTACTGCTTATACTGAGACTGAAAGAGGTCACACAGTGAATAGCCTGTGTGTTTGTGTGTGTGTGTGTGTGTATATGGAGATGTGGAAGGGTGTTGTACATTCACCTGCAGAGTATTTTTTTTTTATGATAATAATGATGATGAAGAGAATAACGTTACTTTTTTTTTTCTTGTCGGAATTCTCTCTCTATCTACAATCACACCCACACATGTATTCTTCTGTAAGTTTGATTTTTTTATTTTTTTTTGTCTCCATCTAGTATTAAGTCTGTATTAATGTAAATTCGTTTACCATTTGTTCACTCTTTCATTTCCTGAACCGCTTAATCCTAATTAGGGTCCTGGGGAGGCTGGTGCACATCTCAGCCGACTCTGACGAGGGCAGAGTACACACTGGACAGTCCGCCAGGCCATTGCAGGGCAGAAACACGCTGACGCCTATGCAGCTACTCTTTTTACGAAAGACCGCAATGGTTCTTTTACGTGAACCCCACACCATAAACAGTGAGAAACATGGCCGGCCTTTGATAACCCAGTTAGCTGCAATGGGGGGGGACAGTGACAACCTTGTGGGGCGTGAACCACCGACCTTGGAATCAGTGATCCAGCGCCCTATACCACTCGGCCACTGTTTTTCCTTCTCTTGTGACAAATGTTTGAAAACCCCCCCCCCCCCCCCTCTGTTTCTCTCATCTTTTTTCATATTAAATACATGTACGTGGTTTTGATCCTCACAAATGGACTAGAATCAGTTCAGCTGGGCTGATATTCACCGACGTGATATATATGTATGTGTGTGTGTGTATATACACGCAAGTATATAAGCTATTTATTTTAGCCATGGGTGGTCGTAAGTCATGCAAGTTGCAAGTCGGCGACTACCTGTATAGACAGTGATGAATTTTTGGGAAGGATCTGTTAAAGATCAAGTCATGTTTTTTTTCAGGAATAATGTCATGTCTGCCCTCTGTAGGTGATGGAGTTTTACTGCGAGTCATGTGAGACAGCAATGTGTCTTGATTGCACAGAGGGAGAACACCGCGAGCATGTGACTGTTCCTCTACGTGATGTTCTTGAGCAACATAAAGCAGCACTGAAGAATCAATTGGATGCCATTCGCAACAGGTTTGAGCAACACCAGGGCAATGTGCTACACAATTAATTGATAGACTGTTTGTGGTTATACAGTGAAAAGAAATCCTTTTATATTACTGCATTTTTGGAATATTGGAGAAAAGTAAAGTGTGGGAAGGTAGTCTAGTGGTTAGCACATCTGCCTTACAGCAAGAAGGAATGGGTTCGAGTTTCAGCTCTTCTGTATGTCATCAGTTTTGTTATGCAAAATCATATTGTTGTTATTGATTGATTATTTCATCATACATTAAATTGTGGGCTCTGATAATTAATACCTCTGCAAAGAAGGGTTTGTTTCTTTTGTGTTTTGATGGCAGGATTGTGCAAAAACATTTTGTGTAAATTTTCATGGAATGTTTTACATCGTGGTTAGCACATTCACTTCACAGCAAGAAGGTCATGGGTTCAATTCCCAGTCTCGGGGCATTTCTGTGTGGAGTTTGCATGTTCTCTCGGTTCTTGCATGGGTTTCTTCTCACAGTCCAAAAACATGCACAGTCTTTCCAATTGGCTGTTCCAAATCGTCCCCTGGTATGAGTGTGTATGCTGGCCTACTAATAGTCTGGAACACTGTCCAGGGTGTACCCAGCTCTCGTACAGAGTCGGCTGAGATGGACACTAGCCTCCCCGTGACTGTGATTAGGATCAAGTGTCTTAAAAAATGAGTGAATGCTTTTCAGAGACGTGGACAAGGTAGATGCTGTTATGTATATTGGAGATGATCTGGATCAAATTCTAAATTGAGGAATTTTTAAAAAGATTTTGTAACATTTGTCAGAGGAGAATTTTTTTTTTTTTCTTTGGCTGTGTGTAACACAGCAGGCCCAGCAGGGGTAATGTGTACTTTAGTTTTTCATCTTAATGGAGGTTTGCACTCTCTGTGTGCCCTTTATTCTTTCGTAATAATTCGTAAATCATGTTGGTATAAAAGCCTGGCTGATTTATACAAGGCTGATTATGGCTAATGCACCACATGCCGTATCTTCCGGACCATAAGACGCAATATCAACGAACGATGATTGAACGGTCTCTGTCCATATGCACTGGATTATAAAGGGTATTAAGTGAAACAAAGTCAGATAAGTCAAACTTGATTGAACGCTCACAATAACTCAACATCGTTCAGCTGTAATATATAAAATAATACACTTCATAGTAACTCATCATTGTTCGGTTACAACAATATAAAACAATAAACTCACTTTTTCAGTTCATTCCTCTTCCACAAATCCATCAAATTCTTCTTCTTCAGTGTCGGAGTTTAAAAGTTGCATGAGTTGGGCATAAAGCCCGGATCCCTCAATTTTTTAAAATCTCTTTTATTATCTATTATTCCGTTGCACATGGAGTCAGATCAACAGACACGGAGATTAGAAGTCTTCCTGGGTCATGACCTAAACTTCTCTCAGCCACGCCCCCTTAAAGAGACAGCACATTCACAGTAACGAACATGATGGCGCCCATTTTGCAGCGTGAGTATTGTGTGTGTGTAGGGGGGTCCAGATAGGGGCACAGACGGCAGAAGGGTGGAATAGAACGTCGTGGTCTTGATTGTGTGGCCAGACTTAAAAAAAAAAAAAAAAAAAAAAATCTCTGGTTTCTCGTCTCTGGTATTGTGGAGTTGGGCCGTATGGCCCGTGGGCCATAGTTTGGGGACCACTGATTTATAGGAATCTTTCATGTCCCAGTTCGCCACAGAAAAGTCTTCGAGGCACTGTATTAACTTTGCAAATTCTGATCTCTCAGTAATACACTAGACATCACATGATCCCATCCCATTGAGGGATTTTCTGGAAAGTTTGTCTAAAAATCCATCCCGATTAATGGATGAATGATCAGATGATGAAGCTTGTAGGTCAAAGTCACCGTGCCTCATATAGGCCATCCTTGTGAACCAGTTATCTCAAATTTAAGGTTAATATAAAGCATGCCGGTTTGGAGGCTTACAACTGCCAGGAGGCAGCTAAAGTTAGTTTATTATTTCAAGTGAGAGGGAAAGAAAGGCAAGTGAATTCAAAAAACAAAATTAATCTTTGCTGTTCACGAGTTTCGAAGCAGCCAATGATGGGAAGTCGAAAGCCACTACAGCATAGAAATATAGTTTGCGATATGACACCCTTCAGTATTACCCAATATAACTGCTGTGCTTGAAATGCAATAAAAAAAACGTATGATATGCAGTTGCATAGCTAATTATCTGCTCATTATTATCTTTGTCTTCCGACTCACATTATTACAGAGCTTTAAACAATCCAACGACCTCTGAGTGCCTCGTGAAATGCATTTAGTTTTAAGAGGTTTATTGGCCATGCTTACCTCACCCGACCCATCCTCTCAACCCCAGGCTTCCTCAGCTGACGGCAGCCATCGACGTAGTGAACGAGATCTCCAGGCAGCTCTCTGAGAGGAAGAGTGATGCCATAACTGAGATCAGCAACACATTCGAGGAGCTGGAGCGAGCACTACACCAACGCAAGAACACCCTCATCACTGACCTGGAGAACATCTGTAGCACCAAACAGAAGGTAACAAAGCAGACGCTAAACTTTAACCAAGGTCATGTGAACATCTCAGTAGTACAACAGTGCATCATCAGGTTCTGCATTTCTGTGCTAGCAGTGTTTTCTGTTGTGCTGTGTACGGGTTGCAGGTGCTCCAGGCCCAACTGGCTGCTCTTCTCCAAGGAAAGGAGAATATCGAGAGCAGCTGCAGCTTCACCGAACAGGCTCTGAACCACGGCAGTGCTACTGAGGTGCTGTTGGTACAGAAGCAGATGGGAGAGAGAGTGGCAGCGCTGGCGCGTCACGCTTTTCCTGAGCAACCCCATGAGAACGGGCACCTGGAGTGTCAGGTGGAGACCGAGGGCCTCCGTCGCTCCATCCAGAACCTGGGGGTTCTCATCACCACTAGTGCTGTTGGTCACACCAGCGTGGCAACAGGAGAGGGACTGCGGCACGCCGTGGTGGGACAACACACCACTGTTACAGTTACCACCAAGGTGGGCAATCTTGCTGCTTCTGATGCACTGGGTGAGGAACAGTAAAGGCACATTGAGACGAGTTTTAGCTGGACTGATGAGCTTTAATTCATGGCTGCCCAGCAGGAATGTGTATTCAACAACCTTCAAATGAATATAATTCTACGGTATAGTCGCTATCAGTGCTGAAGTGTCCATAACTGTTGCTATCTCAAAATGTTCTCGGATGTTGAGTGTCATAGAAATGAAACTTTGTGTTATTGTGTAAAATCTGAATAAGCAAAGGACAGAAAATGTCCACTTTTCTGAGGTGCATGATTTTTAAGATATCGCAGCATGAATTTGACATGTTTATGGACACTATGGCATTTTTTTACAGCATCAAACGGTTTTGCTGCATGAAATTCACTAGTTGTGTGTCGGAAACTACAATGACTGACCCTCTCACAGTCATTATTAGACATCATTCTGCTTTCTTTTAGGTGATTCTCCATATCTTGTCCATTGTATAGGTCTGTAGTGCAAAGCCCAATGATGTGCTGCCGGTTATGATAGTTACTCGATATTAAACCCAGGAGAGTTTCTTATATATCCACATGTGTTGCACAACATTTTTACAGCAGTGTATCCTGTAACAGACCGTAATTTCTGGACTATTGAGCGCACCTGAATATAAGATGCACAGACTAATAATAATAAAAATATATAAAGAAATATGTACATATATAGGCCACACCTTTTCACATGCCGCAGGTGTCTGTCTCGCTCCTGCGCTTCTTGCTAGAGAACACCCTGGAGGCCGTTCGCCCGTAAAAAAAAAAATCAATAGATTAGCAACTTCGTTGTGTCAGCCACAGGGTTGAAAGCGTGTGTGTGTGTGTGTGTGTGTGTAGGGGGGGTAGTGGCTTATAGAACTTACGGTACATCCAGTGCTTGTACATCAACTGAATGTCACTGGAATATCATCAGGGATTTTTATTTTTTGGAATGATCGTATCACTTAAGTATAAATGGACTTTTACGGTTATTTATTTATGTAAAAATTCAGTTTACGTTTATAGTGATTGATGGATGCTCTTATGCAGAGTGACTTAGAATCAGCTTTTTTATTTATTTATTTTTATGCAACTGAGCAGTGAGGGTTAAGCGCCTTCTACAAGAGCAGAACATTGGTGATGGTGGGACTTGAATCAATGACCTTTTGGATCAGTAACCCGTGGCCTAATCCAGTACGCCATTGCTGCCAATAATGCATGTGTCTAAAAAATGTAAAAGCCAAGTACGTTAGGGCAGCATAGTGGCTTGCACGTCTGTCTCACAGCCAGAAGGTTGTGGGTTCGGATTTTTTTATATGCTGTTTGCATGTTCTCCCCGTGCTTGCATGTGGTTTCCTCTGGGTACTCAGGTTTTCTTCCACAGTCCAAAGATTTGCTGTTTCACATTCCCACTAGATGTGGATGAAAGTGTGAATGTTTTGTGTGTTGTCCCCTGATGGTCTGGTGAGGTATTCAGGGTGTGCCCAGTGTCAGATGAGATAAGCGCTGGCCTTCCCGCAACCCTGCTATAGCTATATTGAGGATAACGTGGTAAACGGGTTATGTCAGAGATGCATATACATATGTGTGTTTGTGTGTGTGTGCATACATGTATTATTATGTATAAAGCTGCATCTCCATAACACCCATGATGCTTTTCGTGTCAAGGACAGAGTTACTGTTGTTTCATGAGTTTTTCGAGTGTGCTCATTGCAACTTTATCTTTTGGCTCAATCTTTTAACCTTGCATAAACATTTGTAAGATTATAACTCTGCTAAAAAGACATGGTCAACACACGCGCACATGCGAGCGCGCACACACACACGTGTGCATGTGATTCCCACTGCGAGTGAAAATAAAATATATATATATTTATATATATATAATTTTTTTTTTTTTTTCTTTTCTCTCATCAGGACAAGGCTGGAGAATTGGTGAAAACAGGCAGTGCAGCTCTCGTTGCTCAGATCACCGGACCCGACGGCTCGGTCACTAATGCCGAAGTGACTGACAACAAGAACGGCACGTATGAGGTGGGATATACACTCTCCGGCGAAGGCGAATTCGCCTTCTCTCTACTGCTCTACGGCCAGGTGGTGAGAGGAAGCCCTTTCCGCTTGCGTGCCGTCAAAGCCAGCGATGCCCCGCACTCCCCCGAGGACGTCAAAAGACGGGTAAAATCTCCTGCGGGAGGAGGAGGAGGGGCTCACGTTCGCCAGAAAGCACTACGCCGTCCTGCCAGCATGTACAGCACCACCAAGAAAAAGGAGAACCCCATTGAGGATGAGCTTATCTACAGAGTGGGTGGGTACAGGGAGGAAATCCAATTGGTGTGACGCTAAAGGACCGGGTTCATTTATGTCTGTGCGAGGTAGAGGTTAGCGCTGCAAATTTGAAGAGTTGAACAAATTATTTAATGTATTTGTTTAATAGATCTCATCTGAGGTTTGTATGAATGTTCCTATGATGCGGGTACACTAGTTAATAAAAATAGTTGTTATTGCTTCTCAAAAGATCAAGAAAGGTGTAGGTAAAGGGAGACCTGCCAGACCCCCACCATGTGAAGACCGCTGGGGAAGGTTTCAGCCACAGGTGTGACTGCCTACTTTACCTGTGTAAATGGGTGCCACTAAAAATACTGGGAAGGTAACCTACAATGGTCTAATTTTAGGAAAATGTTTTTCGTAACCTGGATTTTTCGTTTGTTGGGGTTTTCGTAAGTTGAGGTTCCACGGGCTTTACTGTTTTCAAAGTATAAATACATATCACATGGAAACACAATAGAAAGGCAAACTCAAATGAGGTACTTATGGTTTATGTTTCCCATTTAAAAGCATGATTGTAATGAATCTGTCTGTTCTAAACAACCGAGCCAAAGTACGAATGTTTGTCATATCCGCTTGGGATAATGTTTTGTAATCCCGAGATAGCAGAGTTTTAGGGGTCGGGTGCAGTGTGAGTTGGGTGGCAGCCAAAGGCATGGGTTCTGTCGGACTGATCCTCGGCTACTTACTCTGACCTTCGGGACATGGAATGTCACCTCTCTGGCGGGAAAGGAGCCTGATTTGGTGCGTGAGGTGGAGAGATAGCGACTAGATATAGTCGGGCTCACCTCAACGCATAGCTTTAGGCTCTGGAACCATCCATCTCGAAAGAGGCTGGACCTTCTTCTATTCTGGAGTTGCTCATGGGGAGAGGCAGCGAGCCGGTGTGGGTATTCTTGTTGCCCCCCGTCTCGGTGCCCAAATGTTGGGGTTCTCCCTGGTTGACGAAAGGGTAGCTTCCCTCCGTCTTCGGGTGGGGGGACGGGTCCTGACTGTTATTTGTGCTTATGCACCAAATGACAGTTCAGAGTACCCACCCTTTTTGGAGTCTTTGGGGGGGTGTTGGAGAACGCTCCCTCGGGAGACCCGCTCGTTGTCTTGGGAGACTTCAATGCCCATGTGGGCAACGATAGTGTGACCTGGAAGGGTGTGATCGGTAGGTACGGCCTCTCCAGTCTGAATCCGAATGGTGTGTCGTTGTTGGACTTCTGTGCTCGTCATAGTTTGTCTATCACGAACACCATGTTCGAACATAAGGGTGTCCATAAGTGCACTTGGCACCAGGACACCCTAGGTCGCAGTTCGATGATTGACTTTGTAGTCGTGTCATTGGACTTGCAACCATATGTTCTGGACACTCGGGTGAAGAGAGGAGCTGAGCTGTCTACCGATCACTACCTGGTGGTGAGTTGGCTTCGGTGGTGTGGGAGGTTGCCTTCCAGACCTGGCAGGCCCAAGCGTGTAATCAGGGTCTGCTGGGAACGTTTGGCGGAGCCCCCTGTCCGAGAGGCCTTTAACTCCCACCTCCGGCAGAGCTACAACCACGTTCCGGAGGAGGCGAGGGACATGGAATCCGAATGGGCCATGTTTCGTGCCTCCATTGCTGAGGCGGCAGCCCATAGCTGTGGCCGTAAGGTCATCGGTGCTTGTCGTGGCAGTAATCCCCGAACCCAGTGGTGGACACCTGCGGTGAAGGGGGCCGTCCAGCTGAAGAAGGATGCCTATCGGGTTTTATTAGCCTGTGGGACTCCTGAGGCAGCAAACGGGTACCGGCAGGCCAAACGTGCTGCAGCCGAGGCTGTCGCAGATGCAAAATCTCGGGCGTGGGAGGAGTTCGGTGAGGGCCTGGAGAGTGATTATCGGTTGGCCTCAAAAAGGTTCTGGGCCACCATCCGACGCCTCAGGAGGGGGAAGCAGTTCTTCACAAACGCTGTTTACGGTGGAGGTGGGGAGCTGCTTACTTTGACTGGGGATGTTGTTGAGAGGTGGAGGGAATCCTTTGAGGACCTTCTCAATCCCACCAACACGCCCTCCGTGGAAGAGGAAGACCCTGGGGGTTCGGGTGAGGGTCCGCCCATCACTGGAGTGGAGGTCACTGAGGTTGTCAAAAAGCTCCTCGGTGGTCGAGCTCCGGGGTTGGACGAGATCCGCCCGGAATATCTCAGGGCTCTGGATGTTGTAGGACTGTCTTGGTTGACACGTCTCTGCAACATCGCGTGGTCATCGGGGGCTGTACCTCTGGATTGGCAAACTGGGGTGGTGGTCCCAATTTTTAAGAAGGGGGACCGGAGGGTGTGTTCCAATTATCGGGGAATTACACTCCTCAGCCTACCTGGAAAAGTCTATGCAGGGGTACTAGAGAGGAGGATCCGACCGATAGTCGAACCTCGGATTCAGGAGGAACAATGTGGTTTTCGTCCTGGCCGCAGCACTTTTGACCAACTCTATACGCTCCACAGGATTCTGGAGGGGGCATGGGAGTTTTCCCAATCTGTCCACATGTGCTTTGTGGATTTGGAGAAGGCTTTCGACCGTGTCCCTCGAAAGATCTTGTGGGGCGTGCTCCGAGAATACGGCGTTCCGGATCCGTTACTACGAGCTATTCGGTCGCTGTATCACCGGAGCCAGAGTTTGGTCCGTATTGGTAACAGCAGGTCGGATTCGTTTCCAGTGGGAGTTGGAGTCCGCCAAGGCTGTCCTTTGTCACCGATTCTGTTCATAATTTTTATGGACAGAATTTCTAGGCGCAGTCGAGGCGATGAGGGGTTCTGGTTTGGTGGCCATCGGATATGGTCTCTGCTTTTTGCGGATGATGTTGTCCTTTTGGCTTCATCAAGTCGGGCCCTCCAGCTCTCATTGGAGCGATTCGCAGCTGAGTGCGAAGCAGCCGGGATGAAGATCAGTACCTCCAAGTCCGAGGCCATGGTTCTCAGTCAGACAATGGTGGAATGCACCCTCCGGGTCGGGAATGAGGTCCTGCCCCAAGTGGAGGAGTTTAAGTATCTTGGGGTCTTGTTTACGAGTGAGGAAAGGATGGAGCGAGAGATCGACAGACGGATCGCTGCAGCCTCTGCTGTTAAGCGGTGCCTGTACCGGTCCGTTGTGGTGAAAAAGGAGCTGAGCCGCAAGGCGAAGCTCTCAATTTACCAGTCGATCTACGTTCCAACCCTCACCTATGGTCACGAGCTTTGGGTAATGACCGAAAGAACAAGATCACGGATACAAGCGGCTGAAATGAGCTTTCTTCGCCGGGTGGCGGGGTTCTCCCTTAGAGATGGGGTGAGAAGCGCCGCCATCCGGGGAGAGCTCGGAGTAGATCCGCTGCTCCTCCGCGTTGAGGTGGCTCGGGCATCTGGTCAGAATGCCCCCTGGACGCCTCCCTGGTGTGGTGTTTCGGGCATGTCCAACCGGGAAGAGACCCCGGGGTCGACCTAGAACACGCTGGAGGGACTATGTCTCTCGGCTTGTCTGGGACCACCTCGGTGTCCCCCCGGGAGAGTTGGAGGAAGTAGCTCGGGAGAGGGATGTCTGGACCTCTTTGCTAAGGTTGCTGCCCCCGCGACCCGACCCTGGACTAAGCGGAAGATGATGATGATAGCAGACCAATCAGATCGCACAGCTCTCGTGTAGTTTACTCATTTTTGTTACTTCACCCTCATGTTTTTAAATAGTCGTTTTTTGTGTGTGTGTGTGTGTGTGTGTGTGTGTATACTCAGGGTCAAGAGGGCGTGAACGGGGTGAGTTCTCCAACCTCCAGGGCATCTCCACATCCATGAACGGCCGTATAGTGGTGGCGGACAGTAACAACCAGTGCATACAGGTGAAAAGTCGGTCATCGCTTTTCATCAGATCACATCCCTCATAGGATGTTTGTTTATAGGCTTTTGTTTGTGGGTGTCGATGCACTTCAGGTCTTCTCTAATGACGGACAGTTCAAACTGCGTTTCGGGGTCCGAGGTCGTTCACCAGGGCAGTTGCAGCGTCCCACTGGTGTAACTGTGGACATGAATGGGGACATCATCGTTGCAGATTATGACAATAGATGGATCACAATCTTCTCATCTGATGGAAAGTTTAAAGTGAGCAATGAAGAGGCTGTCTTTTTTTCCCCCCAGTTTTTTCCCCCGAATCTATTTTTGGTAATTATATGTTTTTGGTTCTGCTTTAGAGTAAAATTGGAGCAGGAAAGCTGATGGGACCCAAAGGAGTAGCGGTGGACAAGAACGGTCATATCATAGCTGCAGACAACAAAGCCTGCTGCGTCTTCATCTTTCAGTCCAATGGCAAACTGGTGACCAAATTTGGAGCCAAAGGGACGTTGGACAGACAGTTTTCAGGTGACACCCCCCCCCCCCCCCATTGATGTAATAATATGGTTAGAAGAGTCAACATACATTGGTTTTGAAGCGTAGCTGTGGGGATTTACAGTTTATCATTAGTGAGGTCAGGAACTGATTTCCTGCGACGAGCTCAGGGGTGAAGTCAGGACTCTCATTCATTCCAATGGTGTTTAGGTTGGGGTGTAATCCCTGAGAGAGCTCCTGGTGATCATGCTTTTATGAAGTGTGCTTTGTGCACAGGAGCGTTGTCGTGCTAGAACCGGGTCGGATTTTTGAGGCAGTTGTGTGCCTGTGTACTTCTGCATTTAACCCATCTAAAGTGAGAGCGCACACACACTCACTCACTCAATGGGTGGCAATGCATTGTGGGCACCTGGAGACCGGTTGGAGGTTAGGTGCCTCACTCAAAGCATTTCAGTCATGATGGCGGAGGAAGGGAAGGTGCTGCTCACTCTCTCCACCGCCACACATTTTTCCTGTTAGTTCAGGAATTGGACCAGCAACCTTTCCATCCCAAACCCATGTCTCCGACCATTAGGCCATGGCGGCCCTGATGTCCCCCCCCCCCCCAATCCCCATATTGGTAGGAATCACATACGGTACAGGTGTGATGGGCAGATGTTCATATTCTTTTGACCATGTATCTTTTAAAACTTGATTTAGTTGAAAATTAAAATCTGTTGTCATTTCTCATTATTTTAGATAAAAATACTGCAACTACGCCAACAGAGCCAAAGCTCAGTAAATCGGGCCCTTCCTTCAGTAAGTACCCTGACCACGCCCTGTATTTCATCTTCACTATAAATATTCCAACGCACACCTTTTGCCTTTAAGATTCTTGTCTCTGCTGTGTTACACAGGTCCCCATTTTGTGGCCGTGAACAACAGGAATGAAATCATCGTGACGGACTTCCACAATCACTCGGTGAAGGTACATCCTATTAACTTTGATTCAACTGTCCAATCACCTCAGAGTTGATGCTTATTGAAGTCATGTGATACGTGGCTGGACAAAATCAAAACTTTAACAATAGAACTGCAACTCCAAGCCCTGATCATATATCAACAGGAATGTTTAAATATTTTGTGTTGCTGGTGACTGACGCTTTCTTTCTCTTGTTTTTTTCTTTGTTTCATTTCTTTACCATTTCAAGTTATTCATTCTTTATTCAAGAGAATATTGGGCTAATTCGATACTAAATAATATCTTCTTCTTCTTCTTTTCCTTTCGGCTGTTCCCTTCAGGGGTCGCCACAGCAAATGATCTGCCTCCATCTCTCCCTGTCCTCTGCATCATCTTCTCTTACTCCAATGACCCTCATGTCCTCCTTCACCACATCCATAAATTGTCTCTTTGGTCTTCCTCTCGGCCTTCTGCCTGGTAGTTCCAACCTCAGCATCCTACTGCCAATATACTCACTATCCCTCCTCTGTACATGTCCAAACCATCTCAATCTAGCCTCTCTGACTTTGTCTCCAAAACATCTAACATGTGCTGTCCCTCTGATGTACTCATTTCTGATCCTATCCATCCTCGTTACTCCCAAAGAGAACCTCAACATTTTCATCTCTGCGACCTCCAACTCTGCCTCCTGTCTTTTCCCCAGGGCCACTGTTTCTAAACCATACAACATCGCTGGCCTCATCACCGTCTTGTACACTTTTCCATTCATTCTTGCCGATACTCTCCGATCACACATCACACCGGAAACTTTTCTCCATCCATTCCAACCTGCCTGCACACGCTTCTTCACCTCTTTTCCACAGTCTCCATTGCTCTGGACTGTTGAGCCTAAGTACTTAAAATCCTCCACCTTCTTTATCTCTGCCCCCTGTAACCTCAAAGTTCCTCTTGGGTCCTTGTCGTTCACTCAATACTAAATAATATGTAATACAAAAACAATGCGAGAGCACAAACTTCCACCAGCCCCCCAAAAAAGTGCACAGCCATCCACCCATAAAAAATGGATCCATTATTTGATCTGTGGGTAACACGGGGGTGTAGTTAGTTTGACTAGTTTTGTGTCTGTTGCCCTGTGATGGCCTGGCGAGCTATACAGGGTGTACTCCACGTTTACTCAGTGTTGACCGAGAGGAGATCGGTTCTAGACTCTCCACAACCCTAGTAGGATAAAGCGAAAGTGAATGAGTGAGGGTAAGAATTTGATCCGAATCATCTTCAAAACATTTGGAAGTCGTCCTTGTCCGAAGCCCCAGCTCTGGTAGAAGTTTGATGAAAATCCACACTTAGTCTTTCTGTTTTATCCTGATAAATGAAAGGAAAATATGCCGTTTTTGACAGAGGTATAGTGATGCTGGTCTCCTGTTATTCAGGTGTATAATGCAGATGGTGAGTTCCTGTTTAAGTTCGGCTCTCACGGAGAAGGTAACGGCCAGTTTAATGCACCGACTGGAGTGGCATCAGATGTGAATGGGAACATCATTGTTGCAGACTGGGGGAACAGCAGGATACAGGTAAACTATTCTACCTGCTTTCTGATTAAAAAAAAAAAAAAAAAACGACAACAAAAAACCCAAAGCAAAACTAATTTTTACCTTCATTACACAGTCATGGGAAAGAAATGAGTATATATTGAGAATTATTTTTTTTTTAAATTTAATATATTTTTTTAAAATCTAAGCAAATACAGTGGTACCTAGAATAATGAAATTAATCCGTTCTGAGGCCAAACTCGTAGGTCAAAATGTTTGTTAGATAAAACAAAAATTCCCATAGGAAACAATATAAAACCAATTAATCCATTCCAAACCCCTCCCAAACTCGTATAACCTGACACAAACATGTATGTTTGACCTAATATATTAAAGATAGACACATGAGAACAATAAATATTTCATAGTAATAATACATCAACATTAATAATAATTAATGATAAATAATAATAAAACGGTAACATGGAGGGGGGGGGGGTGTAGGCAACACACCCTTACTCACCTCGGTGTTACCGATTAGGTGCTATTGATTCGAACCTCCTGCAAGTGTATCCTGTCTCATATAAACTTGACATGCTGGGGTCTGGGGTAGTCTGTGGTGTGATCATTCCAATATCAAAAGGGTTCACTTAAGCTTCCAGATAAGGCTGTGGATGCCTGTGTGTCTGTGCAGGGATGTAAAGATTTTTTTTTTTTTCATATGAGAATTGTACAGCATTTTAAATTCCATTGTAAAGAAACTCGTCTACAAGGATGTTCTAAATGACTCAGTATTTCCAAAACCAGACAGACAAGCAAATCCAACCTAAGAGCGATCTGTTTGATGTGAAAAGGAGAACCCTCGGAGAACCCAGAAATGTAGTGATAGGACTTGAAGGTAACGCTCGGAACTGTTGTTGTGAAAGTACGTGTGTATGCTATTAGAAAGCGGCTGGATATGTTTGACCTGTGGGAGAAGTGTTCCAGGAAGGAGGATTTGCTGTTCAAAAGGAGCATGACGGCGAGACTACAGCCTTTCAAAGAGGGGGGGGGGGGGGGCTTGAAGGAAAAAAAACAGGCCTTTTATTGTAATGTCCTCTGGGGAATCAAAGTCAGAGTTGTTTGACTATAGTCACAATACATATGTGAACAAAAAGGATAACCTCATACCATCTGTGATGCACAGTGCTGCAAATGTTATGGTTTGGGGTAACTTTGCTGCCTCAGGGATGGGGCAGCTCAGCCTTTAATTCTGTGTGTGCGTGTGTGTGTGTGTGTGTGTGTGTGTGTGTGTACACTGCAGGTGTTTGATAGTTCAGGTTCATTCCTGTCATACATCAACACTTCAGCAGACCCGCTGTATGGCCCGCAGGGTTTGGCTCTCACCTCCGACGGACATGTAGCTGTGGCGGATGCGGGGAACCACTGCTTTAAAGTCTACCGATACCTGCAGTAGGAATCCCACTAAGGATCATACAGCAAAAGTATTGTACATGTGTAATGATATTTATTTAATTTTTTTTTTCTGCAAACCACAAAGTCACTAAAAGGACCGGAATTTGAATCAAATTAAAGTTTAAGCAGGTTCCGATGTTCATCCCTGGTTGATATTGCACTGATCTGAATTTGGTGGGGATATTGATTTGACACTACAGCATCACCAACACCTGAGAGTAATAACAATCACGGCACTCGGCAGTGTCTGTGAAGGCAGCTACTCTTCAGCTTTTACACTTTATTCACATGTTGGTACACAATGATCAAACCACTCATCAGTGGCATTAAAGTTCCTTTATTATCAACAAGCGGTCTGAAAAACGTTCTGTGAAAACAAGCCATTTTCTGTCAGAGTAACACTCTGTGCATTGACTCCTCCCATTCGGAAACGCATTTGTATCATATTGTGTGCGCGTTCATTGCTTTCGCAAAGCCACAGTTGCTTCAGTAGAGTTAAGGTGCAAATGCCAGTGTTTCGGCTCTTAATGTACAGCTAGACATACAGCTTATAGTTTGAACGTTCATCTGCCTTAAAGGTTCCTGTGTATATCTGACAGGGGTGTCTGCCATATCACCCAGCACAACTCTAGGTGTAGTGAAGGAATTTTTTTTTTTTTTTTTTTGTATAAAGTGTTGTGATTATTATTATTATTTTTTTTAATTATTATTAAGTACAAGTTTTGCAATGATTATCTGTAAATGCCTTGACATACAGTAGATGCTACTGCATGAACTGCTTCAGTGTAGAAATCAAACATATCACCAAATATGAATGGTGCACTTCTTTAAAACAAAAAAAAAAAGAAAGAAAATCAGTTTGTGCCGAGAGCAAAAGACATTTAAGGTTTTTAAAAGTTTTGCTTTTTTTTTTTTCTTGGGGTGTAGCTTATCATAAAACCCCAGAATCCACGTTTGTCACGTTGTAGGCTCGGTATAATTTTTGAACATTCACCTGCTGCAGTTTTTGTAACAGTTAAAATTGAAATTTACATCATTTCTGCATCCAGAGCCGGTGGGGTACAGGGTTGATTTTGTGCCAAAAGTAACAAGATAACAAAGTCCACATGTGATTTGTATATCTATATATTACTATAACGTGTGTGTGTGTGTGTATATGTGTGTGTGTATATATATATATATATATCTCGGTGGTTCCCAACCTGGGTTCAATCGAACCCTAGGGGTTCAGTGAGTCGGTCTCAAGGGTTTGGCGGAGCCTCTGCCACGGAGGTCAGGACACACCCGACTCATCATGTCAATTAGTGATGACACGCCCCGCTTGGCCATCACTGGCTGCAGATGATCACATTACATTGCTTGGCCAATCAGTGCCGCGGGGAATTTAGCCCGCTCAGTAGTCAATGTGTGAAGTCGTGAGATTTTTTTTGGAATATTTTAATCCATACTAACTATGTCAAGCAAATAAAGAAAGTGGTTGGACGAATATGTACAACATGGATTCACATGCATCACGGAACGTGATGGGACTCAGCATCCTATCTGAATGATTTGCAATGCCAAGTTGAGCAACTCTAGTCTCACACCAGCAAAACTAAAGGAACACTTCGTGAAACTGCATGGAGATGGGGAATACAAGAACACAACAGTACCTATGTCTTGAATTTGTAAAAAAAAAAAATCATATTTTTATTTTTCACTGATGAAAGGTTCGGTGAATGTGCATATGAAACTGGTGGGGTTCGGTACCTCCAACAAGGTTAAGAACCACTGATATATATGTGTGTGTGTGTGTGTGTGTGTATATATATATATATATATATATATATATATATATATATATATATATATATATATATATATATATAAAATGGTTCTGCAATTACAATCAAAGAAATAATTTCTAGTATCCTATACATGATAAATGCTTGGAGATCGCAAATCTCTGCCAAACTACAAACAATACATACCAACCTGCTGTAGCCACACTTCCAAAAAGTGGGATTTCCCATGTTAAATTTAAATCGCTGCCAAATTGTGTCTGGTTCGCATGAAACCTTTTTTATCTTAAATATACCTTTTTGTAAATTTTGTTCAAATCTGACGTGTTTAGACAAAGATGTCATTGTGTTTTAAATTATAAGATTAAAGTTTGAGAATTTTTGAAAATGTGTTACATTTTATGATGGATTCTTGTCAATTTAATGGGGACATTCTTGAGCGATGACCAACCTGTCATAAGAATTTCAGCTTGATCTGTCAAACACTTCTTCTTTTCCTTTCAGCTTTTTCAGGGGTCGCCACAGCGAATCATCTGATTCGCATATTTGATTTGGCATAGGTTTTTACGTCGGATGACCTTCCTGATACAGCCCTTTAGCAAGGGGTGGAACCACGCTGATGGCTATGCAGCTCCTTTTGTCGAAAGTCAGCAATGGCTCTTTTACATGAACCTCTCACCACAGAGAGGTTACCTTTGATAACCAAATTCGCTGTACTTTGGGGGGGCAGTGACAAGCTTGTGGAGAGTGGACTCACTGAGGGCAGGAAATCAGTAGAATTTGATATTAAAAATACGGATACACTCAGTTACTTGTGTAAATTTTTTAAAACAGAGGGTTTTAAAAACAGGGTTCCAGTAAAAATATACTGGGAAGGTAACCTGCGATGGACTAGCATCCCATCCAGGAGGAGATGAACTCCTGGTAGCTTTACGCTATGGAAACCAGGGATAAGCACCGGCCTGATAAGCCACTAGGCCCAGGTGTAAAAAAGTCTGACAGACTTTACCTTACACAGATGAAAACATTAAACTCCATGGTGGAGCGAATAAATAAATACCGAGTGGTTTAAAGAAATAAATATTTACATAATATGTCCTATGCAATGTTCTATCAAAATAAATTCATATACAGTATATATTTTTCTTTTTAAAGTCACAATGACAATTTTAAAAAATGGGGGGAAGAGGAGGCATGAGATTCGAGCCACTGCAGTTAGATTAATGCAAACAAAGTCAACTCTTGCAGGCAAATATCCGCCATTTTCGGGTGTTTTCCCACGCGGCAATCTGCACCATAACTCCCTTCCTTTTGTTATATTACTGAAAAACAAAAATATTATGGCCAGAACTAGTTTTATTCTTGGTTTATGGCTTATTTTTTTCTGATTTCTTTCTGAATAATTAAGCTCATACCACAATGTGAATTTTCACACTTTCAATACTGACTTTATTTTGATGGTGATTATAACAGAATGCTGTTTGTTTCTGGTTGTTTCATGAGAGATTTTACACAGTAATATAAGATATAATTACATATATTTTTTTAAATATATTGCTAGGTTTTCTTGCTATTCAAAACAGTTACCACCCTTTCTGCTGTTATTCTGCTGAGATCTTGTTTTCCATTTGCTTAGTTGTTGTAAAACTGTGGGATATGGAGCACAAACATACATTAAAATTAATTTTTATACTGTACATCCGAGTTTAGTTAGAGAAGCTATAAGATTTAAAATTATCACTGGAAAAAGTTAACTAACTATATATTTAAAAATGTAAATTAAAATAATAAAGAATAGTAAAGACTAAAAAATAACTTAGCTATAACATGCAATGTGATTTCATTTTGTCTTGTTTTCCCTTTTATTTACACTGTGGTTCTGATGTCTCTTATAGGACGAAGATGAGGCAGTAACAGACTAGTTCCATAAGGTGGCAGTAATACGCAATAAAGTAAAATCTAGAACTGAGACTAAAACAAAATGAGAATGCCTTCTCCCTTATATAACGCACATAGTACTACATTAGTGGTATAGGGCGCTGGATCGCTGATCCTAAGGTTGGGAATTCGCGTTCCACTCGCCACAAGGTTGTCACTGCGCCCCCTCAGTGCAGCTAACTGGGTTATCAAAGGCGGGCCATGTCTCTCAGTGTCAATGGTGAGAGGTTCATGTAAAAGAACCATTGCTAACTTTCGTTAAGAGTCGCTGGATAGCCGTTAGCGTGTTTGTGTCCCTTTGTGTCAGGAAGGGCATCCGACGTAAAAAACCTATGCCTAATCAAATATGCAAATCATTCGCTGTGGCAACTCCTAATAAAGGGAAAAGGCCAAAAGGAAATCTCAGTACTACACTTATTAACAATTTCATATACAGCGATGCGCACAGGGTGTCATATGTCATTATGGCGGGGAAGGAGTTAAAACTGGTCAAATCCTTCCTTGTATTCTTGTAAAAGTAATATTTTAGCTGATATATAATAATAATAATAAAAGATTTGTATTGCCTACTCCTTCATGGGCTTCATATATATATATATATATATATATATATATATATATGTGTGTATATATATATATGTGTATATATGTGTGTGTATATATGTATATGTGTGTATATATATATGTGTGTATATATATGTATATGTGTGTATATATATGTATATGTGTGTATATATATGTATATGTGTGTATATATATATATATATATATATGTGTATATATATATATATATATATATATATATATATATAACTGCGAAAGCATGAAATATTGTTTGGAAGACATTGCATTATTATAAAATGTTCTGATTGTTTAAAGTGGCGATATTTGAGACTCCTTTCATAAATGTCTCCTGATTTCTGTGTGTGGACTTGGCATGTTTTTCCTGCGCTTGCATAGGGTTCCTCTGACAATTCGGCGAATTGGGCTGTTCCAAATCACCTGCAGGTGTGAATGGTTGTATGTAGTTGCCCTGCGCTGGTTTGGTGAGCTGCTTAGGGTGTACCATGCCTTCACTCGGTGTCAGCTGAGATAGGCTCAAGCCTCCTCTTGATCCTAATGGGGTTAACTGGTTGAGTGACGGCGTGATGAATCGTGAACTGGTGCTATCAGTTTGCCGACTCGTTTATATTCTTTGTCGTCTGTGGAAATGATCCTGAATGTTCTTTTCCTTTCAGCTTTTTTTCCCTTTTTCTCAGGGGGTCGCAACAGCGACTCGTTTGATTTGGCATAGGTTTTTGACTTCAGATGCCCTTCCTGACATAACCCTTGAGCAAGGGACAGAAACCTGCTGATGGCTATGCAGCTGCTCTTTACAGAAGTCAGCAATGGTTCTTTTACATGAACCTCTCAACATTTGACAGTGAGAGACATGGCACGCCTTTGATAACCCAGTTAGCGGCACTGGGGGGTGGGGGGCTGACAACCTTGTGGAGAGTTGGGCTCGAACCCCCAACCTTTATGATCAGCGATCCAGCACCTTATACCACTAGGCCACCACTGCCATGTGGAAATGATCCTGAATAATTTTTAAAATGTGAATAAAAAATAATAATATTTTTTTATTTATGTATTTTCTTTCATGATCCTCCTCTGGCCCACAAGAAACTTGACCAAGTCTGAAGCCAAAATAAAATTCCAGAATCATAAAGAAGAGCAGAATGTCTTTATTAAGATCACTGATGAGTAGTATTATAAATGATACGTGGTTTTCTTTAATACTTTTGGCACATTATTAACTCCGCACTGAAGCGTTTTTTTTTTTTTTTTTTTTCTTCATACTTTATACTGCACTACAGTCAGTGTTCAGTTGTAACTGAGCTGTTTCTGTGCTGTAAATTGATATAAAACTGTTTATCAGATTCTCAGACATTTCCTTCATACCCTCATGATGGTTAATCCCAACATCACCTGCCATGCGTTAGCCCAACGAAGATTTGGGTGGTTGTGCTCTGGTAAAATTTGTCATCATAACTGAGCCAAACATCAGCCTGTTAAATCATGATGAGTTTTGGGTGATTTGACGTACAGTAGGACTCCCGAGTGAGTGTTTCCTGTTTATTCTAGAAGCTGAAGTCTCATGATTACCTTTTTTTTCTTTTAAGAGAAGTGAGTGTCTGCAACGCAAACATTCATCAGAAGAGCATTGAAGATTAAATTTCTGCTGGGATTCAAGCTGTGTTGTTCCACCAACTCTGTTATCATTTTTATTTCTTGGTCATATGCACTGAAAATAAAAGCACACAATTTCCTGAGCTGCTGTACGTGTTGTTCCAGATGTTTCCTTTATTGACTTGTTGTGTTGTTGGTCTCTGTAGGACTTGGTTAGAATGAACACTGGTTTAGAGAATGGAACTCGATGAACTTTTGAAGAAGGTGACAGGCCTGTCTGCTCTTGCTTGCCTTGCACCTCGTTGCTGCCGGGATCTCCTCGATCCACATCTTATTGTTCAGTATGTACCTAAATCTGTGGGGGGGGCAAAACACCCACATGGTTTATTAACATTGTTTGATTTGATAAGTCTCAGATCTAAGAATTTTAACAAAAAAAAAAATCAAGCTGCATGCTTATATTGTTCAGCGGTACAGCCTAAAAAGGGATTAATGGGTGCACTTGGAGCACAAACCTCTGCCACGCTTGGTATACCCTCATGTGAACCAAAAATTCAAATAATGTCCCATCTTGTACTGTGAATGGGTTGTTTAAATTTAAATTATTGTATCCAGAATTTGATCCGTTTCATCTCCAAAAGTGAATAGTCTTTCATGTCCAAATCCACACATCTGGAACACATCAACTTGAGGGTAAAGCGTGACCTTCCTGGTGGAGGTAATCTAAATACATGAATGAACAGGTCTTTCTTTGCAAGTCACCGGTTGTTGGCATCAGATTTCTCCAGAAACCCACTGAGTCCAAACATAAATCCCTAAACATATTTTATGTAAGGCTCACCAGGCCATCATGGCGCAGAAACACGCTAACGGGCAACCCACTGGCCTACTCTTCTTGAATGGCTGTAGTGGTTCTACTTGTATGCCTCTCGCCACAGATAGTGAGAGACATGGCTGGCCCATGATAACCCATAAGCTGTGATGACTCGGTGATGTGCTTGAACCCACAACTTTTGGATTAGTAAGCCAGCATTGCTGCCACTGGGTTACCACTATTTATGGATTCAATTATTTTCTTAGTAAAAAAAAAATAAATAAATAAAATAAAACCGAGTGTGAAAGATGAGCATTTTTTTTTTTTTTTAGAGTGTATGTGTGTGTGTGTGTGTATATATATATATATATATATATATATATATATATAAAATATACGCATATACGTACAGTCGGCCCCGACATATGGAATTAATCCATTCCAGCGCCTCTTACGTAATGTGGGAATTTCGTCAGTAGGGGTCGCATTTTACATGTTAAACGCCTGATTCGTTCCAAGGCTCAGTCTTTGGACTGGATAAACCCCATAAACCCTTTAAAAATGATAAAAGTACACCAATTTTGTATGAAATATGTGTTAAAAGAAAATTATTTATTAAACCATTTAAACATTTTATCATATGAATCATTTTATTAACATTTATTAATAAAACCATTATTAAACATTTTTTATTATCGCCAGCCAATCACTGGCATCTGTGAGCTCATTCGTATGTGGGGAGGATGCTTTCTTTCAGAGTGTGTTAGACCGTCCCCCAGCAGGTGGCTAGCGTTGCATGTCACTGAGGGGGCGGGTGCATGCTTTTGCACATCCCTGGTCAGTGGCGTTCGTGGGAAAGGAACGGTGATACTTGAGGGTGGAAATTGGATAGGACTCGTGAAGGGAGGGACCCCCCCCCCCATTTTTTCTCAATGTGTAACATTTTCTATGTCCTATTATGAATAAATGATAGGTTATTGACATTTGCAGGTCACTGCATTGTATTTATTAACATTTTTACCCAGCGTCCCAACTATTGTTTTGGAATTGCGGTTGTATTTATGTGCTCAGAGAACTGACTTTTGGAAGGACACAATATTAACTCGTTAATATGAACAAAAACCACTCAGTAATAAAATGCACTTGGGGCTCAGTGTCATTTGAAATATCGTGCAAATTACACTTTTCAGGAACTATTTAATTAAATAGAGTAAAGCTTACTGGGTCTGAGCATTTCCCATAAATATGGTGTCATCGTTCCCCATGATCAGATAACTGGCATCATGTTTCAGCTCAAAGTCATCACATGTGAAACGCTGGAGCACTTGTCGCATGGCACCTTTTTGGATAGTGGTGTCCTTTCCTGGGAAAAAAAATAAAAACATTTATTTTAATTACTTACAAACCAGCGCAACAAGCAACTGTGAATTCGAAAACAAGCAGCAGCTGTAAGTGACGCTCACCTATCTGAAGAACTTGAGTAATAATCGTGGAATAGAAAATAAACACTCCATCTTTGCTGAAATTGAGGATCTTGACCGTGTACGCTGTTGGAAATGTTATGATTTATTAAATAGTACACTGTAAATATAATTTATTATTATTATTATTACTTTTAATATAGCTCCATTTCCCTGTAGCCCAAAGCTTAACAAATTAATAATAAAAATATGAATTGAACCGAAGAAAATTTTACATATCAAATTTTAAAATTTGAAAACATTAACTATAATATAGACAACAGTACAATAAACAATTAAGATCAATTATATGCCAGACTTAAAAAATCATAATAAAAAAATTATGCCATACAAAATAAATAAATAAATCACACGAATCAGAACTTGCTACTTTGATGTGAGGTAATTAAAACAGATTCTTGGATGATTAAATGTAATTTTCTCGCTGGTGTAGAATTAAATGATTTCATGTCTCAGACAATATAAAAAAATAATTAAGCAATGACTTGCCGTAATCAACGATGGGCATAAAGCAGGCGAAAGAAGACCTTGTTTTCTCGTCCATGTTCTTGCTGAAGGTGACTTTCAGGCTTGGACAGCCACCTGCAGTGAAGCGCACAGACTGTCATCACATTAATACAGCTTTAACTTTTTAAACACTTTTTATCAAAGTTATCAATTGTTTAATTTTTTCTCGCAGCAAGGAAACAAGCATTTTAGCTTTTTTTATTATTATTATTACCAAACAGTATTTTTTTTAATTCAAAACTAAATATGTCTTATATTTGTTTAGTTATTCTGAAATATTTAATCTGAAAAAAGTACTTTGGACCACTGAGCAACGGTCCAGTGCTGCATCTCTGTAGCCCAGGTCAGGTGCTTATGCCGCTGTTTCTGGTTCAAAAGTGGCTTGACCTGGGGAATGTGTCACCTGTAGCCCATTTCCTGCACACGTCTGTGCACAGTGGCTCTGGATGTTTCTACTCCAGACTCGGTCCACTGCTTCCAAAGGTCCCCCAAAGTCCTTGTGTTATGGTCTCTCACAAAAGAGTTGTGTGTTGAAATGCACGTTGGAGAGGGGCGTGACTGCCACACGCTGGATGGAGTGCTAAACAAACACACCTGATTCCATTTAATCACGGGCTATAAAGACTAGCAGCGCTCTTCCCAGTGCTAGAAGACTGTCCCTCTTCCTCATGATGTCTCTGGCTCTCGTGCTCTCCTAATTCCCGCTTTACTTTGATTTCCGTGTTTCTAGTGCCTTCCTGGTGAACAATAAAGTGCACCCGTTTTCATAGATGAAATGGGGAAATCGTAGTCACTGTAATAGAGATGTGGAGAAACATGGAAATCAAACTAAAGTGGGAACTGTGGAGCACGGAGCTGAGCCAGAGAGATCACTGTGAAGAGGGACAGTCTTCAAGCACCAGGAAGAGCACTGCTAGTCTTTATAGCCTGTGATTAATTGGAATCAGGTGTGTTTATTTCACACTCTACCCTGCGTGTGGCAGCCACGCCCCTCTCCAACGCGCAACTCTTTTGTGAGAGACCAGAACACCCTAAAAATCCACAGGGCAGTTAAAGCATTTTAACAATTGTGGCATATGTAAATGTTGGAGAGGAAGAGAGGAAAGCGGATTCCCTTCCATAACACCTTGAGGTAAATCAGCCAAAGCTGTTTTTTGCTACCGCTTTGCATGGCTGATTTAGCGCTTCAGGATTTTTTTTTTTTCTTCATTTCTTGAAGAATAATGTGGCTTGTTTCTGCCTTCTTTTCAAAACCTTACGGAAGTGGCTCATGACCTCATAGTTAAAGGTGTTCACAGCGCTGCTGGCGCTTTAGCTTAGCTTTAATGCTTTAGCTTAGCTTACATACATTCTCTTCAACTTTGTTTAGGTGGTTACACCCAAAAGCCGATCTGTGGGTTTTCTGTTCGGTACTCTAAATCTTATTTTTCGCTGGAGGTGGCATATGGCGTTCGTGATAGCTTTAGCGCTAGCTTTAGCTTTATGAGGGTGATAAGTACATAGTACTGTATCAACAACTTCCAGACTTCCTCAGGACCGCTTTATTAGGGTGATACATAGCATCAAGAACTTCCGGACTTCCAGAAGTCATGCACTTTTCCTCCCCCTTGGTCTCGTTTTTTCTCGAGCGTTTCTTGAGTTCGTTTTTTTTTTCTCCTCTCTAATTTGCTCGAACTCTACAGCGTTCAGATTCTGAGGCTCCACTATATAACAACAGTACATAATGATATTAATCCCCCTTCCCCGGGGAAAAAAAAAAAAAAAATCTGGTGACCATAGGAATGGGCTACCTTTCAAAACTGATAACCCCATATTATCTCACAGCTTGGTTTAAAGTCCATAAGGTCATGTGGATGTGTACCGGTGCTGTGTAAACTCACCCTCAGCACATGTGCACACATCTGCTTCACACAGTTTGGTGAGCATAGGGCTGTCCTTGGGTACCGTATAAAACACAGAGCACTTTCTGTCTGTAAAACCAACATGTACAAATGAAAACTTCCATCCCTCCAACATGAGAGTCAGCACATGGAGCAGAAGTGCCGAATTCATCACTGACCTGGTTTGTAATAGTCATAGATGACTGCTGCTGCAGGCTGGACGAGTCCTACAGGAATTATTTGCTCAGCACGGAACCGGACACACATTACCTCTTGAGTGAGCTGCGCAGGAGAAGCGCAAGTCTTAATTTTTGGTACCCCACACACACACACACAAACTTGTTTTGTTGCTTTTTTTTTTTTTTTTTGCTATGATATTATGTGTACAAACAGAATAAATAGCATATAGCAATGCTAAGTGCAAGCCAGTTATTTACCTCTAGTCAGTACTGTTGGTGCAAAAAACAACTGTTAGTCCAAAATTATGATATTTGCATGTTTGTATTCTTTAATTTTTTTGTTTTTTAAATTAATTGAAGGGAAATGCTAAACATACAGCGTGGCTGTAACCCTGTTACAGTTCAAAACAGTAAGAAAAGCAAACCGGATGAAGTTTTCAGTTCCCTGTTATAACTTTCGAAAATATGAAAACGTTTGCAATACAGAACACACCGCAGGCCGATTATTCATTAATTCATTTTTCTCAACCACTTGATCCTAATTAGGGTCGCAGGGAGGCTGCCGCCCATCTCAACCGACAGCTCATTAGGCCATCACATGACCAACACGAACAACCAATCATACTCGCACCTCGGGATGATTTGGAACAGCTAATTATTCTACTGTGCTTGTTTTTGGACTGTTGGAGGAAACCCACACAAGCACGGGGAGAACATGCAAACTCCACCCAGAAACACCCAGGCTGGGAATCGAACCTGGGACCTTCTTGCTGTGAAGCGGACATGCTAACCACGGCGCCACTGTGCTGCCATACATTAACTTCAATTAATTTTTTTTTATAGCTGAAAAAAAATGAAACGTTTGACTTATAAATTATTCCAAAGTTCACTGAGGCACATTTTAAATAAAACAAATTTTAAAAAAAAATATCGATGCTGGAGGCAAATGTTTGAGCAGAGTAAAAAACTCAGTTGATGAAATATTCAAAACTTTAATTCTGAAACCTGAAGCCTTCTGGAAGAATACCGAAGTGATTTTAAATTAAGATTTAAAATCATGGGAAAAAAAGCATGCAAACTACACACATGCCATCACCACGTCTGGGACTCGAACCATCTGTTCATTGACTCCACCTTTTTTGTTTATTTCTTGTATTTTTTCAATCATGACTGATGAAGGTGAGCTCCTAGTGCATATGCCCTTGAATGCACTTGAATTTGCATTTGTTTAATTCTCTGAGAGAGTAAAGGACAGGATGATATAAATGGAAAAATTACCTTATTAAAGTAAAGGAAGACTTTATTGTGGTGGACATCATAGTGGTCGATGTATTTTTCTGTGCCCTTCGCGTTCTGCAGAGAAAACAGGGTAAACAGTAAAAAAAAAAAAAAAAAAAAACCCACTCCTGGATGATCCAAACAAGTATTTGTATACATTACGCACATACATGATGCATTTATAATATTTGCAAGTCAATGCATCAAAATCTTTAGTGCATGCCTGGAAGATAAAATCATATATATGGGTCTGATGACAAAACTGTTTTGAAATGTGTGACACTGACCTTTTACATTTTCAGCAGATTTTGGAAAAATAGTCCCCCGTCCACCCCCTTTTTTTTTTTTTTTTTTTTTTTTTTTTTTAAATGTATGAGGGCAATATGCCGTAAATCCTGGTGGATGCAGGATTTTATTCCTTGGAGAAGCAGCGTCACCAAATTATCAGTAGGAGAATCAAAAAGTGAGTAACATGGCTGAATGAACTGCTTCTATTCACTAATAATATTTTAGATAATTGCATAATTAGTTACTCTGAGTTGCTTGATGGAGTTTCACATGTTCAGCATTTTTTTTATTATCTAAAGTCAATAAATGCCGATTTATCAGTGATCGGTGGGAGCATGAGATCCACCGTGCAACATGGACAGGAAAAGTTATGTATATCATCCACCCCATTTTAAATCTGGTGCTCATTGAAAAAAAATTTCATGTACATGTAAATTCCGTGGTTCATGGTGCGGCACCTGTGTTCAGATTCATGTGGTTCTTGGACATGTGGAGACCTTAGCAGAGGCTCAGCATAACATGAAAATAACAGGTATTTCTCTTGTCACAAAATTGAACATGAAAAAGGTGTAAACTAGGAAGTATTTGAATTATTTCAAAAACTGTGTTCACCATATGTATGTATTTTGATATGATATTTCCCAGGCATGTACCAAAGATTTTGATGCATTGATTCACAAATAAACTTGGACATGGAAATGTTTATTCACCTTTCAATTTGGGTAGATGGAAAATGTGATAGTTTCTTGATCAGACCCATATATATTTATTTGTTTGTGTATAAAAACAATTCTAAAATTGTTCAACTTACATCTTCCAGATCTTGGATATATGGTGTGAGTCCAGTCAGGAGTGAGATGTCCACCAGGACCATACCTGAAGAATTGCCCTGTTTTATACTGTGTTGTCATTGTGGAGAAAGAAATCAGTGGTTCAATGTTTCAACCATTTAGGCAAAACTACACACACATACTGCATGCGCTACACACATGTGTAACAGACTGATAAACCAGTGGACATGCCGGAATTTTATATGTACACCCTCGCCAACTATTGGCACCTCTTGCACCGACTCTTTGCCAGCGAATTTTACATGAGCTACAATTTCTCTTGAAATCATGAAAGCCATCTGTCTTCTCATCCAAGAGATGCAGGAATATTATATCTGATGAAAAAGCTTTTAATATATTTTATTGGCAAAAGTAATTTTTCACCCCTAATTACCCCTGAATTTATTCAGACTTCAACAACAGCAAAATCTGATACACTTTCCTGCATCGCCACACCCAATCAAAACTGTTCCGTCCACGTTTTGTGGCCACGGTCTATTTATTTACAGCCAAATTGTGTCCCACAAAATTAATTTATTAATTAAATAAACAATTTTTCATCCTTTTGAGAAAGTGTATGATTTACCGTAAAAATGTCCACATACCTCATACACACTGTGTAAATGAGCGTGTTTTCTTTTTTCGGTTTTTCTGGAGCATGTCGCTTCCTGCGAGTACGCAGATCAAACCAGTCCTGTCTGCTCATGGGTTCCTCTCTCGCTTCATAATCACCACCATAGTTGTAGTAGTCATCCAAAGTTTCCCCTTCATCATCATCAGATACTGGAGACCAGCCAGAGGGTTACAAGTTACAAGACTTTGAGTTAATTAACTCCAAACTGAATGGCTCCTGTGGGTGACGAGGATAAAACTGGCCACATGACATGGGGTACAAAAGTATAAATATATATATATTTTTTAATATATTCACCATTTTGACACAGTTAAAGCAAAAGAAACGCTTCGCATAAAATGGTTTGTCAGTGAAACTGAACCACCACCACCACCACCACCACCACCACCACCCCACCACCCGTTTGGAGCCCACACAATATATCATGTTAAGTTTAGGGGTTAAACAAGTGGTGACTTTTGGAAGGCCGGTTCAAGCCCACAAATTCTGGTATAACCAAACCAATTTTTCAGGTTTGATTAAAAATAACTAAAATAAATCAACTGGTTTTAATTGATAGTATATCAGCACAGAGGCATATTGTGGGTTGCGCTCCCACTTCACAGCAAGAAAGCCTTAGGTTCGAGCCCGATGCTGTGCAAAAATGTTTCGATGCGGAGTTTACATGGTCTCTCAGTGGTCCTGTGGGTTTCCTCTCGGTCCAAAGACATGCAAATTAGGCAAACTGGATTTTCCAGATTTCTCCTAGTTGTTAATACAAATGTGAAGGTTCTTCAAACACATGCAACTTGGCAACCTCACCTGTAAAAAAAATAAATAAATAAAAATCCTGTAGCAATAGAATCACTTTAAGTTTTGATTTGAATGGGTCGTTAGTGGGTGAGTTAGCATATTTAAAGGGCTTCGATTCGGAATGGTCTACCCCATAATAACAACAACAAAAAAAAAGATTATATCATAGTTTGACGGGTGTACATGAGGCCTATGAATGCCAGAATGGTCGCTCCAGCTTCCTTCTGACCTTGAATTGCATCAGGAAACATCCATTCATTTATTTTCTGTAATCACTTAATCCTAAGTAGGGTCGCGGAGAGGCTGGTGCCCATCCCAGCTGACTATGGGCGAGGGCAGAGTACACCCTGGGTAGCTTGCCAGGCTATCGCAGGGCAGAAACACGCTGACGGCTATGCAGCTCCTCTTGATGAAAGTCAGCAATGGTTCTTTTACATGAAACTCACTCCATAGAGAGTGAGAGATGCTGCCTTTGGGGGGGTGTTACAACCTGTTGAGAGTGGGGCTTGAACCCCCAACCTTGATCCAGCACTGTTACCACCAGGCCACCACTGCCCATCAGGGAATATTTATCATCATTTTTAAGGCTGTAGTTTCTAACGTAGGGAGAACTCACAGACTGCGAGCTCCCCTTCCACTTTAACAGAGAGATGAAACTGGTCACAGAGCAACTCGTCATTTTTCAGAGCATGATACGTTTGCAGAATCTATAAGAAGTGAAATAAATAAATAAAATGTACAGGGTTGTCAGAGACATTCAGAACAAACACGCTGTGTGAAGTGTCTTTTAAAAGAGACATTACCGATAATGTTCCTTTCCCTTGTCCTCTTAGATTCAGGACGACGTGGCCAACTTCATTGACCTTCGAAAACAGAAATATATCTGACATACCTGTTGCACATTATTACAAAAAACTAAATAAATAAATACAAAATAAAGCCAAACAAATTGAACAAACTAATGTTAATTTGTCTCACCCTGATTGCTGTCTGGGTGAGAGCAGTTTCCTTGTTTAAACGCAGAGTCCTTGACAGCTTACTGTTAACACACATTTCCACTCGCAGGTCCAGGTCATTCACATCATTGTTCTTTGTACTAAACTTGGAGAGAGCTTCAAGGGCTACGACTGTATCCTGAAAAGCAAAAGACTCCGAAATGAGTGACGAGGGGTGATGCCCCAATAACAAATATCATAACTCTATACTCTATCAACCCCAGTGCAGCTAACTGGGTTATCAAAGGCAGTGTCTCTCACTGTCTATGGTGGGAGGTTTATGTCAAAGAACCACTGCTGACTTTTGTCAAGAAGACCTGCATAGTTGTCATCGTGTTTCTGTTTTGCGATGGTTTGGCGAGCTGTCCAGGGTGTACTCTGAGGCAGCTGAGATGGGCATCAGCCTCCCCGCAGCCCCAATTAGGACTAAGTGGTTCAGAAAATGAATGGGAAATGTATATACAGTCACTATTCGAGTTACAACCTAGATCGGTTCTGACCAACCAGTTGTAAGTCTGATTGGTCGTAAGTCAGATATTTAACACAACGAAACCGAAACCACCCAGCACTCGCTATGAATTCATGTGAAGCGTATTCTTCACCTGCATGTTCTTTCAACATGCGAAATAAACTTCTTACGTTGCACTGCTCGCAATATCATGTTCACATTCCTTTGCCTATTATCTTCCAACCAAGTGTATCTCAACTTTTCCATTGCCGCAATCGGTCCTTCACGCTGTTCTGTGATGATAGTTGACTTAATCGGGGCTGCTGCTTTCACCGCATCCTTAATGCGGTCCTTGTCCTTCAAAATTCTTCGACACCGTGGAGTGGGAGAGATGGAGATCTCACTTTCATCTTCATCTCCAACGACAGTGCCTTCCTTGCTTTCTTGGTAGAATCGCCATCTGATGAATCGGACTTCCTCTTGGGGGCCATGGTAACGGTGTACAGTAAATGAATGTAAAATTGTAGTGTAAAAGAGATGTTACTGCGACAGTATCTACTCACTGAGTTGTAGTGGTAGAATACTGTGAGTGTGAGATGCTGCGCTGCCACAACTATCTGACACGCGGACACGCTGCGCAACCGGACATATACTTTGGACCACTAAGCAACAGTCCAGTGCTGCTTCTCTGGAGCCCAGGTCAGGCGCTTCTGCCGCTGTTTCTGATTCAAAAGTGGCTTGACCTGGGGAATGCGGCACCTGTAGCCGAGTCCACTGCTTCCACAGGTCCCCCAAGGTCTAGAATCGGCCCTTCTCCACAATCTTCCTCAGGGTCCGGTCACCTCTTCTGGTTGTGCAGCGTTTTCTGACACACTTTTTCCTTCCCACAGACGTCCCACTGAGGTGGCTTGATGGAGCACTCTGGGAACAGCCTATTCGCTCAGAGATTTCTTTCTGTGTCTTACCCTCTTGCTTGAGGGTGTCAATGATGTCCTTCTGGACAGCAGTCAGGTCAGCAGTCTTACCCATGATTGCGGTTTTGAGTAATGAACCAGGCTGGGAGTTTTTAAAAGCCTCAGGAATCTTTTGCAGGTGTTTAGAGTTAATTGGTTGATTCAGATGATTAGATTAATAGCTCGTTTAGACTACCTGAACATGATATGCTAATTTTTTGAGATAGGAATTTTGGGTTTTCATGAGCTGTATGCCAAAATCATCAGTATTAAAACAATAAAAGACAGAAATATTTCAGTTGGTGTGCAATGAATCTAAAATATATGAAAGTTTAATTTTTATCAGTACATTACAGAAATATACACAATATGCTAATTTTTTGAAAAGGATTAGTACAGTAAACTCATAATAGGCATCTGCTAGACGTGATCGTAAGTACGGTGGCCGTAACTCACATACGTCGTAACTCGTAACGCTGATAGTGACTGTGTGTGTGTGTGTGTGTGTGTGTGTGTGTGTGTGTGTGTGTGTGTGTGTGTGTGTGTGTATAATATATACACACAGACACTCCCTGACTTGCGTTTATCCGTTTCATGTTTTTCGATTTTACGTTTTTTTTTCCAAAAAAAAAAATTGTCAAATTTTGAGTTTAGACGTACCTACGTAGTACGCTGACGTAATGATTTAATGATGCTGCGTCCATTGTTTATGAATGACAGACTGAACGTGCCCCTCCTTCTTCCCAGTTCAGTTATATATACATAGTTTTATATACTATTTGTCAGTTTTTTTTATCAGTTATATAGCATGTTACCCTTGTGTTAAGACGTCATCTCTGTGATCTTTGTGTTTACACTGTTTTGCGGACTTTTGTAACCCTAAGCAAATATGGTTGGTCAGAAGCGTAAGCCGACTAGCATAGGTGCAAGTCTCATACACAGAGATGAATTAACTATCTGCTCAGATCGGTGCAATCTACCATGCATGCTCAGTTAAGCAAAGAGAGTTGTAAAATGAATGAAAACCCGAATCCAGAAAAGAAAGAGAACTCTCCATTCTGCTGGTGATTCACATCAGTGCCGGCTGAGTACTAAACCAGTATTCAATGGCGCCCTTGCTCACTTGAAAATCCGGAAGTCCGTATAACCTGCGCTTTGTCCAAGCACAACAAAGTAAACTACTTTCGGTGTTGAGCGCCTCATATATTGTAAGCATTGATTGGCTGTTTTTGAAGCTTCATGTAATGTGACTCGGCTCAACTTCATGTAAAGTGACCATCCGTCGACCATCAGAACCATTTACAAGCAGAAAGATCGCATCATAGAGAATGTTAAAGGTTATATTTGATGCTGTATTTGATATTTGATAAGTGAATTTGATTAAAATTTGAAACTAATTTGCTTAAATTTAATTTATTTGAAATTAATGTTGACATTATTTTATATATTTGATATTATTTTACAATGTTATGTTTATAATAATTGATACGGTAATGGTATTTATGGATGTATAGTGCAGTATGAGCGTCATACGTCACTGTAACAACTTACATTCACTTTCAACTTGCGTTCAGCTGTCCGGAACCAATTAAAAACGTAAGTCGGGGAGCGTCTGTATCCTGTGTATATGAAACACATTGCTCACCTGTGTGGACTGGAATCCTCCTCCATATTTGCGCTGGTTGGTGAGCCATGTGGCAATAAGAGGAGCTCTTTTCTCTTTTTCCTCCATGATCATGGTGTGTAGCAAACCGTACGCTGTGGCTTCCACTGAAATGGCATCTGCACTCTCATTCAACCCCCCAACGTTCCAGAAGCAGTGCTCTGAAAGAAAATGGAAACTGTTCAAATTCGGTTCCACAATGATTTACCTGATATGGATTTAATCTGGGGTGAACCTTAACTGTTATCACATGTGGCCAAGTCCATCAGCTTTTTGTGAGCTCGCATGGCATCTGGACTTCGGGAGTTATCCAGAGACAGCGCATATGCCATAATGGCAACAGCATAGAGGTTCTGTTGCGCATCTAAGTGTGTACGAATGTAAGACCTTGCCTTCTCTATCGCCATTCTCTGAGAGAGAGACAGAGAGAGAGAGAGAGAGAGAGAGAGAGGGAGAGGGAGAGGGGGGGTAAGGATAGAGATAAAGAAAGGAGAAAGAAGAGCGAGAAAGAAAAATGTGAGGGGAGGGAGACTAGTACTTCCTTCAATTTAGCAAATTTTTGAATTTATTATTTTTTTATAGAAAAAAAGAACAAAAGAAACCATTTTCTTTTTAATTTGCCATGATCAGCCTTGGAACTAATTTCATTGATCAGAATCTAGCTAAAAGTGATTTTTCTTGATATTGATGTTATTTATTAAACAGACGAAGAAGTTTTAAGTAGCGATTAGCATGCCACACATTCGGTCATTAGTTCTTGCCATGTTCATTGCCTCCATACATGCTAGTTAGCACGGTAACTATCCAAATGCTTTTGAAAATAGATGAAGCCATGTAGGCTGCAGTGTTGATCATCAGACCAGGCACCCCTGACCTGCCCTACCTTGAGAAAACATTTCCGTTTAAAGAAAAGTGCAATAATTTGTATTAAATGAAGCGTCGTCTTCCACCTTTGTAGAATGCGGGAAATTCAACGAATGTGAAAATGTCACTTTACAAACGTTATCTGATGATTGACCCTGGGAAGCGAGGTTGCATGGCCATGTTTTTTGGGCAATTAGGTGTTTAATGAGTTTCAGTCTTTTTTTTATTTATTTATTTTTTGGGGGGAGGTTACCCAGGTTAAAGTTAGATTGCCCGCCTCTTTCTGGCCCAATTATTAAACCAAACAAACAAAATAAAAAATCACAGAATTTAATTTGCGGTAGTATCTTCCATTCGTTCATTTTCTGAACCACTTAGTCTTAATTAGGGTCGCAGGGAGGCTGGTGCCCATCTCAGCTGACGCTGGGTGAGGGTAGAGTACACCCTGGACAGCTTGCCAGGCCATGCAGGTCAGAAACGGCCATGCAGCTATTATTGATGAAAGCCAACAATGGTTCTTTTACATGAACTTCTCACCAGAGACAGTGAGAGACATGGCTGGCCTTTGATAACCCAGTTCGCCCCACTGGGGGGAGCTGCAATCCTGCCATGCTTCATTATTGAAGTACAACTCAGAAAACTTTTCCCTTGGATCGAAGGTCAAACAAACAAACAAATAAAACGTTGTCCATTGTCCATTTTTTTTTTTTTGTCTGCAGCTGGGACCTACGAGTACAGTGTTTTTCAGAACCATACCTCCAGTAATGAGGTTCTCTGAATATGGCATGGAAACATCTCACTATCGGCAAAATTCAACATCACGAAAGACAATATGCTCTCGCCAATGCTGACATTTTCATAGCTAATGCGCGACTCGATACTGATACCCTGAATCCGAGGTTTTACTTGAGTTTCCTCAGGGAAGATAGGTTGCCCTTGGTTTCCACTGGGGTACAATGATCTCTGTCATTCAGAAAAGCATGGAGCTCATCATTTATGAGCAATCCTGGAGCATGAATGAGGTATTAAAAGGAGGCGGGCACATCTAACAGATGAACCTTGAAGAAATCGTGTTTCCAAGTTCATCAGGCTCCCTTACGATGGTACATCAAGGTGTGTCACGCTCTATTAAACTGCACTGGGATTTCCTCTGTTCATCATGCTTAGTATCAAATCAGTTCGTTCTTTTTTTTTTTTTTTTTTTTTTGCCATGATCAGCACAAACTTCACACACCCACCAAGTTTCCTCAAGATCATCATAATTCGATCCCAGGAACCTCCCACACCTAGCCCGATTCTCTCAAATCATTGAAATTGCTGATATCATGCCTCAAGCCCCTACTGGTCTCGCTCTAATATCATACTTAAATTGTTCTATCATATTAAAGGATCCTTGAAAAAATAACCTGGATACAGAGATTTATCTCGAGCTTCAAAACGTAATAGAGTTTGCCTTTCATGCCTCAAAATAAATAATAAATAAATAAAATAAACATAGAAAATCCATTCCATGTCCCAAGAATCAGTCAGTAGCTGAAGATCAATCCAACAGAACCTATGCCTTTGGCTGCCACCCAACTTGCACTATGTCTGCCCTCTGTAGCTCCTCCCATAGGTGGTGGGTCCATGGAGGGCCCGTGTCTCCTTTTTGAGCTGAGTCTGGCTAGGTATCCCTGGGCAGAAGCCTGACCACCAGGCGCTTTGCACTTCTAGCCCCTCCCACAGACATGGCTGGGGAGGGGGGCACATCCGGGCAAGGGGAACCATGTCCTTTTTAAGTTTGTCCCTAGGGGTTTTTGAACCTCTCTTCATCTGGACCTTCACCTAAGACCTCTTTGATGTGAGTGGGACAACATAGCTCCTGGGATCATGAGGACATGCAAAGCAAACCCCTCCACCACGATAAGGTGGTGATTGAAGGAGTCATACCCGAATGTTTCCCTGATGTGGTGTTTTGGGCATGTCCAACCGGGAAGAGAACCCGGGGTTGACTTAGGACACGCTGGAGGGATTATGTCTTGGCTGGTCTGGAAATGCCTCGGTGTCCCAACAGAAGAGCTGCAGGAAGTGGTTGGGGCGTGGGATGTTTGAACCTCACTGTTTAGACTGCTGACCTAACAACCCGACCCTGGATTAAGCGGAAGATGATGATGACGACGACAAAATCCATTCATAATTGATTTTATGTAAATTTAGACTGAGCGGGAGTGAGACAGACAGAGTGAGAGCAAGATGGGCAGAGTGAGAACAAGAGAGACGGGGGTGGGGGTGGGGGGAGACAGGGAGATGGGGAGGGGGAGAGACGATGGGAGAGAGGGGGAGACGGGAGAGAGGGGGAGAGCGACGGGGAGAGAGGGAGAGAAAGAGGTGGGAAGCGGGAGACAAGGGGGAGAGAGGGGGGGGCGGCAACAAACAAATGAGCACTGAGAAAAACACAGGCGGAGGTAATACAGCCACTTCCTTCCATCATTTAAGCACAAGAATCGATAATTGAAGATCCGATAGCGTTACCACTTGCGTGTCTGTCCCCAGTTCATAGACGGGCAACACATAATTTAAAGATATCAGGACATATGCAGTCAGAGGCACGTCGTCGGCGGCTTGTCCAACTCCACCCTGAGAACATGACATTCAAAAGCTCTGAATCATTCCATGGAATCAAGAAGCAGATCTCAGCATGTGATGATTTGAATCCTCGGGGTTACTCGTACCTTCATTCCTCTGTCATAGAGAGGATTCGGGTCCTCCCAAGCACCGTCCTCCTTCTGTTTGGATATTATATAGGATATGGACTCCTGGATGAATGGATCGTGAACGTCGATGATATCCCGCGCTCTTGTCAATTCCTTTGCAATAAACGCGGTCAGCCTGGAGGGCCACAGAAAATTTTCAATTTCAGACTGCATTACCATATTTTGGATAAAATATTTTTAAAAGAACAGTCTCTGGAACCCTTCAGGAATTTAAATTATGAATGTTAAAATATAATATAGTTGTAATAAATAATATAATATAATTACCAAATGCTGCTGGGAGTTCTCAGAAACGCTCCATAGGACCCATCGTCCTTCTTGTATGTCAGGACCCGGGTGTAACCTGTCGGATAAGAGACACAGAGACATAACTGAATAGACCGATATTATTTTGAATAAATGCCCGGCGATGGCGTGGAAGTCGACCAAGATGGGTGTCGGCTTCCCCGCGGCCCGAATTAGGATAAAGTGGTTCACAAAATGAATGAATGAATATAAACAGATGTTTCATCATTTTTAAGCAGATGGGTTCATATTTGGTTCAGATTAAATATTTGGATCAGGACTGTGGTCTGACACTGGGCGGAATGTCTTGATTTAACATGGTAATCAAGTATATTTACCGTATCCTTGGTAACTGGCAACTTGGCGATGCAGCACTTTCACTGATGCTCTGAATGTGCCAATAATTTAGGAGCCACAGCGCTGATCCAGGATGGCATGATGGTAGTGGTCAGCATGTCCGCCTCACAGCAAGAAGGCCCTGGATTTGAGTGTCTCTGTGTGGACATTGCATGTTCTCTTCTTGCTCGAGTGGGTTGTTTAGACGTCGACTCCGGTTTCCTCCCACGGTCCAAAAACATACACATGAGGACAATTGGCTGCTCTGAATTGCCCCTAGGCATGGATGTTACTGGGAATGGTAGTGTGTTGGGCCTAGGATGGTCTAACAAGTTGTTTAGGGTATAGTCTGTCTTCACCAAGTGTTGTCTGAGACCACCACCCCCTCCCATTCTCTCTGGAATGGACGTTGATCCCTGAAGCTTGAATGATGCTGATACAGGGATTGACATGGTTGTGATCACAATGATCTACCGTATAGTTCGTCTGGCCACATACAGGCTCACTCACACCTACGGGCAATTTGGAACAGCCAATTAACCCACTGTGCATGTTTTTAGATTGTGGGAGGAAAGCGGGGTACCTGGGGAACCCACCCAAGCACGGGGAGAACATGCAAACTCCACACAAGCCTAGGCCTGGAATCGAACCCAGGCCTTCTTGCTGTGAGGTGGACGTGCTAACCACCCCCCCCCCCACCCCACCCCCCACCCCCCCACCCCATGACCCGACTGGGTAAAGTGGTTCAGCAAGATGAGTGACGAGGAGCGTGGACTGAACCATTCGTTTAAAATGTGTGCCCCATTTTCATCTCGGTGTCACCAGGGAAGAGTCTGTTTGGGTTCACCTGGAACACTACAAAACATCTGCTATCTAATCTGGATTTGAATATATAATATATTGTGTAACAACAGAATGTGTAAGGTTATTGACATTTAAATGGGCTCAGGTGGAAAATAAATTGTTACATATATTATCAGTACAGGTATACCTCGGTTTACGTCGTTAATTGGTTCTAGGAGAGACGACGTAAATCAAAAATGATTTAATTCGAATTAGCTTGTCTCTAGGCTCGGCTACATCAAATTTACGTGTGTGTGTGTGTGTGTGTGTGTATATATATATATATATATATATATATATATATATATATATATATATGTATGTGTGTGTATATATATATATATATATATATATATATATGTATATATATATATATATATATATATATATATATATATATATATATATATATATATATATATATAAAATATCGCTGTATATATAATTATATAGCTGTGAGGCGGACATGCTAACCACTACGCCAGTGTCCCATCCTGACACTAATTGGTCTGGTCCAGGCTCAGGAACATTATGTGGGAATGAATTAAAGCAACATGCTATAATCAAGGCTAAAGGAGGCCCAATGAAACCTTAGCATGTTCGACTTTTTTTTATTTATTTATTTATTTGTTTATTTTTTAAATCTGGATTGTGTACCGCTAGCTGTCAAGAACTTAACACAGAAGTCCCGTGTATATCTACAGTGGACTCAATGAAAGTCACTTCAGGTATGAAAAAGAGTGACATATGTAGCTGAGGCCAAGGAACCGTCCGAGTCAGAATTTCTCCGTTCGTGCTAATCTGGGTATTTCTAGTCGTACACGTATAAGTCAACCTGGCGGGAAGATAAAATGATTGGATGAATTGTTTTTAACGCAATGCAGGTATCTGAGACACACCTGCTTCGATCATGGCTTGAGCCTCATCTCGGCGATCTGCTGTCAGGGACAACCACTGTTTGCTGGCATCCAAATATGCAATGGCTTGAATGGCGGGCGACATCTTCACCATGGTCTGTTCTGCACAGCCAGTCGGCAGTTTGATCAATTCAGACACTCCGTTCGGGCTTAAACAGTTTACCACTGATTCTCCCATCACGCCACCTGGAACACACACATGATATCCTTATAAGGATGTAGGATCCGTTATACTGAGGTCACTTCCTGCCACTGTCCTTTTTTTTTTTCCTTTTGTCAATCTATTTGTCCATAAAGACATGAATCTGTCTGTCTGCAACTCTGCCTTTCTGAACATCAGTTTGTTCACCACTCGAAATGCCAGTCCATCTATCTGTCCCATCCTCCCTCCATTTCTATCTCCATGTCCATCTGTCCATCTGTCCATCTATCTTAGTAGGGGGATGGGGGGGGTAAATGTCTAGCGGACATTACCACCAGGCTACCGCTGCCTCATAAACTCTGGGCGAGTGCAGAGTACACCCTGGGCAACTTGCCAGGCCATCACAGGGCTAAATGTTCAGTTCATCATCAGTTCATTTTCTGTAACCGCTTAATCCTAATTAGGGTCGCGGGGAGGCTGGCGCCCATCACAGCCAACTTCAGGCGAGGGCAGAGTACACCCTGGACAGCTCACCAGGCCATCGCGGGGCGGAAACACGCCGACGGCTTTGCAGCCTACTCTTGTCTAAAGTCAGCAATGGTTCTTTTACATGCCTCACACCATAGACAGTGAGAGACATGGCCGGCCTTTGATAACCCAGTTAGCTGCACTGGGGTGGACAGTGACAACCTTGTGGAGAGTGGGACTCGAACCCCCAACCTTTGGATCAGTGATCCAGCGCCCTATACCACTAGACCACCACTGCCCAGGGCTAAATGTGTACCAGTTAAAAAAAAAATAAAAAATGCTGTGAAGGCGTCGCGACCTGTGATGGACGAGTATCCCATCCAGGAGGAGTTGAACTCTGAGCTGCTTCACGCTACAGAACCCAGGAATAAGCGCCGGCCTGATGAGCCACTGGGTTCGTTTGTAAAAGTCCAATAGACATACAGTACCTTACCTCATCTCAACAGTCTGGCAGACTTCTGAATATTAATCCATCAGTTTATTCATGTATCTTTTATTTATTTATTTATTTAATTATTTAATTTATCTGTCTTCATTCATTTGTCTTCTGTCTCCTATCATGCTGATTAGTAGGAGACCCAGCGGTATGACTGTGTTTATTTTATACATATTTGTACCTTTTAAGCTCATATATGTGGCTGATTCCTGGCCCGGAACCTCATTCTCAGGGGCTGGAATGTCAAATTCCAGATTATTTCCAGCTGCGCACAATGAGAATACATTTTTAAAAAATTGAACACAACCGTCTCACCGCTTTGTTTTTTCACGGTGCATCAGCAATGTACAGTATAACTGTCTTACTCTTCACATCAATGTTATATTCCCTCTCGATGGACACAAGCTCACCCTCTCCCTATAAACACAAAACAGAAATGTCACTGGATCCTGAAGATGAAACGTCAACCTGAACCGTGTTCATCTCGTTCTTTCAAATCTGTTTGTTTGTTTGTTTATTTATTTATTTATTTATTTAAAACCGGACCATACCACCACTTTCAGCTCTTTAACGATCTTATCGTGGATGGTGTGTGAGACATAAGCGAGGATGTTTATTGGGATGGCCCCGATCACCAGGGGCACCACGGTAAAATACACGGCTGTGGCAGACTGCGGCTCCACCGTAACCTGCTGCACCACATCTCCTGCACCTGCACTGCACAGCCCATCCACCTTCTCCATCTTCACCGTCACCTGAGAAATAAATCATTGCCAGGTGAGTGGTTTTATAAATAAAACTGGACTTGATCATTCAATAAAATGCCATGTGCCATGCCATGTGTCCCCTTCCTTTCCTTTTTTTCCTTTCCCTTTCCTCTCCCTTCCTTTTCCTTTTTTCCTTTCCTTCCCCTTCCTTTACTTTTTCTCTTTCCTTCCCTTTCCTTCCCCCTCCTTTCCTTTTTCCCTTCCCCTTTCCATTTTCCTTTCCTCTTCTTTTCCTTTTTCCTCCCCCTTCCTTTACTTTTCCCTTTCCTCCCCTTCCTTTTCCTTTTTCCTTTCCTTCCCCTTCCTTTACTTTTTCTCTTTCCTTCCCTTTCCTTCCCCCTTTCCATTTTCCTTTCCTCTTCTTTTCCTTTTTCCTCCCCTTCCTTTACTTTTCCCTTTCCTCCCCCTTCCTTTGCCTTTTTCCTTTCCTCTTCTTTTCCTTCCCTTTCCTCCCCCTTCCTTTGCCTTTTTCCTTTCCTCTTCTTTTCCTTCCCTTTCCTTCCCCCTCCTTTCCATTTTCCTTTCCTCTTCTTTTCCTTTTTCCTTCCCCCTTCCTTTACTTTTCCCTTTCCTCCCCTTCCTTTTCCTTTTTCCTTTCCTTCCCCTTCCTTTACTTTTTCTCTTTCCTTCCCTTTCCTTCCCCTCCTTTCCATTTTCCTTTCCTCTTCTTTTCATTCCCCCTTCCTTTGCTTTTTCCTTTCCTCTTCTTTTCCTTTTTCCTTCCCCCTTCCTTCACTTTTCCCTTTCCTCCCCTTCCTTTGCCTTTTTCCTTTCCTCTTCTTTCCCCCTCCTCTTCCTTTACTTTTCCCTTTCCTCCCTCTTCCTTTGCCTTTTTCCTTTCCTCTTCTTTTCCCTCCCTTTCCTCCCTCCTTCCTTTGCTTTTTCCTTTCTTCCTTTCCTTTTTCCTTTCTTCCTTTCCTTACCCTACCTTTCCTTTTTTCCTTCCCTTTCCTCCCCCTTCCTTTGCTCTTCTTTTCCTTTTTCCTTTCCTTCCCCTTCCTTTACTTTTCCCTTTCACCCCCCTTCCTTTCCTTTTTCCCCTTTCCTTTCCTCTTCTTTTCATTTTTCCCTTTCCTTCCCCCTACCTTTACTTTTTCCTTCCCTTTCCTCCCCTTCCTTTACTTTTCCCTTTCACCCCCTTCCTTTCCTTTTTTCCCTTTCCTTCCCCTTCCTTTACTTTTTCCCTTTCTTTCTTTCCCATCTGATATTTTCCCACTGTATTCTTCCCTCATTCCCTTTCTTTTCCTTTCTGTTTTTACCTTTTTTGTTTTATTTCTAAGTTGTTCCACCCCTCCCCCCATCTTTTTCTGTTCCTTTTTTCCCCTCTTCCCTTTCCTTCAGTTAATAACAGCCAAGCCAATTTATTTATTTTTAAAGTATAATTTTACATTTTAGTCATGGAAATGTGTCCTAATGGAATACTTTGATGAATTTTAAAATTAAACAACAACAACAACAACAACAACAAAAAAGTCATGTTCAGACGAACCTGTTTGAGGATTCTACAGATGAACTGGAATGTGGTCGCAGCGTCATGAAAATAAATACGATTAAATCATTCATTCATTCATTTATTTGCTAAACCGCTTCATCCTAATTAGGGTCACGGGGAAGCCGGCGCTCATCTCAGCTGATATGGGTGAGGGCAGAGTACACCCTGGACAGCTCACCAGGCCATCGCAGGGCAGAGACACGCTGACGGCTATGCAGCTCCGCTTGTCAAAAGTCAGCGACGGTTCTTTTACATGAACCTCCCTCCATAGACAGTGAGAGACACGGCTGGCCTTTGATAACCCAGTTAGCTGCACTGGGGGGGGGGACAGTGACAACCCTTTGACGGTGGGGCTTGAACCCCCAACCTTGGGATCAGTGGTCCAGCACCTTCACCACCAGGTCACCACTGCCCTGCATAATTAAGTCATATATTAGTATAAAGATTCAGACACTGTTTACAAGTAAAACTCATCAGAACTCAGCGGCGTTTCCTTTTCATTCTAAATGAATTATTATGGTGGCCTTGTGGTAAGGTGCTGGATTGCCGAGTCTAAGGTTGGGGGTTCAAGCCCCACTCTCAACAGTTGTCACTGCTGTCCCCCCAGTGCAGCTAACTGGGTTATCAAAGGCCGGCCATGTCCCTCACTGTCTAGTGGGGTGTTCATGTTGAAGTAAGGAGAAAGAGGTGTATTTATTAATTTATTTGTTTACTTATTTATTTATTTATTTATGGGCAAAATAGGATTTCAATTAAAAATGCATATTGCTGTCATATGTACAGATGGGTGAAAAGGTATTTTCATGGTCAACACCACAATGAAAACCCCGGAGAAAATTATTCTCTGAAGTTTTTGGGAACTCGGAAGCTCCGTCAAGATTATTTATTCGCTGTCGCACATTCACTGCTGCATTTATTCATTTCGATCATCAAGGAAGGATTCATCAGCGGCCTGCCACAGATCCTCCTTCTTCATAAGACTGTTGCGCTCGAGGCTCTGTGAACATTTACCTGGAGTTCCTTTTGCTTGTAGTTGAACACCACCACTTTCAGCTCGAGCTGCTCGTTCCTCTTCACTGAAGATGGCAGTTTCACTGATATGAAGAATTCCTGGAAGACCTTCAGAGGCTGTGGATCTGCTATGCAAAATCCTAAAGAATTGTAATTATAGCAGAAATGAATTTATTTGAATGAATGGGCAGTGAAAGGCACTGAGAGTTTTAAAACAAAGAATAAAATGTTGGGCTGGGGAGTTTGGACCTGGCTACCTTTTGTTGGTGAAATAGCAACAGCTTGGACCTCCCACGTGGTGATGGAGTCAGGAGCAAGCGTAGACTGTCTGAAAAAGTTTAGTGGGGTAAAAAAAAAAAATAATAATAGAATACTATACAGGTTCTGGGTTCGATTCCCAGCTCGGGTGTTTCTGTGAAGAGTTGGCATGTTCTCCCCGTGCTTGTGTGGGTTTCCTCTGGGTGCTCCGGTTTCCTCCCGCTGTCCAAAAACATGCACAGTGGATTGATTGGCTGTTCCAAATCTCCACTAGGTGTCAGTGTGAGTATGAATGGTTGTACAAGTGTTGGCCCTACGATGCCCTGGCAAGCTGTCCAGGATGTACCCTGCCTTTGCCCAGACTTGGCTGAGATGCCTCTCCTTGACCCTAAATTGAATGATGCATTTCAGAAAAGCACATTAAAACTAGATTTTTGTAAAAAATAATATTTTTTTTTAATCATTAAACATTAAAAATGGATCTCTTCAAAATTTTCAAAGGTTTTATATATATATATATGTAAGTATGTATGTATATATATATATATATATATATATATATTACTCATTATACACGAACGGTATTAATTATTCATTCATTCATTTTGTAAGCCGCTGAAGCCTAATTAGGGTCATGGGGAGGTTAGTGCTCATCCCAGCCAACTCTGGGCAAGGGCGAGGTACACCCTGGACAGCTCTCCACGCCATCGCAGGGCCAACACACACATACGACACTCAACCTCACGGGGGGGGGGTGATTTGGAACAGCCCATTCGCCGAATGTGCATGTTTTTGAGCTGTGGAAGGAAACCTGAGTACCCAGAGGAAACCCTCACAAGGATGGGGAGAGCATGCAAACTCCACACAGAGGTATTTGAGCCCAAGAATCGAACTCGGGACCTTCTTTGCTGTAACGCGGACGTGCTAATCCCTGTTCCGCAGTACGGCACATGAACATTATTGGGAATCAAAAGTGAGTCATCACCAGATTTGCATTATTTTAGGTCTGATTGAGGAGGTACCTGATGCGGCCTGAGGCATCTGCATCAAAAATCTGCCACATCCATGACTCGGGAAAGAAAGTGCGAAGGTGAACCCTGACATCATCGATCACGGCCTCCGGCATTTCGTTGCTGATGGCTTTTGGAAAGGAGAAGATGAACGTCAGTTGAACGTCCTTCAATATCTTTGTTACACCATTTTAAACAGAGGCGGGCCGAAAGCACAGCAGATGCTGCCATTAATCTGAGTGCAAGAACAACATTGATTTCAAATATTTTGATTTATAAACCTGTCCAACGCTGCATACGTATTCGCTGCTATCTTTTCAGAAACACCCGAATTGTGTGGCTTCTCTTGAGTTTAATTGTTTGTCATTTCTTTACAGAGCCGAGATGATAGCAGGGGCCAGTTTATCCTAATTGGGGTCACGGGGAGGCTGGCGCCCATCCCAGCCCACTCTGGGCAAGGGCAGAGTACACCCTGGGCAGCTCGCCAGGCCATCACAGGGCAGAAACGTGCTGACAGCCATGCAGCTCCTCTTGTCAAAAGTCAGCAATGGTTCTTTTACATGAACCTCTCACCATGGACAGTGAGAGACATAGCCGGCCTTTGATAACATAGTTATGGCCACTGGAGGACAGTGATAACGTGGTGAGAGAGAGGCTAGAACCCCTAACCTTTGGATCAGTGATTCAGTACCTTTACCACCAGCCCACCACTGCGGTGTACATATTCACATAAAAACGATTAACTTTTCTCAGACCGATGTATAAAAGATCGTAATCGAAATGAATGTCCGCGTGACGGTAGTAATTTCTTCTCCTTTATTATTTTCCCCTTCAAACTGTTACTTGACTCAAGCCGTAAAACAAAAAACACTTAATCTGGTAGTCAGGTAGTCTGGTAGTCAAACCTCCAAACTCTAAAATTAGCCTGAGAGGCGATTTATGTGTTATGAACTGTATTAAGTATAAAATGCAGATTTTGACAACATAAGTGGAGTTCCATGTGCCATATGCAGTCGGTATCTTTGACTATTTATGTTTTTTTAGAAGGAAACATGAACTATTTCTCACCGCGCAGTGCATTATTCACTTGAGTAGAAAGACTTTTAATCCAATCACATTGCGGATTCGTATGACGTGTCTGACATTTACGGAAAATAAAGCTATTTATCAGACTAACATGTGGCAACCCTGTGGTGATAATACAGCTCACATCCGATGGATACTTGCTCGCAATTAATTCACAAATAAACAATTAATGCTATTCTTATTATTTAAATGGTCCCCGAAGTCGCAGATTCTAAATAGTGTCCTTTACACATCTAGACTAAGACACTAAGCAGACATGTTTGGATCGCTCTGTATTAAGGTTGGACACTGGTCTGACAGTGCCACTCGTATGACATTTTCCCCTTGCTTAACCGTTTAAGGGCTGAGTTAATCTTTTCAGTTAAAAAAATAAAATTATGACTCGTTTTTTCTAATCAAAAAGGCCCAAAGAAACACCCCGAATACATTTCTTTCAACTAAATTATAACACTCTCAAATTCGTGAACAACACAATCCTGCGCACTTGAGTGCATCTCACAACTGACTGAGGCACGTGGGATCATGCTGTGTTGTATCAGGCGACGCCACAAGTATAGACTGTGTCGAGTAGTAATGAGCATTTTTTTGAAAGAGGACCATATGGTCCTTCTGCGTGTTAAAGGGT
>CM045747.1:8488081-8515581 GCA_024760905.1 Plotosus lineatus | reverse complement strand
GACAAATGGGAGGTCGAAACAAAGCAGCCCCAGGTGAATACACACAAAACCACTCACACACCTCGTGGTAATTTCGAGGAGCCAGTTAACCTTATGTGCATATATTTGGACTGTGAGAGGAAAATGGAGTACTATACTTAGAGGAAACACACAGGGTGGTGGATGTGCCTACCACTACGCTGCCATGCTGCTAAGAATTCCATTATCCTTGATTTAATTTCCAATTGATCTTCATTTTGATTTGCACATGGTGGTTATGTTTATGTTTGGGCTGTATGGTGGCTTAGTGGTTAGCTTTTTTGTCCAACAATAAGAAGGCTTTGTTTCAAACAATATGCTCATCTGAGACTTTACTTTGTGGAGACTGCATGTTCTTCCTGTGCTTGTGTGGGTTCCCTAGTCCAAAGACACACTTGTTATCAAATGCAAATTTGGTTATTTGTCCCCTCTGTGTTGCCAAGCTATGTGAATATGAACGTAAACAATTGTCGTGTCTGTGTAAAACATGTGATATATTGATTACCTGTTCAGAGTACTGTTACAGTCAAATATGTCGCAGCATGGTAGTGGTCTTTAGCACATTCACCACCATGCTGCGACATATTTGACTGTAACAGTACTCTGAACAGCATGGTGGTGGTCTTTAGCACATTCACCACACAACAAGCGGGTTCATGGGCTTGGACATTTCTGTATAGAGTCTGCCTGCTCTCCCTGTGCTTTCTTGCATTAGGGTCCTCAGAGTACTCCCGTTTCCATCCACCAGTCAAGGCCATGTACATTAGGCAAATTGTCTTTTCCAAATTGCCTTTGGGTGTGAGTGTGACTGATTATGTTTGCTGACCCTGCAAGGGTTTGGCAAACTGTATAGGGTGTAGCCCCTTTTCGCCCAGTCTTGGCTGAGATAGGCTCCAGTCTTGACAGTGCTTGACAGTCTTGACCCCAGTTAGATTAAATGGTTCATCAAATAAGTGGAGTGAGTTAAGTTTGTTTTTACTTTTGACTTTTTTACTGCCCCCTGCTGTCTTTGAGAGAAATCAGTTCACAAGCCCTTCACCTTTTAGAAACAGTTAAAAAAAGTTCCATATAACTTGCATCGTTTTTAAAGGGTGAAACCATTTTTATGACTCTCGGACACATGCAGCGTCAGCACTTGGACGCTATTTACCAGGTAATAGATATATGAGGGTCTGTCGCTTGCAGCTCTTGTGATGTCCCTGAAAGTGACTTCCAGACTTTGCCCAGGGTTCAGGATCTGATGCTCCACCTCCACACTCAGGTAACTGCCATCTTCATCGGCGATGGCTGTGGGTGTAATCTTCGTATCGCTGATGATGACGACTTTATCATCAACTCCCTTTGCTTTCACCTGTTAGAGAAATGTTTAGGTCTTGGCAATGCATTACTGTGACAGTTGCAGGAACAAAAAACCCCCACATTTTTTAAACCATGGGACAATTATCCCCCTTGTAGGCTGTGTAGCAATACAGTATCGTCAAGAATAGCAATAATGCCAGACTTCAATGAGCATGTTAGTGCAGACAGAGGGGATGAGGAAGTGATGGGCAGGTTTGGTATCCAGGACAGGAACACAGAAGGACACATGTTGAATGATTTTACAAAAAGGATGGACATGGCTATGGTGAATACTTTCTTCCAGAAGAGACCTGGAGCATAGGGTGACTTATAAAAGCGGAAGCAGGAGCACACAGGTAGACTACATCTTGTGTAGGCGATGTAATTTGAAGGAAGTCAGTGACTGCAAAGTAGTAGTGGGTGAGAGTGTTGCCAAACAACATAGGATGGTGGTGTGCAGGATGACGCTGATGGTGAGGAAGGTGAAGAAGGCAAAGGCAGAGCAGAAGACAAAGTGGTGGAAGCTAAAAAAGGAAGAGTGTCATTTTGTCTTCTAAGAAGAGTTGAAGCAGGCTCTGGGTGGCCAGGAAGTGCTTCCAGATGATTGGACAACTACAGCTAATGTGATCAGTGAGACAGGTAGGAGAGTACTTGGTGTGTCCTCTGGAAGGAAAGTAGATAAGGAGACTTGGTGGTGGAATGAGGAAGTGCAGGAGTGTGTACAAAGGAAGAGGTTAGCTAAGAAGTCGGACGTTGAGAGAACCGAAGAGAATAAACAGGAGTACAGGGAGACACGGCGTAAGGCGAAGGTCACGGTGTCAAAGGCCAAACCGAGGGCGTATGATGGCTTGTATGCTCGGTTGGACAGAAAGGAGGGAGAAGCTGATTTATACAGGTTGGCACAGCAGAGAAATAGATATGGGAAGGACATGCAGCAAGTGATTAAGGACAGAGAGGAAAATGTATTGAGTGATGTAAGAGATGTGCTGGGAAGATGGAACGGGTACTTTGAAGAGCTGATCATTGAAAACCAGGAAGTAGCAAAGATTAGTAAGGGTGAAGTGAGGAGGGCATTGAAGAGGATGAAGAATGGAAAGGCAGTTGGTCCTGATGACATACCGGTGGAGGTATGGAAGTGTCTAGGAGAGGTAGCGGTAGATTTTCTGACAAGAACATTCAACAAGGTCTTAGAAAGTGAGAGGATGCCGGAGGAATGGAGGAGAAGTGTGATGGTGCCCATTTTTAAGAATAAGGGATATGTGCAGAGTTGTGGCAACTACAGAGGGATAAAGTTGATGAGCCATACGACGAGGTTATGGGAAATAATAGTGGAAGCGAGACTAAGGGCAGAGGTCAGCATTTGTGAACAACAGTTTGGTGTCATGCCAAGAAAGAGCACCACAGATGCAGTGTTTGATTTGAGGATGTTAATAGAGAAGTACAGAGAAGGTTAGAGGGGAACTGCATTGTGTCTTTGTGGATCTGGAGAAAGTATATGATAGAGTGCCGAGAGAGGAACTGTGGTATTGCATAAGGAAGCCTGGAGTGGCAGAGAAGTATGTTAGAGTGGTGCAGGACATGTATGAGAGATGCAAGATGGTGGTGAGGTGTGCTGTTGGTGTGACCGAAGAGTTCAAGGTGGAGGTGAGACTGCATGAAGGTTCAGCTCTGAGCCCCTTCTTGTTTGCTATGGTAATGGACAGGCTGACAGACGAGGTTAGACAAGAATTAGATGACATTGTGATCTGTAATGAGAGCAGAGAACAAGTGCAGGAAAATCTAGAGCGGTGGAAGTATGCCCATGAAAGGAGAGGAATGAAGGTTAGCCTCAGTAAGACAATACATGTGTGTGAACAAGAAGGACCCAGGAGGAACGGTGAGGTTACAGGGAGCAGAGATAAAGAAGGTGGAGGATTTTAAGTACTTGGGCTCAACAAGCCAGAGCATTGGAGAGTGTGGAAAAGAGGTGAAGAAGCGTGTGCAGGCAGGTTGGAATAGTTGGAGAAAAGTGTCCGGTGTGATGTGTGATAGGAAGGTATCGGCAAGAATGAAAGGAAAAGTGTACAAGATGGTGCTGAGGCCAGCAATGTTGTATGGTTCAGAAACAGTGGCGCTGGGGAAAAGACAGGAGGCAGAGCTGGAGGTAGCAGAGATGAAAATGTTGAGGTTCTCTTTGGGAGTAACGAGTCTTTAACGATGAGGTCATGAGCCGCTTCCATAAGATTTTGAAAAGAAGGCCACGTTAGAAATGTTCTTCAAGAAAAATAAGGAACATCCTGAAGAGTTATCCATGCAAAGTGGTAGCAAAGGAAAAAAAAACACCTTTTGGAAACTGTTATGGAAGGGAATCCTCTTCTCTCCCTCTCCAGCATTTACATATGCCAACTGCTCACCACCACAAAGGTAAAGATTCTTATCTTTATTGTTCTTATGCTTTAGGATCAGGAATAAGTATATCAGAGGGACAGCACATGTAAGAAGTTTTGGAGACAAAGTCAGAGAGGCTAGATTGAGATGGTTTGGACATGTACAGAGGAGGGATAGTGAGTATATTGGTAGGAGGATGCTGAGGTTGGAACTACCAGGCAGAAGGCCCAGAGGAAGAACAAAGAGAAGATTTATGGATGTGGTGAAGGAGGACATGAAGGTAGTTGGTGTAAGAGAAGATGCAGAGGATAGGCTGAGATGAAGGCAGATGATTCGCTGTGGCGATCCCTGAAAGGACCAGCCGAAAGGAAAAGAAGAGTAATAATTCCAGATTTTTATTCTTACCACTATAAGGATTTGCCGAGCTTGCTTTGGGACATGGAATGTGATGGCTATGTTTCCATTTTGATCCCCACTGCTCTCCATCGTTTGCACCCTTCCATCTATAGTAATATCAATGTTTATGTTTAGATGAGGGACTCTGGAACCATCTGGAAAGGTGGTGGTGCCCTATAGCATAGCATAAGAGAGGTTTGATTAACTATATATGCAAAATATATATGGAATAGCACAATAAATTTCAGAACAATAGGCATTCTATTCATTCATATCCACATCATCCACATAATCCTAACGAAGATCACAGGGAGGGTGCTGCCCATCTCGGCCAACTCCGGGCAAGGGAAGAGTACACCCTGGACAGCTCACCAGGCTATCGCAGGGCAGAAACACACTGACGACGATGCAGCTAGTCTTGTCGAAAGTCAGCAATGGTTCTTTCTCATGAACTCTCACCATAGACAGTGAGAGACACGACCGGCCTTTGATAATCCAGTTAACTGTATTGGGCCGGTGATAGTGGGGCTTGAACCCCCAACCTTGGGGTTGGTAATCCAACACCTTACCACCTGGACTACTACTGACCCAGAACCATTCTACAGAAAGAAAAATATCTGAATCGAACTGAATAATTTTAACTGAGTAACTGAATCATTTTTATTTAAGTAGTTATGTACAGCACGTGGCATAGTGGGTAGAACATCTGCCTCATAGCAAGTATGTCCTGGGTTTTAGTCCCAGGCTTGGGTCACACATTTCTGTGTACTGGTTGAATGGTCCCCTTGTGGTTGCATGGGTTTGGTCTCACAGTACAGAGACATTCGGTTAATTGGTTGTTCCAGGTTGCCCCTCGGTGTGAGGGTAAGTGTGAATGATTGTCTTGTAATGGTCTGGTGAACTGTTCAGGGTGTACCCTGCCTTCACCCAGTGCCAGCTGAGTAGACTTCAGACTCCGTGTGACAGATTTCGGATAATAATAATAATAATAATAATAATAATAATAATAATAGTACAGTGTTATTATTATTATTATTATTATTATTATTATTATTATTATTATTATTATTATTATTATCTGAAATGTTCTTTATATAACTATAAAACAATGAAATGACAACTTTTACCAAGTTAACTTTTAATAGAACTGTGTATAAAATTAATCAGCTGTAACACTGATTAAAATATAGCAAGTGAATAATATTTAATTATTACATGGTCATGACAGACACACATTCATGTAGCTTTCTGTGTCTCTCCACAGACCACAGACAGGTGTGTGGCGTTATGGCTGATCATTGTATAAAACTCACGTACCAGGATGGAGAAAGTGCCTCCAGGAGTGAAATATTTCTTTGTCCTCGACAAATCAATAACATATGGAGAAGTCACAATCTTCACCGAGGAACTCTCTGCTTCCTCAAGGTCTCCACCTGCATGACACACACACACACACACACACACACACACACACACACACACACACACACACACATGCTCGATCAGCAAGATTTAGACAGCACACCAATATGTATATAATGTCTGAGACTTACTTGCTTTTTCCAGAACAGTGACGGCGATGAACAGGTACATGTTAGTTATGTGCTCGATGCTTTTATTCGCTGCTGCAGTCTGGAATTCTTTAATGTTGACTGAAATATCTGCGTGGCCATCCGTCACCTAAATGTTAATACAGTGTGTAAATCATTAGGGGATTTTGCTCCTGGTGTGACAACTGAAGATGGTTTTGTATATCGTATTTCAGTGTCCTGAGCTGAAAATCAATTGATAAAGAATAGAGCATCACTAATAATAATAATAATAATAATAATAATAATAATAATGGTAGGAACAAGATCATTATGTGAAAAGTTATTGTTGTTGACAATTTTGCATTCATATTATATAAATGTCTGAATGGAATTATATATGATTTCAACTAAAATCTGACCTTGAATATGGTTTAATAAAATCTATAGTGCATTTATAGAAGAAATAAAGAATATTTAAGATGTGTGTCAGGTCAGACAGTAGTTACAGAAGCGTGTTATTGTGCCAGATTTTCTTCAAACTTTGGTGCCAAACAGGGTATAAACATAAAGGCTGTTCATTCATTCATTTTCTGTAACCACTTAATCCTAATTAGGGTCGCGGGGAGGCTGGCACCCGTCACAGCCGACTCTGGGCAAGGGCAGAGTACATCGCAGGGCAGGAACACGCTGGCAGCTCCTTGTCGAAAGTCAGCAATGGTTCTTTTACACGAACCTCACACCATAGACAGTGAGAGACACGGCCGGCCTTTGATAACCCAGTTTGTGCACTGTGTCAGCCCGTTGAGGGTGGGGCTTGAACCTCCAACCTCAGGATCAGTGATCCAGCCCCTTTTACCACCAGGCCACCACTTCCCGACTAAAGACTGTAATAGTGTAATGTTTTAAATGAATTCTGAGAACTTTATATATGATACAAATATACAAATTAATATTTATGTTTTCAATTACTATCAAGGTAAAAGGTCTGTTTGGACGTTTTCCACCTAGTGGCTCATCCTGATGAGCCCTGATTATCCTTGGTTTCCATAGCGTGAAGCAACCAGGAGTTGAACTCCTCCTAGATGGGCCGCTAGTCCATCGCAGGTTACCTTCCCAGTATATTTTTACTGGTACCATTTATACTGCTGGGTGAACAGAGGCACGCTTGTGGTTTAGACCTTGCCACATAGATGGGATTCTGTTTTTTCAAGATTTATCTGAAAGTAAATAGCAATGATCAAGGTGGTGTGAAATAAGTTCTGCCACCCAATAGTGATCTCTGTTCCTCCGTAGTCAGGGTCAGTACTTGAACTTCATATTTTCATAAGGTTAGCATAAGTCTGAAACGGCATTAGTGGGTAATAGCGAGCAGAATTTCTGTCAGAAACATTGGCTACGATGTGATTTCCTTCAGACTTTTAAAATATTTTTGAATAAATAAGAATTAAAGTTTTTGTATGATGTGGAGAATTGTTCTGATCTCAAATCATCCGCCTCGACTCCGTCTCAGTCTGAGAATTCCTTCCCTTCATACATCATCTCATTCAGTCATTATCTATTTCAGCCATGTAAGTTTCTAGCTTTTATAAAGCTACAAAACTGAGTACCTTTAATATAAATTGAGGGTTAGGAATAGAGAAATGATGTAGGACATTTCAGTTGAACCATTACTCAAGTTTCTTTTCTTTTTAAATGGACTGGATCATTTATTTTAAACAGACACACTAATTTTATGCTAAATCAAAAGGAATAAAAAAAAAAACCCTTTACATGTAAGATGTTGTACATATCAATTATTCACAAGTATTCACCTTTTACTTTTAGTAAATATTACATGAATAAACAGGACCAATGTTGATAACTTGACTGTACCATACTCTGGAAAGCATTGCTCTTACTGGGGTCTGTTGTTCTGTGCCCGGAAGAACCGTCCGCTCTCCGTTACTGTCAATCAGACCAAATCGTACATATGCTATCCCATGGACTCCCTTTCCGTAGGTGTACCTGAGAACAACAAACATCAGCCATGGGAACTGGAATGGGAACAACATTACCATTACTTTTAAATTAGGATGGGAGGACACATACCTGGCTGAGATGTTAAATAGAAAATCCTCATCATTCAGAGAGAGGTAAGGTTTTGCTGCCTCGATCTTTACCTCAAATGTGGGCAGGACTAAACACAATTACAGATTATTATTATTAGTAGTAGTAGTAGTGGTAGTAGTAGGGGGAGGAGGAGGAGGAGGAAGAGTATGTGTAATAAATTATACGTATATAGGAATCCCTCACTTTCCACGGTTAATTGAGACCGAAATCCCCATGCGACCATCGAAATCCGCGAAGTAGGATCACACCACACCCCCCAACCACCCCGACTGACGTATACATACATGTACTAGTATATGTGTATATAATATCAATACATACATATTCAATGCTATAAATGCTTTTAATAACAATTAAACATTAAAAAATAATGCATTCCTGTTCAACTTTCCTCTCTCACGCATGTGACAAACAGGAAGTATGGGTACAGTTCAGCTACCTCCTGGCCAATGGGAGGCCAGCGGGGTGGGATGTTGGGAGACAGCCAATGAGAGAGCAACTCTCACATCGTTTGAATTTGTGAATTGCGCATTTGGCGCTTTTCGTAAAATGAGGTTGTTTTCGTAAAAAGAGGACAGAAATTTCGGAAAATGTTTTTCGTAACCTGGATTTTTCGTACTCAGAGGTTTTCGTAAGTAGAGGGCCGACTGTACAGTACATGTAATAGGCACGCCGCCCTGTTCATATCTGCGGATGTTCGCAAAACGAATGTTCGTAAGCTGGGGAGTGTCTGTATTTATTTTTGCGCTTGACATTTTAAATGAGTCATTTTTGCTTGTATGATGTTTTTTAATCATCATCTTCCTCCCCTTAATCCAGGGTCGGCTCGCAGGGGCTAGTAGCCTTAGCAATGAGGTCCAGACGTCTCTCTCCTCCGCCGCTTTCTTCAGCTCTTCAGGGGGCCGGGAATGAAGATTGGACGGGACACTGAGGCATTTCCAGACCAGCCGAGAGACCGATTCCCTCCAATGTCTTCTACGTCAAACCCGGGGTCTCTTCCCGGTTGGACATGCCCGAGACACCACACCATTGAGGTATTATTCTAACTGATTTTTTTTATTTCTTTATTGTTTTACAGTAAATGCATGTAAATTTTGCAGACTTATTTATTTTCACTTGGCAGGGGTCACATGCATAATTTATATTCACATGTGAATATTTGTACTATTTGTGTTCACATGAGTTTCCCCCCTGCCAATAAAATATCAAATTCTTTAGTCGCATGGGGCTTTACCCATAAGAGCATTTTTGAAGTTCAACACTGACGCCAGAGGAGAAAACCTGGTATAGGTTCAATATTCGAGTTCATAGCAAACTGGTAGGTTTGAATGCAGGGCTTGGGCGACTCCTGTTCTCGATTCACGGAGCTTGTTTTGTGTACAGGCCATTATCTTTCAAAAGCAGTTCTGGGCTTTGTAGTTCAAGTGAAAGAAAATTGCAGTATAAGAGCAGATGTAGATGTGATCTACACGTGTGTGTGTGATACAGGCTGACAGCAGTGGTAACAGTGTGAGGAAGAGCCACAGAATCGATGTGATGGTCAGGTGACAACAAAGCTTTGGTCATGTGTACATGTGCCCTGTCGAGCAACTGACAGTATTTGGGCTTGATGTATTTAAAGTCTCCTCTTGACCACAAAGTTCTTGTTGCATAATATTTTTTCTGGCTTGGTTTCCAATGGCACTGCAGCTGTTACTAAACCCAGAAGCTTCCAGTTTTACTTTGTATTGTTTTTATGAGGATTCCACGAAGGTATTAAATTTGAAAAGTCATCTGGTAATTGTGATCACTTGCGTTTAGTGTCTATAAAATAGTTCTGTGCATACCATCAATGTGCCAGGTCACACTTACTGTACTCTCGAACCTCAAACTCAACTGAAGTGTTAGAATTTGGATAGTTATTAAAGAAGGCTGTGATTTTCCAGTGGCCCGCCCTGGGGACAAAATAGAAAAGAAAATCAGTTTCATAGTCAGATTAACTTGCACAAACATTTACAGGTAATTCTGTCTTCTATGAGAGACTTTCTCAGTATATTGTGTATATAACTTCTTGTTCATCTATTCTGACATAACGTTTTTCATGTTCTTTAACTATTGCCTGTAGTTTTTCCTTCCCAGAAATGATAAATATATGTGTGTGTGTGTGTGTGTGTGTGTGTGTGTGTGTGTGTGTGTGTGTGTGTGTGTGTGTGTGTGTGTGTGTGTGTGTGTGTGCACGCACACATATATGTACAGTGGTACCTTGACTTAATCTGTTCCAAGAGCGAGCTCGTAAGTCAAAATATTCGTTAGATAAAACAAACATTCCCATCGGAAATAACAGAAAACCAATTACTCCATTCTACCCCCCGTCCCAAACTCGTATAACCTGACACAAACATGTATATTTGATCTAATATTTTAAAGATAAACATGTAAAAACAATAAATATTCATGAATAATACATATACATTAATAATAATGAATAATAAATAATAATAAAACAAGAATAAACAATAAGTCAACTAACTCTTCCGATCATCAACTGTGGCGAAGATGTCATGTGAGCGTGAAAATGTATCATGAGCAGACATGATACGTGCGTAACAGAGGAGGAGAATGTGCACGCTACGAATGCCAGCGAGGAAAGGCTTGTGGTGAGCTCCCACAAGGCCAGTACTTCTCAAATACTGGGGCGTATGACCCTGGGGAACATGCTTTTTTTTGCCATACTGTACTAGAATTAAGTGTAATTGCGCATCCTCTACAGTAGGTGGCTGTGGAGCTCTCACAGTGTTCCCAATAGTGTAGGAAAAAGCACCGAACAAACAATAGGAAGTGCAGTAAACACTATTTCTAGTCATGTGTGGGGAGCTGAGGGGTTTATGAAATGTTTTTTTTTCTTCCTATAGGGGGCATCACAGAAAATAACTGAGAAGCACTGCACCAAACATTCTTGAAGCGCCGAGGAATACATGGAGAATATATATACATATATATATATATATATATATATATATATATATATATATATATATATATATATAAAATACACACATTGGTACCTCACCTTACGGAAGTCCCAACAAATGAAAAATTTAGCTTACGAAACACATTTTCCTAAAATTTCTGGCTCTGGATATGAAACAAATTCACATTATGAAAGCGCTATCTCAAAAATTCAAACAATGCGCGAGTCACTCTCCCATTGGCTATCTCCCAACATCTACCCCCCCACCCCCGCTGGCTTCCCATTGGCTATCTTCCAACATCCCGCCCTGCTGGCCTCCCATTGGCTACCAGGGATGACGCACCTCCCTCCCATTGGCAATAATGGAGATGCATTTCCATAATTCCGTGTAAAGCACAGAGTTACTTTTGTTTTGTGAGGTTTTCAAATGTGCTCAGTGCAACTTTATTTTTTGCCTCATGCTTTTAACCTTGCATAAACATTTGTAAGATTATAACACTGTGAAGAAGACATGGTCAACATACGCACGCGTGCACACACACACACACACACACACACACACACACACACACACACACACACACACACACGTGTGATTCCCGGTGAGAGTGAAAAGAAGAAGCGGGCTCGTGCCATGCGGTTGAGTGATATCGTAAAGGAATATGGCCAAACCCGTCGACTATCGGTATGATATTGACGCAGAAGGAGGACTTAAAAGGTATACTTTTATAATTTAACAGCTGATGATCGAAATGTACTGAATGAGCCGGTTCTCACATCAGTGAAGTTTTTCTTTCATGATGGCTTGCATATAAAATGAGGACTTGAATAATGAGTGACCACAATTTTTTTAGTGGACCCTTTAAAATAAAGCTTAAAAGTCTACACTTTCATCACATATTGATGACTTCATTTCAAACCTTCGATGGCATACAGAGATGGGCTCACGTACATTTTGTCACTGTTGTACTAAACTCTGTCTGTCTTCATGTCTGCATGTATAAATCGATTTCAACAGTTGATGGCACATTCTTGAGCAGCGTACACTGCACTACGTACTCTGCCAGATAATTCATTATTCAGTGTCAATAGCTGAACTTCTACCTTGTGGTTTTAGCGCAATATCTTTTAATAGTGAAACTTTAACTTACATTTCCACATCTGGAATAGTGAGAGTCTTCTGCAGGATGTGTTCAGAACTCAGAAGATGACTGTAGACCATCAGGCCTTTCGAGTTCTATGAAAAATGTACAGTTGACTTATATTTCATTCTTGCGTATAACAGTTCAACACTTATTACATAATTGCCCATGACATGTCACAGAGTACTCACAAATATCTGGACACGAACTGCATCGTTTATAGGAAGCAGATAATTGTTTAGAGTGAAAATTCTATAGTTCACTGAAAAACAAACCAAACCAAACGGTGATTAATACAGTGAAGTGCTTCGTAAATATCTGTTTTCATGAAAAGTTCTGCTTTCTTACCTTTTTGTCCTGGATTGTAGATAGTCTTGTCGGTTTGGATGAAAATATATCCTCTTCGAGTTGATACAAGGGCATGGACACTTTTTTTCCCATTTTTAAACACTTTGCTATTAGCAACGAGAGTGACGTATGAGCGTTTTGAAGTTTCAAACTTGACTGGATCAAGCTAAAGGAAATAAAACAATATTTAGATTTCAATACTGAAGATACCAAGAATAACGCTCAGTGCATTCGTTCTTGTAGAAAAATAAGTGTTTGGGTTCTTTTTAAACTTCTTCACTTATCCCTTAACATCCGGGGATGCCTTCATGGCGAGACTTTGGCTGATTTGGCCTGGTGACGCCCATCCCTCTCCAGGTCATAGAAACACGCTGACGGCTTTGCAGCTACTCTTTACGAAAGTCAGTAATGGTTCTTTTACATGAACTTCTCACCATCGACAGTGAGAGACATGGCCCGCCTTTGATAACCCGGTTAGCTGCACTGGGGGGGACAGTGACAACCTTGTGGGGACTCGAACCCCCAACCTTAGGATCAGCCATCCTGTGCCCTAACCACTTAACCACCACTGCCCCCCCTTTTTAAACAACAATATAAAAAAAAAACAAAAAAAACAAAAAAAAACCCATAATTATAGTGGTGAATTATTCACAAAACCAGCTGTTGCTCTCATTATTCATGAACCAGTTAATCCTAATTCGGGTCACGGGGAGGCTGGCGCACATTTCAGCCGGCTCTGGGTGAGGGCAGGGTACTCCCTTCCCACAACCATTCACACTCACACCTCGGAATGAGTTGGAACAGCCAATTAACCTACTGTGCATGTCTTTGGACCGCGGGAGGAAACCCGATTACCCAGAGGAAACCCACACAAGCACGGGAAGAACATGCAAACTCCACATGGACACACCCGAGCTGGGAATCAAACCCAGTACCTTCTTGCTGTGAGGCGGACGTGCTAACCACGACGCCACCGTCCCACCCTCACTATCGTTATAATACCTACAACAACAACTCATTTCCTCATCAGCCCTCCCACCTCCCCACCCTCCGATTTTTACTTTCATAAGAAGTCATTGCAGTTTTACTTAAAAATGAGGAAAAGAAGGAATGAAAGAAAGAAAGAAGGAAATGAAGGAAGGAAAACAAGGAAGGAAGAAAAAGAAAGGAAGGAGGGAAAGAAAGGAAGGACAGAAAAGAAGGAAAGGAAGGAAAGAAGAAGGAAAAGAAGGAAGGAAGAAAGGAAAAGAGAGAAGGAAGGAGGAAAAGAAAGGAATAAAAGAAGGGAAAGAAGCAAGGAAGGAAGGAAAGAAAGGAGGAAATGAAGCAAGGAAGGAAAGGAAGGGAGGAGGGAAAGAAAGGAAGAAAAGAAAGTAAGGAGGGAAAGAAAGGAAGAAAAGAAAGGAAGGAGGGAAAGAAAGGAAGAGAAAGGAAGAAGGGAAAGAAAGGAAGGACAGGAAGGAAAGAAAAGAAGGGAAAGAAAGGAAGGAAAGAAAACAAGGAAGGAAGAAAAGAGAGAAAGAAGGAGGGAAAGAAAGGAAGGAAAGGAAGGAGGGAAAGAAAGGAAGGACAGAAAAGAAGGAAAGGAAGGAAAGAAGAAGGGAAAGAAAGGAAGGAAGAAAGGAAAAGAGAAGGAAGGAGGGAAAGAAAGAAGGAAATGAAGCAAGGGAAACGAGAAAGGAAAGGAAGGGAGGAGGGAAAGAAAGGAAGAAAAAGAAAGGAAGAAAAAGAAAGGAAGGAGGAAAGAAAGGAAGGAGGAAAGAAAGGAAGGAAGGAAAGAAAAGAAGGAAAGGAAGGAAGGAAGAAAGGAAAAGAGAGAAGGTGGGAAGGAAAGGAGGGAAGAAAGGAAGGAAAGAAGGAAGGAAAGAAAAGAAGGAAAGGAAGGAAGGAAGAAAGGAAAAGAGAAGGAAGGAGGGAAAGAAAGAAGGAAATGAAGCAAGGGAAACAAGAAAGGAAAGGAAGGGAGGAGGGAAAGAAAGGAGGGAAAGAAAGGAAGAAAAGAAAGGAAGAAAAAGAAAGGAAGGAGGAAAGAAAGGAAGGAGGAAAGAAAAGAAAGAAAGGAAGGAAGGAAAGAAAAGAAGGAAGGAAAGAAAAGAAGGAAAGGAAGGAAGGAAGAAAGGAAAAGAGAGAAGGTGGGAAGGAAAGGAAGGAAGGAAGGAGGGAAAGAAAGGAAGGAAAGAAAGAGAGAGTTGCACTCAGAGGACCTTACAGTGTCAGAAAACTCCAGCTTTGTCTCTGACTACTGAAGACTCAACTCTGATGAGAAACCCAGAGCATTAATACAAAGCTGTGGATTAAAACTTGTTGATGTTCAGATCTGTGGTTTAAAGTTCTTGGGTGTTCAGTATAAAGACTTTGAGTCTGTTTACAATCTGATTTTATTGCATCAATACTTTTGTAGTCAATAATTCCGAGTACCAAGTAACAATTACGTGGACTTGCCTTAAGTGTCACAATAGCTTGGTATTGATTCGCCTCGTTCAAGATCACAGTTTCTTGATCACTGAGCGCGTTTCTTGTGAGTTCGTCAGAGAAATGCAGAGACATGCTGACGGGTTTCGAGGCTTCATGCAGTTGCACGCTCACTGTCTCCTCAACTCCCTTGTGAACGATAATCGGGGCAAAAATAATACATCTAGTGCAAACAAGAACAAAACCCAAAGCTGTAACATTTCATGCAAAATAAAGCTTTTTTTTTTTTTTTTTTTTGCAATTATGGAAACTCGGAGTACTCACTTTGGCTCCTGTGCCTCCACCACAACACAACCAAAAGCCAAAAATAGGAAAGAAAAGAGCATCCTGTCTTTATAGGGCAAAGTGATACTCTTCAGACTTTGCATCATCTGGACAATCCTCACCGAGGGCTGTGTTTTACCCGACAGGCTTTTACCAATCAAGCATCAGTTCTTTAAAAAAAACAACTAAAGAAATAAATAAAAAAGGGAATTTGCCCCCCCTCATTTTGAATGAAATCACATGACTTCCCAGAAACTCTCCTGGTTTTCGTCCAGGGACAAGCTGGGAGCAGCTCTGTTGTAACATCCAAACACCTATTGCACAACATGTTATTGGGAATATTCAGGGATGTAGAACTGGAACTTAAAGTTAATCCATCTTCTCTTCTGGGCAGAACCTCCTTTGGAACATCTCGTTGGAGTATCTGAGCATATTACATTCTGATACTGAGAAAGTTGTGTTTCTTCACTATTGAGTTGCAGTCTGTCTTAATATCCACAGGTAAATGTCAAATATTTGCAATAGTCAGGGCTTCTTCAGGGTGTGGTTCATCGTTGGTATCGATAGGACTAATGTTCAGTTAGGTTTTCAGAAAACAGTTGTATAACCAGCTGGACTGCATTATGGACCATCATGAATTTCATATATTCATGTTTATATAGTTTGAGGGTGGATGTCCTTTTGGGCCTGATTTGTCTCAAGGTTTCTTCCACATATCTACTGAGGGACATTTTCCTTGCCATTGTTGCCATGGGCAACATGACTGTTTTATTGTGTAAAGCAGCTATCATCATCATCATCTTTTCCTTTCAACCCCCCCCCCCCCTTTTTTTTTTCAGGGGTCGCCACAGCGAATGATCTGATTCGCATGTTTGGTGTCGGACAGGTTTTTACGTCGGATGCCCTTCCTGACGAAATCCATTTTCTCTCAAGCGCTTCAATTTCTTTGCGCACTTTCCACATAGACTCCGAGTTCTCTGTGGTTCGGTGTTGGATATTAACAAAACAACGGTGTCTTCTTCTTCTTTTCCTTTCGGCTTTTCCCTTCAGGGGTCACCACAGCGAATCATCTGCCTCCATCTCACCCTATCCTCTGCATCTTCTTCTCTTACTCCAATTACCTTCATGTCCACCTTCACCACATCCATAAATCTTCTCTTTGGTCTTCTCTGGGCCTTCTGCCTGGTAGTTCCAACCTCAGCATCCTACTACCAATATACTCACTATCCCTCCTCTGTACATGTCCAAACCATCTCAATCTAGCCTCTCTGACTTTGTCTCCAAAACATCTTTTCCTCAGCGCCACTGTTTCTAAACCATACAACATCGCTGGCCTCAACACCGTCTTGTACACGGTTCCTTTCATTCTTGCCGATACCGTCCTATCACACATCACACCGGACACTTTTCTCCGTCCATTCCAACCTGCCTGCACACGCTTCTTCACCTCTTTTCCACACTCTCCATTGCTCTGGATTGTTGAGCCTGTCTGTCTGTCTGTCTTCCTTTCGGCTTTTTCCCTTTTACTCGGGAGTCTCCACAGCGAATCATCTGATTCGCACGTTTGATTTGGCAGAGGTTTTTATGTCGGATGCCCTTCCTGTCACAACCCTTTTTAGCAAGGGACAGAAACACGCTGACGACTTTGCAGCTACTCTTTACGAAAGTCAGCAATGGTTCTTTTACATCAACCTCTCACCATAGACCGTGACAGACATGGCCCGCCTTTGATAACCCAGTTAGCTGCACTGGGGGGGGCAGTGACAACCTTGTGGAGAGTGGGACTTGAACCCCCAACCTTTGGATCAGCTTAAAATCTTCCACCTTCTTTATCTCTGCCCCCTGTAACCTCACCGTTCCTCCTGGGTCCTCGTCATTCACACACATGTATTCTGTAACAAAACAATAGTGTAATGACTTATAAATCAGACAGATGTGCTCAACCAGCGTTGAAGCCCAAAGGCCAGCACATTTATATTTATACTGCCATTAGAGATTTTAATTTGGTTTAAAATGTGTTCACAAAAGGCGGTAAATACGCGACGATATCAGCGTTGTACAGGGTGAGAGAAAAAATAGAAAAACAGACGGCTAATGATCCAATTATTATTTGCACACACAAAACTTTATTCAATACAGATTTTATTCATTATTTACACAGAAAATAATTTGGTTATTTTTTCATATTGTTTTTTTTTTTTTTATTTTTTTTTTTTTTAAGCTTTTAGATGTGGGATTTTCATCCTGAATTTTCCTGTAAAGAAAATGGAACATAGTATATGTGATATATTGGCAAATTAAATGTTACCAGCAATAAAATATAGCAATGCAATGTTGATTTTTTCCCCCCCATTGCTAAACGGCAAAGTTTCCAAAAGTAAAACACACTTTTTTTTTTTTCTTATAGAACAAATACAGTGTTCATAAATCCTGAATACATACAGAACATCGTAATTTACCAACACTGACCCCAAAAACAATTCTATGCAATTACCTATGTACACAGACAAAAGTCACTGATTTACTTTCCAACTGCGTTCAGAAAGGTCACAAAACACAGTTTTTACACGGCCTGCAGCGAAGAAAAGAAAGAAAGAAAAAAAAATCCAGCACTTTTTTTTTTTTTTTTTTTTGACAAACAAGTCATCAATTTGCATAGAATTTAAAAAAGAATAATGTTGTGTATGTGCCAGTCGGAGCAGTAACTGATGAGGTAATTTTAAATCCGGTTATGTGATAAGTTGGTGAGATCAAACGAATAAATATTAATAATGAACGTACAGTGTGAGAATGAGGCCACGGATCGAGACTACAACTTTTCTCAGTGCTGACTACATAACAATAAATAAATAGTCATAGAAATGCACATTTTCATACGTGTAACATGTTAAATATTAACCAAGCTGCTGATGTGAATGGATAAAAAAAAAAAAAAAAAAGGCTTTAAAGTTCACTCATTCATGTCTATCGTAGTCATTTGGCAATTAAATTCAGTGTCGGTCATCAAATAAATACAGAATCGCGACAGAATTCCTGGACCGTCAGATTCAGCCGGCGTCCCAAACACGAGTTTTAATGGACGAGATGGTTCGCCTCAACATTGCTTTCTGCTCCCCAAACATTAGAACAATTTAAATCAGTCTTGGCTTTATTATAATTGTGAGAATTAAGGATTCTGCCATGCTGTGTGTCGGCGCCATAGTGAGTGATGTCAGAGCCAGAGATCCTTTTCATTAATAACAAAAGTAGAGGCATCGCAGGTAAACCAAAGCCGGTTCTGTTTCAGTGGAATACTACGGATCATGTAGCTTGATACCCTGAAAAATCCTCTCGGGTCGATTTCCTAACAATTAGGCTACTCACAACCCGTGTAACGTCTTGTACATAGACTCGGAAATTATGGGTTCATTTCTTAATCCCTAAAACAAAAGGATTAATTTGCGAGACACGTGAGAATCGGAGCCCGCTTACAGCAGCTCTACATATTAATGTGTGCCCAACCATACGGTGACAGAGGGCAGCCGAATAACAAAAAATATCCAAACTCATTAGCTGCATCAGAAAATGTAGGTCCTCAGGGCAGGGAATTGAGCCCAACTTTCTTGCTGTGAGGGGAACCGTTTAAAAATATTTTTTTCAATTCAGTGTGGCGCCACATGGTGGTGGAGCTGTCCAGACATCCACCTCACATCAAGGATTTCCTGGGTTCAATTCCTGGGCTTGAGCATTTCTGCGGGGAGATTTAATATGTTCTTCCTGTGTGTGTGTGTGTGTGTGTGTGTGTGTGTGTGTGTGTGTGTGTGTGTGTGTGTGTTTCCTCCCACAGTCCAAAGACATGTACATTAGGTGTCAGGAAGTGTGAGTGCTGTGTATCAAGGTGATTGATGGTCTGGCTAAGCTGATCAGGGTGTGCCTAACCTTTGCCCGGTGTCGGCTGAGATAGATACACCATGTACATTAGGTGTCAGGAAGTGTGAGCGCTGTGTGTCTTCCCCTTGATGGTCTGGTGAGCTGTTCAGGGTGTGCCTAACCTTCGCCCGGTGTTGACTGAGATAGGTACACAATGCAGATTAGGTGTCAGGAAGTGTGAGCGCTTTGTGTCTTCCCCTTGATGGTATGGTGAGCTGTTCAGGGTGTGCCTAGCCTTTGCCCAGTATTGGCTGAGATAGGTACACCATGCAGATTAGGTGTCAGGAAGTGTGAGCGCTTTGTGTCTTCCCCTTGATGGTATGGTGAGCTGTTCAGGGTGTGCCTAGCCTTTGCCCAGTATTGGCTGAGATAGGTACACCATGCAGATTAGGTGTCAGGAAGTGTGAGCGCTTTGTGTCTTCCCCTTGATGGTCTGGTGAGCTGCTCAGGGTGTGCCTAGCCTTTTGCCCTGTGTCGGCTGAGATAGGTACTGCGACCCCTGTAGAACCAAGCTGGAAGTAATTAATTGTGAGGATGGATTCATGGTGGGCTGCTTCACACCAGCATGTTGTTGATACTTTTTCTTTCACAGCATTTCCCTGATATTTGTGTTTCATCCCAACGTTACGTGTCAGCCGATAATTCACTGGCCTGCATGTACAAGTACTAAAGTACAGGTCGAAGGACTGAAGTGGCCTGAAACAAGCACCTAAACCCCAACTGATCTCGGGGCGCCCACTGCTCCAAGTGTGCCTGTGTCCACTTTAGATGGGTTAAATGCAGAGGTATTTGTGGGTATGTCTGTGATGGGTATAATTGCCCTCACAGATTAATACAGTATAACAACAACAACAACAATAATAATAATAATAATAATAATAATAATAATAATAATCAAAGATTTGTCAGTGAATGTAATCTAATATCTAATCACTGATTTTCGTACCCAAAATGCTGTTTTTTTTTGTTTTGTTTTTTTGTTTTATTTCCCAATACAGGGGTCCCTCACTTTCTACGGTTAACTGAGACCGAGATCCCCACGACCTTGAATTCATGAAGTTAGATCGAACCCCGACTGAGGTATATGTGTATATTATATCAATAAATACATATTCAACGCTATAAATGCTTACAATAAAAATTAAACATTCAAAAATAATGCACAAGATGTAAATAAAATATAAATACACATGCATACAGATGCGCGTGTGCACATAGAAAAATGTAAATATTTTTGTTGGGAGGTTTTGGGTTGTTTTCTTGTTTTTGTTTGTTTGGGGTTTTTTGCATAATTGGCCTCGTTTTTGTGGCATTTTCCTTAACTTTTCCCCTATTCTTCCTTGATTTCCTTATTTTTTAATTCAATGAATATTAAAACAAACAAAAAAAAACACAATGCACTGAAGCCACATGAATTGAAGCGCGAAGTCGCAAGGGATCCCTGTCTGTGTGTGTATATATATATATATATATATATATATATATATATATATATATATCTCACCGGCTCATCAGGCCGGTGCTTATTCCCGGTTTCTGTAGCGTGAAGCTACCACGAGTTCGCCTCCTCCTGGATGGGACGCTAGTCCATCGCGGGTTACCTCCCCAGTATATTTTACTGGTACCCATTTATACTGCTGGGTGAACAGAGGCACACTTGTGTTGGGTTGAGACCTTGCCCAGAGGTCTTAGCACAGTGGGGGTCTCAGGGGGATTCGAACTCACAACCTCCCAATCATGAGTGCAGTACCTAACCACTACACCACCGGCCCCACTTAATTTCACAATAATAACACTGAAATTAATGTTTTTATCTTGTCTTTATCTCTGCGTATATTCGAAAAAACACCATCCAGTGAACTAATTATTGCTGAACAACATGCTAAAGTCAGATTACTGAATTAAAAAATAATATGCATGAATAACTGGATTATATTTTGTGCCACTTTGGGAATTATTTGTACGTGGTGGGCTGATAACTAACAAATCATGTTAGGTGTCCTGTTCCAGTGACTGAAGTGTGTGTGTGTGTGTGTGTGTATATATATATATATATATATATGTGTGTGTGTGTATATATATATATATATATATATATATATATATATATACACACACACACACACATTTTATATATATGTATATATTTGATTGATTGATTAACTGTTTGGTTTTTTACACCCGAGCCTAGTGGCTCATCAGGTCGGTGCTTATCCCCGGTTTCCGTAGCGTGAAGCAATCAGGAGTTGAACTCCTCCTGGATGGGATGCTAGTCCATCGCAGGTTACATTCCCAGTATATTTTACTGGTACCCATTTATACTGCTGGGTGAACAGAGGCACACTTGTGGTTGCGACCTTGCCCAGGGGTCTTAGCACAGTGAGGGTCTCAGTGGGATTTGAACTCACAACCTCCCGATCATGAGCCCAACACTCTAACCACTACACCACCGGCTCCATAAATATATATATATATGTGTGTGTGTGTGTGTGTGTGTGTAATTGTCTCAAACTAAACCCTCCTTCAAGCATTTGGAATGCACTAATTTAGAAAACAAATGGAAAGCATTGATTAATTTTTAAGGATTAACATAACACTAAATCCGTCCGTAGCATACCGTTAGCACTACGCTGCGATCAGTACCAGCGGCAGTCAGTTCTGACTGGATCTCTCTGGATCAACATGTCGAAAACACACTCCGACCTCAAGTCTGTCTGCACACTTCTTTCAAACTGTGATATGAATTTAACATAATACTTTATTTTATTTATTTATTTTTTTAGACGATGTACGATTATAAACCACAAGAAAAAGAGGGGAAAAAGTGTTCTTATTGTACCGCACTTGTAACGGAAAAGGTTTCTGTAAGGTTGCACAAAAAACTAAAATTAAACATTGCAAATTAATATCGTGAAATGTTGTAATAAAATCTGATAACGCAGTATAATGTGATCGAAAACATAATGCAGTGAACATGGAAAAATAACAGTCTTTACAAACACTGAGTCAAAAAAAAACAAAAAACAAAACAAAAGTACTTTTCTATAGCTTCGCTCCTTTGCCAGATGGTCAGGAAGCTTCTAGCACCTTTGAAGGCAAAAATAATCATAATACTCCAAAAAAAAAAAAAAAAAAAAAAAAAAAAAAAAAAAAAAAAAATGAAGGTGACCATGGTCCTAAGCGCCTCATTTGAAATAAAAACTGGTTTCAAGTCTTCTTCTAAAATTGTACAACAGCAAAAAATAAAAGTGCTTCCAGAGTTCTTGGCCTTGGGAGGAGCCAACTCCGGAACCGAGCCAATATCTGAGTGCCAAGATTTTCAGAACAGACATAAGACAGTGCAACTTGACCTAAGCTGACATCATTTCATACATTGTGCAAGTTCTCTGTTTGTTTTCAGACACTTCAAACCTCAAGTTTAAGTTCTTGAATAAGAAGCACTTGCAAAAAAAAAAAAAAAAAAAAAAAAAAAAAAGAAAATCCTAAAATGATCATATGCAAAATCTGGTCACACCTCTGAGTTATCGTTACTGTCAACACCATGTGTCATCATGGGCTCCGTGCTGTTGGAACCCTTTGGGGGTTTGTTGATTCTCTCCTTCTCTTTCCAGGAACATACAAACACCACCACGAGAACAAGAAGGATGATGGTCAAGATGAGACCCACCAGGATTCCTACGATCATTAGAACATTGTCGTTCTCTGTGTTTTTCATCTTGGATCCCGTGGTGACCACCACGCTCTGGATGTTAACTTTAGGCTGCGGATGGTGCTGGTTACTACGTTCTAGCGCCACATGCAAGATGTTGGTTCCCCGCTCGTTCTCCACTCCGATGTCTTTTGCCGGGACAGGGACACTGCTGACAGACCTTCTGGAACGTTGGGTGTGGTGCTGAGTAAAATGGTGGTACTCCACACTCCTTTTCCCAATGCCTCGGTTGGCGTTGTCTCTGGAGCGGACGGTGTATATGGTGTGGATGTACCACTCTCGACCCACTGATACCTAGAACACAGAATACATTCGCACAACATTGTACAGATATGCTTTAAATATTCAATGCAGACATGTAGCGACGAACAAAATAAAGCCATGCTGTCAGTAACTGATTATGTAATCTCTATGTACATTCTCATTCTTTCATTTTCTGAACCGCTTAATCGTAATTCGGATCGCGGGGAGGTTTGCGCCCATCTCAGCCGACTACGGGCGAAGGCAGAGTACACCATGGATGGCTTGCCAGGCCACCGCAGGGCGGAAACATACTGACGGCTATGCAGCTGCTCTTCACGAAAGTCAGCAATGGTTCTTTTACATGAACCTCCCGCCATAGACAGTGAGAGACATGGCCGGCCTTGGATAACCGAGTTAGCTGCACTGGGGGGACAGTGACAACCTGTGGGGAGTGCGACTTGAACCCTCAACCTTGAGCTCAGAGAATCTTATTATTATTATTTTTTTCCAGACCACACAAGGGGTACACTCTGAAGACCTCAGAAGACCACGGCAACTCACTTACACAACCATTTGCACTCATATTTATACCTATGGACAACTGAGACGATCCAGTAAGACTAATGAACATGTCTTTGCGTGACAGGAGGAAATCACGGCACCTGGAGGAAGCCAGTACATCGCAAGCACAACACCCAGCACAGAGCTTGGACCCATGAGCTTTTTGTTGTGAAATGAATGACGCCACCATGCCACCCTTGTGCACAAATTAATTTAAATCTTAAATCCGAAGCCATCGTTTGCTATTGAGCTCATAGAAACGACTGGGATCCTCCCACATAGACATGTAACACGATTATAAATAGTGGAAACGTGGCGTAGGGGTTAGCACGTCCGCCTCACAGCGAGAAGGTACTGGGTTCAATTCCAGCTAGGGCGTTTCTGTGTGGAGTTTGCATGTTCTCCCCGTGCTTGTGTGGGTTTCCTCCGGGTACTCCGGTTTCCTCCCACAGTACAAAAACATGCACAGTAGGTTAATTGGCTGTTTCATATCACACATGGGTGTGAGAGTGAGTGTGAACGAATGTGTGAATGTTAGCCCTGCGATGGTCTGGCAGGCTGTCCAGGTCTGACCCTGCCCTCGCCTCGGCTGAGATTTGGCACCAGCCTCCCCGCCATCCTGATTAGGATTAGGCGGTTCAGGAAATGAATGGACGGGAATGTTTAATTGGTAAAAATATATCAATGACATAGACAAACTCCGCCAACTAGCACCTTTCCGCACGAATATCAGCATGTATAAGGTACGTTTTAAATTAGCAACGAATTAGCTAACTAGCCAATAGAACTAGCTACTAAATTACCACAGTAGCAGTATTTATTTATTTTTTAAAAATGATCTGTAATACAATTAGAGATCATTTTTAAAAATAAATAAATACTGATTATTGTGGTAATTTAGTAGCTAGTTGTATTTGTATTTGTATTTAAAAATGATTTGTAATACAATTAGGGGGCCAGTGGTGGTCTAGTGGTACAAGGGCGCTGGATCGCTGATCCAAAGGTTGGGGGTTCGAGTCCCACTCTCCACAAGGTTGTCCCCCCCAGTGTAGCTAACTGGGTTATCAAAGGCGGGCCATGTCTCTCACTGTCTATGGTGAGAGGTTCATGTAAAAGAACCATTGCTGACTTTCGTAAAAAGTAGCTGCAAAGTCGTCAGCGTGTTTCTGTCCCTTGCTAAAAGGGTTGTGACAGGAAGGGCAGCCGACGTAAAAACCTCTGCCAAATCAAACGTGCGAATCAGATGATTCGCTGTGGCGACTCCCGAGTAAAAAAAAAAGGGAAAAAGCCGAAAGGAAGACAGACAGACAGACAGACAGGCATCTGTAACACAATTATCAAATCTAGTAAACTAGAAATGTATGTGCGCGGTTTCATTAAAAGTTAGTCGATATGCGTATTTTTAGTCACATGGTTAGGTAAATAATTTTGTACAACACAGTAAACATTAAAATGGTTAATCAGGTGAACCGCTGAACGACTAAATTTCACTTAGATCAGCTTTACCTGTTTAATTCGCTACAGCGTTTACATACAGTACAACAATGCTAATAATTAGCGAGTCCAAATTTTTATAGGCAAAGTAGCATTTAACGTGGATTATACGATTTCACTTGGATTATATCTCTCTTCCGAATCTGCTTCTCCCACCTTTCAGCTGAACGTCGACTTATCAAAACTTAAGCCTGGCGACAAACATCGTTTAAATTACTGCGATTCAACAACTTTTTTTGTTTGTTTTTTTTGGTTTCAGTCCTTAATATTGTTGCCGCAATACACATTTAAGCTCAAATCCGCCGAATTACTCACCTGGTCTCATGAAAACATGTAGAGGGCCGTGCAAAGTAATGATGTTTTATAGAGATATACCCTCCGGCAAACTTTACAAACTGCATTCTGTTCACAGAACCACCATCCAATTAACTTAACTGCAGGTCCATTGACTTACCTGAAACATCGGTTTGGAATCCATTCGAAAACCATCTGAGCCGGGCTGCCTCACGAGTGACAAAGCCTCTGGGTCATCAACAGCCAGAACAGCGTTGAAACTAACACTCCCAAATCCTCGAGCCTGAGTCTCTGGCTGAGCCTTATCCTGTAAACAACACTATCCCTGATCACATGGTCACCACCTCAGTTTTTCAGGTAGCAGTAGATTGGTCTAGAACATTACGATTGTACAATTACATAACAAGGAATAGAAGTTGTTATGCATTGACTCTGCGAAACGCCTGATTCCGGAGATATTGGTGTGTGTTTTTTTTGTTTTTTTTTTAAATATTAAAGACGATTAAAATGTGACTTCCAATGTACATACACAACTTTTTATGAAAAGTTACAGATTCCATCCCAAAGTGTTTCATACCATTTCCAGACACAAAACATTTTCAACACAAACAATTTTTATATTATATTTTAAATTATGAAAAATTTCTGATATTTACCCGAGGTCCATGGTTTAAAAAAAAAAAAATCAGTACCCATGGGGAAAAGATCACTATTTCCGCTTCCCAAAGCAAAAAATAACTATGAATGTCTGTGATTGCAGACACACACACACACACACACACACACACACACACACACACACACACACACACACACACATCTATATGCGTATACAGGGATCCCTAACATTCCGCAGTTAATTGGAACCACGATCCCCCCTGCGACCGCCGAGTTCCGCAAAGTAGGATCACCCCCCTCCCCCGACTGACGTATTCGTACATATATATGTATCAATAAATACATATTCAATGCTATAAATGCTTATAATAACAATTAAACATTAAAAAATAATGCATAAGATGTAATTAATAAAAAATATAAATACACAAACATACAGACGCGCACCTCACATAAACATGGAGGTAGTTTTGATGGGGGGGGGGTTTGGGCTGTTTTTGTGTTTGTGTGGATTTTTTTTTTTTGCATAATTGGCCTTGTTTCTGGCATTTTCCTAAACCTTTCCCCTATTCTTCCTTAATTTCCTTATATTTTAATTTGATGAATATTTATAAAAAAAAAAAAAAAAAAGCGATGCACTGAAGCCACATAAACTGAAACGAGAGGTAGCGAAGGATCCCTACATATATATTTATATAAATATATAAAATAAATAAATGTATATATAAAAGTATTTACTTGTTCAAGGTCTCACAGTGTTGCCACTTGCTCATGTCGAGCAATACGCAATTCAAAAATTCCCGTTTTTTTTGGGTTACCCTGTGTGTGTGTGTGTGTATATATATATATATAAAATATATTTTATATATATATATATATATATATATATATATATATATATATAAATATATATATTATATATATATAAATCTATCTATCTATCTATCTATCTATATATATAGATATATATAGATAGAGAGAGAGAGACCACTGTATTATGCAAGTTGTTATTAGTGACACAACACTAAGCAGTATTACAATTTTTCTTGTAGCCAGAACTATTACAGATTCTGGTATAAAAAAAAAACAAAACAAAGAAAAACTTTTATACACCTTATGATGAATCTGATTAAAGGGTTAAAATATGCTGTGGTGCTCCCAGCATTAGCGAACATGCTTATATAAACTCCTCATTTGTTGTAAGTATCGAGTAAGAATGCTTACAATGATCTTGAACCTGTAGAGGAGTGAAGAAGCATCGGCTAAACAGCCGTACTCGTAGTTATCTGGGTTGTACTTTGGCACATATCCATCTGCCCCTGTACACAGGAACACCTTTTCAATGTTGCAGAGAAAGGAGTCTCCGAGGTTCTGCACAGGATCCACTATGACACGGCCATAGATGATATCACCTAACAAAAAAGTAATAGGAAGGAAAAAAGAAATTGAGAAAGTGAACAGCAAACTATATTCAACTGTTGGTAAACTGTGTTTAGTGTCTGGTACGCCGCGTATTTCCCCTCACACTCAGGCCGTAGTGATAATTATAATCATATCATGTAAAGTGCACTTTCCGCTATATATCTCTAATGATAGGTGTCTGAAGCTGGTGTTATAAAAATGCAGCTCCTTTAAACGCTGAATCTGTTTCAGCCCTGCAGCAACAAATAAATAAACCCCTGCATTTCCTGACTGTGGTCTGGAGCAAAGGAAAAGAGGCAATAGTGCGTTTTCTT
>CM045747.1:8470581-8480581 GCA_024760905.1 Plotosus lineatus | reverse complement strand
GTGTGTGTGTGTTCTAATTTTATTATTGTTTGTTAACCCCAGTCACATAGTGGGTGAAGTGGTGGTCTGGTGGTAAAAGGTGCTGGATGACTGATCCTAAGGTTGGGGGTTCAAGGGGGTTCACTGTCTCTGATGAGAGGTTCATGTAAAAGAACCATTGCTGACTTTCGTAAAGAGGAGCTGCAAAGCCGTCAGTGTGTTTCTGTCTGTTGCTAAAGAGTTGTTTCAGGAAGGGCATTCGACGTAAAAACCTATGAACCAAATCATACGTGAGAATCATTCGCTGTGGCGACCCCTGAAAAAGAGGGAAAAAAAGTCAAAAAGAAAAGAAGAAAAACTCCAGTCACATAGTGGGGCGGGAGCTATGGTAACGGGTAGCATCAACTGTCCATCACACTTTGGTTTCCAGATGATAACTTCGGAATGCTTGCTCGGATTTTGATGACATTTGATGACATCTAGATTTGTCGTACATTTACCTCGCTTAGGATTGGTACATAATTGGCGCATAATCAATGAGCCAGCGGGACTTAATTTGGTTACCATGACAGTTTTGACTTTGATTTAACGATCAAAATGTATGATCCTGGTTGGCGGGAGCTTTGGACCCAGCGGCCTATATATTTTTTTTATTCTCAGTTCATTTTCTGTAACCGCTTAATGGTAATTGGAGTCTTGGGGAGGCTGACACCTATCCCAGCTGGGGTACACCCTGGACAGCTTGTCAGGCCATCACGGGGCAGAAACATGCTGACGGCGATGCAGCTACTCTTGTCGAAAGTCAGCAATGGTTCTTTTACATGAACCTCACACCATAGACGGTGAGAGACATGGCCGGCCTTTGATAACACAGTTAGCTGCACTTGGAGGACAGTGGCAACCCTGGGGAGAGTGGGACTCGAACCCCCAACATTACGATCAGCAATCCAGTGCCCTAGACCACTAATACACCACTATCCTCTTTTTTTATTCTATGTTAAATTTTCTTGAGAAAATATATATATATATATATATAAGTAAAAATAAAAGGACATATATATATATATATATATATATATATATGTGTGTGTGTGTGTGTGTGTGTGTGTACATATATGAGTTCACGTGTATGTAAAAATGTATGAACATATATGCATGTATCAATACCAATATTTAGGAGAACCCACCCCCGAATGCATAATATACATCACGCCATCTAGTGGACGCATTTATTGACATAGTACCGCCCCCAGCACTTTGTAATCATTCTTTTGTAATCACCTGAAGAGAGAGGATGGTTTCACCAACCCTCAAAACAGATCTGTAGTGATAAATGGAGTTTCAATAGAAAGCCTTTGTCCTTTCCTTTTATTTTTACTTATATTCGCTCTACGAAAAAGTATTGAGCCACTCTCTTACGGAAGGATCTACTCAGAAAATTCTCTCTCTCTCTCTCTCTCTCTCTCTCTCTCTCTCTCTCTATATATATATATATATATATATATATATATATATATATATATATATATATATATATATATATATATTCAGATAGACCTTCATAAAGATTCAACTGCATTGCTGTCAGCACGTTTGTGCCCTGCGATGGTCTGGTGAGCTGTCTAGGGTGTACTCTGCCCTCACCCAGAGTCGGCTGAGATGGGCACCAGTTTCTCCCCAACCCAAATTAGGATTAACTGCTATTAGGGTCCTGTGGGAATTCATCAGTCTGGACAGTTCAATCTTTCCATCTTATATATATATATATATATATATACACACACACACACACACATATATATATATATATATATATATATATATATATATATATATATATATATATATATATATATATATACACATATATATATATATATATATATATATATATATATACACACACACACACACACATATATATATATATATATATATATATATATATATATATATATATATACACACACACACACACACATATATATATATATATATATATATATATATATATATATATATATATATATATATATATATATATATATATATATATATATATATATATATATATATATATATATATATGTGTGTGTGTAAACTCTCTGAAAGCACGACCCCAACACCCTCATTCCCCATGAGAATCTCCATCCTACGCCATTGCCCCCATCACCGATTAAAACTTTTATGGTGAAATGATCATTTTTTGAATTACAACTTTCACACTAATGACAACTATTATCAGCTTGTAATGAATATGTTAATAGTGACTCAAAATAAATATGCTTTTCTATTTGTTATGCATGACTGTTTCCAGTAAATAATAAAAACTCTGAAATGATTAAATATAATTTGAGTAAAGTGCACAGCACGTTGTTTCCAAATTTAAACAAAGGATTAGCTACGAACTGCTCCGACTGGTGCACGTTTCATAAATATCCACGGCCCGGTAAATAAACTGTAATGTTGTGCTTGTGTTTAATTCTGAATTAAACTGATAACGTACTGTGCTGTGCCTGTGAGAGAGGAAGAGGGGAGGAGATACTGACCGCAAAGTCGGAGACAAACGTCCACTGTTGCATGGGCTGGTTGTAAGTGGGCTCACTCCTCACCAGACTGAGGTTAAAGGTCAACCCTGGAATATCCGTGCACATAATCATGGAGGTCAGAGGGGAGGCTAGAAAGAGACAGTGCAGAGTGATGATGTTAGTGCGGCGAGGTTTAATGGATTGAAGCTCACACTGAATACTAACACAACACGTTTCACTTCACAAATCAGCTTGGAACCGTCTGTCTTTCTTTTCATGTAAACGAATGCCAATGAGCCATTGTATCCCCCAACAAACAAACAAAAATTTTTCCAAAAATAAAAACACTTGCAATTCAGATTACACAAGTCTCTGAGTATTCACTGTTGCATAAATCACTAACCCGGGAAAATCCTCGACATTTACTATTATAGTCTTCCCCGAGCTGGAATATATTCATGCACAAAAACTAAAAAAACACACAAACAAATGAACAAAAACAAGAAAAAGCAAAGCTGGACTGGGGCTGGTGGTGTAGTGGTTAGAGTGCTGGGCTCATGATCAGGAGGTTGTGAGTTCAAATCCCACTGAGACCCCCACTGTGCTAAGACCCCTGGGCAAGATCTCAACCACAAGTGTGCCTCTGTTCACCCAGCAGTATAAATGGGTACCAGTAAAAATATACTGGGATGGACTTTACAAGACTTCTCCCAAACTCCAGTACAGGAACATCATAACATTTCAACACCATTCACCTTAGAATTTAAGCTTTACCTCTTACCCAGTGTATATCTGTACCTATGACATATCATATACCCTTCTGTATATCTGTGAGTAGGTGTGAATATGTGTATAGGATATATGTATGTGTATATATAGGTATGTGTTTGTATATGTGTAAGTGGGATATATGTGTGTCAATACTGTATATATATATATATATATATATATAGGTGTATGTATGTGTTTATATATATATATGCATGCACAGACACTCCTCGACTTACGTTCATCCGTTTTACGTTTTTTTTTTTTTTTCCAAAAAAAAGTCAAATTTTGAGTTTAGACGTACCTACGTAGTACGTGACATCATGACGCTGCATTCATTGTTGACAAACTACAGACTGAGTGTGTGTGTGTCTGTGTGTGTGTGTATATATATATATATATATATATATCCATTCTCATATATATATCAGTTATATAGCGTGTTACCCTTATGTTAAGATGCCGTTTCTGTGATCTTTGTGTTTACACTGTTTTGCGGACTTTTGTAACCCTAAGCAAATCTGGTTGGTCAGAAGTGTAAACCTACTAGCATGGGTGCAAGGCTCATACACAGATGAATTAACTATCTGCTCAGATCGGCACAATCTTTATATTTATTATCTTTTAGCAGAATCCTAAGAGTGTATACTTATTTTTATATTAATATTCATTAGGATTTGTACTTGTTCTTTGTATGCATCTCTTGAATAAAGTTTACTTACAAAAGAAAGAACTCTCCGCTTTGCTGGGATTCACATCAGTGCAGGCTGTGTTCTAAATGAGTTCAACGGCACCCTTGCGCACTTGAAAGACCGGAAGTCTGTATAACCCACAGCAAGTACACTACTTTCGGTATTGAGCGCTTCACATATTGTTAGCGTTGATTGGCTGTTTCCAGCTTCATGTAAAGTGCCTCGGTATAAATAAGTGACTTATTTGAAATTAATGTTGATATTATTTGATATATTTGATATTATTTTACAATGTTATGTTTATAATAATTGATTTAGGAGTGTTTTATGAGGGGTGTAATGGAATTTATGGATGTACAGTCCAGTATGAGCGTCATACGTCACACGTCATAAGTCACTGTAACAACTTGCATTCACTTTCAACTTATGTTCGGTTGTCCGGAACCAATTAAAAATGTAAGTGGGGGGGGTCTGTGTCTATATTTAAATAAATATATATATATATATATATATATATATATATATATATATATATATATATATATATATATATAAATGCATGCAGGAATCTAGGATATACGTGTGTATATGTGTGTGTCTATAGGATATATGTATGTATCTGTACAGTATGTGTATATACAGGTGTGCAGGTATCGGTGTGTATATATGTATATGTATATATATGTATATATATATATATATATATATATATATATATATATATATATATATATATATATATACATGTAGGATATATGTATGTATGTAGGATGTGTGTAAATATAGGTGTGTGTGTGTGTGTGTGTGTGTGTGTGTGTTTGTGTGTGTGTGTGTGTATATGTGCATGTAGGATATCATATATGTAATGTGTATATATAGGTGTGTGTGTGTTTCTATATGTATATGTAGGATATATGCGTATATATGTGTATGTAGGAAATATGTGTGTATACAAGTGTGTGCATGTGAGTGTGTATGTAGGATGTGTCTGTGTATATATAAATATATATATATATATATAGGTGTGTGTGTGTGTGTATATATATATATATATATATATATTTTTTTTTTATGTATATATATATAATAGGTATGTCTGTGTATATATGTGTTTCTGGCTATATGTATGTGTATATATAGGTATGTGTGTATATAAAATATATTTATGTATATGTGTGTGTGTGTGTGTGTGTGTGTGTGTGTGTGTGTGTGTATGTGTATGTAAATGTGTAAATGCACACGTATAGCTGAGTGTAGTGCCTTCATTGTCTTTTCTGCACTTTTTTTTAATAATTGCTGCTAAATAAAGAGCTGCTCAACTGATTTTCATTGTTCACGCAACAGCTGACAATAAAGATCTGTTTATTTTTATCTTTATCATGACAATCTGACTGCTGAAATCCCATTACAGATTGAGTAGCGTGCCTAGTTATCCGGCAAAATGAAGCAGACAGCATCTGTGAAGATATCACGCTTTCCTAACCAACATTTATACAGATCGATCAACTACTCATACTATATCGATCAACTACTCATACATAGAAATTTATTATTATTATTATTATTATTATTATTATTATATTATAACAACAACATTGTGATTCATCATTGCCAAATTTAACCACTGTGACAGCTATGATTTACCCTGACAGCCATGGATACAAAATAAACCTCTGTTAATTTAATCAGTGTAATTTGATTTCCCAGATGTTCTACTCACCAGGGTGGGACGTCACAAACAGCCCCCTGAAGCGAGCTTCTGTGCGGAAGTTAACCACCAAGCGACCTTGTTCATTAATACGCATGCTGGTGGGATAGAGAGCGCCTGAAAAACATCAACAGCAACCACAAAATAAACTGACTTTTTAAAAATTCCATTCCACATTCTCATAATTAATTCCTATAAGCTTGACTGAAATTCTTGCTCATGCCTATTATTTAAGATATTTATAATGCCCCCCCCCCCCACTACCACCACCACCACCACCACCACCACTACCTTGCAGCTCAGCCTCGGGTGGGCTGCCGATGCCGTCTCTCCACAGGATGGCCGTGTCATACACGAAGGTAAGTCTGAGCTCGGACTGCAGGTCAAAGTGCTGCCAGCCTCCGGCACCGACCGGAGAATGGAACACATAGGACACGTGCAGCGGCACACGCAACGTCACGTACGACTGCACCAAGTTCAGCACCTACAACAAGCAAACATTACGGATTTCTATGATGACATTATTTTTAACATTTCTTATTATTTATATAATGATAATGCCTCATTTACATTTTGTCAATATACTCACAATACACCCTTATCTGTAAATATACCTCCTTCTCTGCATAACTATTCTATATATGCTATACAGAATATCCTATATTTATATTTCTACACCATTTTTCACAAAGTTTTTATATATATATATCTTCTTGTTCTTAGTGCAGCCAATGCAAGACATTTTTGCTCTGATCATGAGGCCTCAGATGACAGACAGGGCGCAGTCTGAGTCTCAACCTGTAGACTGACTGGATGGAGCTACGTTCACAGGTTGTGTAATGCAAATCCATCACCACTAGATGGCCTATGAGTCCAAGCAGACCATTCATTCATTTTCTGAACCGCTTAATCCTAATTAGGGTCACAGGGATGCTGTTGCCCATCTCAGCCGACTCTGAGCGAGGACAGAGTCCACTCTGGGTGGCTCACCAGGTCATCGTAGGGCAGAAACACGCTGATGGCTGTGCAGCTCCTCTTGACGAAAGTCAGCAATGTTTCTTTTACATGAACCTCACACCATAGACAGTGAGAGACATGGCGGACGTTTGATAACCCAGTTAGTTGCACTGGGTGGGGGTGACAACCCAATGATGCTGAGGCTTGAACCCTGACCTTCGGATCAGTGATCCAGCACTTTTACCACCAGGCCACCAGGCCACCACTGTCCCCAAGCAGACTAGTTAAGCCCAAACTATACATTTAGTAGTAGTTGTTGTTGTTGTTGTGTGTGTGTGTGTGTGTGTGTGTGTGTGTGTGTGTGTGTGTGCCTATTAAACATGTTTGGTATGACTGTATTTATAAACTATTCAATAAAGGGATGCAATATTCACAAATGCAAATGAACCGAATAGCGCTATAGATTCCAAATGTATAAACAGTATACTGAATATCCACTGCTGAACAACTTCTGGTTAAAAACCTGATTTACTCATTAAAATTGTTTTTCTCAAAAAAAAAAAAAAAAAAAAGAAAAAAAAAGTCATTAAAAAAAGAAAAAATTACAAGACACCATTTTTCGGGTGGTCATTAGCATACGGCATCCTTCTGAAATGCCATTGGTGCAAAGGTCTGGGTTATTAAAATAATCACCGAGTAATATAGAGAGCAGCTGGATATCTGTTTATTTGCACAGAGTGGCACTTCTCAGGCAGATCCAAGGAGAAATAGCAGTGCCGTGAGCCCTATGCTAACACAGCCTGGCCTTTGCACTTGGCCATCCCCGTATGACACTCATCTCCATTAATTAACTGCGGAAAGAAGAATTAGAAGCCGTTTCCATGGTGAGCCCAAAGGACGTGACTGTGGTGGCATGTGTGTCTCCAGTGTGGACAGTGTAAGGGGCCACCATGCAGCTACGAAACAAAAGAGCGCAGGAAAGGCTGGGGAGGGGGAGACATCCACAAAGTTCATTTATGAACGACGGCGAAATCCTAGTGCGAGATAAAAATAAACAACGAGGCTCATGGGACGAGAGGGAAATCGCTGCTTGTGAAATCAAACGGTTTGCCAATTTTACAATTTCTTTCTCATTGGGTGGCAGACTGGTGCAGCAGGTTTTAACAGCCAGCTCATAGTGTCCCTGGTCCTCATGGGGTTCCTCTGCGTTCTCGTGTCCTCAGATGCATAACGATTTCCAGGGCAGTGCATTATTATTATTATTATTGTCGCTGTTAGCAATAATAACAACAAAAGCAACAGCAGCAACAACAATATGTTTACTTGTCACACGTACCTTACACCATGCTGGAATTCTTTCATCACATATCCCTGCTCGTTAGGGAGTCGAAGTTATGCATGGCATCAGCCATAATAAAGCACATCTGGAGCAGAAAGTGATCAACTCTTGATCCAGCTGTTGCAGTTTTGCTGTGCTGCGGGTCTGAACCTATTCCCCAGTCAATAGTAACCCAAGGCTTCAGCTGTTAATCCACCAATGTACTTAAATATTAACGAATTAGATGAATTAATCATAAAAATATTTATTAATTAACACAGCTGGAGTCAGAGCACAAGGTCAGTGATGTTACTGGGCATGTGAAACAAATAACGTTCTCAAGAACACGCTTCGTGCTCAAAGCTACCGCCGACAGCCTCTTGCGGTGCTGACGTGGCTCAGAACCGACATATTAATCAGTAGCCTGGAGCCGTAATTAGTGAGTCACCACCACAATGAAGACAAATTGTGAAGATAATTCTGTCAAATTAAGTCTCATTGATAAAGACAACACTTACCTGCCCGTCCGTCCCAATTGACCCTCCGCAGTCACTAAGTAGCTCGGACATGTCGTAATAACTGACAAACTCCCACAGGCACGCCTCCAGATGAAGGTTACTGTAGAAGCGTAATGTGCTCTCCCCCCGTAAGATGGCGCTGTACTGGTAAGGTGCCGTACTGCCGATGGCCTCCGGGTTACGCGTGATCGCTGTGATGAAACCGTGGCGTGTGAGGACCTCGCTGTAGTCCAACAGGTTGGAGCAGAGATGATTTCCCACCCGCGTCCCGTCTGGGCTGAGAGTCAGCTCAAAGTTGGACAGAGGACGAGTGGACACGACAGGTAGCATACCTGGAATATAGAGAACTGCTGATTCGTCGAATATGATGTTTTAGGATTCGTTAATCTTTACAACCGTGTAATAAACAAGTAATACATTTTACTTATTAAAACATCAAAAAAAAAAAAAAAAAAAAAAAAAAAACGCAGTAAAGATTGCATGCTTTATTTCAAATATTTAAAACCAAGAAAAAAAAAAACAGATTAATCATCAAAATAAATAAATATATCAATAACTGAACGTCCAATAAGAGAGAGAGATGTAGTCGTTACCGAAATGCACACCAAGCCGGAAGCCAAGGTGACAAAACTCGCGTTACGACAAGAAAATGATTGTAAAGGATTCAGAGCTTTATTTTGATCTGATAAACCGACGGAGGCTCTGACACGACTGTCAGAATATCTTCGGGATTAAAAGGATTATTTCAAAACCATCGCAAGTCACCTTGACTCACCTCCAGCCAAAAATTTACCGAAATCTATTGTTTTTTCTTCGTACTTTTCAGTGTTTTTAATCATTATTATCGTTATTATTATTATTATTATTATTATTATTATTATTATTATTATTAATATGCGCAGCGCCCCTGCTCAGCTTTACATACATTTTGCTGGAGCTTCAGTTCCATTCTGGTTCAGTAATCAGCAGTAAAATGTGCTGTAGTCCTTATTACAGAGCTTCGCCCAGACCCGACACCAGGGACAAAAAGTCAACCTTTTTTAAAACTATTGGTATTTAAATTTATATTTAGCACATGCAAAATTCTTCGATTTCTCTTGTGCGCTGGCGACTTGTAAACAATTATATTTATTTTTAATTCCAGTGTTATACCTGCAATATCAACAGTGGGAGTTAACAGCATAAACTAGGAAAGAAAAGATCCTGTAAAGGAACAACTGTTAATGTTGACAGTTAATCACAACAACAACAACAACAACAATAATAATAATAATAATAATAATAATAATAATAATAATAATAACAAAAACACTGGGAGGTATTAGACTGTAACAGATGAAAAGAGGTGGAAAGAAAATAATCATATTTAATCCCACCACATTAGTTATTATTAATAATAATAATAATAATAATAATAATAATAATAATAATAATAATAATAATAATAATGCTGTCCAGGGTGTATGTACTCTGCCCACACCCGGAGTCGGCTGAGATAGGCACCAGTGTCCTCGCGACCCTAATTAGGATTA
>CM045747.1:8453081-8460581 GCA_024760905.1 Plotosus lineatus | reverse complement strand
TAATGTGAACTCTTGTGCTGCTGATCTGTTGAGATTTTATATCGTTATGCTGCAGCACCATCCATTACAGTTTTGCCGTGCTGTCAACAACGCCTTTTAAATAATTCATATTTACTTTGAATTTTGCAAACCTGACAAGAGTTTTTGACAAATCTACAGAATGGATAACAAGGATTCGGGAATTTAGTTATATTATACAGCGCTCACTCTGAAATGTTTAGTTTTAATCCCAGACAGATTACACCATGAACATTGAATTGACAAGAAAGCATCTCTGCCAACATTGTAAATAAAACAATTTACACACACACACACACACACACACACATACACACACACACACACACACACACACACACACACACACATGTATATAAATATATGTTAATTCATTTTCTGAACCCCTTAAAGGATTTTCGGGTTGTGTCCCCACACTCTCCCATTTCAGCCAAGGTCAGAGTACACCCTGGACAATTTGCCAGGCCATCACAGGGCAGAAACACACTGATGGTTATGCAGCTCCTCTTCATAAATCTCAGCAATGGTTCTTTTACATGAACCTCACACCACAGACAGCATGAGACACACCCAGCCTTTGATAACCCAGTTAGCTGCACTGGGGAGTGTGTGTGTGTGTGTCTGTGTGTATATATATATATATACACACACACACACACACACACACACACACACACACACATTCCCCCAACATCTGCTCCTCAATGTTTTCCTCCTGATTTACTTGTACATTCTGAATTTTAATTTACTTAATACATTCTACACACTTCTCTGGTTATGTTTAAATAGTTACCCTAAATTTATTTTTTCAGCAAGTAATAAATTTACTAATCATAACACTCAGAGAAAAAAGGAGGGAATGCATTAAAAAGGCAGAGAGAGAGAGAGAGAGAGAGAGACACAGAGAAAGCGAGAGAAAGAGAGAGAGAGAGAGAGAGAGAGAGAGAGAGAGAGAGACAGAGTGAGAGAGAGAGAGAGAGAAACAGAGAGAGAGAGAGGCAGAGAGAGAGAGAGAAAGAGAGAGAAACAGAGAGAGAGAGAGAGAGAGAGAGAGAGAGACAGTGTGAGAGAGAGAAAGAGAGAAACAGAGAGAGAGAGAGAGAGAGAGAGAGAGAGAGAGAGAGAGAGAGAGAGAGAGAGAGAGAGAGAGAGAGAGAGAGCGAGAGAAAGAGAGAGGCAGACACAGAGAGAGAGAGAGAGAGAGAGAGAGAGAGAGAGAGAGAGACAGAGACACACAGAGACAGAGTGAGAGAAACAGAGAGAGAAACAGAGAGAGAGCGAGAAAGAGAGAGAGAAACAGAGAGAGAGAGGCAGAGAGAGACACAGAGAGAGAGAGAGAGAGAGAGAGAGAGAGAGAGAGAGAGAGGCAGAGACAGTCAGAGAGAGAGAGCGAGAGAAAGAGAGAGAGAGAGAGAGAGGCAGAGAGAGAGAGAGGCAGAGACAGTCAAAGAGAGAGCGAGAGAAGAGAGAGTGAGAAAGACAGTGAGAGAGAGAGAGAGCAGAGACAGTCAAAGAGAGAGCGAGAGAAAGAGAGAGAGAGAGTGAGAGAGAGCGAGAGAGAGAGAGAGAGAGAGAGAGAGAGAGAGAGAGAGAGAGAGAGAGAGAGAGAGAGAGAGAGAACAAGCATTTGCTCTCTTCATCACTCCCTCAAGTTAGCCTCTGGTCCAATGAGATGCTTTCAGTTAAATAATTTACAGAGATCATATGACTCGATAAACTGCAAACTGCTTGAGAAAAGCAAAAACAAAAAACAAACAAACAAAACAAAAAACAAAGAAACCCTGCGGTGAGGTCAGAATCTGTGCGTGCTGTAGCTCACACTTCCTCCTGAAGGTTCACGCAATCACGCAACACCTTCTATAGGAACAAAATCATGGAGGAAAACAGTGAGAACAGAAATCTATTTTTTCTTCTAAATGAATAAATCAGTCTCTAAACATGCAGACTCATCGCCATCGCTCCAAACCATCCAATTAACCGCCTTATTGATCTGATAGAATCGCTCGAACCCTGTAATTTCGATATATTTATCCTCGCTCTTCAACCTTACAGAAACATCAGCGTTCTTATTGTGTTGTCCCATCTGTTCTGCAGCACGCCATGACTTCCAGAGCAACCGCTAGTGTGAAATGTTATTTTATGAATTAAACCTCTGGATACAGTTTAGGATCAGGAAAAACACATAAAAAAAAAACACCCAAGTGTGGAAGATGTATTTTTAATGTATTTTTTGTGACACTTTGATGGATCTACATCTCAAATGTGGAGCTAAACCACCGCATTGTATTACATCTCCACAAGCGCTGAATCCTTCAAACCAGGCTGCGGTTTAAAATTTGGATGATTGCTTTTCAGAGCTCTTCATGGTCACATGACTCCTGTGACCGGTCCTCTGACCAATACTCGCTGGTGGTATCTCAATCTTGGTTCAACATAAAGTGGTTAAACTTGATTGAACATAAACCACACCCCTGTTTCTCCTCTTCCCTAATATTTAATTTAATATAGTAATCTACAGTCTGAGCAATGAAAATGTCGAGGTTCTCTTTGGGAGTAACGAGGATGGATAGGATCAGGAATGAGCACATCAGAGGGACAGCACATGTAAGACGTTTTGGAGACAAAGTCAGAGAGGCTAGATTGAGATGGTTTGGACATGTACAGAGGAGGGATAGTGAGTCTCTCGGGAGTAGGATGCTGAGGTTGGAACTACCAGGCAGAAGGTCTAGAGGAAGACCAAAGAGAAGATTTATGGATGTGGTGAGGAAGGACATGAAGGTAGTTGGTGGAAGAGAAGAAGATGCAGAGGATAGTGTGGGATGGAGGCAGATGATTCGCTGTGGTGACCCCTGGAGGGAACAGCCGAAAGGAAAAGAAGAAGACTCATGTTAGTACTGTACAGTATTACTATAGTTCTTGGTGCCACAGATTTAATTGTAACTGGTTGATATGAGGAAATTTTATTCATTCATTCATTTTCTGAACCACTTAATCCTACTCAGTGTCGTGGGGAGGTTAGGCGCCCATCTCAGCCGACTCTGGGTGAGGGCAGAGAGTACATCCTGGATAGCTCGCCTAGCCATTGCTGGGCAGAAACACGCTGACGGCTATGCGGCTACTCTTGCCGAAAGTCAGCAATGGTTCTTTTACATGAACCTCACACCATGGACAGTGAGAGACACGTCCAACCTTAGATTGGTTAGTTAGCTGCACTGGGGGGACAGTGACAACCCATTGAGAGTGACGCTTGAACCCCCAACCTTAGGATCGGTAATCCAGCACCTTACCACCGGACCACCTCAACTGCACTATTCATTGTAAAAATGTTCTGTTCTGTTCACACTGGCCCAGTTGATCCTCAGTGTATTAACCTTGACCACTGTGTGCGCGGGTTTGATTCTTCTCACCCTGTGACACTGGGTGATAATCCACTCCGGATGTCGCCGAGCCGTCTTTAGTGTGCACCCGCACCACGGACACTTTGGAGGTGTCTCCCACTCGCAGCACTGGCACCTTCACCACAGACACTTGCCCGACTTCACTGGGTTCGCTCACACTGAACTTGGTGACCCCGAACCTTATGATGGCCTCTGTGGGAGAAGAGAAGGAGTGCACAAGAGAGACAGAGAGAGAGGGGGGGGTGGGGTGGGGGGTTCAGCTCAAATACTTTGTGATCTGCTCACCTGCCACTGATCTCATGAAACCTTTCAGTTAAGTTGCAGTGAAGCTCACATGAGAAAGCAGAGACAGGTTCTGCTCAGTCTTTGTGTTTACACTTTTATTATTATTTTTTTTTTATGTTGAATATTTTATACAAGGCTTGAAGAGATGGAATGACTTGGTTTATATATATTTAATGTACATCAGTGTATTCAATGCTTCAAAGCCCTGGCAATGGAGACTCCTTCCATAAATGTTACATAAAGCCTCCAATAATTTGTGGGCAATCAGAATCAGGAGTTTAAAAGCACTGTGGTACGCCAGTGATCTGCAATAAATACACTCAGGACTATTACAGACGGTAGTAATAGACCGCGGATAAACCCAACCCTGGAGATTTGGAGGCATTTTCAGCGAAATCAATGCTCACATTCACCTGCAGGCATGTACTGTACTGTATTCACTTTCAATATCATCACACAAACCCGAGCTCAAATCTTCAAGCTCTTCCGTTGGTTCCAGAAAGTAAAACTTCTGCAAAGGTACCGAAGGTGGCGGGTGCGAGCTGTACCTGATAATTAAAGCTGTCAGAACTCAATAACTTCACTCGAGGCTATACCAGGCGCGCCAACTGTCACAAATCAAGGATGGTAATCCGCCATGTACTTGCTAACTCCACGCAGTGTTGACGAACCATCGGGATCATTATTAACGAGTATACAGACGCTTTCGGGGAGATTTTTAACACGCCGAGACAGATTTTTCACACTATTTCCTGTCTTTCTGACACAGGGAGCTGCTGTTGAGGACTGTGAATTTTAAACAAAAATTTATACCGAAAAAGAATAACTAGGACTAGAATTACCATTGCTAATTAATCACAGATTGATTCGACTTTCCGATTTATTAGCGGAGGAGAGCGCACAAAAATCACACGCATACTAATTACGACAGTCCAAATGTATTTACCTCATTGAACCGGTAATGGGACGTCTACTGATTGCCAGTGTTGACACGTTGAACACACAGTTCACAATAATGAACGAAGGAGCGTCAGTCTGCAGCACTCCGCCTCAAAGCAAATTAACAAACAAACATTTATCTAAAAAACGAATTCTCATAACAACCCTCCAGTTTACACCGGGAGCTCGTGATACATGACGGCTTACTCGGGCCGAAAAATCAAATTAAAACTGTAATCCTGATTAGATCCTCTGCACAAATTTATTCGGAATCAGGGTTATTCCTCTTTTCGGGAGAACCAATTACCAGAGATTATGTTGCACAGAACCTCTGATCCAGGTCTACAGAGGAAAAAAAAAAAAAGAAACAATTGGGATTGCAAAGTCCTGAATAAATTTCAAAACAAACCAAATGCCCAAATGCAATAAAAAGAAACTAATTTGTCCAGTCGGTGCTAAATATTTAAAAATGCTTTAAAATAATATGAACTGAATAATACATTTCAAGGGAGAGTCGTGATCTGTCTCTCTTCATTCATTCATTTTATGAACCGCTTAATCCTAATTAGGGTCACAGGGAAGCTGGCGCCCAACTCAACCAACTTTGGGTGAGGACAGAGTACACCCTGGACAGCTCGCTAGGCCATCGCAGGGCGGAAACATGCCGACGGCTATGCAGCTCCCCTTGACAAAAGTCAGCAATAACCATTCAGAATCACACCATAGACAGTGGGAGACATGGCCGGCCTTTGATAACCCAGTTAGCTGCACTGGGGGGGCAGTGAGAACCTGTTGAAAGTGGGGCTTGAACCCCCAACCATAGGATCAGTGATCCAGTGCCCTTTACGACCAGACCACCACTGCCCCACCAGGCCACCACTGTCTTTGATCTCGCTCTTGATTTCTTTTATTTAAAAGTCCTACTTTTGACAAAAGCCTGATGCCTGACAATGACATGACTTGAATTTCTATAATAAAGGGACATTTAATTGCTGGGCAATGCAGTGTTGGAATAAACATGTAAACTGAATCAATTTGAAAACTTTGATCATTGGTCAAGGAGTAACCTGGTAGAGCTGGAAGATAAATTTAAAGCCATGCAGCCAGGAGTACAACCAAATACAGCGGTACCTCATCTAGCAAGTTTTCCATGATACGAGCTTCGGACCCACCAAAAATCTGCTCCATCCAACGACCAAAAATTCACGTTATGAGCTCTCCTTAAAACGGCTTTTCCAGGCCAATTAGCCTCATATTCTTCCGTGTGTATTCCTCAGTGCTCCGAGAATGCCTTGTGCAGTGCTTCTAAATTATTTTCTATGACAACCCCGCTAGGAAGAGAAAAAACATTTCACGGCCCCCCCGCGTGTAACTATAAATAGTGTTTACTGCACTTCATATCATTTGCTCGATGCGTTTTCCCTCCACCATAGCGTGACAATGACAGCGCCACTGCCAACTACTGTAGTGGAGGCACAATTACACTTAATTCTAGTACAGTATGGCAAAAAACGCATGTTCCAACATATGCCCCCCCAACATACACCACACTATTTGAGAAGCACTGGCTCACCACGAGCCTTTCCTCACTGGCATTCGTAGCGTTCACACGCACAAAATTCTCCTCCTCCACCTCCTCCTATTACGCACCACCTGCTGCCTGCCCACGTGACATCTTCACCGTAGTCGAGGGTTAGTTGACTTATTCTTGTTTTATTATTATTCATTATTAATGTCAAATATATTGTTATTATTATTATTATTATTATTATTATTATTATTGTGAAATAATTTTTTGACATGTTTATTTTTAATACATTAGGTCAAATATACGTGTTTGTGGCAGGTTGTATGAGTTTGGTAGGGGTTGGAACAGATTAATTGGTTTTCTGTTATTTCTTTCGGAATAACTGTTTCATCGAACAGACTTTTCGGCTTATGAGCTTGCCATCAGAAGGGATTAAATTCGTTAGCTGAGGTATAGCTGTATATTTTACTTCTTGTTTAATAGTAGTTGTAATACTACCAGCTGTCAGGAATCCATCCATTTAAAAACGTTTTCTGTTGTTTATTCTGCCCTCATTCCGTATTGAGATTTAAACACCAGTCTATGCTAAAGAAATCTTTCAACCATGGCTTACTGTCAGCATCATCCTTAATCTTGATAAGTGTCTCATTTCGTACTCCTATTGATGCACCAAATGGCGACTCGCTTTTGGGGCTTCCAAGGACCAGCCTGAGCTCCTCAATCTCTTCGTGCTCCGTGTCATCAACTAAAACGAGGATACAAGGCTTCTCCACTTCTCCTAAACACAGACATGCCAACACACAAAAATGAACAGCAGTTATTAGCAGTCATGTGAAGGTGCAACCAAGAAGAACAAGCAGTCAGAATTCAATTTTAAAAAAATTCAGAAATTCAGTAAAAAAAAAAAAAAAAAATTATATATATTTAATTTTATATATTATATATATATATATTTTCAATAAAATCCTCCATAATACTACTTCTCAATAAATAGTAATTATTAAAGTGATGCCAATGTTTTCTTCTTTGTTTTGGAAAATCATCGTGTGAGGGAAAAAAGGTGATTCCAGAAGTTCTGAGTAAGAGATCTGATTATCGACTGATTTGGGAAGCGAGCCGTAATTTACGTATTTACCGTAATTTCCAGACTATCGAACTCACCTGAATTTAAGGCGCACCAACTAAATAAATAATAAAAAAGTATATATATATATATATATATATATATATATATATATATATATATAAAGGCCGCACCTCTTTATAAATTGCAAGAGTGCAAGAGCACTTCCCGTTAGAGCACCCCCTGGAGGCCGTGAGCTCAAAAATTCT
>CM045747.1:8443081-8448081 GCA_024760905.1 Plotosus lineatus | reverse complement strand
GCAGAGTACACCCTGGACAGCTCGCCAAGCCATCACAGAGCGGAAACACGCTGATGGCTATGCAGCTCCTCTGCATGAAAGTCAGCAATGGTTCTTTTAAATGAACCTCAAACCATGGACAGTGAGAGACATGACCGGCCTTTGATAACCCAGTCAGTGGCACTGGGGGGACAGTGATAACCCATGGAGAGTGGGACTTGAACCCACAACCTTGGGATTGGTAACTTGGTACGTTACCACTGGGCCACCATTGCCCCAACTACAAAATAAAATAAATAAATAAACAGAAGTTTTCACACGTAAGGCATTTGATGGCTCTGGGAGTTTGTGATAATTAAATCGAATGGTAGGAGGCTTCGCATTTAATTCCTGCATGACAAGATGCGTTGCAGGTGACAACCACATGTTCTGTTTAGTTTACATATTCAATATTCATGCACACTTTCCCCCCACGCCATGAGTGTCTTTTACAGTTGTCATTTTTCTTATAAAAATGAAGAAAATAAAACAGGTCAGGTGACTGATAAAGGAAAGTAACGATTCATTTAGTAATCTACTGGAAGGAATAGAATTACTGAAAAGGAAGGGAAAGGAAAGTAAAGGGAAAGAAAAGAAAAGAAAAGAAAAGAAGAGAAAATAAAATAAAAGAAAAGGAGCAGTTTGTTCCTTTAAGATTGTGCTTTTCTTTTCTGGGACCTGATATTACAGCTTCAATATTATAATAAAGTTATTCATTTGCTCAGCTTTGTGCGATACTGTAGACCGTGTACTGTTTAATACCTCAGTTTCATCTATAGGTCACCTGCAGCAGTCTGTGTGTGTGTGTGTGTGTGTGTGTGTGTGTGTGTGTGTGTGTGTGTGTGTGTGTGTGTGTATACAGGTGTGTGTGTGTGTGTGTGTGTGTGTGTGTGTGTGTGTGTGTATATGTGTGTGTGTGTGTGTGTGTGTGTGTGTGTGTGTGTGTGTGTGTGTGTGTGTATGTGTATGTATGTGTGTGTACAGGTGTGTGTATGTGTGTGTGTGTGTATGTGTGTATCATTAGATTATAGTGCAGAGACAATATTTACTCTAGAGGGAGAACAAGTCGGCTGATGATAGTTTATGCCCATAAAAAAAAAAAAAAAAAAAAAAAAAAAACACAAAAGGAGAAAAGGGAGAATAAAGACAGAGATTTGAAATCCTGGGTGTATGTGAGAACATCTGAAGGTAACAGTTGGATCCACATGAAATGCAGTTATTATTTTCATACAACAGAAAGCATGGAAACGCTGAAACTTTAAAAGATGAAACTTTCTCTTGACATCAGGTCATAAAATCTACTCAATTTAATCATTTTTTGTAATTCCTTTCCTTTTTCTATTAAAATGTAAAAACCAAGGTTGTCATTGTCTCGCATTTGCCATTGTTTGTTGGATGTCACTATTTATGGATTCCTGTGGATTAACTTTTTTTCTGAAATTTATAAATTTCAGTTCAACTTCAACTTTTATTCAGTAATTCAATCAAATTTAACATGAATATATATATATATATATATATATATATATGTGTGTGTGTGTGTGTGTGTGTGTGTGTGTGTGTGTGTGTGTGTGTGTGTGTGTGTGTGTGTGTCTGTGAAAGAGAAAAAAAAAAAATATATATATATATATATATATATATATATATATATATATATATATATAGAGAGAGAGACAGAGAGAGAGAGAGAGACGCCTTTCTGAGAAGATCCTTCCGTAGGAGAGTGCTCAATACTTTTTGGTGGAGCAAATAAAAATAAAAGGACAGGACAAAGACTTTCTATTGAAACTCCATTTATCACTACAGATCTTTTTCGAGGGGTGGTGAAACCATCCTCTCTCTTCAGGTGATTATAGAAGAAGATTATATTCTTCTATAATTACCTGAAGAGAGAGGATGGTTTCACCACCCTAAACAGATCTGTAGTGATAAATGGAGTTTCAATAGAAAGTCTTTGTCCTGTTTTATATATATATATATATATATATATATATATATATATATATATATATATATATATATATATATATATATACCCATAACTGTGCAAGTGCTTTCAGCATGTTTTCTTTTAATATAAACTCTGCTATTGATTTTAATTTTATAATTTGTATGTTATCAAGTTACAAAAACACTTTAGATTTCCACACATTAGTTTTCCAGCAAAATGAAATGGGACATGAAAAAAATATCAGTACAGTATGTGAGCACAGACTGCAGCCTATTATGTATGAGACATGGTTTTTCAAAAAATATCATGAAGGCTGCAGCGATTTACGTCAAAACATCGAATCAAGTGTGTGAGTAAATATTTCGCAGAACCGTGGCTGGTTCGGTAAAAAACCCGGTAGATACTGTACTGTTCCATTTTTAATAAAAAGTCATCATCACACCTAATACTGAATTAGTTTCATTTATCACTGTTTAATGTGATTTATAGAATTTTTATGTAGAGATCTTTATTTTAATGTCATTATTTATATGTACATATAAAATTACTTTGGTCTGCACCATTCATGAGTGTGTGGATGAAAATTTTGCACTTTGTGTGTATATATTCCAACCTTTTTTTTTTTTTAATAAATATATAAATAGAAAGAATAATTGTATGTTTATATGATTCATCATTCATTTTCTGTACCACTAAATCCTAATTAGGGTCACAGATGAGGTTGGCTGACTCTGGGCGAGGGCACAGTACACCCTGGACGGCTCGCCAGGCCATTGCAGGGCAGAAACACATTGATGGCTATGCAGCTCTTCTTAAAGAAAGTCAGCAATGGTTCTTATACGTGAACCTCTCACCATAGACAGTCAGAGACATGGCCAGCCTTTGATAACCCGGTTAGCTCCACTGGGGGGACAGTGACAACCCGTCGAGGGTGATGCTTAAACCCCCAACCTTAGGATCAGTGATCCAGAACCTTTTACCACCAGGTATCCACTGCCCACTGTTTATGTGATTGTATATCTAATTTTACATGAATATAATTATCATCATCATCATCATCATCATCATCATCCATTAATTATTACTATTAATGACCATTAAATAAATACGTAAATACATAAAAAAATCCCATACCTTCAGCTGAAATGGGGTCAGTTTTTCGTGAACGCACTGTAACTGTTCCCATCTTGGAGATGTCAGATCCTGTTCTCCAAACCCGAACTTCTACGTATCCATCACTCTCATCCACGTGGTACTCCACGTCTCCAAAATAGAACACTGGTGCTGTGGAAATAATGAGACAAAACCCCTTCAGATCTGGATCATCAGAGCAAGATACAAGAGACAGAATGGGCTGCGGGTGGCTTGCTGACGGACTTAAAGTGTATTTCCTGACATGGAATACAGGGAGCGAATTCAAATCCCAGAACTGTGAAAGAAGCAAACATTTGGAAAACTGAACAGTGTCAGTGTGAATGTAGTACAAAGACAAACATTGCAGGATTCATGGGGCGGACAGTTTCCTTTCAGCTTATCATGCTATTATTTTATATTATTTTATATTTATTCTGGCAGTCGACACTATTCAGTCAAGAGAGGCCAACACATCACTGCTGCTGAAGGACTCAGTGACACATTGAAACGGTCACACCCCGTTCTATTTATTTCAACTCTTTAGGATTAATAAGTAAATAAAACCAATAAACATGTAGCTTAAATAAACAGCAGAAACAAATAAAACAGCAGCTTTAATGATGACTTCAACAACAATGACAACTAGTTCAGGTAGTAAACTCTGAGAAATAAAAGCCACAAGCGTCCACCGAGGGGCTCACGAGATCTGGAACACAATCATGAAACCGACTGGAGGGTCACCTCGGCTGGGCCCAACACTGCAAAATAAATCTGCAAAATACATTAGGGACATTTTGTATAAAGCTACGACAAGTAGTTTTAAACAAAATCTAATCTTATTTCAAAATAATTTTTAACACGCAGGCTTATACAAATAAAACCATAACCTGGTCTGTATTTACAAAAATAAAAGTCTTCAAAAACTACCTCATAAAGCTAACTATCCATTTATCCGATTCACTATCACTGTGTGTATATATATATATATATATATATATATATATATATATATATATATATATATATATATATATATATATATATATATATATATATATATATATATGATTTTCTGAGTAGATCCTTCCGTAGGAGAGTGCTCAATACTTTTTTGGTAGAGCAAATAACCAAAATAAAAGAACTGGACAAAGACTTTCTATTGAAACTCCATTTATCACAGTGATAAATGGAGTTTCAATAGAAAGTATTTGTCCTGTCCTTTTATTTTTGTTTTTTTATATATATATATATATATATATGTGTGTGTGTGTGTGTGTGTGTGTATATATATATATATATATATATATATATATATATATATATATATATATATATATATATACATACACAGGGATCCCTCAATTTCCGCAGTTAATTGGGACTGAGACCCCCCGCAACCGCCGAATTCTAGGAAGTAGGATCAACCCCCCCAACTGACGGCTTGTTATTATAAGAAATTAATCATTCAAAAATAATGCATGAGATGTAAATAAAATGTAAATACACACAGCTCACATAAAAATGTAAGTAGCTTTGATGGACAATCTTGGGTTGTTTTTTTGCTTTTGTTTGTTTGGGGTTTATTTATTTATTTTAGCTTAATTGGCCTTGTTTTTGTGGCATTTTCCTTATTTATTTTCGTATTCTTCCTTAATTTCCTTATTTTTTAATTTAATGAATATTAAAAAAAAACGCAATGCACTAAAGCCGCATGAATTGAAGTGCGAAGTAGTGAGGGATCCCTGTATGTGTATATGTATGTATTTGTGTGAGTTTATTAACTATGGCTGATAAACGAAATTTCTGTAATTTTTATCATAACTTGGTATGTATGCAGGATGAGGCAAAAAAATCCCCCATATCTCAAATGGACAAAGAAATCATTAAAAATAATCAC
>CM045747.1:8413081-8438081 GCA_024760905.1 Plotosus lineatus | reverse complement strand
TTGAGGTACAGATTTAAGGATTTAGAAGTCTGGACGATTCTTCTTGAGTTTGGAGTAGTCCATGTTCACGGGGAAGAACTTGTACTGATCAGTTGGCGCCATTTTGTTCCAGGGTTCAGGGTTGTTCGTTTTGTCCCAGCAGACATCGGGGTTACGAAGAGCCAGTCTGGCCAGGTAAGTTAATGACATCGTACAGCCCCCGCCGATGAAGATGAAAAGGGGGATCAGAGCAGGGTGGTTTTTCATCTGTTCTGGGATGTCGGTGATCCTGATCCTTCTGCTTCCTGTGGTCGGTCCTGGTGTGCTGATGCTGACTGTAGTCCTCATCTTGGAAGCCCTTTCTTCTTGCTGATGAAGACCTAAATGGACCCAGATGTGTGCTAACAGACTGTAAACATGACTTTCTACTGCTGATGATATAAACTCTTTCTCACAATTATTTAGGGCTTATAGTTGTATAATTTAACCGAAATACATTATGGACTGTAATGAATTTCTCATATATATATATATATATATATATATATATATATATATATATATATATATATATATATATATATACACACACACACACACACACACACACACACAGTGGTATGAAAAAGTATCTGAACCTTTTGGAATTTCTCACATTTCTGCATAAAATCACCAACAAATGTGATCTGATCTTTGTCAAAATCACACAGATGAAAAAACAGTGTCTGCTTTAACCCAAACCACCCAAACATTTATAGGTTTTCATATTTTAATGAGGATAGCATGCAAACAATGACAGAAGGGGAGGAATAAGTAACTGAACCATCACATTTAATATTTTGTGACCCCCCCCCCCCCCCCCTTTGGCAGCAATAACTTCAACCAGACACTCTGTAGCTGCAGATCAGGCTGGCACATCGATCAGGACTAATCTTGGCCCATTCTTCTTTACAAAACTGCTGTAGTTCAGTCAGATTCCTGGGATGTCTGGCATGAATCGCTGTCTTAAGGTCATGCCACAGCATCTCAATGGGGTTCAAGTTTGGACTTTGACATGGCCACTCCAGAACGTGTATTTTGTACTTCTGAAACCATTCTGAAGTTGATTTACTTCTGTGTTTTGGATCATTGTCTTGTTGCAGCATCCATCCTCTTTTTAGCTTCAACTGTCTGACAGACGGCCTCAGGTTTTCCTGCAAAACATCCTGATAAACTTTTGAATTCATTTTTCTATTAATGATTGCAAGTTATCCAGGCCCCAAGGCAGTAAAACAGCCCCAAACCATGATGCACCCTCCACCATGCTTCACGGTGGGGATGAGGTGTTGATGTTGGTGAGCTGTTCCATTTTTCCTCCACACATGACGTTGTGTGTTCCTCCCAAACAATTCAACTTGGTTTCATCAGTCCACAAAATATTTTGCCAAAACTTCTGTGGAGTGTCCAAGTGCCTTTTTGCGAACATTAAACGAGCAACAATGGTTTTTCCTCCTTGGAGTCCTCCCATGAACATAATTCTTGGCCATTGTTTTACATATAGTTGATGTGTGCACAGAGATATTGGACTGTGCCAGTGATTTCTGTAAGTCTTTAGCAGACACGCTAGGTTTTTTAACCTGTCTGAGTATTCTGCGCTGAACTCTTGGCGTCATCTTTGGTGGACAGCCACTCCTTGGGAGAGAAGCGACAGTGCCAAAGTCTCTCCATTTGTAAACAACTTCTCTGACTGTCGATTGATGGACATCCAGACTTTTAGAGATGGTTTTGTATCCTTTCCCAGTTTTATACAAATCAACAATTCTTGATCGCAGGTCTTCAGACAGCTCTTTTGAGCGAGCCATGGTGCACATCAGACAATGCTTCTCATCAAGACAATTCTTACCAGGTGTGTGTTTTATAGTGGGCAGGGCAGCTTTAAGCCACTCATCAGTGATTGGACACACACCTGACTTCAATTGTTTGGTAAAAATTGGTTTCAATTGCTCTTTAAGTCTCCTTAGGCAGAGGGTTCAGTTACTTATTCCTCCCCCTTCTGTCATTGTTTGCATGCTATCCTCATTAAAATATGAAAACCTATAAATGTTTGGGTGGTTTGGGTTAAAGCAGACACTGTTTTTTCATCTGTGTGATTTTGACAAAGATCAGATCACATTTGTTGGTGATTTTATGCAGAAATGTGAGAAATTCCAAAAGGTTCAGATACTTTTTCATACCACTGTGTGTGTGTGTGTGTGTGTGTGTGTGTGTGTGTATATATATATATATATATATATATATATATATATATATATATATATATATATATATATATACAGTATATGCTTTGGATTTTCATGGTTCACTCAAATGAGGATGGGTTTCCTTTTGGATCTGGTTCCTCTCAAGTTTTCTTTCTCGTGTCTACTGAGAGAGTTTTTCCTTGCCACCGATGCTGTGGGCGACGCTCATTAGCGATGTGTAGGGGTAATATTTCGGAACTGTTTTAAATTCCTTTATACTTTATACGCCCCTACTTTTGCTGTTTATTGTGTAAAGCTGCTTTGTGACAATGTTGATTCTAAAACCTGCAAATACGAATAACACTGAATTGAATAGAACTGAACAGATTTGAAAAAAATTTCAAACAATGACTTTCTTCCGCTACTTGAAATCCAGGATCATTCCGGCTCATTGTTTCTGCCCCCAAAGAGGCGGTCCATAAAATAAAATATGAATAAAACATCAAATAAAGGAAAAACTTATAAACAAGGGGCATTGTAAACAACACAAAGACCGAATTGCACACTTTTAATAATCCTTCCCAACATTATTTTGCTTGGAGCAATTCCCACTGGTCTTGTTAGATGGGATTTACATGGAGATTTACATTTAGAAGTGGAATGTTTACGATGGATTATCAGTCATGTTTTATTTATCACTTTACTAACATTTAAAATATATATATATTCATTCGCAATAACTGCGGTGGCGAAGTGGTGAGCACGTCCGCCTCACAGCAAGAAGGTCCTGGGTTCGATTCTCAGCCTGGTTGTTTCTGTGTGGAGATTGGATGTTCTCCCCACATTTCCTCCAGGTACTCTGGTTTCCTCCCACAGTCCAAAAAAACCCCCAAAAAACATGCCCAGTAGGTTAATTGGCTGTACCAAAGCTCCCCTGGGAGGCCTGGCAAACTGTCCAGGATATACCCTGCCCTCACCTGGAGTCGGCTGAGATAATCTCCAGCATCTCCATGACCCTAATTAGGATTAAGCGGTTCAGGAAATTAAATGAATGAATGCAGTAACTGCTTTTCATTTGAAAGGGCTGCATTGACCAGACCTCGTACACTTTGGACTGAAAAGATCATACCATCCTTTTTCTACTATATACTGACCCAGAAATAACCCGAGGCAGTAATATAATGTTTTTTGACAACCTTATGAACACTTAAATAAGTCTCACACAAATTGATGCTCTGCTGGAGCAGAAATGGATGCTCTTAATGTTGTGTACAGCAGTGTTCCTATATGAAGCTCACCATCTAATCACTCTCAGGAGAATAATAACGATACATCTTGTGATATACTACACTCATCTGGCTGCACCTTAAGAGCCAGATGAAATAAGGGCAGCTGGTTTTAAAAGGCGAGGTTAGAGAAGGTCCGACGGTACACATCTGGTTTCGGTGCTCCGGGTTCACCTGGGAGGATAAAGCACTAATAACAGACTTTTCTTAACTCATTCCTGTCATCCCGGATGCGTTCTGCTCCGCCACGACTGACACCGTGTTATCTACTCACATTTAATGGTCTACTTAGCATGCCTGGTCCTGATGTACAAGCTTTTTCATGTTTTACAGCTGATCTTTCAGGATACAAAGGCAGGCCAGTGCAGTTAGCATCAGCTCGTAATTAGCAGTAGCATGAGACAACATGTCCGTTCTACCTGGAGAGAATATTTATCACAAATATAGATAGTAAATCTAATGCTGTCTTTTGGTGTGTAAGAGATAACTATAGGATGAGACAGCTGCCGTGGGTGGGCAGATGAATGTTGCTCACTGTATATGTGTGGCCTGCTAGTAATAACAGACATATTTTAAAAACCACAGGGAGTTAAAAACCAAGGTTTCTCTGTTCTGCTGATAAGCTATTGTACAGCATTCAGAGATTTTTAATTACTGTGTAGAATCTACTCTCAATTTTATCCTAGATGACTAGAAATAAAAAAAAAAAAAAAAAAAAAAAAACCTAAAAAAAATGGTTCAATGCTTCAATGGTTAATGTGTTAGACATAATGATCTTTTTTTTTATTATTATTATTTTATTAGATTTACAGCCTTTGGCAGACGCTCTTATTTGGCCTGACTTACAATTCATTTTTATACAATTGAGCAACTGAAGGATAGGGGCCTTGCTCAAGGGCCCAACAGTAGTGATGGTAGGGACTTAAACCCTGGCCATGGATCGGTAACCCATCACTTTAACCACTAAGCCACCACCACCCCTTATATTAATTAAGATGTTTGGTATGAAGTGTGATTTTAAATTGTTAGGATTAACAGATTTGAATTACACGTACGTTGTTGGTTGAAAATTATTTTCAAAATATTTTTAATATTTTATTGATCAAGTTTTAACTTATTTATGCATCCTGTCACTGGAAATATCATTCATTCATTTTCTAAACTGATTAATCCTAATTAGAATCACTGGGAGGCTGGTGCCTATCTCTGCCTAGCCCAGAGCCCACTCTGGGTGAGGGCAAAGTACACCCTGGACAGCTCACCAGGCCATCACAGGGCGGAAACACGCTGATGGCTATGCAGCTACTCTTGTCGAGAGTCAGCAATGGTTCTTCTACATGAACCTCTCACCATAGACCGTGAGAAACATGGCCGGCCTTTGATAACCCAATTTGGTACACTGGGGGGGACAGCCATGATAATCCGTTGAGAATGGGGCTTGAACCCCTAACCTTAGGATCAGTGATCCAGAATCACTGGAAAATAGACAAATTAATTGTAATTGTTTATTAACTTTAATAAAAAGTGTTATCCAAGAATGCAGCCATGAGGTGGGGGGGGCACTAACCAGTGTCTCTCCCCCTCATGCCGGTCCCAAGCCCGGAGAAATGCAGAGGGTTGTGTCAGGAAGGGCATCCGACGTAAAACCAATGCCAAACATTTATGATGCAAATCAGAAGTACTACCGCCATACCGGATCGGTCGAGGCCCGGGTTAACAACGACCGCCATCAGTGCTGTCAATCAACAGGGTGCTGATGGAAATTGGACTACTGTTGGTCGAAGACGTCGAAGAAGGAGAGGTGGGAGGCGTGTCCGTAGGCAGAGAGAGAAGAGGACAGGCATGAGTCTAGGACTGAGAGTGGGGACTTTGAATGTTGGAACTATGCAAAGAAAAGGTAGAGAGCTGGCTGACATGATGCAGAGGAGGAAGGTGGACATACTGTGTGTTCAGGAGACCAGGTGGAAAGGGAGCAAAGCTAAAAGCTTAGGAGCAGGGTTTAAGCTATTTTATCACGGTGTGGACGGGAAGAGAAATGGAGTAGGAGTCATCTTGAAGGAGGAGTTTGTCAGGAATGTTCTAAAAGTGAAAAGAGTGTCAGACAGAGTGATGAGTCTCAAGTTAGAAATTGAAGGTGTAATGCTCAATGTTGTTAGTGCTTATGCCCCACAGGCAGGATGTGAGCTAGAAGAGAAGGAGAGATTCTGGAGTGACTTAGATGAAGTGATGCAGAGTACCGCCAGAGGTGAAAGAGTGGTAATTGGTGCAGACTTCAATGGACATGTTGGTGCAGGCAACAGAGGGGACGAGGAAGTGATGGGTTGGTTTGGTATCCAGGACAGGAACGCAGAAGGACAGGTGTTGATAGATTTTGCAAAAAGGATGGAAATGGCTGTGGTGAATACTTTCTTCCAGAAGAAACAGGAGCATAGGGTGACTTATAAAAGCAGAGGTAGGAGCACACAGGTAGACTACATCTTGTGTAGGCGATGTAATTTGAAGGAAGTCAGTGACTGCAAAGTCATAGTGGGTGAGAGTGTTGCCAAACAGCATAGGATGGTGGTGTGCAGAATGACGCTGATGGTGAGAAAGGTGAAAAAGGCAAAGGCAGAGCAGAAGACAAGGTGGTGGAAGCTGAAAAAGGAAGAGTGTCGTGTTGTCTTCAAGGAGGAGTTGAAACAGGCTTTGGGTGGCCAGGAAGTGCTTCCAAATGACTGGACAACCACAGCAAATGTGATCAGGGACACAGGTAGGAGAGTACTTGGTGTGTCCTCTGGAAGGAAAGTAGATAAGGAGACTTGGTGGTGGAATGAGGAAGTACAGGAGTGTGTACAAAGGAAGAGGTTAGCTAAGAAGAAGTGGGACATTGAGAGGACCGAAGACAGTAAACAGGAGTACAGGGAGACACAGCGTAAGGCGAAAGTAGCAGTGGCTAAGGCCAAACAGAGGGCGTATGATGACTTGTATGATAGGTTGGACAGTAAAGAGGGAGAAAATGATCTATACAGGTTGGCACAGCAGAGAAATAGAGATGGAAAGGACGTGCAACAAGTTAGATTGATAAAGGACAGAGAGGGAAATGTATTGACTGATGACAGAAGTGTGCTGGGAAGAAGGAAAGAGTACTTTGAAGAGCTGATGAATGAGGAAAACGAGAGAGGAAAAAAGAGTAGAAGAGGTGACCATTGAGGAGCAGGATGCAGCAAAGATCAGTAAGGGTGAAGTGAAAAGGGCATTGAAGAGGATGAAGAATGGAAAGGCAGTTGGTCCTGATGATATACCTGTGGAGGTATGGAAGTGTCTAGGAGAGGTAGCAGTAGATTTTCTGACAAGAACATTCAACAATGTACTAGAGAGTGAGCAGATGCCGGAGGAGTGGAGGAGAAGTGTAAGAACAAGGGAGACGTGCAGAGTTGAGGCAACTACAGAGGGATAAAGTTGATGAGCCATACGATGAAGTTATGGGAAAGAATAGTGGAAGCTAGACTAAGGGCAGAGGTCAGCATTTGTGAACAACAGTTTGGTTTCATGCCAAGAAAGAGCACCACAGATGCAATGTTTGCTTTGAGGATATTAATAGAGAAGTACAGAGAAGGTCAGAGACATTGTGCCTTTGTGGATCTGGAAAAAGCATATGACAGGGTGCCAAGAGAAGAACTGTGGTATTGCATGAGGAAGTCTGGAGTGGCAGAGAAGTATGTTCGAGTGGTGCAGGACATGTATGAGAGATGTAAGACAGTGGTGAGGTGTGCTGTCGGTGTGACAGAAGAGTTCAAGGTGAAGGTTGGACTGCATCAAGGGTCAGCTCTGAGCCCCTTCTTGTTTGCTATGGTGATGGACAGGCTGACAGACGAGGTGAGACAAGAATCTCCATGGACTATGATGTTTGCAGATGACATTGTGATCTGTAGTGAGAGCAGAGAACAAGTGCAGGAAAATCTAGAGAGGTGGAGGTATGCCCTGGAAAGGAGAGGAATGAAGGTTAGCCTCAGAAAATCAGAATACATGTGTGTGAATGAGAAGGACCCAGGAGGAACGGTGATGTTACAGGGAGCAGAGATAACGAAGGTGGAGGATTTTAAGTACTTAGGCTCAACAATCCAGAGCAATGGAGAGTGTGGAAAAGAGGTGAAGAAGCGTGTGCAGGCAGGCTGGAATGGTTGGAGAAAAGTGTCCGGTGTGATGTGCGATAGGAGAGTGTCAGCAAGAATGAAGGGAAAAGTGTACAAGATGGTGGTGAGGCCAGCGATGTTGTATGGCTTAGAAACAGTGGCGCTGAGGAAAAGGCAGGAGGCAGAGCTGGAGGTAGCGGAGATGAAAATGTTGAGGTTCTCTCTGGGAGTAACGAGGATGGATAGGATCAGAAATGAGTATATCAGAGGGACAGCCCACGTAAGATGTTTTGGAGACAAAGTCAGAGAGGCTAGATTGAGATGGTTTGGACATGTACAGAGGAGGGATAATGAGTATATTGGCAGTAGGATGCTGAGGTTGGAACTACCAGGCAGAAGGCCTCGAGGAAGACCAAAGAAGAGATTTATGGATGTGGTGAAGGAAGACATGAAGGTCGTTGGAGCCAGAAAAGAAGATGCGGAGGACAGGGTGCGGTGGAGGCGGAAGATTTGCTGTGGCGACCCCTGAAGGGAGCAGCCGAAAGTAAAAGAAGAATAAAAAGTGTTATCCAAGAGAAAAGTAAACAATAATTAAATGTCGGTCTCTCTTTTTCAATGCATGAGGCAAAGTCTGACCTTCACAACATGGTTGTGGAATAAACAAAGTACATTTGTGAGGATCCCATTTGGTTGAAAACGGTTACAAAACCATCTTGAAAGAGTTTCGATTTTATCAATCTACTGTCAGACAGCTGGATGAAATTCAAGACTACAGTTATCCTTTCCAGGAGTGGTCAACAAACAACGATCAGCAAATGAGCAAAGTCTTAAATAGTCCAGGAGGTCTAAAAGGAACCCTGCTTAGCTCAATACCTCTTTTACATTGGCTAATGCTCTTAAGTTCACTGTTGGGGGGATATTGAACAAAAGTGGTGCAAATAGCAGGATTTATGGGGTAAAAAGCCACATCTGTCCACAAAATATATAGATAAGTAAATTAAAATGATGAGAAGTTTTATGTCTGGAGGACCCCCCCCCCCCCCCCACACACACACACACACACACACACACACACACACAGACACACACTGCTGGAATCATCATGAGAACCGTATCCAATCTGTGAAACATGGTAGACAGAGTATCATCATTTGGGCCAGTTTTGCTGCCTCTGGGCCAGGACAGTTTTTCATCATTGATGCCACAATGCTAATCTGTATTAATTTTATGACATCTATCTGTAAACTAATTGTAATTCTCAAGAGAAGGTGAAGTCATGCAGCAAGAGAATGACCTAAAAGCACAAGTCTTTTGAACAAAGAACAAGTAAAGTGAGATATTACTGTAAAAGGGATGAAAAGCAAAGGTTCACATCATTTTACCACTTACAGATGTGCAATATCAGATCACCTTCCTCAATAAATAAAGGACCAGGTGTAATATTTTGTCTCCTTTGCTTTGATGGGTTTCTTGATCTACTTTTAGGACTTGTGGAAATATGAGGATTCAAATTATATTTATGCAGAAATATAGAAGATTCAAAGTTAAAAACATTTAAGTAGAACTTCATGTCAAATTAGAGAGAGAGGGGGGGGGGGGGGGGAGAGAGAGAGAATTCCAAGGTCTTGAGTTTCTGTTTACCATCTTTTTGTCCTGAATTTGCCCCTGATCATTGTTTACTCTTGTCCCCTCTCTGTTCCCCACCATCAAGTCTTGTTTTGTCTCATTATTCAGAGTGCATATCCCGTTGTTTGTCTGTACACACTGCAAAGTCTAGAACATTTAGTTGCTGAAATACTAAACCTTTTTTTTTTTTGCCTTTCAAAAGTGTCAGTTTTCTAGTTACCTTGATTCTCATCCCTCCCGTGTTTCGGTTCTGGATTAATTACTTCAGTCGTTTGCAGAATGTAATCACAAAATCTTTTTAAGGCTGTTGCTCTCAGGTTTAAAAATCAGAAGAGTTAATTAGTTTGTGTAATATTCCCTCTGTATTTCTCAACAGGTCAAAGAAGATCCCAAATAAAGAGAGTAAACAAATGCATCCAAATCTACCTGGATCCAGCTTCTCAGTTCATTGGTTGCTTGTGACTTGAAACAATTGGAGTGTACGATTGGAGGGGGGCAAGAACAGTTTCAGAATTTGAGAAGTGAGATCACGTGAGGTTATTGACAACTTGACAGCTAGAAGTAAAAATAAACCAAGTAACCATAGACACCAGCCGATTGTGCCCCCCCTTCCCCCCACCCCACCCCCCTTTTGGGAAGAACGCTCCATGGAGTGTCTAAACTGTCACCAAGGACTGGCCTGATTTCAACTTGCTGGATGATGGCCACCCAAGCTGACTTGTGTCTGGTTGTGTTAAAAAACAGGCGATTAGGTTTCAGGTACGTGCATCGTTGGTGAAGCTGAAGGAACGTTACTGTCAAGCTACAGCTTCAGGCAGTCTTTTATTTTCCTCTTCTCCACTCTGTTTTTTTTTCTTTTTTCTATTCTTCTCTAGCACTGCCACCAGTCAAGGCTCATGTTTGCTGAGCAAGATAACAATAAGAGCATACATAAAGAGTGTCACCACAAAGCCTCGCTGTTCACCACCCTGTTTATTCATTCCAGACAAAGTCATCGGTGCAAGACAGGATCAGCATGCCAACTGATACGCTTAAGAGGCTTGCGATCGTCGCTTACCAGAACGTACAGCACAAGAGCCTAGGATAGCATGGCTGGCTTCTGATAACACAAAAACACCTTTTTTCCCCTCTTTATCTGGCAGATTAAAGCCACCAGGGGACTCTTCACATTGAAAACATCCCCCAATCACATCTGGTTAAGCCATGTTCACGAAGACTAAGAAAAGAAATGATACTTCGGGCTCAGATATACGTGATGCACAGATTGCTTCTACATCCCATTGGGTTCCACATGTTCCCAGAATTCTTTTAAAATGCACTCTGAGCACTGAGTGTGAAATGAAATTAATGGGAAATGAATTGGAGTGGCAGTGCTTCCTGCTTTAATGATACGATGCATTTAAAGGTCTCACATAACACCTTTGGTGGTTTCCCCAACTTTGCAACTGCATCACAATGCAAAGAAGTAAGAAGTTTTATCAGCCGCATTTTTCTTCCCTCAACTAACCTTACATCCAAACTGGACCAAATTCTCTCAGCATATTGATTGCTCACACTGTCAACTAGCAGAATCCTACAGATTTGAGAGCGGCTGTAGCCTAATGGTTTGAAAAACAGCTTTGGGATTGAAGAGGTCGCTGGTTCAATTCCCGACACAGTATGAAAAAAAAATAGGTGGTGGTGGTGGTGGTGGTGGTGGTGAAGTCAGCTGCACCTTCACTTCCTCCACCTTCATGGCAGAAGTGCCCTTGAACAAGGTGTCTAACCCCCAAGTACACTCCTGGTGTCCCAATGTGTGTGTGTGTGTGTGGCAGCCAACTTTGGAATGGTTAAATGCAGAAGAAATTATAGGGCACTGGATCGCTGATCCAAAGGTTGGGGGTTCGAGTCCCGCTCTCCACAAGGTTGTCACTGTCCCCCCCCAGTGCGGCTAACTGGGTTATCAAAGGCGGGCCATGTCTCTCACTGTCTATGGTGGGAGGTTCCTGTAAAAGAACCATTGCTGACCTTTGTAAAGAGAAGCTGCAAAGTCGTCAGCGTGTTTCTGTCCTTTGCTAAAGGGTTGTGTCAGGAAGGGCATCCGACATAAAAAAAAAAACCTCTGCCAAATCAAACGTGCAACTCATTCACGGTGGCGACCCCTGATAAAGGGAAAAAGCCGAAAGGAAATCTCATCTCAAATGCAGAAGAAATTATTTCCCCTGCTGGATTAACACGGTATCACCAAAAAAAAAACAAACAAAAAAAACCCACACATTAAGTACACAGCAGCAGTGTAAGGTATATTCCAAATGATGTAATCATTTCGCCTCTTATGATGACAACATACCAGATATCGCAGTAAAGACTGTCAAATTCTTTAAGGTGGAGAAGCGGCAAAAAATTCATGTTGCTTCTATGTGAATTCTACCCTTAACTTAACTTCCCCTTTCGGTCTATTCCAACCTCACATGAATATACTGAAGCCCACTGATGTCCACTGCACATTCATGGAAAAATAAAACCACAAGGTTAAGGGGGCTTTACAGCCAAGGATATTCATAAACACTAATGGTTAAACATGGTGTTATTTACTTCAGGTCAAGGCTACATTATACTTGAGTCAATGGAAAGCTGGCCGTAAAAAAAAAAAAAAAAAAAAAAAAAAAAACAGTTCAGCTTAGACTAAGAACACATTTATGTCAAGAAGCAAATACAAAAAAACCCTGAAAAAGGAAAAAAAAAATAAAAAATAAACCTGAAATTGTAATTGCTCAGGTTCACCTGCACCACCTGCATGTTTAGTCTTATCTGGACTTTTCAAGTAAAGAGCTTTCTGAATTTCTAAACCTTCACAAATTACATCACTCATAACAACCATTTTCACAAAGAAACCGGCACAACTGATCACAACAAAAACAAAGGAAAGAAGTATATCTGTCTTCCTTTCGGCTTTTTCCCTTTTACTCGGGAGTTGCCACAGCGAATCATCTGATTCGCACGTTTTGATTTGGCAGAGGTTTTTACGTCGGATGCCCTTCCTGTCACAACCCTTTATAGCAAGGGACAGAAACACGCTGACGGCTTTGCAGCCTTCTCTTTTACGAAAGTCAGCAATGGTTCTTTTACATGCCTCTCACCATAGACAGTGAGAGACATGGCCCGCCTTTGATAACCCAGTTAGCCGCACTGGGGGGGACAGTGACAACCTTGTGGAGAGTGGGACTCGAACCCCCAACCTTTGGATCAGCGATCCAGCGCCCTATACCACTAGACCACCACTGCCCCCAAAGGAAAGAAGTATATGGAATGGAAATGGTTGGAAATATTTATTGTTGGCAGTGGTAGCCTGGTGGTATAGGGAGCTGGACCATTGATTATAAGGTTGGGGGTTCAAGCCCCACTCTCAACAGTTTGTCACTGTCCCCCCAGTGCAGATAACTGGGTTATAAAAGGCCGGCCATGTCTCTCACTGTGTACGGTGTGAGGTTCATGTAAAAGAACCATTGCTGACTTTCGACAACAGAAGCTGCATAGCCGTCAGCGTGTTTCTGCCCTGCGATGGCCTGGTGAGCTGTCCAGAGTATACTCTGCCCTCGCCCGGAGTCGGCTGGGATGGGCGCCAGCCTCCCCGAGTTAGGATTAAACGGTTCAGAAAATCAAAGATAATTTATTACATTTTTATTGCTTTATTTATTTAAAAAATCTATTTTCAGAATTTTTTCCTTTATAAAAGGTAAGATGTTCTAATCTTTCCATTGGATCTACAAATGGTGGTTTTTTTTTTTTCTTCTTTTTTTTTCATCTGGTGATTTTAAAATATATTTAAACAAGCAAACATTTTACTGTTTGTAACAAAGATCTTATAGATAAAAGATGGAAAAGAAACCCATAAGAAAAAGAAGACATTTTAATTATTCATTTCTAAAAAATGTCAATGTATGCAATATTTTGCTCTGGAGAAAACAAGTACATCTGTTTGTCTGTGTAATCTGTTTTAAAGAAGATGAAATGTTTCTTTATATATGTTAAAATGAATAAGAAAGGATGAAAAAAATGCCCCCCCCCCCCCTCTACACACATGACTAGAAACAATAATTTGGAAAAACTACTGAATAAACAGGCCATATTCTCATAAATCGAGAGGTAGCCCAATATCTCCGCATTTGAATCTGGTCCAAACATATTTGCTACAAATAAATTAACTTCCCCAGTTACACACATTCTGCTGAAGGCTTCAAAACAGCAAGGCGCCAGTCCCACCGTGCGTCTTTAAGGGAATTGAACATTTTTTTTAAAACTCTGATCAACTGCAGCATTGGACAAAAAAACTAAGTTGCTATGGTTGCAATACATGTCCCTGGAGCCGTGCTGTCATGTTGAGCCATCGTGCAAATGTGTTCCATGTGGAAATTATCAATCAATAATTATTAGTTTAACCCTTTAACGGCCAGCAGGACCATATGGTCCTCTTTCAAAAAATGCTAGTAACTACTAGACGCATTGTCCTCAGTGCTGCTCAAGTGTTCTATAATTGTTGTGGTGTCGCCTGATGCGACACAGCTTGGTCCCATGTGCCTCAGTCAGCTGTGAGACAACCTTGAGTGCATAGGATTGTGTTCATTAATTTGCGAGAGTGTTATTATTTGTTATTATTATTATTAATGTTATTACAGTTGTGTTGAAAGAAATGTGTTCGGGTGTTTCCTTAGGCCTTTTTGATTTGGAAAAAAAAAATGATAATTTTTTTTAACTGAAAAAAAATAATTTGGGAGTTAAAGGGTAAAAACTCAAAGTTATAAACACCATCTTCAGGTCCCACTTCTTCTCCAACTTTCTTCTCTCTTGTATAATGATAAATCAACCAAGTCTCATAGAAACCACTTTTCTAAAGCTACAACTTCGATATTAATTTCTAATCCATATTTGATCAGATTCTATCTATACAATATTTATTTTACCACATGCATGCATGTACCTGCAGACCAATGAGAGTGCACCACAAAACAAAACAAAACAAAACAAACAAACAAACAAACAAAACAACTTTTTAAAGGGACAGCAGCACTTTTTTGTTCATGCTAAAATGTTTATAGTTTTTGAAAAAGCTGATTTTAAAGCCATTTTATTTTATTTATTTATTTATTTATTTTTACCAGATGATTCATAAGACGGTTTTTAGTTCCATACAACTACAACTCATGAAGAGATGATCCAAGCAGAATTATATGGTCGGCCAGGTCAGATCAACATGAGCAATCTCGATTCAAGACAAAATTCCGACAATGCCGATGCAGTGATTCTCAGTTATTTTCTGTAAGGCCCCCTCTAAGAAGAAGAAAAAAAAAAGAACCCCCTCCTCCCCCGCAGTGCCCCACGTGTGACTATAAACAGTGTTTACTGCACTTCATATCAGTTGCTCGGTGCTTTTTCCCTACACCATAGCGCGACAGTAAGATCGCCACTGCCACCTACTATAGCATGTTCTCCAGGGTCATACGCGCACCCCCCGGCATCACACCATGCCCCCCCACACACCGTGTTTGTGTGCGTGCACCCCTGATCTCCGTACTGCGTGTGTGTGTGTGTGTGTGCGTGTGTGTGTGTGTGTTGTGCACGCACGTCTCGTCTCTTGTACGGTGTGTGTGTGTGTATGTGCGCGTGCCCCGTCTCGACCGTGTGTGTGTGTGTGTGTGTGTGTGTGTGTGCGCGCGCACGCCTCGTCTCGACCGTGTGTGTGTGTGTGTGTGTGCGCGCGCACGCCTCATCTCGACCGTGTGTGTGTGTGTGTGTGTGTGTGTGTGTGTGTGTGTGTGTGTGCGCGCGCGTGCGCGCCTCGTCTCGACTGTGTGTGTGTGTGTGTGTGTGTGTGTGTGTGTGTGTGTGCGCGCGTGCACGCCCCGTCTCGACCGTGTGTGTGTGTGTGTGTGTGTGTGTATGTGTGTGTGCGTGTGCACGCCTCATCTCGACCGTGTGTGTGTGTGTGTGTGTGTGTGTGTGTGTGTGCGCGCGCACGCCTCGTCTCGACCGTGTGTGTGTGTGTGTGTGTGTGCGCGCGTGCGCACGCCTCGTCTCTACTGTGTGTGTGTGTGTGTGTGTGTGTGTGAGCTTATCAGTGTGAATATGATCAAATATGACATTTAACATGCAGTTTCTCTTGTTTATTCTTGTTTTATTATTTATTATTATTAATGTTAATGTACATGTATTACTATTATACAATTTATGTAATAAAACCTTTTTACATGTTTATCTTTAATAAATTAGGTGAAATAGAGGTGATTGTGCAGGTTATATGAGTTGGGGGGGGGGGTTGGAACGGATTAATTGTTTTTCTATTATTTCCGATGGGAATTTTTGTTTTATCTAACGAGTATTTTGACTTACGAGCTCACCCTCGGAAAACATTAATTTCGTAAGTCACGGTACCACTATATTTTGTTATTTGCAAACTAGATCATTCATAGACATTAAAAAAAAAAAAGAAAAAGAGAAATTGAATGCTTGACTGCTCGGTGTGATAGCGCTTCATAAGGCAGAAATAGCTGGATGTCTGCAACACGGTGATGCGGTTTCTGGCCTGACTGTGTTTTTTTTTTTTTTTTTTTTTTTTTTAGGGGGGGGGGGGGTTGAAATGAATCGATAGGAATTGAATGCCACAGTTGAATGACCAAAACGAATTGAATTAATTAAAAGAATCAGGCTTCCCATCTCTAAATGTATTGAATTTATGCCTCTGGCTTCTTTCCTAAAAATGTACAGCTGTACACGAAGTTCTGTAAGGCTGCTTTCTGACTCTATTATTTTGCACCAACACGTTGAAAATTGTTTATTATTATCCATAATAATAATAATAAGAAGAAGAGGAAGAAGAAGAAGAAGAAGAAGAATACCATGTCTCTCACTGTCTGTGGTGAGAGGTTCATGTAAAAGAACCATTGCTGACTTTCGACAAGAGTAGCTGCATAGGCATCAGCGTATTTCCGCCCTGCGATGGCCTGGCGAGCCGTCCAGGATGTACTCTTCCCTCGCCCAGGGTCGGCTGATATGTGCGCCAGCCTCCCCGTGACCCTAATTAGGACTAATCTGTTCAAAAAATGAGAACAATAAAAAGTCATATATAAACTGGATAGGATGTCCCAAAAGGAACCTCACTGAATATCGAGGTCATGTGACAAACTGGCAGTGAACCAATGGGACAGACAAGCATTGAGGCTGGGCTCCATTGCAATGCGAAAGTGGTCCGGAACTTTATTATTACATGGAACAATTCAATTATCTGTAAAATGAAGAAGAGACAGCTGGTGCCAGGCGTTTTCTTACCTGTACTGAAAAATATTTGATCCCAGCTTTAAAAAAGTTAGGCAGACAAGAGTGGAGGGAAGGGGAAAAGATGTGATAGGAGGGCAAGCAAAGCCCGGAGGTGTTGATGAATAAAAGAGGCACCCTGAGGGAGATACGATAAAGAACGACCCCCTACCCCCCCACCCCCTATTTATACCTGCAGATGAACGATAAGGGAATGCCAAGAGGAGGAACGCACACGACTCACACTCCTGCCGAGTTCAACCCTTATTTCAGCCGCAGTTCTATCCCATTCTACATGCAGGTTCTCATTGAATAGAAGTCTGGCTTTGATTTCTGTCCTTTAGATGGGTCCACGTTTCTTCTAACAAAACCATTAGAGTATCACTTTCTCCTTCATATTAAATGCAAACTTGTTACAGCGCCCTCTACCTCAAGAAGAAACTACAGAAAAGAATTAAAAAAAAAAAAATCTGACGCAAAAAGCTCCCTTCATTTTCTTAAGGTTTAAGCAATATACTCCTTCAAACATCTCCACCCGAGCATTTTGGACTAATCATTACACCACTACTGGCAGAAAAAAAAAAAAAAAGCATCCATTCATCCGACCCCAGGCTGCGCCTCTTCTATTCTCCGCTTTTACGCTCGGTGAATTATAGGTAGAAAATCGTTTCAACGTTTGAAGCAGCATTCAATAAATTCCATGAAATGAATGAAACATTCAGTGTAACCTCTCCTTCGTATTCCTGAGCTGTACTCAAACAAAGCCTTCAACAACATCTCAAGCACAGTGCAGGCTGAGGGTAATTAGACGGTGACACAATTTTTGTTGATTTTCTTCTGCACATTGGATTTGAAATGAAACACTGATTGAATTAATTTCACGCTGGATTTGAAATGAAACAATGATAAATGAGTTACGGGTGAAAACGGCAACCTTAATTTGCGAGTATATGCATGTCGATTAAGTGAAGCATGAAAGTATTACCACATTGTTCCGTGGTTTTAAACAACGAGGAGGGACTGGACAATTCAACGATTAAAAAAACAACAACAACTCAGGAACTGATACTCTTTCAGAGACTTTGTACCACCAGACTTCATTTATTCATTTTCTGAACTGCTTAATCCTAATTCGGGTTGCTGGCGCCCATCCCAGCCAACTCAGGGCAAGGACAGAGTACACCCTGGACGGTTTGCCAGGCCATCACGGAACGGGGCGGAAACACGCTGACGCCTATGCAGCTCCTCTTGTCGAAAATCAGCAATGGTTCTTTTACAAGAACCTCACACCATACACAGTCAGAGACATGGCCGGCCAGTTTTTGATAACCCAGTTAGGACCACTGGGGGGACAGCAGTGACAACCTGTTGAGAGTGGCGCTTGAATCCTTAACCTTAGGATCAGTAATCCAGCACCTTTTCCACCAGGCCACCACTGACCCCCCCCAAACTTCATTCATTCATTTTCTGTAACTGCTTAATCTCAATTAGGGTCGCAGAGAGGCTGATGCCCATCCCAGCCAACTCAGGGCGAGGGCAGAGTACACCCTGGACGGTTCACCAGGCTATCACAGGGCGGAAACACATTAACGGCTATGTTTACATGAACCTCTCACCATAGACAGTGAGAGACATGGCCGGCCTTTGGTAACCCAGTTAGCTGCACTGGGGGACCACCAGACATGTCTTTGACAAATGATAACACTCAGCAAGGCACTGGTTTGGTGACGGACTTGGCTGGACAACAACATTCCACATTTTAGCCCTGAATATCTCCATAGGTACATTTGTTGAAAGCTCCCAGTTGTTCATTGTCTGCGTGGTTGAATATTAAATGACCTCCTGAGAGAGAGAGAGAGAGAGAGAGAGAGAGAGAGAGAGAGAGAGAGAGAGAGAGAGAGAGAGCTGTTTCTGTGCACTTAAGATTTTGATGTGGTGTGTTCACCTATTTCCCGTTCAAGCATTTCAACCTCATGCATGTTCCTTTGCATTGACTAAGTCTTAACATGGCGTAAAGAGTCCAACTCTTTCAATCCAAGTAAACAACGTCTCCACCTGTGCACTCTTCATGAAAGCCGACCCAATCCATGGCTCTGGCCAACAAATGCACCACCTCCATTTCTTCCCCTGCTCTCCTGGAGGAAGCCATTGTTCCACCCTCTGCTACCATATTAACATTACTAAGAACCATCTCACTCCACCACCTGCTGCCACTTTTTCTTCTCCTATCATCTCATAACCTGTTGCCAGCAATCTATGGAAGGGAGCTCCAGTTGCCTAGCTTTGGGGCAAGCATGCAGTTAACACTCCCATTTCACTGGAGTGCGGCAGACTTACGAAACCAAAAATGTTGTCATCCGCAAACGTTCCACAATTATTCTCCTCATCTTCCATGTCATTCCGTGTCATTCCGTAGTTATTCCTCAAGTCCTCCTCCACTTCCGTTTGCTTCCGGGAGGTGAAAATATTCTGTGAAATATTCTGTCTTTTCCGAACAATTTTCACCCGTTTTCCATGTAAAAATGCGGAAGCTCTTTTGTAGACTGTGTTCCGCGCCTTTCCACCACGATCATTGCATGCCGTGCTCCAGTGAAATGGGGGTATAACTTGCTGGTGTCAGTGTCTTCAGGCTAAGAGCCGTATTTTTTTTTTAATTATCAATGCACATTCATTTTCTGAACCGTTTCACCATATTTAGGTTCATGGGAGGATGGCGTCCATCCCAGCCGACTCTGAGTGAGGGCAGAGTACACCCTGGACAGCTCGCCAGGCCATCGCAGGGCAGAAACACGCTGACGACTTGTCAGCTACTCTTGTCGAAAGTCAGCAATGGTTCTTTTACATGAACCTCACACCATAGAGAGTGAGCGACATGGCCGGCCACCCTGTGAACATTATATAATTTATGCTATTTTCATTTTCATGATCTTTAATAATTATGAAGAGTCCTGGTCAGGACCGCATTGCACTCAAACTTATTTTAGGAAAACAGTGCAAGCAACAGACACTGAAACAGGACGCCAGTATATTCCTAGTCATCACTGTCAATAATTTTTCCCAGCAATGCTAATTTTAATCACGATACCAAACCTTCAGATTCCGAGACCAGATATTCCCACCCATGGTCCTGCACATTTAAATGTGTTCTCCATGCTCTCAATATCCCTGATTGAACTAAGGGCTAAATTATTGGTACATTAACTGCTCGTCCTGGGGTGAAATACGGATATTATTGATGGGAAACACTAGAAAGTACAGCATGGTGGTGGTGGTGGTGGTCTCCAGGACAACCTTAAATAAATTTAAATTCTAATTGTTCATCATGAAGCCAAATCAGACTGCAATAAACATCTCAACCAGTGCAGCACAAACCGAAATGTGAAAATAATGACCAATGATTGCAGGAGAGCAACATACAGTTGGTTAATAACAGAAGGAGCCGTTATTATGATTATCATGATGATGATGATGATGATGATGATGATGATTATTATTATTATTATTATGCAATTATTTATTCATGCAATTTAGGCAGAGTCCAAGACCAACAAATAAAGTCCAAGACCAACAAATAAACATATACTGATTCTGAAATTGGTGCAGTGGTGGTCTGGTGGTAAAGGTGCTGGATCACTGATCCCAAGGTAAGGTTGGTGGTTCAAATCCAACTCTCAACGGGTTGTCACTGTCCCCCCAATGCACTAACTGGGTTATCAAAGGCGGGTCATGTCTCTCACTGTCTATGGTGGGAGGTTCATGTAAAAGAACCATTGTTGACTTTCATCAAGAGGAGCTGCATAGTCATCAGCATGTTTCTGCCTTGCGATGGCCTGATGGGCCATCCAGGGTGTGCTCTGCCCTCGCCAAAAGTCGGCTGAGATGGGCACCAGCCTCCCTGTGACTCTAATTAGGATTAAGCGGTTCAGAAAATGAATGAATGATTCTTAAACTTAAGGTGACAGTTTCCCAACACATGCAATGTGATCAGGTGAAAAAAACGCCAATCAATGACGCTGACATCAAACACCAGCTTAAAGCGTTTGGTTGCTAAAAAAATGCATCTCATCAAAGGTTCTGGAACCCATTACATCATAATTACCCTGATACAAGAACACCCTGGACTGTATGCTGAGAGAAAATGAGGCTGACAAATGGTCAATGTATAAACAAGCAGGACAAAAAGTATCCCCGAGTCGTTCAGCTTTCATAGCGATATAGACAACATCATCGTGTACCTGTTACTGCACAAATCACGAGAAAGCTCCCATCATGACTTCACAGCTATTAACAGCAAATCTGAAAACATAATTTCAGACCAATTTCACACTCAATATATTGTTAATTTTCACAGCGACGTTATCATTTACCCGAGCTGAGCACCAGACCTGATTTACAATGACAGTCAATTTTGAGAGAACGAGCTGTGAAATCACAACGGTCAACGTTTTTTCATCAGTGCTGCGTACAAATTGTGAGTAAATTGCAAATAAGCATTAAGCAGTGCAATGTTCTTGAAACAGACAAATCATATCAAAGCTATAAGCCTAGAAACACACCAAAATTCCACACACGCCGTGTCCATGGGCTTTTTTTAATGACCCTATAACAAGAATCTAAAGTGCCCTCCTTCCCAGGAAGAAAAAAAAAAATCTACATTGCTAAATACAGCCTTCTGCAGTGGTGTCAAATTTTAACAATACAGCGGTACCTCACCTTATGAAATTAATCCGTTCCAGAGCCTTTTTCTTAACCTGGATTTTTCATAGATTGAGCCGCATTTTACATGTAAAACGTGTGATTCGTTCAAAGGCTCCCAATACTACCCCCTAAACCAGGGTTCACCAACATGGTGCCCACTGGCACCAGATTGCCCAGAAGGACAACATGAGTCGCCTGTGAGCCTGTTCAGGGGTCGGGAACCTATGGCTGTGACTACATCTGGCTCTCAGATAAATCAGGTGGCCTTTCTTAACAGAATAACTATACGATACAGCTAATGTGATCTGCAGTGAGAGCAGGGAACAAGTGCAGGAAAATCTAGAGAGGTGGAGGTATGCCCTGGAAAGGAGAGGAATGAAGGTTAGCCTCAGTAAGACATAATACATGTGTATGAATGACAAGAACCCAACAGGAACAGTGAGGTTACAGGGAGCAGAGATAAAGAAGGTGGAGGATTTTAAGTACTTAGGCTCAACAATCCAGAGCAATGGAGACTGTGGAAAAGAGATGAAGAAGCGTGTGCAGGCAGGTTGGAATGGATGGAGAAAAGTGTCCGGTGTGATGTGTGATAGGAGGGTATCGGCAAGAATGAAAGGAAAAGTGTACAAGACGGTGTTGAGGCCAGCGATGTTGTATGGTTTAGAAACAGTGGCGCTGAGGAAAAGACAGGAGGCAGAGCTGGAGGTAGCAGAGATGAAAATGTTGAGGTTCTCTCTGGGAGTAACGAGGATGGATAGGATCAGGAATGAGCAGATCAGAGGTACAGCACATGTAAGATATTTTGGAGACAAAGTCAGAGAGGCTAGATTGAGATGGTTTGGACATGTACAGAGGAGGGATAGTGAGTATATTGGTAGTAGGATGCTGAGGCTGGAACTACCAGGCAGAAGGCCCAGAGGAAGACCAAAGAGACGATTCATGGACGTGGTGAAGGAGAACATGAAGGCAGATGGGGTAAGAGAAGAAGATGCAGAGGATAGGGTGAGATGGAGGCAGATGATTCGGTGTGGCTGCCCCTGAAGGGAAAAGCTGAAAGGAAAAGAAGAAGAAGACACTTGCCGAATCATTTAATCATCCACAGGGGAGTTTCGAGGCTGGTGCTTATCTGACCCTGGGTGAAGGTCAGGAACACCATAAAAGGCTTGCCTGACCATCACAGGGCAACACACACACACACACACACACACACACACACACACACACACACACATACACACACACACCAAAGGACAATTTGGAAGTCAGCCTAATGTGCATGTCTCTGGACTGTCAGAGGAAACCTTCGTACCCAGAGGAAGCCCACCCAAGCACAACATTGCAAATTTGAAACAAAAACACAGAACTGAACCCAGGACCTTCTTGCTGCGAGGCAGACGTCTGAACCACTTCACCACTGTGTAGCCCAAATTATTACAATTCAGTTCAAAAAAAAAAAAAGTCACACATTAAACCGTTCTTCCTGGAATAAGCATCAGATAACAGTGCGAGAAAGTGCATACACACCTGAGACTGCTCTGAAAAGATGCTGCAAATAACTGGACAAGATATCTTGATGATTCTATTTTTTTTTTTTGTAATGATATGCGCAGTCATTAATTGTGTGCAAAAATTATTGTGCTCATTAGTTTTTATATATAATTGTGTGCAGAAATGAATGTGTTCGTTCGATTGGAATTTGAAGTCATGAAATTGCAATGTAATCAAATTGCACAGGCAATGCTGATCATGAATTAAAAACTCAGGTAAATAAATAAACAAATAAATACAGCTCACAGTATAACTACAAAGTCAAGTACAATAAAGACTAAAGTGTCGCTATCAATTTTAATATTTGTACTTTGTATAATTAGAAAAACATGGTCCCCTAAGATGTGAGGTTTCAAAGAATTTAAATCAATTATTAAAAAAAAAAAAATGAAAGAACCTTGTACAAAAAAAGTCGGCGACTTTTGACCTGCACGACTTAAGACTGACTTTACAACCCCATGACAAAAATAAATAAATAAATAGCTTATATACTTGGGTATCATGTACAGGTATATGAATATCATCAGCCTAGTGGAGCTGATTCGAGACTACTTCTGAGGATCAAATGTGATAAACCATGTGCATGTATACTGTTTATAAAATAAATAAATATATATATATATATATATATATATATATATATATATATATATATATATATATATATATATATATATATATATATATACAGTAAAACCTCCGCTGATGAACGCTTAAGCTCACGAACTTTTCGCCTCAAGAACATTAAATTTGCGAGCATATAGTCTCTGCTGACGAACAAGTTTTCGGCGGACGAACCAAACCACGCGGTCGAACAGCGCCACGGTGGCGACCACGAGAAGCTGACGACGCTCACGGCGTCACAGTTCGTCACCCCCTTTCTTTGAGTGTGGACGTGGTTTGTGTTTGATAGACATTTTGGACCATATTGAGTGTACTTTTGCTATTATGGGACCGAATAAGACCCCAGCACAGGCGGAGATCATTGAAAAACACGAACGAGGTGTGCGTTTGTGTGACTCAGCGTCCCAGTACCAGTACGCTAAGTCTACCATTGCTCCCATCCTTAAGAACAAGGAAGCTATTAAGGGTGCGTGTGTGGCTAAGGGTGTTTCCAAACAGTAGGTGTTTCCAAACTCTCCTTCCAAACAGTAAGTCCCTCCCTCCCTCCTCCTCCCACTCCATTCCATCAAGCCATCAACTACCATCACAAAGGTAAATAAAACCACTTTATTATACAGTACAGTTTATTTCTTTAATTACAATACAATAGCACATTTATTATACATAAAATAAGGTATATTTTTGTGTAGTTTTAAGGCTTATTTAGTAGAAAATTATGTTTTATGGGGACCTGGGAACGGATTATTCTCATTTTAATGGTTTCTTATGGGAAATAAATGTTCGGAAGACGAACTTTTCGCCTCACACACACTTTCTGGGAACCAATTATGTTCGTGAGCTGAGGTATCACTGTGTACATATATATATATATATATATATATGTACACGCTCCCCGACTTACTGTTTTACGTTTTTTGTTTTTTTTTTTCCAAAAGTGGTGGTCTACCTAAAAGTATACTGCTGGGTGAACAGAGGCACACTTGTGGTTAAGACCTTGCCCAGGTTTAAGCACAGTGGGAGGTTTAACTGGGATTCGAACACACAATGTCTAACCACTACACCACCGGCTTTATATAATAATATCCATATAATTTCACTTTACCCTCCGGCTCTAATCACAAGTGCATCCCAAGTCATTATATTCGTATAAGTCATACGTTTATTTTATTACAAATACTGAATTTTCCATCATAATAATGGTATATAGTACAAAATGAATAAATATTAATTTCAGGTAACATATTTATGGTCAGACCAAACAGTCATCGGTGAAAGGTGATCTTCAGGTGATATCATGCGAGGAAGATGAGTTTCATCACATGTAACTTAGACATGCCTGTATTTTAGGTAAACTTTGCCTCATGTGCATCATGCGCATCTGTCGAATTCAATCCAAGATTTAAATACAGGGATCCCTCACTTTCTGCGGTTAACTGGGATCCAGATCCCCACACGACCATCGAAATCCGCGAAGTAGGATCCCCCCCCCACGGACTGATGTATACATACATGCTTCTGTGTATATAATATCAATAAATACATATTCAATGCTATAAATGCTTATAATAAAAATTAAATACTAATCAAATGACATAAGATGTAAATAAAATATAAATACACA
>CM045747.1:8405581-8408081 GCA_024760905.1 Plotosus lineatus | reverse complement strand
GTGTTTGACAACAAATAGCATAAAAGCTCATGAATCACATATTTTTTTTCTTTCTTTCTTTCTTTCGGCTTTTTTCCTTTTCTCAGGAGTCGCCACAGCGAATCATCTGATACACACGTTTGATTTGGCATATGTTTTTACGTCGGATGCCCTTCCTGTCACAACCCTTTAGCAAGGGACAGAAACACGCTGACGGACTTACAGCTCCTCTTTACGAAAGTCAGCAATGGTTCTTTTGCATGAACCTCTCACCATAGACAGTGAGGGACATGTCCCGCCTTTCATAACCCGGTAAGCTGCACTGTGGGGACAGTGACAACCCTGTGGGGAATCGAACCCCCAACCTTAGAATCAGCGATCCTGAGCCCTATCCACTAGGCCATCACTGCCCCCCATGAATCACATATGGACGCATTAAAAAAAAAAAAAAAACAGACTGTTTGAGTTTGTCCAGTCATCCTTCCAATTATTAATTAATTCATCGATCGACCCTTAATCTATCGCTCTCCTATCTCCATTCATCCTTCCATGGATCCAGGTCGTCGACCAATCCGTATGCCTATCCGCCTTATCGTATATCCAACTGCCCATTTGCCCGTCTGTTCATCCAGACACCCACCCATTTGTCTAGTCATCCATTCCTGGACGACTAAGTCCAAGTGAAAAATAGTTTAATTTTCACATCATTCGTGCACACAAAAATCCCCCACAGGAGCCCAGACGCCCCAGACAAAAGGACCATTTCATGATATGCTACCATAAAACAAGGACAGCAAGTTTGAAAGTGCTAGCTTTAGCATGTGGCAAGTAAACGCGAGACCTAATATACACTTGTGCCTCTGTGACCTTGAAAAGTGGGTCAAGAACACTTGCACACAAACTCATCTTAGCACTCAATAATAGTCCATTCCAAATAGAAAATGTTCCCTCAAAGCCAATTTAAAAAAAAATAATAATAATAAAATGAAACAATCTACTTCACTACTTTGGTAGGGTGGTCAAATTAACGCAAATTGCCCTTTGTTGATCATGTGACTTACCAGCCATCTTGGTAATTGAGAAGTCTTTGTGGATACTCTGAACACTTCATTCATTCATTCATTTTCTGACATGCTCAATCCGAGTTAGTTTCGCGGGGAGGCTGGCGCCCATCTCAGCTGACTCTGGGCGAGGGCAGAGTACACTCTGGACGCCTCGCCAGGCCATCGCAGGGCAGAAACACGCTGACGACTATACAGATACTCTTGTTGAAAGTCAGCAATGGTTCTTTTACATGAACCTCACACCATAGACAGTGAGAGACACGGCCAGCCTTTGATAACCCAGTCAGCGGTACTTTTTTTTTTTTTTTTTTTTTGGGGGGGGCAACAGTGACAGCCTACTGACTGTGGGGCTTGAAACCTCAACCTTGGGATCAGTGATCCAGCATCTTTACCACCAGGCCACCACTGCCCCACTCTGAACAAATCCATTCCAAACAAGTATTTAATTCGATTACTTACTGTACGCACTCATTAGTTTCTTCTATTAATAATTAAAAATAAAGTATCTCCCAAAATAAATATGCAGAAAAGGAAATGTATTGTTAGAAAAACATTTGCTGTGAATACTTATTGACTGAGGTTGATCTCACCCTCAGTTTTTTCTCCCCTTCATTTTTATTTTCTTTTTCCCTGTTGTGTCCCATCAGCTACCCACAAATACGGTTTGAAATAAATTATAGTTGATGCGGTGTATTGAGATACTTATAAGATACTCTTATAAACTATTGCTGCAATGTGACGTGACCTTGTTCAGTGAAACTGATTTCTTATTTCAAAGAAATCACAAAACAGCGGTACCTAACGAATGTCTCTTATAACGAATTTTCCATGATACGAGCTTCGATCCCACCAAAGTTCTGCTCCATCCAACTCGCAAAAATTCACTTAACGAGCTCTCCTTGAAATGGCTTTTCTGGGCCGATTAGCCTCATATTCTTCTGTGTGTATTCCTCCACACTCCGAGAACGCCTTGTGCAGTGCTTCTCTGTTTTATTTCTCTGTATTATTTTCTGTACCCCCTATTTTTACGCCCCCTCTAGGAAGACCCCCCCCCCCCCCCGGCACCCCACGTGCGACTATAAATTGTGTTTACTGCACTTCATAGCGTTTACTCAGTGCTTTTTCCATGCGACATAGCGTGGCAATGAGAGCGCCACTGCTAACTACTTGAGTGGATGCACAATTACACTTAATTCTAGTACAGTATGGCAAAAAACCATGTTCCCCAGGGACATATCCCCCTTTCCCAGAATCACACTCACTATTTGAGAAGCACTGGCCTTGAGGGAGCTCACTGCGAGCCTTTCCGTGTTGGCATTTGTAGTGTGCACATGCATAAAATTATCCTCTTCCTCCTCTGTTACGCACCACATCCTGCCTGCCTATGTGACATGTTTGCCGCAGTCGATGATCGGAAGGGTTAGTTGACTTATTGTTTATTCTTGTTTTATTATTTA
>CM045747.1:8363081-8403081 GCA_024760905.1 Plotosus lineatus | reverse complement strand
GAGCTTTGGGTAGTGACCAAACGAAGAAGATCGCGGATACAAGCGGCTGAAATGAGCTTTCTTTGCTGGTTGGCGGGGTTCTCCCTTAGAGATAAGGTCAGAAGCTCACTCATCCGGGGAGAGCTCGGAGTAGAACCACTGCTCCTCAGCATTGAGAGGAGCCAGTTGAGGTGGCTCAGGCATCTGAATAGAATGTCTCCCGGATGCCTCCCTGGTGTGGTGTTTCGGGCATGTCTGACTGGGAAGAGACCCCTGATCGACCTAGAACACACTGGAGACTATGTCTCTCGGCTTGTCTAGGAAGGTTTTGGTGTCCCCCAGAAGAGCTGGAGGAAGTGGTGGCTGGGTAGATGGACATCTGGACCTCTTTGCTTAGGCTGCTGCTTCCGCGACCCGACCCCGGATTAAACGGAACATGAGGATGTATATATATGTATATATATATATATATATGTACAGTATAAAAACAAATGCACATTTTTACATATACTGACATTATTTAGAACACTACAAAGGTATTGTAAGTCAACTTTGGAGGAAATGATTCTGTGAACTACTCTGTACAGACTGAGACAAAAACTCATTATAAGATGCTGATGAGGTTTCACAAAATGTCAATAGATCTCTGCAATGAAAGGCTAAATATAATTACAGGCGAAGTTATGCAGGCGGACAGGTCTATACGTCGGAAATATTTTTTTTCTAAATTAGCGCTAACATCGTTTGGAATAAGCTGTGAATCCTCTGAAAACTCACCATCTTCAGGGTCGATTATCTCCACCGTAGTTGCCTGAGGAAATTCAAGCGCTCCCATTACAGGCTCGGACAGAACAATCTGGAAGGTTTCCGACTGTTCGTACAGGTGGTCGCTGAGGATCCGCACCTTCCAGGTGGCGGTTTTCTGGCCTGGGTTGAACTGCACCTGTTTCTGGGCTTTGCCACGGAAATCTTTGTCCTTCTCTGCTGTCCCATCTTTGGTTCCAATACCTGTATGGTAAAAAAAAAAAAAAAAAAAAAAAATGTTGCCACACATGTGAACCAAGCCGTGGCGACCGGTAAGAAGGTAATTTCGGGAGATACTGCAATGAACAACAGCCGGAAGTCTCAAAAATATAATTTTAATTAAAAGGAAGTTTTGGCAACACTATGGCATGTTTTGTCTTGATAAACATCAACCCCGAGGACAAACATCTGTTTGAAAATACTGCTGTGGAAGAAGAGAGGAAGCTTTTCAAAATAATCACTTCCAGTGAAAGTAGGACTACCCAGAATGAGCTGCGTTGCATTCGGATGCATCTGTCCACTGGGGTTTGGTGGACATGGACGGCTGACAAAATCTTTATTGTGCCAGCTGGATCATGGTAGGGGTGCCAAGCTTTCTCTGACAGCTGGCAAAGACCATGCATGGCAGGGGTACCATGGTAATTAAAACCGTTGCCTGGCCTACGGCAACGGTCACTTGTAAAAACATAAGTGAGTGAGCTTCAGCTAAAAACATGGAATAAACAGACATTAGAATGTATCTGAGATGAGTCTTTCTGTTGGAGATTAAGTCAGAAGGACAGATCGTGGGCAGAAGAGAGGGGTTGATAGTGAGGCATGAAATTTAGGAGTCATACTGACATGGTTCTGCACACACAAAGAATTTGGACTCCTATTAAAAAAAAAAAAAGCACAAAAAGAACCTACACTTTGAAGAAAAGAGAAAAATGCTTTGATATGGAAACAACACAGACACGAGAGAGAGGATAAGTCCCGCCTCTATCTGCCCACACACGTGCTTGAATAAAACTAAATTAGCCCAACAGGGCTTAAAAAAAAATAAAATAAAATAAAAAGTATGTGTTCTGTTTGAAGAGGAAGAGGAAATGACTGCTTTTAAATTTATATCTTCATCACAGCAGGAGAACTTCAGAAAAGAAAGCAGGAGGCCGCCGCCGAAAAATTGGCGCGAACAATTCTAACCTCCATTCAGAGCGGGCGAGAGAATCATCAGCAGCTAAATCTAACCCCAGTAGAACCTGGAGGGTGGAGGTCGAACCGCAGTTGGTGCTGAAGATTCGGGCCTGGCATGAACAACCAGCTGGTACTTTCATACAACTGCAGGAAGAGATTTGACTTTCCGTGACCAGCGAAATTTAATGGGGAACTTTGCTGAGAGTTTCTCAGGAGCCTTCGTTTGTATTTGATTAACTCGTACTTCAGAGGTTAAAACCTTTAATCTCAAACTCTTTCAACTTTTACTGAATAAACATTCTCACTACTAACACGACTCATTATTCTGAAATTCAGGAAGGGGAAAAAAAAAAAAAAAAAGGTCCTTTTTAATCATTGCCCCCGGAGATTTTAAAAGCAGTCTTATAACCCTGCACACTTCTGATTAGGGTTTAAATATTCACTCATTAATACCAGAAACTAAACCCACTCTTGGTTTTGGAGGGTTAGTGATTTTTGTTTCTATAGAGGGGAAAGTGTGGGGCCGGTGGTGTTACCGGTGGTTAGGGTGCTAGGCTCATGATCGGGAGGTTGTGTGTTCAAATCCCAGTTAGACCCCCACTATGCTAAGACCCCTGGGCAAGGTCTCAACCACAAGTGTGCCTCTGTTCACCCAGCAGTATAAATGGGAACCAGTAAAATATACTGGGAAGGTAACCTGCGATGGACTAGCGTCCCATCCAGGAGGAGTTGAACTCCTGGTAGGTTCACGCTATGGAAACCGGGGATAAGCACCGGCCTGATGAGCCACTAGGCTCGGGTGTAAAAAGCCCAACAGACTACCTATACGGGGAAAGTAGTGCCTCAGGGCTCCTGAGCAGAAGGTTATGAGTAACAGTCAAGATAAACTATGGCCCCTTAACCTTTTCAGCGACAATCGTGAGGTTTCATGGATGACCCTTTTCTCTAACTCCAGCGTCATAAGAAGTAAATGATAAAATGTGTATACAGGGATCGCTCACTTTCCGTGGTTAATGGGGACCGCGACGGCCGATTTCCATGAAGTAGGATCGACCCCCCACCCCCCACCCCCACCCGACTGATGTATTTGATTTTGATTGATTAACTGTTTGGGTTTTTACAAAAAGAACTATTGCTGACTTTCAACAAGAGTAGCTGCATAGGCATCAAACAAACAAACAATTCTTTATTGTCAAAGTACTTTTACATACATTGAAATTTGGTTTTTGTGCTCTGGGCACCTGTCGCCACTGTGCAGCGCCAGTTATTGCGTTGTTCTATCCTTTTGATGCTGAGCGCCAAGCAGGAAGCAACAACTACCAAATTTTAACGTCTTATGGTATGACGCGGCCAGATTCGAACTCCGACCTTCCGGAGGATAAAGCGGACGCTCTACCAACTGAGCTAAATCCCCGGTATATATATCAGTGTATTTCTGCCCAGTGATGGCCTGGTGAGCCATCCAGGGTGTACTCTGCCCTCACCCAGAGTTGGCTGAGATGGGCGCCAGCCTCCCCGTCATCCTAATTACGATTTAAAGGTAAAGTCCATTGGGCTTTTAACACCTGAGCCATAGTAGCTCATCAGGCCGGTGCTTATCCCCGGTTTCCATAGCGTGAAGCGTCCAGGAGTTCAACTCCTCCTGGATGGGACGCTAGTCCATCACAGGTTACCGTCCGAGTATATTTTTTTACTGGGACTCATTTATACTGCTGGGTGAAAAGAGGCACACTTGGGGTTGAGACCTTTCCCAGGGGTCTTAGCACAGTGGAGGTCTAATTGGGATTTGAACACACAACCTCCTGATCATGAGCCCAGCACCCTAACCACTATGCCACCGGCCCCGACGTAATAATTAGGATTAAGCAGTTCATAAAAGGAATGAAGGAATGAATGAATAGCTTCTTTTTCTGGATCAGATTTTATAATTTTCTTTATTTTATTTTTCGTTCATTTTTATTTTAATTTTTTTAAACCAGCACTTTATGGCAAAATATTGTTTTTTATATCAAGGCTTTTGATGCAAAATATACAGTACATTGCAAATTTTGTTCAAATCAGATGTACATTCTTCACGAATGTAATGAGAACGTTGTTGGGTGAGTCAAAAAAAAAAAAAAAAAAAAAATCCTGATTGTTTTTGCAAAAAACTGTGGACAGGAAGTTGCTAACAGACAAACAAATAAACCCATGTCAATCAAAACAACCCATCATGGTTGAGGTAAGAACGCTAATGCGTCCAACCTTACAACATTAGCACAAATAATCCAACCCTGAAACATGCCGGTCCTGCCAGCCGGACTGCCTGAATTTCCAAACCAGCACAAATAAGAAATGTGAGCAGTGGCATCAGCAGTCAGAGTCTGTCGGGTCAGAACTGACAAGCATAAGCTGCAGTCTAAACCCCATAAGACACACCTAATAAGAAAGTTGTTTTTATTCTGTGATCCTCAAGTAAGTCATTCTTCTCCAGAGGGAATCGGAGTGTTCAGCTCCTGTTCCTTTCTACCCAGACTTTCTCTTCCACTGCCCTAGAACCTTGCGTCATTAGCATCGTCTACCCAGGGGACACCCTGCTCAGCGCTCGCTTTCATTTACTGTTTAACTTTCAGCACTCTCGAAGAAAACGCCTGCTTCAGGGGCGGAAAAAAAAAATCCCCTTTAACGCTAACAAATAAGGGAAATTAGATCGAGTTTTAATCCTGCTGAAGCCAGATGGTAGAAAAATTAGACATCTCTGTTTTTCCCTGAAAGAAATGACTGAATCCATCTAATTATTCTTGTTTCAAAGGAAACGCAACATGCACGGCGTCTGTAACTGTTGCACTTACTCTAATTAGGAGAAGATAGGGGAACGTATTCGGTAATGATTCTGTTCTGCCCGGCGAACAGCAGACATCTTTTATTGCTTAATGTAAATATTTCACTTTTACCAGCATCACTTAGCAATTCTGACAGAATAGAGAAAGGGGGTTGGGCTAATGGCTGAGCATCGCTGTCTTTATTATCGTGCACCACTGGGGGTGAATGATATTACCCAGCATAAAGGGGTGATCTCAATACATTTGAAAAACATTATTTTGAAACATTTACAAAAAAAAAAAAAAAACGATTTCATGCATTTGTGGACAAACTGGAGATGGTTCACTATTTTCTTTTCCTGGATTCTGCTTTTCTGCCAAATCATGGCTATTATCGTTTTTCATGATTCGAGGAGTTGCATCATTATTTTAATAGTTTACTGCATTCCAGGCGTTACCTTAAAATATTTTACAGATTGAAATAAAGGAATAGATGTATATTATTAAGGGCAGTGGTGGCCTGGTGGTAAAAGGTGCTGGATCACTGATCCTAAGGTTGGGGATTCAAGCCCCATGATCACCGGGTTGTCACCCACCCCCCACGTAAACCATAAACATCGCTTAACCGGTCCCCTGTTTGTCCTGCTGTACGACCAGAACATGGGATTTCCTCATGTTGAATTTAAATTGGCACCAATGCTTCTTCTCAGAACATTGGTGGCCCGGTGGATCACTGATCCCAAGGTTTGAGGTTCAAGCCTCACTTTCACCAGGTTGTCATTAGCCCCCCCCCACCCCCCACCTCACCCCACCCCACCCCCCAATGCAGCGAACTGGGTTATCAAAGGCTGGTCATGTCTCTCAGTGTCTATGATGTGAGGTTCATGTAAAAGAACCATTACTGACTTTCGTCAAGAGTAGCTGCAAAGCCGTCAGCGTGTTTCTGCCCTGATCTGGATGCGCGCCAACCTCCCCGCAACCCTAATTAGGATTAAGCGGTTACGGAAAATGAATGAATGAATATATATTACTGTGAACAAATCTAAAAATCAATCCTTTTATTTTATATATAATGGGAAGTTGGGATGCACAACGGCATAGTGCTGAGCACGTCCATCTCACAGCAAGAAGGTCCTGGGTTCGAATCCCAGCTCGGGCGTTTCTGTGTGGAGTTCGCATGCCAGCCTCCCCGTGACCCTAATTATGATTAACGGTTGCGAAAATGAATGATGAATGAATAACCGGAAGTTGATGCCGGTTACCCATGAGAGACGTGGCGGTGCACAGTCTGGATTATTCTCCAGGTTATTTGCCCAAATAAAGTTAGCCAATACTATATAGTGTTACTATATACTGGCTGCACAATAAAACACATTCTTATTGGCCAATTCTGCAAGTCATTCATAGATGTGAAGCGCCTGACTCCACAGGTCAGTGTCACGTGAAGGATATAACCAGGTGGCAGGCACCCAGAGGCATAAAAAAATCTGACTGACCACAAAACTTCAAGGTCGGTCGGTTTAGTTATTTATTTATTTATTTATTTTTCACATCGTTGGTTAGGGGGGAAAAAAATCTTTGTTTTTTTTTTATAACCTTACACATATGTATACATACACGCGTGCACACACACACACACACACACAAATTGTTATATTCGAATACAGTTGCTATGATTCATAATTTCTGAATAATTATAATGTATATAATGCTTTATGGATGGAATATAAAAGTTTTCATGAAGCTAACTGCAACAACAACAACAACAACAACAACAACAAAGTTATCACAGAGTTCACTTACTGACAAATGAGGTCTCGCCGAGATAACCCCTCCGCCTCAAAACAACCTCCAAAAACTTGGCCTCCTCCTCCACAATGTAATACTCCTTCTCCAGAGAGATCCAAGCCCAGGTCAGCCTGAACTGCTGGTTCTTCAGCTTGTTTCCTCCTGTGCACAAACACAATCATCCTTCATTTCACGCAGACATGATTTCTGTTACACTTATCAGGAATTAACTCTTCTTGATTCCAAAAAAAAAAAAAAAAAAAAAAGTCACCTCGGGGCAGTTAGAGCAAAGGCTTGTGATGAATCAGTCATGAGCTGACAACCAGCAGGAAATATATGACATTTTGGGGTAATGTGCTTATAAGCACACACAGAGTTGTGATAAAATGTGCTTTGGCAAAATCTAGCGTCTAATATTAGATGTTCAGCTACATTTTTTGGGAACGCTCCAAAAGGTGCTTAATGTTTCAGATGAGTTTTGGATGGATCGAAATATCCTTTGAAGTCTGTCACTGAATGTAATCCACTTTTAAACAAGTCGATGCGGCTGTCTTACGCTGATATGGGCAATTGATTCGGTCCAGCATTGACTGTCATGACTCTGTGCTAATATAACACACAGAGGTGACCCTTACAGCCTATATACTACTGTTTTGATAGGACAGAGAGAGAGAGAGAGAGAGAGAGAGAGAGAGAGAGAGAGAAGAAAAAAGTTTTGTTTGCTTTCAATGGGTATTTTCCTGTTTTAAAGATTTCTGTTTTCGATAAATCAACACCTGACAGTAATTATCTGCTCAGAGTAATGGGTATACACACACACACACACACACACACACACACACACTTTAAGCACTAGTCCTGTATATGTATATATATATATATATATATATATATATATATATATATATATATATATGTATGTATGTATGTACAGGGATCCCTTGCTACTTTGCGCTTCAATTCATGTGGCTTCAGTGCATCGCTTTTTTTTTTTTTTTTTAAATATTCATCCAATTAAAAAATAAGGAAATTCTTATAGGGGGGAAAGTTAAGGAAAATGCCACAAAAAACAAGACCAATTATGCAAAAAAAAATAAACCCCAAACATACTAACAAATACACAAAAAACAAACAACCCAAAGCCTCCCATCAAAACTTCTTACATTTTAATGTGAGGTTTGCGTCTCTATGTGTGTGTATTTATATTTCATTTACATCTTATGAATTATTTTTGAATGTTTAATTGTTATTATAAGCAATTATAGTGCTGAATATGTATTTATTGATATTATATACATAAATACGTCTACGTCAGTCAGTGGGGGTTGATCCTACTTCGCAGAATTCGGCGGTCGCGGGAGGATCTCGGTCCACTTACGTTGAGGGTTCGAGTCCCACTGTCACTTGGGGGGTGCAGCTAACTGGGTTATCAAAGGCCGGCCATGTCTCTCACTGTCTGAGGTGAGAAATTCATGTAAAAGAACCATTGCTGACTTTCCTTATGAGTAGCTGCATAGCTATCAGCGTGTTTCTGCCCTGCAATGGCCTGGCGAGCTGTCCAGGGTGTATCCTGCCCTCGCTCAGAGTTGGCTGAGATGGGCGCCAGCCTCCCCACGACAATATTTAGGATTAAGCAGTTCAGAAAATGAATGAATATATATAGGGGTGGTATGGTGGCATAGTGGTTAGCACTTCTGGCTCACATCAAGAAGGTCATGGGTTCGATTCACAGCTCAAGTGTTTCTGTGTGGAAGTTTGCATGCCCCCCGCATGCTTGTGTGGGTTTCCTCCGGGGTCTTCGGTTTCCTCCCACAGTCCAAAAACATGCACAGTAGGTTAATTGGCTGTTCTAAATCACCTGTAGGTGTGAGTATGAATGGTTGTGTGAGTGCTGACTCTGTACTGACCTGGCAACCTGTCCAGAGTGTACCCATCTCGCCCAGAGTTGGCGGAGATGATCGCCAGTCTCTTTGCAACCCTAATTAGGATTAATCGGTTCAGAAAATGAATGAATGTATGAATGTGTGTGTGTGTGTGCGCACATACTGTTTCTCTAGAGCTTAAGGTCAATTATTGCATATCGTCAGGACTGTGGGAGGATAACTGCCTACCTGGATATAACCCACACAGGTCTGGAGAAACAGGTCACACCCTTATCTGGGACTTGAACCCAGAACCTTCTTGCCTTGAGGTGGATGTGTTCACCACAAAGGCACCTTTATAAAACCGTTTTTGCAATGCATGTTGACTGGATCCTTCATGCAGGAACCTGATGGGAATTCATCTACACTTCTACCTCAGGTGACATTGAAAAAATATTCATCATTCCATTTACAATGATAAACGATGCATAAAAATAGTTCAGTATTAGTTCATGGAGTAAAACTAAAGGGGGGGAAAGGTTCTAATAGAAGTTGATGAGGAGGAACATGTTAAATGGGTTTTAAGCAAATACATAAAATATAAATATAATCCATCACTGTTAATGATAATCATGTAATGGCTCCCGAGTGGCACATCGACGGGGTGCATGACTATTAACCCCGAGATCGCAAGCTCAAATCCAGGTTGATGTCACAGCCATCAGTGACCAGGAGCAAATTGGCTGAGATCTCACAGGAGGGAGGGATTGCATGCGCTCCTATCCTTGTCACTCACAGCAATCACCAACCAATCACGGGTGTCTGTGAGCTCATTCATATAAGGGTGATGGATAGCACTTTCCCTCCGAGTGTGTTAGACCGCCCCCAAATATGCATGCATAGCAGGTCATAAAGAGGCGAGCGAAGCATCGTATATCAGGTCATGTGAAGGGGGTTGGGGGGGGTGCATTTTACATGCTTGTGCCCCTCCCTGAATATGATTTGGAATGTAATACTTGATCGGTGTGAATTGTATACTAAATTCAGGAGAAGAAACATGAAAAGGGGGGCAATAATCACCATTCAAGATCAAGTGCGTTTATGCTAACCAATATGCCACAGCGTTGACCTTCATGAAGCAATCGCCGCTGAGTGCATGGCTGCACAAGTTTCTTTTGATCTTTAGTGCCTCACTACAGTGCTTAGTTCAGCTCTAACTGGCCTAGTGACTCAATAACTTATATAAAACTCCAGAAACATTACTTTGCTTCCATGTTTTGCACATTAAACTCCGCCAACACTGGGCTCACATGTTGGTTTAATCAGGACACTATAGCTACAGTGGACAGCTTCTGAGAGTGTCTGAAGGAATTTATACAGGATATAATGGAGGCTATGTTCATACACTGACATGGATGGGATACATGTACATTACCCAAGGTTACTTCGACTGTTTATTTTACAGAAGGGAAAACACAGCATGGCTTTAGTGTAGTGCTTCTCAATTATTTTCTGTGATGCCCTCTAGGAAGAAAAAAAAACAAAACATCTCACCCCCACACCACCACCACCATCACCGCTACTGCCCAGGGAGCAACTATAAATCGTATTACAGTAGGCCCTTGTTATTCACGAGGGTTTGGTTCCGGCCCCTCCCGCAAATGAAGATAATCCGCGAGTTCTGTACCCGAAAGTAAAACCCCATGTATCATATTACATGCGTGAATGATCAACCGGAAGTAAAACAGTATGTATCTATTACATGCGCTAAAATATGCTTCTTAAACACATTCTATAGATAGTCTTACTCATTAATACAGTATTAATGTAGTAAAATGTAGTAATGATTAAGAAAAACTTTTTAATTTTGTACTGTGATATTTATTAATAAAATATATAAACATCATACAGAATATATATATATATATATATATATATATATATATATATATATATATATATATATATATATATATATATATATATATATGTATATATATACAGCACTGTAGTTTTCAAAAATGCCCACTAGAGGGATATTGTATTACTATTTGTGAGGCACATTTCCGAGGCAGTGTGAGATGGCAGAGTGTATTTATTATTCAAAGGGGAAGCACTTAAGCAGCGCGCTTCAACTGAGGTGAGCGTGCGGTTTGTGTTTCTAGGGCAAAGATGAGGACTGAATTCAGGTATGAACTGCATTCAGTCCAAGCAGCTCAGCCATGCCCCTCAGCCAGAGCGGGTAGAAAACAGAGTTTTAGAGTTAGAGAGTTACAGTACAAAAGAAGCGGTTACATGATGCGAGTTAATCATCTGGTGCAGCGCTGAGTGTGCTTGTGTTTATTGAGAGTACATGAGAAGAGTGAATTCAGGTGTGCCACCGAGCAGCTCAGCCACGCCCCTCAGCCGAAGCGGAGAGAAAACAGTTAGTTAGAGGCACAGCCGTCACAATCAAAGTCCCCCAAAACACAGACCATAACAAAAAGGACATAGAAGAACATGAAATGTAATAAATTAGATAAACAAAACAAAATGATAAACATGCTACACCACAGTACATAAAATCTCACACACAAACATTCTAAACATTATCTTAGGTACTGTACTGGAGTAATAATTGAAAAAGACTTCAAACTAGAGTGTTTTCCAACAGTTCAGATGATTATTCCTCTTCAGGCAGTTCAGGAGAAAGTCTTATTTCTTCAGAATAGACATCCAATTGTCTTTTTTTTTTTCTGGTGCTTTGCCGACATTTGAGTGGCATCATAGAGCTTAACTGGTAATTAAAACACACTAAAAAAAAGGTTCTTTGACAACTTGTGCGTGAATGAGGGAAAAGGGGCATATACATCATCTCAACCAATCAGCAGATAGGAGGACAGCCAGTGGCTGAATTTGAATCATGTGACAGTTGCACGGCAGTTCGCGAATAGGCGCATGCGCGAGTGCAAAACCTGTCTGTAAAATAATTAGTACACCTCTGCAGAACATTGTATCTTTATCGAAATTAAAACTAAAAATGAAAGAAATATAGTTCAAACTTACAATAAAGAAAAACTTCATTAACATTGTTTTTTAATCTGTAACAGAAAATATTTAAATTTCACCAATGTGCCTGAAATAAAAAAATACATCCTGATTTAAACTCATTCAACATATTTATGTCTTAATATCTCCATCTCTCTCCACCTTTCTCTTTGTTCCTGTTAGAATTTTTTTCCACGTTGTTTGTTGACGGGTTGCACATTTACTGCACTTCATATTGTTTGCTCGGTGCTTTTTCCTTACACCACAGAGCGACAATGAGAGCACCACTGCCAACTACTGTCTTGAATGTGCAATTACACTTAATTCCAGTACAGTATGGGAAAAAAGCATGTTCCCTATCCCTATCTACGGCACCACACCACGCCTCCCCCCCGACATCACACCGCCCCACTATTTGAGAAGCACTGCTTTAGTGTCTAAAAAAAAAATTCTCCAGGGATACGCTGCTCAAGATTCCATTACCCCATGTACAAACTATCCCTGTTCAAATAGCCATTGAACAATTCCAACTATGAATCAAAGGAAGAACGATTCACATGGTTGATCCGGCTCGTTTGAGGAAAAACCAGATAGCGCAGAGAAAGGGAGCAGACGTTGGCGGACACTAAACGAGCGTCTCTTCTGGATACACTGTTCCAGCCTATCGGTGGAGTGTGTACTTCGAAGTTGGCAGCACTACACAGGCACTAACCTCCCAGCATCCACCCATGTCCTCCCCTTGGTTGTCATGCTCAGTAAACCAGTCACGTCTCACTATGCCCATTTCCCTTTCATGAAAAGGGCGAGGCACAGACGCTCGCCCTGCCATGTCTGGGTGGTTTAATGCCTGTGTCTGTATATGTATGTGCATAAATACCGGCCGGCAGCACCTGTTCATGGCCGTTTTATGTGGTCAGATTGACTCCCTGCTGGGAATTCACTTTAGAAGAACAGATCGTGACACACAGGCTGCCTGTTGACAAATGTGCATGGAGCAGGGACAGGAGGAAAAAAAGAATGATAGAAGGAAAAATAAAGTTTAAATACATGCGATAAAGATAATACAAAGAAGTGTCCTTTGATTGAAATGTGACATACTACGACACACAAATACATCTTGGAAATATCTGCATCATTTTTTTTTTTCTTTTGACAGCTTTGCGGGAGAATCTTGAAGGATAATCTTCCCAAATAATACATGACTGAGGTGATCAAACCTGAGCTTGTATGAGAAAAGATCTCAGGAAAGATGAGAGAGAGGAAAAAAGGAGCACTTTAAATGCCCTCCCCCTCCCCTCCCACCACCCTGAGACAACAGAAATAAACCACAACCGATAAAAAGGTTCAGGACGAGAGGGGAACTGCGCGGCTTACCTTCAAAGTCTGCCGCTTGCAGAATAATTGCTTTTGTCAACACACTTTTGATGAAAGAGAATTCAAGAATCCTAGAATACAAAGCTTTCTCGACTGGTACACTGTTTGCTGTCACACATTCAGACCGGAGGAATAATTAGCTTAAAAGCAACTGTGAATCTTTTCTGTCGGGGTTTTAGACATTTTTCGGCCTGTCAATAATTATCAAAATAAAATAATAATAATTGTATTTCCCCAAAATAACACCTAAACATCTTAAAATTTACTGTCCAGCCTTACATGAAACATGCCGTAGAGGTTGTTTAAAGTGCTGGGTCAAAAAAATAAAAAAACTAAAAAAATAAAATCCTGCCTTAAACCTTGGTCTCACTTCAAGGTACATGGTGGTAGTTATTCCTTTTTTTCCCTCCTGTGAGTCAACCGGTATTATCCCACAAGTGTTCTGCACATTTCCGTTGGAATACCTGAAGGTAGTAGCTCACAGTGAAGTCAGGTCAGGTCAAGATGACCTGCTACAGGTACCATGTTATCCCGTACTACCTGTCTCATGGTCGGGCGGTCGGGTGGTCGGCCGGTGACTAAACCTGCTCCCCCATCAAGTTTATCTTGATGAGCTGGGTGTGTGGACATAGGCAGGACGAAAAACAAAACCTGTCAAAGGGCGGATGAGCTCGCTGAAGAGCCGACGGCCATCCATACCTGGAGAAGAGCTGGGCACTACCAGGGAACGTTGCCTTTTGAAACACTTGCCATGTTTACACCAGAAAGAAACCACATACCGGATCGGCCGAAGCTTGGGATAACCGACCACGTCCTCCATTGTTAGAAGGTATGCACCTGACAAAGGACATTGAAAACATCTGGTGGAAGACAGCAATGCACACCAATGGCCAAACGGCTATGAGACCTTGATGATAATGATGATGACGAGTGGCTCGCAGAATACTGAATGCTAACAAACTTCTGATGGATGGCGGCAACAAGCAGGGTTCATCTGTCACTAGGGATATTTTGTAATAATAAGTGACATTAGCGTGAAAGTGTCTGCGTAAGATGCCGAACCTGACGAGATGAGCGACTGTTCGCAAACGGTAGCGAAAATATTTACCGACTATTGTCCATTTTTTTCGGAAAGTTTGGGATCGTTTACCGACTTTGCGAAGATACCTAGTGAGTCTTTTTCATTGAGCCTCCTTAACCCCGATTGATGTATCCGACCCTTTCTATAAAAAGGGTGCGTAAAAGCCTCCGCGGCATTCTGTTCACTTCTTGGCAAAGCCAGAAGAAATTTAGTGACCCATGTAACTACCACATGCAAATACCTGCAACTGTTTTGCAAACATGTGCAAGAAAAAATTCAGTCATGTGTCCCTAAAAACTGTTTTTCCAAAAGTTTATGAACTCTTGTGAATGGCAAAATTCACTTTTGCCAGCATCTACTGCTACGCGAGCTTTCCAGAGCTCACAGTGACGATTTCCAAAGAATTTAACCTGGCAAACAATATGGCTGAAAAATTCTATTAGCATTACTGTTGCACATATTAAATACCCTGAGCGAAATTACTCGTCTTAATTTTCTAATTAACTCAACCCTACATGAAGAAGTTCCACATGATTAACTTCATGATCCATGTACGTGTTTAGTGAAGCTTGGCCGGAGCAGAACTCTACAATATTTACAGAATAACAGTGTGCGAGGTTAACGGGTGCAAGTTTGTGCTGTGTTTTTGTGTGACCTCTAAATCAGGACCGCCACCTCTGCAAGACAGGTCCAGGATAATCTCCTTATAAAGGCAACCACTCTGCTGTAGATGTACCATTCAGTGCTGGGACTGAAAAAACTCATGCTGCCTGAGTATCTGTGAGGCGGGTTCTGTATCCTTAAAAGTTCTCATGTGAGTATAAATGAGCTGAAGGGAGGACTGAAAAAAAGAAAAAAAGTCTACCTTAAGGTACACAATTCCTCTGTAAACGCGAAAAGACCATTTGTACATCCGTCACACTTGAATAATGTAAACACAGATTGAAAAGCAGGGACAAATGTGTATGTAAGTCTTTAAAGTGGACTGCATGACCCTCTTCAGGGCCATCGGCTCTCCAACGGTGGGTGCTTCCTGTTCATTGTACATGCACTGTTCTGAGAATACAAATCTAAAATGCGACCCCAACATAATAAGGATTTAGTACTCATTTAACATTTATATATTTAGAAAGAGATCTGCTTCAAAATAAAGTATAAAACATGATTCCAGCATGAAGACTGACTGAGTTACATCACTTGTACTGGGGCAGTGTGACCTGGTGGTAAGGTGCTGGACCACTAATAACAAGATTGAGGGTTCAAGCCCCACCCTCAACAGGTTGTCACTGTCCCCCCCCCCAGTGCAGCTAACTGGGTTATCAAAGGCCGGCCGTGTCTCTCACTGTCTATGGTGACAGGTTCATGTAAAAGAACCATTGCTGATTTTCGTCAAGAGTAGCTGTATTTAGCGTGTTTTCGGCCTGCGATGGTCTGGCGAGCTGTCCGGGATGTACCCTGCCCTCGCCCAGAGTTGGTGCAGAGATGGGCGCCAGCCTCCCCGTGACCCTAATCAGGATTAAGTGGTTCAGAAAATGAATGAGTGAATGAACTTTTTATGTACAAAACTCACCATCATCCATCTCTTGGACAATCAGTACGATCATACGAGTGTCTCCTAGCAACAAAGGACTTCAATTTACTCCATTTAATGGCTGTTTGGAGATTTCTCATTGGTTTATTGCTGCGTGATTCAGGGAATCCTTCTGGGATTCTATAAGAACGGAGACTAATTTGGATATGCCAAATTTGGATATGAAGGAAACACCCTGATTGTACTTTGTAGTACAGTATGCCTTTACGGCAGTGGTGGCTTGGTGGATAAGGCAATGGGTTGGTAATCTGAAAGTCAGCAGTTCAATCCTCATTATTACCATTGTTGGGCCCTTGAGCAAGACCCTTAACCCTCAATTGCTCAGTTGTATATATTATAAATTAGACGGATCCGAGCTTTATGCCCAAATACCGGCATTAATGCTATCGTAGTCAGGTGACTCGCTGAATAATATGTGAATGGCTGAGGGAAGTTTACGTCACAAGACCGGAAGACTTTTTCCACCTAATCTCCATCTCTATTGATCTGCGTCTCCATGTGCACCATCTCACTGTTACCATCAAAACCCAAGTGAACCGAACTAATTCAGATCTTACCATCATTCCAATGTATTAACCAAAGAACTCCAACCGCTAGATATCGGTGTCAACAGGTCATAAGTTGGAGGGATCCGGGCTTTAAGTCCAACTCGTGCAACTGTTAAACTCCGACACTGAAGATGAAGAATTTGATGGATTTGTGGAAGAGGAATGAAATGAAAAAGTGAGTTTATTGTTTTACATTGCTATAACTGAACTTGAGTTGAGTTGATTGTTGAGTTAGTGTGAGAGTTGAATCTATTTTGACTTTCGCTGAATGCGCCTTATAATCCGATGCGCCTTGTGTATGAGGACTGTGCCGTTCACTGCTGTTGCACTTTGTAGTCCGGTGCACCCCTATGCCCTGCACGATATGGTGCGTGTTTTTGTAGCTATCGTATTTTCCTCCAGGTACCTGATTTTCAACTTACTTTTGCTCTCACTCAAAACTCTCCCATGTGACTTAATCCGTCTTATGCTGGAGCGAGTCATTGTTTTAGTCTATTTACCTCCTGAGGTCTGTAAGAGGACAATTTTCGAAGATGCAGGGAAGTGGTGGCCAAGTGGTATAGGACGCAGGATCGCTAATCCTAGTGTTGAGGGTTCGAGTCCCACTCTCCATAAGGTTGTCACTGTTCCCATCACAGTGCAGCTAACTGGGTTATCAAAGGTTGGCCATGTCTCTCACTGTCTATGGTGAGAGGTTCATGTAAAACAACCATTGCTGACTTTCATAAAGAGGGTTGCATAGCCGTCAGCGTGTTTCGGCTCCTTGCTAAAGGGTTGTGTCAGGAAGGGCATCCGACGGAAAAACCTATGCCAAATCAAATGTGCGAATCAGATGATTCGCTGTGGTGACCCTTGAAAAAAGGGGAAACGCTGCAAGGAAAAGAAGAAGTTATCTAATATATTACAGCAGTAGGCGCAGAACCCCAGACTTCATCCTACGGTCAATAGAAGTGGGGGGGCGGTGGGGTGTCCTGGTTAAACGATGACACAAGTTGATTTTCTGAGTGAATCATTTGTTAATGTCAATCTCATCTACCAAATCTCCAAAGTATACAGTAAACGAAATGGAAGTCAAGCAAACTCAACTGTTTTTTGACAGATTAATAACTTACTTCCCAATTAATTGCTATGAAAAAAAATTCTATTCAAGTCAGTAACACTTCAAATCCTTCACAATTGTCAGACTTTTTTTTTTTTTTTTTTTACCATTCGCATTTCCTTTAAACCTGTCACAAGGTGACAGCCCTGTGTGCAGGCACTGAATAACTTCACAGCTCTTGTAATTCAACATTTATTTCATGTCCCGCTAAAACAGAATAATGGGAAAGTAATGTATAAGAACATGACCCCTTTTATACATTCAGCACTAGTGAGGTTGAGTAGATAAGACCATGATGCATGATGAAATCAGTATTAATATCGCTGCAACAGCTACATCCTGGATTTGAACAGCACATAAATAGTTTTCTTTTAAAATATTTTCCCAAATGCAAATCAGAACTGATGAAGATCATTTCTAAAAGTTGCTAGGACACGACTCTGTTTCCGGAGTGATGATAACCACGCCATGGACTTGGGATGGTTTAATGAGTTATGAATAGAAGCAGTGCCAGTTCATTGCCTTGTATCCTCTGTCAGTCCAAGCTGCCCATATTTGGGCATGAAGGTCCTCGGTACCGGCTGGTTCCAGACTGACACACACTGGCGCTTCCTGCCATGAAAAGACCTTGGCTTTTTTTCAACGATATTAATAAAGGCATAAACAAGCCAAGTTACGTGTTTTATTACTGAAGATTTACATTTAAAAATAAATAAAATAAATAAAATAAATTCCTATTAAAGAAAGTACTTGCTGTTCGATGTGTTGTTCTGGTGCTAATGTGACTGTTGGCACTGTATTTTCATTATTCCATTGACAAATTAGCAGGTACCTGAGGCTTTAATGTGAGACACTCATTGCTAGCACGGATAAAGTGGTGTTTAATAGGTGAAAAATAAAATGTTTACAAACAGGTGAAATATGTTTTATAGGTTATGGCATTTAACTGACACCTTAGCCAGAGTGTCTCACATTTTTATAAAACTGAGCAACTTAGGGTTAAAGAGCTTGCTCAAGGGCCCCAACAATGGCAGCTTGGTGGTATGGGGGCTTGAACTCCAAACCAGAGCCTTAACCGCTGAGCCACCAATGCCGAGTAATGCTTTAAACTAAAGCATGCAAGATATTTTTTCATGATCTTTTTATTTTTTCAGGTGCGTTTAACATTATGAATGAGCACAACATAAATATGCTGGCACAATTCGAAAGTTCCAGGATGCAACGTGATTACACGACGACAGAGGTTTATCTCCAGCTAGCAATCTATGCAATAACTCCCACAAGAGTGTTGACAACAGGATTAGCATGAAAATTGAAGGTGTCGGCTACTGAAGTTGAAGATAGCTAAGGTAATAAGAATGCCAGATGGACCCGAGGACAAAGCCAAGACCTGAGACATTAACAAGTCGCTACATTGCATTGTGGGTAAATGGTTTAGATTAGATTCAATTTAATTGTCATTACGCATGTATAAATACAGGGTAACAAATTCAGTTTAGCATTCAATCAAAAGTGCACAGAGCAGCAAATGGAATTTATATATCTTCTACTCTATCGGCTTTTCCCTTTCTCGGGAGTCGCCACAGCGAATCATCTGATTCGCACATTTGATTTGGCATAGGTTTTTACGTCGGATGCCCTTCCTGTCACAACCCTTTAGCAAGGGACAGAAACACGCCAACGGCTTTGCAGCCTACTCTTTACGAAAGTCAGCAATGGTTCTTTTACATGCCTCTCACCATAGACAGTGAGAGACATGGCCCGCCTTTGATAACCCAGTTAGCTGCACTGGGGGGACAGTGACAACCTTGTGGGGACTCGAACCCCCAACCTCAGGATCAGCGATCCTGCGCCCTATCCACTTGACCACCACTGCCCCACAAATGGAATTTATATATATATATATATATATATATATATATATATATATATATATATACATATATAAAGGTCGAAGAAGGAGAGGCAGGAGGCAAGTCCGTAGGCAGAGAGAAGAGGAAAGGCGTGAATCTAGGACTGAGAGTAGGGACTTTGAATGTTTGAACTATGAAAGAAAAATCTATAGAGCTGGCTGACATGATGCAGAGGAGGAAGGTGGACATACTGTGTGTTCAGGAGACCAGGTGGAAAGGTGGCACAGCTAGAAGCTTAGGAGCGGGGTTTAAGTTGTTTTTTCATGGTGTGGATGGGAAGAGAAATGGAGTAGGAGTCATCTTGAAGGAGGAGTTTGTCAGGAATGTTCTAGAAGTGAAAAGAGTGTCAGACAGCGTGATGAGTCTCAAATTAGAAATTGAAGGCATGATGGTCAATGTTGTTAGTGCTTATGCCCCACAGGTAGAATGTAAGCTAGAACAGAAGGAAAGATTCTGGAATGAGTTAGATGAAGTGATGCAGAGTACCCCCAGAGGTGAAAGAGTGGTCATTGGTGCAGACTTCAATGGACATGTTGGTGCAGGAAACAGAGGGGACGAGGAAGTGATGCGCAGGTTTGGTATCCACGACAGGAACACAGAAGGACAGATGTTGATAGATTTTGCAAAAAGGATGGAAATGGCTGTGGTGAATACTTTCCTCCAGAAGAGACAGGAGCATAGGGTGACTTGTGAAAGCGGCGGTAGGACCACACAGGTAGACTACATCTTGTGTAGGCGATGTAATTTGAAGGAAGTCAGTGACTGCAAAGTAGTAGTGGGTGACAGTGTTGTCAAACAACATAAGATGGTGGTGTGCAGGATGACGCTGATGGTGAGAAAGGTGAAAAAGGCAAAGGCAGAGCAGAAGACAAAGTGGTGGATGCTGGAAAAGGAAGAATGTCATGTTGTCTTCAAGGAGGAGTTGAAACAGGATATGGGTAGTCAGGAAGTGCTTCCAGATGACTGGACAACCACGGCCAATGTGATCAGTCCTCTGGAAGGAAAGTAGATAAGGAAACTTGGTGGTGGAATGAGGAAGTGCAGGAGTGTGTACAAAGGAAGAGGTTAGCTAAGAAGAAGTGAGACACAGAGAGGACCGAAGAGAGTAAACAGGAGGACAGGGAGACACAGCGTAAGGCGAAGGTAGCGGTGTCAAAGGCTTATGATGGCTTGTATGCTAGGCTGGACAGAAAAGAGGGAGAAAATGCTTTATACAGGTGAGCACAGCAGAGAAATAGAAATGGGAAAGATGTGCAGCAAGTTAGAGTGATAAAGGACAGAGAGGAAAATGTATTGGCTGATGACAGAAGTGTGCTGGGAAGATGGAAAGAGTACTTTGAAGAGCTGATGAAAGGAAAATGAGAGAGAAAAAAAGAGTAGAAGGGGTGACCGTTGAGGACCAGGAAGTAGCAAAGATTAGTAAGGGTGAAGTGAGGAGGGCATTGAAGAGGATGAAGAGTGGAAAGGGACACCCTGGGTACCTAGGGTAATATGTCTGCCCTCACCCAAAGTCGGCTGGGATGGGCGAGCCAGCCTCCTCGTGAGCCTAATCAAAATGAATGAATGAAAACAAAAAGACAATTCCGCATTAGATTATTCAATAAATGTCGGACATAAAGGTCCATTTGCAAGTTTGCATTAAAAGCATCAATATTTACAGGTATCTTCCTGAAAATATTGTAACTACAGATGGGAGCTGCCACATCTGTCTGTATTTAAACACCGAGCGAGAACGAGATATTAGAGATACATTACTACTAAGTATTAAAACCACAGCATGATCCTCTCACATGCATTGATTTATTCCTTTTTCACTCACTGGTATAAAAATATACAGTGCAAATATTTGTACTGACAGACTGTGATCCCAGCTGCAGTGCATGCTCAAAAACTTTATTAATCCACTGAGAGTCACAGGTCGAACTTTCACAAAGGTTTAATTTCAGCCTCTGTCACAGTGCAAGCTGTTACCATGGGCCGACACACTGAAATATTGAACTGTCATTCAGTAAAGCTTCGGTGTGAATTTCATATTTACATTCATAATTTCTCTGTATTATACCTGTCAAACCCATATTTATATCAGTCCAGTGAACCCTCACTTTTCCCAGTTACTGGGGACCAAGGCCCTCCACGAACGTTGAATTTCCGCGAAGTAGGATCGACCTTCCTGACTGACTGATGTATAATATCACTAAATACATATTCAACACTATAGATGCTTATAATAACAATTAAACATTCAAAAATAATGCATAAGATGTAAATAAATTCTAAATACACACACACACACACACACACACACACACACACACACACACACACACACTCAGATGCGCACCTCACATAAAATGAAAGTAGTTTTGTTGAGGGGGAGTAGTTATGTTTTTGTTTGCTTGTTTTTTTGGCATAATTGGCCTTGTTTTGCGGCATTTTCTTTTACTTTTTTTCCCTATTTTTCCTTAATTTAATTCATTTTTTTTTCGATAAATATTTTTGAATAACCTGCAGTGCACTGAATGCGAGTTACGTCTGATCGACCGTAAAAGTGGTGAAGCATGATTCATGGCAGTGCAGTGCGAGTGTTGCAACTCTAATTCTATTGGACTCACACACTGCAGTGTTTATGTGACAGGAAGCATGTCCCAAGTTTTGGCAATTAGCTGGTCTGCGGGTTGAAGTTTTTCCATGTCTGTCCATTTGTGTTTGCTTGCCAGCTGTGCTTGGCTTCATGGAAATGAGCTGATCAAAATGAGGGAAATGTATTTCTTTACTCGAAAACAACATGCGCAGTCTTTGGTTGTTGTTATAATCCAATAAAATTAGAGTTTGAAGGTATCGGACCCGCTCACACACTGAAGTACAGAAAGGATTGGCTCTCCGCTGCGCGCCACAGTGACATGGAATTGAAAATAGATGTATATATTTAAATGCGCGAGATTTATTCATCTGTTTTTGTTTGGCATGAGTGTATTTGGATGGAAAGTCGACATACGACCAGATCGCTTTACGACCGGTCTGCCGGAACCAAAAGCGGCCATAAGTCGACGACCAGATCGCTTTACGACCGGTCTGCTGGAACCAAAAGCGGCCGTAAGGCGACGACTGTCTGTATATATATCACCAAAGATCAGGCACTACATATGATGTCAGTACACGTCAATACAACTTGTGCTTCCGTTATTCGCACGCTTTTTACATTCATTGAAACAGCGGTTTGAACTCCTTTAATGGAAAACCGGAACATTCCGCCTGCTCTGTTATCTTTACATTTTCCTTTAAGCCAACATAACAGCCCACGAAACATCTCTCTCTCTCACTCCTTCATGCCCCTTTCATCTCAGAAATTGCTCCGCTGGTTATTTGTTCTATTTGAAAGGTCTGCAAGCTTTTAAAAATCATCACCAAAACAGGCTTTGAAGATAAATAAGCTCTCAAAGCCTGAAAACTGCTTTTAACATGTAGGAGAAAATGAGGTGTTTATAGGTAATGTGCAAAACATGTAACAAGGACGTATTAAAACATTCACCATCAATAGATTTTTTTTTTTTTTTTTTAATCAGGGTCTTTTACAACCCATTTTAAATTATTCAAGCACCAAATGTCCTGGACTTGATGTTTTAAATAGGATTTTCATGTTTTTGGGGGGGGGGGTTTAGTCTAAATGTTTAGACCACAACATACGGTGGCCTAGAAGTGTCATGTCACAACCGCCAATTCCATGGCTTTCATTTTTTTTTTAAATATGGAATTGCTGGTTGTGCTGTGTAACCTGTGGATTAAATTTGCATTGCAGGTTTTATTCAATCATACCAATCAGGTAAAGGGCAGAATGGACGACTGGCTGGAGTATACAGTATGATCATAAAGAAGGTTTTGTATTCTGCCCTTAAAACGATTGCGCAAGCCAAAACCAAAGGTATAAAAGGTCTTACTCGGCCGGTAATGGAATTCTCAGAACGTAAAACTTCGGCAAGCAAGACAAACCCACTCACCCAGATGCTCTCGGCCCTCCAGCACTCTACCAAAATGTGTACTTCAAGTACATTTCACTCCTTCCTCATCAATAAAGTTACACATCTAACTTTACCGTTGGGGGGAAAACAGTCGCAAAAGTTGAGAAGCCCAACAGAGTTGTGTCCTTGACGCAGGTTTAGTTTACTTCAGTGAACACAGGGACAGCACATGTAAGATGGTTTGGAGACAAAGTCAGAGAGGCTAGATTGAGATGGTTTGGACATGTACAGAGGAGGGAGAGTGAGTATATTGGTAGTAGGATGCTGAGGCTGGAACGACCAGGCAGGAGGCCTAGAGGAAGACCAAAGAGGAGATTTATGGATGTGGTGAAGGAGGACATGAAGGTAGTTGGTGTAAGAGAACAAGATGCAGCGGGCAGGGTGAGATGGAGGCAGATGATTCGCTGTGGCGACCCCTGAAGGGAACAGTTAGAAGGAAAAGAAGAAGAAAGAAGCGAACTTCACCCAATTTCAGATTATTATTATTATTATTTTTTTTTTTTTTTTGCACAATTGAATGCAGGAGGCAGTGTTGGCCTTTTAAGCCTTTAACTTCGAGTGTCATGTGACTTCTGAACATGCATGAGCAGCAGTTTTAAAAGATGCGTGTCACATGTCTCAGATGAGGCGGGTGCTTGCTCTCGCCCCTATATTGTTGGTGGCGGTCGTATGACGTGAAGGCATAATTGACAGCTGGGGAGTGGCTATGAATAAAATTAGGGGAGAAAAATAATACAGAAACTTTTTTATTCAGCTTTTTTTTAGAGTATGAAGCACAGCGCCCGCATTAATAATCTTAACTTCGGGCCATTCATCAGAGCAGCTTAGGTGTTGGCGCTGGTATCAGTTGTCGGGAAATTGGTATTGATAAGGACAGGCGTTTACACTGAAGAGATTACGCCTGTTCGGGACAATTCCATTAATACTATACTCTCATGTGTACTAATCCATTGTGGAATCTACCTTGTGTTTCTTAAAAGAGAAAGATAAGTGTATAAATTGATGCAAATGTGGAATCCAGCAGCTCATGATTCAGTTTTGCACCTTCCGACGTGACTGCTGAGGAAACAGAGATGGGAAAATAATATGGTAAATGCAACTAAAAGGTCAGGCTCAGTTCTGTGTGTTTTCCCCCATGCTTACGTGCCTGCACTTCCCTCGCATGCTGAAGGCAGAGCTCACTCTTTGGCTCAGCTTCACTTGCTCAAGCCGAGAATCCATAGGGGAAGCAATTAGCTCTTGATTAGCATTAGCATTCCACTTGTCGAAAATCTTACGATTCAGCATGTTTATTATTAGTCGGATTCTGTAACTGTATCTGTGTACTCTCTGATGTCGGGGTGGAGTTGGGGGGAGGTGAAGCATGGAAATTATTTCTTAAGGATGCCAAAAATATATATATATTAATGAATTGGGCGATGATTTCAGGTGACCTCAAATCACAAGGATGACAGGCTACAGCGTTCTCCGTCATTGCTTCGCTGGAAATCACCCACCTCGGCATTTTACAGATCTGCTCATGAATTAAAAGAATGAAAAGGAAGGCCATTCATTGATTTTCCGTAACCGCTTAATTCCAATTAGGGTCACGGGGAGGCTGGCGCCCATCCCAGCTGACTCCAGGCAAGGGCAGAGTATACCCTGAACAGCTCGCCAGACCATCGCAGGGCAATGCAGCTACTCTTGTCGACAGCCAGCAATGGTTCTTTTGCCTGAACCTCACACCATAGACAGTGAGAGACACGGCCAGCCTTTGATAACCCAGTTAGCTGCACTGGGGGGGAAGCAGTGACAACACATTACGAGTGGGGCTTGAACTCCCAACCTTAGGATCAGTGACCAGCACCTTTTACTACCAGGCCATGACTGCCCGGATAAAACGGAAGTAATTCTAAAAAAATTTGTCAATTCACTTGTTATGCAAAAAGATTTATTTGGGTCTCTGAGGTGTTCTCAGCTTGTCTGGACAGACCTCAAAGACCTATAATTCGCCGCTCACTGCAGGGAAAAGTGGAGTGGTGACATCTCCCCAGGGTAGTTCTTTCATCTGCAGAGGCCAGTTTCAATGCCAATTGGGCTTTTCTGTTTAAAACCTACTCATGATAGAGGGAGATTCTATGAAGGTCAGCACTCTGGATCTTGTCTGGGTTTCAGAGTCTGAGCATACGGATGCTAGTTCATCTGTAATAGCTTAATATCTCCCTTTCCGCCAATATCTGAGCAAATAAAAACAACTGATTAACCACTGCTTGGATTAGAGAGTTGTTCTATCGGATCGATCATTTTGATCTATATGATGATCGATTGGAAATTAAATTTTAAAAAAGCGAGAAGAGCCATCAACAACAAAAATGTAGTCTACGTTAAAGCTAAATATAAGTGATAAATAAAAAATAAAATGACCACATGTATTGTTGGTAAACACTCCAAAGTTGCTTATCCGTTCATTTACTGAACCACTGAAGTCTACTTGGGTCGCCAACTCAGCAGCATGATGGTGGGGTACACCCTGAACAGCTCACCAGTCAATCACAGGGCCAACCCACAAAAATAATTACATTCACAGTCCACCTGGGGGAATTCACAATAGCCAGGAGAAAACCCGGATACCCAGAAAAACCCAGAAATTTAAACCACACTGAAACACCAAAGTCAAGCCTGGGACTCGAACCTTGGATCTTCTTGCAGTGATGCGATCATGCTCCATGCTGCCCGAAGTTGCTGATATCTTTCTAAAAAAATACTTCATCCAACTGGCCATCTAGGAGCCACCGATGAGATATGGGACCAGACTCCATGATATCACTGGTTCCCATTCGATGGAAGCAATTTTTTTATAATGTATTTCATTTATTTTTTTGGTGACTGGTGACAATCTGAAGCTTGGGCACATGGAATAGACTCTACAGAGAACGGCTGATCTTCTGTTCAGCGCAGAACTAAAAAATAAATAAATAAAATGCTTTTATAATTGTCCTTATTAAATCAATCCAAAGAGTTTCAATATTTTCAATAAGAGATATTTCAATAATACAGTGGTGGCCCATGGGTAAAGTGCTGGATTACCGATCCCAAGGTTGGGGGTCCAAGCCGCACATCACCAGGTTGCCATTGTCCCCTCAATGCAGCTAATTGGGTTCTCAAAGGCCGGCCATGTCTCTCACTGTCTATGGTGTGAGGTTCATGTACAAGAATTATTGCTGACTTTCGACAAGAACAGTTGCATAGGCGTCAGTGTGTTTCTGCCCTGCGATGGCTTGGAGAGCCATCCAGGGTGTACTCTACCATTGCCCTAGTTGGCCGAGATGGGCACCAGCCTCTCCGTGACCTTAATTAGGAGTAGGCGGTTCAGAAAGTGAATATTTCAATAATGCACAGGTACATACCAACAGGATAAAGAGCATCTGGACATGAACTTGAAACATACTGAAAAATTAACCGTGACTGTGGGAGGGGCAGCTGATTGTTATTGTATTGTGATTGCTGTTGTATTGTGATTGTTGTTGTATTGTGATTGTTGTTGTATTGTGTACCGTATTGCACCATGATGTTATTGGTAATGTACGATTTCAGTAAAAAACAGGTAGATGAAAACTTTATGGAAATTTTAAATAATGAAATAAAGACTTCGTAGTTTCCATTATTCTCTTGATTTAATAGGAATGGGTAAGATTGGTGCATGTGTTCAGATTAATTCATGAGGGAAAGTGTATAAGGGTGAATTTTGTCGAAGTAAAAAAAAAAAAAAAAAAAAAAAAAAGAAAAAGAAAAATCAAATAAGTCATTAAATTTAATGAGCCGAAATTATTTCTCCTTCGGGTTTTGGTCAGTCACGTTTTTTCTTCCTATTTTATAATTAAATCATCTTTTCCCAATAACCAAAAAAAAAAAAAAAGTACAGACTTCAGGATAGTGGAGACAGTATAGACGAAAAGAAAACAGACATTGGAACAAAGATGTTCTCTCCGTTTCAAAACGCGGGGCTGGGCGGTGCTAAGAACTGTACTGCAGCCAGTCAACAGGAAACTATACCTCTACGGGCGTCGCTTTGGAGACCTGATCTGTTGTTTATGGTTCGACGGATATTGGGTGGAGTGACAATGATGGATCTCTCATCTACTGTTTTCTAGAAATTTGAACATGTAATTTTAAAACAAAGGGGAGAAATTGTGTGCATTCTGGGCTGAGATGAAAGAAAGAGAGAGAGAGAGAGAGAGAGAGAGAGAGAGAGAGAGAGAGAGAGAGAGAGAGACGGACAAAGACAGACCCAAAGAAAGACAGAGAGAGCGACAGAGAGAGGGGGCGTGGGAGAGATAGAGAGAGAGAGAGAAACAGAGAGAGAAAGAGAGAGAGACAGACAGACACAGAGAGAGAGAGAGGGGGGGGGGGTGAAGAGAGAGAGGGGTTAGGAATCATGACCAGTTCTTTAATATTATTATGAAGCTTTGAGTGTTGTACTTTAATTCTGTTGGGAATCTCATTGTCTGTGCTCTGCAATCTCCAAGTCCTTGATACTCAAAACCAAATCATTACGAATCGAAAGAAGGAAAGCAGCACGCAGTGCACACTGTCTGTCTTTAAAAATTGAGAGACACACACACAGTGTGTGTCCTTCCAAATACGAGGTCAGCCCCGATCCCTAAAAGCTGCTCATGAAAAGATGATGACTGGAGGGTTAGAACTGATTGGGTACAATATACTCTACAATTTATTATTTGTATTTCTTCAGCAATTTAATATTTGTACAAGAGAACAGCGCGCGCGCGCACACACACACACACACACACACACACACACACACACACACACACACACACACACACAGACTGAGCACACAAACATACATACACACGCAGTGAGCGCGCACACACACACACACATACACGCGCGCACGCGCACACACACACACACACACACACACACACACACACACACACACAGTGAGTGCGGACACGTGCAAACATACACACGTACGCACACACAAACATACATACACACATACAGACACACACAGACACTGAGCACACACACACATATAGAGTAAATTATATACACAAACATATTCATGCCAATCATATGGCAGCAGTAGTATTATTTTATGCATTACATTTTTTCGTACTAATCTACCCAAAAAACTTGGCTTTTGCATTTATTCAATCCAAAGTAAACACACACACACACACACACACACACACACACACACACACACACACACACACACACACACATTGCAGTGCCTGAAGAGCAGTTGTTAGTTTGGCGTGAAAAGAAGGTGTAGCTCGACCCACACTCACACACACACACACACACACACACACACACACACACACACACACACACTCACACACACACACGCGCGCGCGCTCCTTCTGCAGGATCAGGAATCAAACCAGTGACCTTTTGGTCCAAAAACCCGCTTCTATAACCAGTAGGCCACAGCTGGCCCCATCTTGTATATTTTCAGAAGTTTATGTTCTCATCATTTATCAGGGAAAAAAATCTGTGACTGTGACTTGGCTGTTTGCGCAAGACGAGGTGCCATGAATATTTCAGAAACTGATGATCACACGACAATCTCACGGACCTACAAAGATGGGTGTAAAAACAAAATAAAAAAATTAAGCATTTGTATTCAGACTTAAAGGGTACCTGTAGTGTCTGTCTGTCTGTCTTCCTTTCGGCTTTTTCCCCTTTTTTTACTCGGGAGTCGCCACAGTCAATCATCTGATTCGCACGTTTGATTTGGCAGAGGTTTTGACGTCGGATACCCTTCCTGTCACAACCCTTTTTTAGCAAGGGACAGAAACACGCTGACAGTGGGGGCAGTGACAACCTTGTGGCGAGTGGAACTCAAACCCCCAACCTTTGGATCAGCGATCCAGCGCCCTATACCACTAGACCACCACTGCCCCTTAAAGGGTAGCTGTAGTGAAAGCGCTCATATAGCTAATTTGATGTATTGTGTATAGCTGGTGACAATACACCTATAATGCGTTTATTATATTCTCTCACAAACCAGCTTTCAGCCATTTATGGGCTTCACTAACGTCAAGCTTCAGAGCACAGGAGTTTTAAAACGGCGCGTTTGAATGACGTCATATCGTTGACAAAGCTTCGACCGGAACTGCGAGATTGCAATGTAAACGTTAAGGCTTTATACCTGACACAACAACACAAGCTCAAGGAAACTTGGAAAAAACAGACATTATAGTATTTTTTGTTTTTTTTTTAAACCATGGACGAAGACAATTTCGTAGAAGGATTAGAAGGTTATTTATATGAACCACTGAAGAAAGACGATCCACATTTAGTGAAATCGGACCAGGAAAGTGACGACTCGGAGGACGATATTGGAGAGTCAGCAGAAGCTCTTACACGGGAAAATCGTAGCAAACAACCAGCAAATAAACGTCAAAAAAACGATCAGGACTGCGATTGTTGTAAACAACATGAATTGCTTGAGGAAAATATACTGACATTCTGCAATTGGCGATACGACTGTCAACGATGTTACGTCACAATGACTTTTAAAAAAAGAAGAAAAGAAGCCAACATGTCCATGCGCTCAACCTTCGTGAGCAAGGAATGTCATACAGAAGAAAAGGAAATGTGGACTTATACATAAACTACCAACATCACGCGATGTTTAAAAGTTAATAATAAAGTATAGTGGATATTTTTGAATGCTATAAATTTTGGGTACATGTACCCTTTAAAGAGATCATGGGCGTGGCTTGAATTGGATCTCACCACAGGGGGCGGGTCCAGAGGGGTCAACACTGCACAGAATAAATGCATAACAGTTCTTGTTTATCCCTTGTGCTGCACACGACTGCTTATTTACTCCTCCCTTAAAATATCTACGACACTTTTGACTCAAGTGTCAGTTCTTGTATACTGCAGAAATAATTAAAAAAAAAAAAAAAATCCAAAGTCCAGGTGTTCCATAATGCTATTTAGAGTTGCACTGGAAAAAAACCCCAAAAAAACGAATAATCAAAGTTCACATTCAAGTTTAAATATGCTTGTAAGTGAATGTCAAACATTCACAGGGACATTGTCTGGATTTCATCATAATTAAGGGCCTGGTAAAACTACTGGCCATTTTGTGCTTCTAGAAAGTTCTCCCACAGCGCCCCTTAATTATCACTCAGTCAGAAGCTGTTGTTGTTTATAGCGTTTTTGGAGACCTCAGCCTCTCTTCTTTATAACAAAGTCACCCTTTATCAGCAAAAAGAGGCGAACTCACTGTGCCAGTCACGTATAAAGCCTACAAAAGATTAGATACTAAAAGTCCCGAGCTCATTACTAGTCAATTATGCATGACCACTGGGACTCCCACAAGGCCATGCTCACTGATGGTAACATTAACTAAATACTCCACCAAAGCTTTCAGCTCTTAGCAGCAGATCACAAACACTTATCTGGAATACCACTTCACTTCTGTGCAGCAGAAGAGGATTTCAGTGGAGGGGATTTTTTTTTTTTTTTTTTTTATGGTTGCAGTTTTGTCCAAGTCCCTTGAGATGTACCGTGAGACGGTGACTCGGACGACTTATGGGACGATGTGCTTGTTTTGCCAAACGAACACATACCCCCGAGTCATTTCCAGCAGTCTGTTACACGCTTTAAGACAGTCTTCACACGGTTGTTAGTCTCGAGGGGGGAACAAATTGACATGCCAGTTGTAGTGAAAATCCTTCTGAAGAAAAGGAAAATAAAACCTTCAGATAAAAAAAATAAATAAAATAAATAAAATAAAAATGCTGTCTGGATACAGCGTTGGTCTGAAAATAAGACGAGCTTGAAAGTAAAAATATAAAATAAAATAAAATGAAATAAAAATAATACTTTTAAAAAAACACCGCCACATATTGATCCAGTACTTAACAAAAGGGAACAGAGAGCAGTGGATTGTGCTTTTCCTTGACTGTTTGCTGGCTCGTCAGGAAAAAGAATGGCAGCCTGACTGCTGAATGCTGACACTGAAAATACTGAAACTGCGAATAACACCGGGCCCCATTGACCCACAGGGCCCTTGTTCATGCTGCCAAGGCTGCTACAAAGCTCAATGTCTTCTGCAGAATACAAACAAAAACCCTGTATCCATAAACGATTATTCTCCAAAAACGAGGTGGATATTCATAGGGATATTTCAGCAATGTCCACGGAACCTGAGGTGAATAATTGTTTTATGTATTTCGTAAACACAGAAACAAAGAATGCAATAACAGTTTCATTGCACATTTTTAAGATGATTTAATGAAAAATGTGAAGGCCACATTGTGGAGGCGTCATCATAATATTTTTCATTATTTTTTTTTTTTTTGGCGGCACTTGTTGAATCTCAAGGATTTCAGAATCAGCGACCATGCAAACTTAGTGGCTTTTTCACTGTTTTCAAATGAAGCATTGTGGCATAGCTCACATGTCCACCTGACAGAAAGAAATCCTGGTTTTGAGTCCTAGACTCAGCGAGGACATTTCTGTGTGGGCTTTGTATGTTCTCCCTGTGCTTGTGTGGGTTTCCTCCGGTTTCTTCTCCTTAACATACAAACATTAGATTAGCCCTTTAAGCTCAGCAGGACCATATGGTCCTCTTTCAAAAAATGTCTAACTGCTCGATGCACGTGCCTCAGTCAGCTGTGAGACGACCTTGAGTGCGCGGGATTGTGTTTTTCACAAATTTGTGAGAGTGTTATTATTTGTTAATATCATGTTATTGTTATTATTAGTGTTATTATAATTTTGTTCAAAGAAATGTGTTGGGGTGTTTCCTGAGACCTTTTTAATTGCAGAAAACACTTTGAGCGTTAATGGGTTCAATGTCTGCTCCAATTTGCCCCAAGGTGTGAATGATTTTGTGTGTGTTGATCTTATGATGATCTGTCAAGGTGATCAGGGTGGATCACACGTCTCAGCTAACACAGTCCTCAGTCTTAAAAGATAAAGCTATGTGGCATTCATAAATAAACAAATAAATAAATAAATAAATAAATAAAAATCCCACCCCTATAGACAAAACTACCAGGGTTGGTGATTGGAACACACCATTTTTATTTGATCACTAAACCATAGAAGGCCAACAATGCCAACCTAGGCCTGTAGTTTTTCCTCTACGTCGGCTCCAAATATGACCGCCGTATCTGGGATTTCTAACACAGCTTCAGGAGAGAGGGCTGAGGAAAAGTTAATGAGAAAGAGACACTCCCTGGCTGTGTGGTGAGCTCACAATACACCCACATAGTAACGTGCAGTGGTGTAGAACATGTGGAAAGCACACAGTCAGCGATTCTGCTTTAAAATTTTCCCTTTTGTCTGGAAATGGTTAATCGTTGAGATCCCACATAAATTATACTCTTACAGCTGCACAGATTCAGAGAATAAAAAATTCGGTGTACAGTAGTTATGTATAGGCCTGTGCATAGAAATCCTAGTGCACAATGTTTCTGTGTCATTGGTTGGGGGTCGCAGGGAAGCTGGTGCCCATCTCAGCTAACTCTGAGCGAGGGCAGGGTACACCCTGGACAGCAGCTCCGCTTGTTGAAAGTCAGCAATGGTTCTTTTACATGAACCTCCCACCATCGACAGTGAGAGGCATGGCCGGCCTTTAATAACCCAGTTAGCTGCACTGGGAGTTACGAATTATGTATAGACCTAAATTAACGCTAATGCAAAGTGTCTCTTTAATCTTTTTCCAAATGCATTTATTTAACAATTAATTTTGTTTGGCTTGAGAGTTGACTAGATCTTCTTCTTCTTCTCCTTTCGGCTGTTCCCTTCAGGGGTCGCCACAGCAAATGATCTGCCTCCATCTCTCCCTATCCTCTGCATCTTCTACTCCTACTCCAACGACTTTCATGTCCGCCGTCCATAATCTGCTTCTTATTGTGAGATGTTCCATGTAATGGGTAGACTCTAGTGGGTCACATGACTTACACAGTCTGTGATATCACCACCGCATGACCTTTGTGTTTACAAGCTGTAATATTTTCAATGTCAATGAAAACAAAATTCTGATCCTGTGAAGGTTGACCAAAAATGTAGAAATATCCTTTTTTTTTTTTTTTTTTTTTAAATGAATGCTGTAACTTTAACTCTGAGTGTTTACTGGGCCAACATCAAAACACATCCATTAACTTAATTATTTCATCCATTCACCAATCAACTACACTTAGGGTGGCAGAAAGACTGTTACGGGCACTGGGTGAAGTCGGGGTTCACTCTGAACAGATCGCTAGTCTGTCGCAAGGTGGATATGCACAACCATTTACGCTCACACCGCAGAGCAAGCAATAAAATCCAAATAACATCAAGTACATGCCTGTGGACTGTCACAGGAAACTGATGCTCCTGGAGAAAACCCAGGCAAACATGTGGAGAACATGTAAACTACCCACAGACATCCCTGAGCTCGGGAATTGAACCCAGAACCTCCTCCTGTGCCACCCAGTGTCCAGTCTGTTGAAATCCAATTCTAACAGAACACAGTCAACCAGATGGTGACCCCTGATTTATAATTTAGTATTTGTGAAAGAATCCCTTATGCGCGCGCACACACAAACACACACACACACACACACACACACACACACAGGCATTAGTAATCCAGGTCACCACCAGCACTCTATGCCATTTACTTTCTCTTTTTTTATCCTTTTATATATTTGGGGGGTTGCAGTTGTAGCCTTATGGTTAGAGGAGTAAGTGCCTTTGCGATCAAAAGGTTGCTGATTCGAATCCCGAACCAGCAAGAAAAATGTGTGCTGAACATTTCCTTCCACCACATAAATGGTCGAAGTGCCCTTGAGCAAGGCACCCAACCCCCAGCTGCTCTCCATATGTGGCAGCCCACTGATTCAAGTGTGTGTATGCTCACTTTGGATCGGTTACATGCAGAGGAAATAATTTCCCTGCCGGGATTAATACAGTATATATATATATATATATATATATATATATATATATATATATATATATATATATATATATATATATATATAGTGGTACCTTGACTTACGAATTTAATCCATTCCGAGGGCGAACTCGTAAGCTGAAAAGTTTGTTAGATGAAACAATTACTCCCATAAGAAAGCTCTTTTACATGCCAGCGAGGTACGGCTCGTGGTGAGCTACCACAAGGCCAGTGCTTCTCAAATAGTGGGGCGCAGTGTGATGCCAGGGGAGGAGGGGAGACGCTGGGGAGCATGCTTTTTTGCCATACTGCACTAGAATTAAGTGTAATTGTGCATCCACTACAGTAGATGGCAGTGGTGCTCTCATTGTCGTGCTATGTTGTAGGGGAAAAGCACAAAGCAAATGATATGAAGTGCAGTAAACACTGTTTATAGGCGTGTGCAGGGTGCTTGTGGGAGGGGGGGAGTGAATTTTTTTTTTCTTTCTTTCTATAGGGGACATCACAGAAAATAATTGAGAAGCACTGCACAAGGCGTTCTCGGCGCAAGGAGGAATACACGCGGAAGAATGCGAGGCTAATTGGCCCAAAAAAGCCATTTCCCCAGCAGAGCTCATTGGATGGGGCAGATTTTTGGTGGGATCGAAGCTCGTATCATGGAAAATTCATTATAAAGGACACTCGTAAGTCAAGGTACCACTGTGTGTGTGTGTGTGTGTGTTTGTGTGTGTGTGCATGTATATATATATATATAAACCCTGAGCAGTCTCCATGTACCTGAGCACACTGGCCAAACCCTGCTCTGTACCAAATTCTTTTTAACTTACAAACATGGCCAAACATGGTTGACCGTCCCTGAGGACAAAAGAAAGGCGTACATCAACATTCTTCTCTGTACACGCCAGCGCAGACTTGCTGCCTGTCCAGTTGAGTTACTGGCGATCTTCCAACAAGGACAGCAGACAGCGGTCCCTACGAAACACTTACGCGAGTGCTGAAGCTATGCATACAAAACGCCACAACTTGTAGTCTGCTTGCGTAGCTGTCCTGACTCGAGCACTAACTCCATGCTATTCTTAGTCTCTGGCTCCTCTTGTAAGGCATCTGCTGAATTGTGTAGATGCAACAATTTGGCAGAGGCGGCCTCAAGCTGCTGGTGGGACTCGATGAAAAGATCCAACCATTATTTAATCCGACTGCAAAATAACCAATGAAATGAAGACATTTCCATCCCTTTCACTTCTTAAACGCCTCCCAGCTATTATTTTCTGGTCGACTTCAATTACCACGGTGTTTCCATGAAAAGAATGTGCTCGCTCACAAGGTTTCTCTTCATACCAGAGGTTTTCCTTTATTACGACTGCCCCTGGCCTACTCATTAGCGGTTTGCATTTTCAGTGTGTGTAAAGCTGTGAGATCGTTAAATGTCCCAAGCACAACATAAATTGAATTGTACGGAAATTAATTCAGTTTCCACAGTGTGAACTTAAATTAGGCACAATACAAAGCACCAATTCAACGGTTAGAGAAGCGGCCTTGGGTCCAAGAGGTCGCTGGTTCGATTCCCGAGTGTAGCAGTGGGGGAGTGAGCAGTACCTTCCCTTCCTCCTCATAAATGGCTGAAGTGCCCTTGAGCGAGGCACTTAATCCTTAACCCCTCTCCGGGTGCCTCTGATGTGTGTGGCGGTCCACTGCTCCAAGTGTGTATGTGCGCGCGTGTGTGTGTGTGTGTGTGTGTGTGTGTGTGTGGTCACTTTGGATGGGTTAAAATATATTTAAAAAAAAAAAAAGTTTTTTAAATAAAATAATAATAATAATAATAATAATAATAATAATAATAATGCAATTATTCATTCATTCATTAATTTTCAGAACCACTTAATCCTAACTAGAGTCACAGGGATGCTGGCGCCCATCTCAGCCAACTCTGGGTGAGGGCAGGGTACACCCTGTACAGCTCTCCAGGCCATCGCGGGGCCAACATTCACACAGCCATTCACACCTAGAGGAGATTTAAAACAGCGAATTAACCTACTCTGCATGTTTTTTGATTATGGGAGGAAACCGAAGTACCAGGAGGAAACCCGCACAAGCATGGGGAGAACATACAAACTCCAGACAGAAACATCCGAGCTGGAAATCGAACCCAAGGCCTTCTTACTGTGAGGCAGATGTTCTAACCACTACACCACCATTCCGCCATATAATTATTATTTTATTTAAATATACAGTAATTATTATATATTGTCAATTAATAATATATAATAAGCGAATAAATAATAATCCATTACAGCATTAATACAGCATATCAAAAAACTAATAAAAAATCAAGACTCACATGAAACAGAAAGTAAATAAGTCAATAACTAATTATCATGGATCTGGATATTAAACGGAGAACACACAGCCTAAAACAGAGTCGACCGTACAATTCAATTTTCCATGAATACGCATTAAAGAGTCCGAGCTAATCAGTAAGAACTAGGACCGCCCACATTTCTGAAATGTTAAAGCGAATCCTTGATGGTCGGTGACCTTCTGCAGAAAAGCGCTCAGCGATATGTGGTGCCATTTAGAAAGAACACTTAACCTGAGCACTTGCGCTTTACACAATGGACACTCAGTCGGAAGAATTTGAAGAAAATTAAAGGATTTAATAACCCAACTGACTCGGAAATGTGTGGTCCTACTCCGCAAATGTTCCTATAAGGAAAGAAATGTAATGCACCTTTAATTAGAAAAGAAGTTATAGGCTGGTTAAAGGTTCTCTACCATAAGTTTTTTAAACCCCAAATTAAATTTCTGAAAAGTTGTGTAAATACAGTGGTACCTCACCTTATGAATTTAATCCGTTCCAGAAGTGGTTTCGTAACCTGGATTTTTCATAAATTGAACCGCATTTTACATGTAAAACCCGTGATTCGTTCCAAGACCCCCAATACTACCCCTAAACCCTTTAAAAATTATAAAAGTATACCTTTTAAGATTATATTTGTTATTATATTATATTTGATTGTGATTATATTATTGATATTCAATATCGTACCAATTGTAGACGGGTTTGGCCATATTCCTTTGCGATATCACTCAACCACATGCCACGAGCCCACTTCTTCTTTTCACTCGCACCGGGAATCACACGCAAACATGTGTGTGTGTGTGTGTATGTGTGTGTGTATCTGTGTGTGTGTGTGTGTGTGTATGTGTGTGTGTGTGTGTGTGTGTTGACCATGTCTTCTTAGCAGAGTTATAATCTTTGTTTATGCAAGGTTAAAAGCCTGAGCCAAAAAATAAAGTTGCACACTCAAAAAACTCACGAAACAAATGTAACTCTGTCCTTTACACGAAAAGCATCATGGGTATTATGGAGATGCAGCTTCATAAAAGCCAATGGGAGGGAGCGGCGTCATCCCTCCTGGCCAATGGGAGGCCAGAGGGGCAGGATGTTGGGAGATAGCCAATGGGAGCCCAGCAGGGTTGGATGTTGGGAGATAGCAAATGGGAGAGCAACTCACGCATTGTTTGAATTTTTGAGATGGCGCCTTAGTAACGTGAATTTGTGTCGTATCCAGAGACGTTTGTTGGGACTTTCATAAGGTGAGGTACCACTGTTTTCAGTCCTGCATTGGTGGCCCGGGAGTAAGGTGCTGGATTACCGGCCCCGAGGTCCATATACATTGTAAGCCACATGTCCCCTAAATAAATGCTTATGCCCTCTTTGGTAACCCCAGTGATATTATTTAGCACAGCGATCACCAACCTTTTATCACCGAGGATTGGGGGGTGGGGGGATCATGTTTATACATGGGGGGGTGGGTTTCATGGTTGTTTATATTGTAAATGTAATTTATTTATTTAAACTATTATTATTATTAATATTATGAGTAGTAGTAGTAGTAGTAGTAGTAGTAATAATAATAATAATAATAATAATAATAATAATAATAATAAAAAACACTCAATGAATGTTATTTTTCAATGGCTGAAATAAATTTGGTTGGAAAGTAGAGCTTGAACTTTTCTCAGAAAAGAAAAGAAAAAAAAAAGACAGATGATGGTGCACCAACTGTTAGAATGAAGGCTCAGACTCAGTCTCAACCAAAATCCCCGCTAATATTTGAAACATGTCCAACACGCCTCTGTTCACACGCCGTCCCCTTGTGGGTTACATTTTAACCAAGAAAATCCAGTCATTTTTCAAAATAAAAGATTTTTCAAAAATAAATATCGTTCAGACTCAGATAATAAATAAAACAGAAATAACTTATTTTTTCTGTGGCCCGGTACCAATTGAGCCATGGACCAGTACTACTGGTCCACGGTCCGGTGATCGGGGACCCTGATTTAGCCTATTGTCTTTCAGCAACCATGACAGTGGCCTTTAAACTAGAGTCAGATCATCTGTGGAAAAAAAAATACAGAAAGGAAAGGATCTAGTCCATAAATGACTTTGCATTTATTTTATCCCTTCACCAGCCAAACAAAAAAATGGTTTTGAAGGAGGAGGGGGGGGGGGACAAATGCCGGAGACAGGCTCTAACTTGCAGCAGCCTGGTGCTGAGATCAAGCCTCGTGTCAGGAGTAGCAGTGATCAAGAAATACTACGGAACAGGAGAACAGGAAGTGCATCACTGCTGTCTTGGGGTGTAAAAGATGGGCCAGGGCATACGTTTCATTTACAGCAAACTGGATCGAAAGCTTTACACTCAGGGCGGGGCAGCTTTTGCAAGCTGGTACTTTGTTGATGTCTCAATACTGATTTGAGAACTAATAAACCATGTTTAGCTTCTTGTAAAACACTGTCGTCGCCAGCAGTTCCGGGTGAAGGAGTTGAGAGTTCATGAGGAAAATGAGGCTCCCCAGAACGAGAACATGATGAATGGCAGCCTTGAGAAGATATACGGCTGACTGCTGAGTGATTCGCTTTAATTACACTCTGCCAATGAGTGATCAAAGAAAACAACACACTCGCTGTTTATCCTCCTTGCATGTAGCCCAACCGGCTGATCACAAGGTCAGGGAGCTAGTTATGTTTTCCAGAGATTATATTTATTATAAATATGTAAAAAAAAAAAATGCAGGAAATTGCAAAGAAATAAAATGCCTTCTTCGCATTAACCTGCATTTAATTCATTTTAAAAAGTTTATTCAAACCTCCCAAGCCCTGATAACACAGCACTGTTATCTATGCTGGTCCATTATGTCATTATTTTGAAATATAATTATGGCATTAAAATTTGCATTATATTTTTATCAGCATCCTCGTTAACAAGTCATCCATTATTTGAAGTGATTTTTAGCTTCACAACATTCATTCACTCCTGTTGCATTCTTTATTAACATGTTTACGACACTGAGGAGACCCTTATCTTATTTATACAGCTGAGTAATTGAGGTTTAAGGACCTTGTTCAAGGGCCCAGTATGGTAGCTCGGTAGTCCTGGGATTGGACCCCCCGGTCTTCCGATAAGTAATGCAGAGCATTACACAAGTCGTGTCATCATTTTTACCCAAATTTTCAAATTTACTTGCTGAAATGTCATTAAAAATATAGCATGGACATTTCAAATATTTGCATCCATTTGTTTTTTTGTTTTTTTTAAGGCTACACAATTTTTAAACATTGAAATTGCATTGTAAACAATAAATATATTGAATGCACGAATCCAACTGACGTCTGGAATCTTCCATAAACCAAAATTTCCATCTGTATGAATGAAGGTCTTGCTTGAGTACATCATACATGAGAATTAACCTAATACAATAATAATATTAATAATAATACAGGAGGCCCCTGTTTTTTGCGATGGTTCGGTTCCAACCTTTCTCACCAATCCTGAAAATCCGTGAGTTATTGACGCGGTTTTAAAACCCTATGTATGATATTACGTGCGCTAAAATATGGTTGCTAAACACATTCTCTCGCCAGTCTTACTCATTAATATAGTAACAATGCAGGAAAATGTAGCAATGATTCAGTAAAAACTTTTTCATTTTGTACTGTGATAATATTTATGAATAAATAAAGC
>CM045747.1:8353081-8358081 GCA_024760905.1 Plotosus lineatus | reverse complement strand
AATAAGCACAGATGTAATTAGCGCCAGCGCCCATATAAAGCCATATTTCCTGCATTATTCATGCATGGCAGATGTACCCTGCACCTCACAAATTAACGAATGGTGTTGTTTTGTTTCAGTGTCTCATTGGCTGTTGTATTTTTGCTTGATGAATGTGTTTACCAAATAATACCAGCTATGACTCAGTAGTGAACCTCCGGATCCTACTCTAGCTGACCGCACGCATATAATAAAGAATAATTTGACAGTTCGAAAGCCTGGGCAAGAACGGATCTGCGAGCTGAAAGCATGCCAAGGCCGTCTTTCCAACTCCCACGATTTACTACCTTCCAGAATTACAGCAAGTAACAATCACAGTGTACTAAAAACCAATTGAACAAACATCCCCAAATATTTATGAGCCTACAGGTGTCAAACTTTTAAAAACATTTTATTTGATATGTTGCTTTTGTCAAGTATTATAAAACGGGACATGTTCTTATAAGTTCCCGAATAAATGCTGAGCAGGGCATTACTAGGCCTTTTGTCTATGTGCTCTAGTTGGCCTAAAAATCCTCTCAGCCCCACGAGGTGATGGAACAAAAGCGAAAGCTGCGGTCCCGACATGAGAGCCCATAAGGCAACAGCTCGGGACCTGCTGTCAACACTGCCTGAGGAGCAGCAGGGCGAACACGACAGTGAGCGCAGGGGCGAGAAAATAAATCAGACTCCCTAATGAGCGGGTTATAGCAATGAATAAGAGCTTTTGCAGCGCGGGTTTATTACTAAAGCCTTTCGACTGTTAATTGTGATTCCAGAAATGGAAATCCATTTCCATAACACTAACCTCGCAATCACAGATGTGCATGTTTTTAAAGTAAAAACACTCACAAGTTGTATTATGCTGCTGAATGTTGAGAAAAATGGCATCCGCTATTATAGATATTAAGCTGCAAATATTTGGGAACAAAAACATTTAGGCGGTGGAGTCAATATGCAGAATTCCGAGCCATAAAACTACACAAGGATAAACTCTGTAAAAATATTTTAATCACTACTGTATTTTTTTTTTCTTTCAAATGTTGTATTCTAAGTTATTCAGTGAAAAAATTCTACCTTATTTTCAAAATATTGCAAACATATTTCACATGGAATTCTTCTCGAAGTTTTTCGTGTGCTCATTGCAACTTTCTTTTTTTTCATCATTCATCATGAGCCCCAAGAAAGTGATTCCCGGTGTGAGTGAAAAGAAGAAGCGGGCTCGTGGCATGCGGTTGAGTGATGTCGCAAAGGAATATGGCCAAAACCCGTCTACCATCAGTACGATATTGAAGCAGAAGGAGGCCTTAAGAGATATACTTTTATAATTGTAAAGAGTTTAGGGGGTAGTATTGGGGACTTTTGAACGAATCAGGCCTTTTACATGTAAAATGCTACTCAACTTAAGAAAAAAATCAGGTTACGAAACCACTTCTGGAACGGATTAATGTCGTAAGGTGAGGTATGACTGTATATATATAATTATATATATATATATATATATATATATATATATATATATATATATATATATATATATACACAGCTATATATATTCATTATCAGGTGGTTTATACTTACATTTTGAAAGTTACAATCTGTTAAAAGTTAAGTTGTACCAAAGTTAAAAGCTCTGATAGCTTGCATTAGCCAGTTAAAAAAAAAGACTGATATTTCGCTCTCAAGTGTTCAAAATTCACAGGGATACAACATGAACCTGTCAGTTGACATACAACAGAATAACATTGCACAGATATTAAACTAATAAATAAGAAATCCACTGCTACATCGACTAAAACTCGGAAGATCTACACAATATGCAAGCTTATATTCACATTCATCAGACAAACAACGGCTCATTTACATGAATGAATGGATCTAACCTCCCATATTCGTATGCAAATTACTTCCATATTTACAGTTTGATACACGTGAATCACCTGTGACTTTTCACAGTATAATGTCGCCCCATGTATGCGGATTTATTACTTTTTTCCTTCGTGAAGAAGCTTGCAATAAGAATTAAGGTGATTTGATGTGCAAAGATGGACACAATCTATGCAAACTTTTATTCTGAAGTTTGGACCTGATTTCACTTTAAATAAAATGAAGTCCATTGTACTTTATATGGTTCACTAAACTATTTAGAATGCCTTTAATGCCACCACTCAATTTGTGTAAATGACATGAAGCATGTTTTCATATCTGTGAAATCCATCTTAACAATATTAAGCCTTTTTTTGCTGATTTTAAGAGCAACACAGAGCAATTTCTAACAAAAAGAAAAGCACATATGTGCTTAGATTACGTTGTTGAGACATGAAACTAATTAGAGAGAAAAGGTAATGGCACCACAATCATGCAATCAGACATCAAATTGTGATGATAATGAAATAATATGAATCTAATTCAATACAAACACAAGTTTTACAATGGGCTGGACTTAAGCAAACACCTACAGCTTGGAGACCACGGACATGGAAAGGCAGGCGAAGTTAATAACACCTCAATTTAATAGAATGGAATGTGAGCGCAGGACAAAGCTCCTCCCTGAGCATGAAAACCCATCCTGGGGCAAACGATGACGGCACACACACAATGCTCCAGCACAACAAGTCCAGACGTGGGTTTCCCCGGTGTCTGCAAAATGTTTCCCCGTACTGACGCCTAACTGGGGGGCCTAAAGCAAGAAGTTGGTACAAAAGCCTGAGCGACTGATCCCCCTTCTACCGCAGACTTTATGTCTAAGTCTGTAACTCTGCTGTTTGTAAAAGGAAAGGTGTTGAAAATATTTCAGCTCAAGTAAGAAGCTTCATTCAATTGCAAAGCTGCAAAGCTACAATAATAACAACAACAAAAGCAGATCATACCAACCCTTTGTGTTTTTTTTAAGCTTAAAAATATGTTGTTGTTGTTGTTGTTTTGAACAGGTAGAGGTATATATTTAAATTATATAATTAAAATTCCTTTACTTTGTCTTATTCATTCGTCCAAACCTGATATAGTAATCCTTTCATTCCCGAATTATTTTTTGCAGTTAAAAAAAATTATCACGAGTTTTTCCTAATCAAAAAGGCCTAAGGAAACACTCCAAACACATCTCTTTCAACAAAATTATCATAACACTACTACTACTACTACTACTAATAATAATAATAATAATAATAATAACACTCACAAATTAGTGAACAACACAATCCTGCGGACTCAAGGTCATCTCACAGCTGACTGAGGTATGTGGGACCAAGCTGTGTTGTATCAGGTGAGGCCACATCAAGTAGAGAACACTTGAGCAGCACTGAGTACAATGCATCTAGTAGTCATTAGCAATTTTTTTTTGAAAGAGGACCATATGGTCCTGTTTGGCGTTAAAGGGTTATATCGGATTTTTCAGGGAGAAGATATCCATCTATACTCAGATTTCTCTCAAAGCTCAAACTAAATTGTAGACATACTGTTGGCGTAGTTGTCAGTTCTGTGTACCCATGAGAATAAAGTTGTTGGGTTTGAGTCTCGGGGTCACGGTTTTCTGTTTGGGGTTCTCCAGTTTCCTCCCATGGTTCAAAGACAGGTACATTACTTTAATTGACTGCTCCTAATTGTAATGTCGTCAATGGACTGGCGAGAAGTTTATGCTGTACCCTGCCTTCAACCAGAGTCGGCCACTAGAGGCTTGAGCCTATTTGTATCTCAAGTAAGATGAAGTGGTTTGGCAAATGAATGAATGTCATTACAGTACAGTATTGAAGATTGTGCAGATTTGCCAGGATGGATATAGAAACCTGCTTCCAACACCACTGTTTAAAATATCGCTCCTATTTCCACGATGCAGAGTCACCTCATGTTAAATTAAATATAATGTGGAAATAAAATAAAATGTCGCACAGTGGTATGGGACTATGATACACATATAAGCATCACAGACGTATTAATGTAGAGCTTATGAAGTGGATTAAAGAATCAAAAGTACAACTTTTTCAAATTTCACTATTACACAATGCTAAATTATACAAAAAATTTAAACTAAAACCTAAAAGACTTCTTACTTTACTTGCTCCAAAGAACTGAAAGTAGAAGGAGATCTCTCCATCATTTCACTTCTCTTGGGTGTCGGGTTGTGACACCCTTTTCTAGATCCCATTTTCTTTCAAGGCTGTGTTCAGTCACGCTTCAGAATGTAATCAGCACAGACAACACTGACACAAATTGAAGAGGGGAGCAAATGTCATCGTTGTTGCTACTGTCACTGCAGATATTCCAGTAACACCACACCCTCCCCAGCACTGTCTTCATTTACTTTTCATCTGTTGTTGTTCTTCTTTAACTTTAACATCAAAACATGTCGTGATCTAACATCTGCATGTTAACCTGATAGGGAGCCACACAAGACATGCAGACAACTAGATCCTCTAGATTCATTGTGTTTATATTTGTACTAACAATATTTCTCACTCACACACACACACACACACACACACACATACATAGTTTCTGGTTCCCATTTTTAATTTTGGGTGGATAGAGGCACACTTGTGGTTAGGATCTTGCCCATGGAGTTTTAGCATGATGGGTTTCTTCCAGGAATTTCAACCCTCAACCTCGTCACCGTACTCCCAGTACCTAACTACATGCAGGTACAAATAAATATACTCTGTCAGGGAGTGTGTGCGCTCTCATCTGTGTGTGTATGTGTGTGTGTGTGTGTGCATTCACATGTGTGTGTACACACATGGATCCATGTGTGTGTGTGTGTGTGTGTGTGTGTGTGCACATGCGTGTGTACACACATGGGTCTGTGTGTGTGTGTGTGTGTGTGTGTGTGTGTGTGTGTGTGTGTGTGCGCACATGCGTTTGTATGCACATGGGTCCATATGTATGTGTGTGTGTGTGTGTTTTGTTTTCTTTTCCAGATTTGGACGGAAAGTCTGTATTTATTCTCGAAAACAGATCTGACATCCTGTACTGCTCATGAGAAAACACAA
>CM045747.1:8335581-8348081 GCA_024760905.1 Plotosus lineatus | reverse complement strand
TTACGTTTAATTTCTCAGCTCACAGCATGTCGTATCTTCTCCCTTAATCTGGGGTCAGGGGGGTCGAGGGTCAGGGCTAGTGGGCAGCAGCTTCAGCAGTGAGGTCCAGACGTCCCTCTTCAAATCCACATCCTCCAGCTCTTCTGGTAGAGGACAGAGAGGGGTTTTCAGACCAATCGAGAAACATAGTCCTTTCAGCATGTTCTGGGTCAACCTCAGGGTCTCTTCTCGGTCGGACATGCCTGAAACACCACAACAGGGAGGCGTTCGGTAGGCATTCTAATCAGAAGCCGGAACCACCTCAACTGACTCCTCTCAACATGGGGGAGCAGTGGTTCTGCTCCGAGCTCCTCCCGGATGGCTGAGCTTCCCACCCTATCCTTGAAGGAGATCCCCGCCACCTTGCAAATGAAGTCCATTTCAGCCGCTTGTATCCACGATCTTGTTCTTTCGGTCTCAACGCAAAGCCCGTGACCACAGTTCATTTAAGTAGTGCTTAACAAACATGCAGGCCTGGATACTAAAGGAAGGAAAACAAATACATTCCCACGACTGGAACTGGATTCGGAAAAGCTATTTGTTCCTGGAAATGTTTACACAAACAGACGAGGCTCATCCTTACATGAATTTGTGCCTCAAAGAGTTACAATCATTCCCACCAGATGTGCTCAGAAACCTGTGTGATCAACATCTGTTAGCTGTAATAGTCTGCAATAGCACTATTTTCAGGGACAAAGCTGAGAAAGGCTTTGACTGTGTCGCCGGCAGTTTGAAAAGTGGTATTTTAAGACAAAGTGCACTTCACACAGGCCTGAACAGCTTCTGTTTCCTTCTACAATAGCACACTGCACTTTGGAAGTGAAAAACGCAGCTGACAGGAAAAGTGGACTTTTACATTTTCATTGTTTGAACTTTGACACTTACTGGATCTGCTTATAAGTGAATAAGTTACATAACAAAAAAACAAAAAAAACAAAAAAAAAAAAATAAATAAATAAATATATATATATATATATATATATATATATATATATATATATATATATATATATATACATATATACATATATACACATATATATATATATATATATATATATATATATATATATATACATACACAGTGATCCCTCGCTACTCCGGGTTTCACTTTCGGTGGCTTCATCGCGGGTTTTTCAAAAATATGAATTGAAAAATAAAAAAATAATAAAATTAAGGAAAATTAGGGAAAAAAGTTAACGAAAATGCCACAAAACAAGGCCAATTATGCAAAAAAAACCCACAAACAAACAAAAACAAAAAACCAACCCAAACCCCCCGAACGAAACTTACATTTTTATGTGAGGTGCGTGTCTGTATGTGTGTGTATTTATATTTTATTACATCATATGCATTATTTGTGAATGTTTAATTGTTATTATAAGCATTTATAACATTGAATATGTATTTATTGCTATTATATACACATATACATGTACGTACACGTCAGTCGGGGGGGGGGTCAATCCTACTTTGCAGAAATCGACGGTCGCGCTGGGTTTTGGTCCCCATTAGCCGCGAAAAGTGAGGGATCCCTGTATATATATATATATATATATATATATATATATATAAAAAAAATAAAACTGGGCCAAATGGAAACTAAATCAGGACGTGCCTTCATTAAAATAATGTGATTTTAGCATGTTCAGCAGAACAAGAAGTTTGCCATTATAGCCATGAGAGCCAGAAGGCTTAGGCAGGTGGAGAAACAGACAAAAGGAAAACTTGGGGGGGGGTTGGAACAAAGCATGACAGCAGGAATGGGAAACAAAGCACAGGATCGGTGGGGTGGGTGGGGTGGAATCTGTCAGTGGGGACGTCTCCAGAGTGGATTAGGACATGGAGACAGACTGTGCCTCTAAGCACCGCAAAACAACAAACACTCAATACCATGACTTGTGTGTATTCAGGTAAGTTCTGCTCTCAGGGTACAGACCCTTCATGAGACAAATGTGTCAAGAGCGCTGCATGCTTCAGTGTCCGCCCAAACACACACACACACACACACACACACACACACACACAAAGAAAAAACCCATACAATCCAAGATTTCTGTTTAAGTCAGAAAGCAGGACCTGCCCACTAAGTCGTGCATTAGCAGGAAAGGATCCAGTATATTGAATTTACACAAGTCTCCATCACTGGCAGGTTTTACCAAGTCGTCCTTCCCCCAGGACGGCAATCTGTCATCTCCCGTTCTGCAGCTAATCCTGTGTCATTGGAACGTTTCTCGGTCCAGCATGCTGCCTGTTACTTTCCACCAAAGTCAAGAAACAAAAGAAGGAAAGGATGGGTCTCAGAAGAACTTATTAATTTTCTAAGTAGCTTATTCCTAATTAGCGTCACGGGGAGGGTGGAGCCTATCTCAGCCAACCCGGGGCAATGGTGGGGTATACCCTGAACAACTCGTCAAACCATTGTAGGCCTAACACTAACACACCTATTCACACTTACACTCACACCTAGGGGTGATTTGGATACACAAGCGGCCTTCACGGAAACGCGGAGTCCATGGAGAAAGCCAAAGCGAGCACGGGGAGAGCGTGCAAAACTCCATACAGAAACACCCGAGCTCAGAATCGAACCCAGAAGCTTCTTGCTGTGAGATGGACATGTTAACTGCTACCCCACCGTTCACCCACATCATTTATTTCGACTTTGTGTGAGTTCCGTGTCACTTAATTTTATAGAATAATACTCAATTACTGACTCATTCATTAATTTTCTGAACCGCTTGTTCCTAATTAGGGTCACGGGGAGCCTGGTGTCCATCTCTGCCGACTCTAGGCGAGGGCGGAGATACTCAATTGTAAGAAATGATCTATTTTGTAATGCAGTACTGTTCTTATTGTACGGCGGTGCAGTGGTTAGCATGTCCGCCTCATAGCAACAAGGCCCTGGGTTCGAATCCAAGGCTCAGGTGCTGCTGTATGGAGTTTATATGCTCTCCCTGTGTTGGTGTAGTTCCCTCCAGGTACTCTGCCCCCCCCCGCCAAACACAGTTCAAAAACATGCACATCGGGCTAATGAGTCGCTCCATATTGTCTGTATGTGTAAGTCGTGTGTGTTGCCCTGCAACGGCCTGGAGAGCTGTTAAAAGTGTATGTACTCTGTGTTCACCCAGTGTCGGCTGTGATAGGCTGCAGCTTCCTCATGAACGTTATAGGAATAAGCTATTGAGCAAATGAGGGAGAGGTGAGATTGCTTTTCCTGATGCCCTGGGATGGTCGGGTGAGCTCCACTCAGATAGGATTAACTGTTTCAGCAAAATTAGTAAGCGGCCGTGTTTTTTTATGACGTTGTGTTTAAACCCCCCCCCCCCACACACACACACACACACACCTCAACCCCCCCAACCCGCCGCTGCAACATAAAGGATTTTTTTTTAATTTGATTCTCATAACTCTAAAAATAAAACTACATCTGCTACTTTACATTATGTTTCCATACAGAACGTAATTGTTGCCGAACTATAGGGGCGTTGGGCCTGAAAGGTCATCATTTCCATTCCTGAAATGATTGAGGGGGGGTGAGGGGTGGGGTGGGGGGCAGCACCCTTTCATCCTTCCACCTTCACAACACCTTCAACCCCCGACTGCTCTCCATGTGCTGCAATATGGCTGCCTACTGCATGTGTGCTTACTCTGAATAGATTAAAGACAAGAGCCACAGGTAGGCTGGAGCCTATCTCAACCAACTCTGGGCAAAGGCTAGGTAAACTGTTCTCCATTCAAGCTCTCCAATCCCTCGCAAGTCCAAATCATTGAAATAATTTGCTTTATTTTTATTAGGCTCGCTTCCACATGATGTGCATACCGGCCAAAAATTTGCATATGTCGATGGCGCACAAGCTCATGGCTAAATTTTAACTATTAAGCTCCACCCACAAATTGTTTGCACTAAAATGACTGATTCCCCAAATTATGCATATTTTGACATGTCTAATTTAAAAATAAGTAACGGCGTATAAATAATAGGTGGCATAATAATTAGCACGTCCATCTCAGAACGAGAAGGTCCTAGGGTCAAGTCTCTGCTCGTGCATGTTCTCTCCATGTCCGCACTAGTCATCTCCGCATAGTCCAGTCTCCTCCCACAATCCAAAAACATGCACGTCAAGCTAATTAACTGTTTCAAATTGACACCTAGGTGTGAGAATGAGCATGAACACTCTCGTGTCCGTGTGTGTGTGTGTGTGTGTGTGTGTGTGTGTGTGTGTGTGTGTGTGTTTGTGTTGTCCCTGCAATGGTCTGGTGAGCTGTTCAGGATGTACCATGCCCTCATCCAGTGCCATCTGAGAAAGGCTCAGTCAACCCCGCAAACTGTAAACAATAATAATTTTAACTTGATGATTTATTCATTTTCCAGAAGTCTTCATTCTGTTATGGATGATGGGAAGCTAAAGGACATTCCAGCTGTCTCTGGGTGCCTGGCAGAGTGCACCCTGAACAGCTTGCCTGTCTATTGTAGAACCAACGCAGACACAGAGCACCCTTTATATCTACATTCACACCAATTGGCGACTCAAATTAGCCAGATGATCTAATAATGTGCATGTCTCTGGACTATGGAAGGGACCCAGAGCAAACCCCCCCCCCCCCCCACAAATAAATAAATTAATTAATTAAATTAAATTAAAAAAACAATCCATGAGGCTTTTCAAGCTGTGAAGTACGAGTGCCAATCACTGTGCTGCCGTAAAAGTGTACATAATTTCAGTCACCAGTCACGATATCCAGGCGAATAAAATAAATATCACAGCTATCGCACATAAAAAAACAAAAAATAAATAAATAAATAAGTAAAATGAGCTATAAAAATAACAAAATAAATAAAGAAAGAAATCAATGAATAAAAAGGTCAGTGCATGACCATGCTCAATCAAGTAGAATTTCTACAGAGCTTGCAAGCTTCAGAATAACCTGATATTCATGACCATTTCTTTTTGAGTCTAAAGTACGTATCAGGTCAGAGTTCGCCTGTTTTCACTTGAAAAACCATTAGATCCCTCATAGAAGTACACGGAGGTGTCCCGGTCTCATAGCAATGCGGTGCTGAAACCCCTCACTGTTGATTTATTTCCTGTAACAGCCTCTCCAACAGTCCATCTGGCTGCAACTCCAATAACATTGATATAAATGCTCTTACTCTAATAGTTACTGTTTCTATAGCAACAACTCACCCATGACAAGTTGTATAGTAAATACTACATAATACAATTCACAAAAAAACAATTAATCAATCGTGCTGATAATAATAACAATAATAACAATAATAATAATAATCATCATCATCATAATAATAATAGGACGGCATGGTGGTATAGTGGTTAGCATGTCCGCCTCTCAGCAAGAAGGTCCTGGGTTCGATTCCCAGCTTGGGTGTATCTGTGTGGCGTTTGCATGTTCTCCTTGTGCTTGTCTGGGTTTCCTTCCGGGTGCTCCGGTTTCCTCCCACAGTCCAAAAACATGTACAACAGGTTAATTGGCTGTTCCAAATCACCCCTAGGTATGAGTGTGAGGATGAATGGTTGTGTGAGTGTTGGCCCTGCGATGGCCTGGCTGGTGAGCTGGCCAGGGTGTACCCTGTTCCCGCCCGGAGTCGGCTGAGATGCGCACCAGCCTCGCCGCGACCCTAATTAGGATTAAGCGGTTGAGAAAATGAATAAATTAATAATAATAATAATAATAATAATAATAATAATATGGTGGCGTGCCTGCGTCTCAGCAAGAAGGTCCTGGGTTCGAGTCCCAGCTCAGGTATTTCTGTGTGGAGTTTGTATGTTCTCCCCATGTTTGTGTGCGTTTCCTCCGGGTATTCTGGTTTCTTCCTACAGTCCAAAAACATTGCACTGTAGGTTAACTGGCTGTTCTATATCACCGCTAGGTGTGAGTGTGAATGGTTGTATGAGTGTGTTGGTCGTGCGATGAACTGGCGTGCTGTCCAGGGTGTACCCCGCCCTCGCTCGTAGTAGTCCGAGATGGGTAGCAGCCTCCCAGTAACCCTAATTAGGATTACGCGGTTTAGAGAATGAATGAATAAATGAATAATAATAATAGTTAAGACCGAGAGCTGTGCTGATTGATCCGCGAGTTATTTTCAGGTGACCCCAGACAGCACCGCAGCGCAGCCCTGCAATTTATTCCCCACGTCCAGTTTCCAGGTAGAGATGTTTGCTGTCACTTGTTCCTTGACATGAGTTCACTTAGATGGTGTTTGCACTGTGATGGATGGAAGGGTGCTGATGTCTCAGGAAGCCCTCTGGTCTGTTTATTCTCGCCTTGTACCTGCTGGCTAGTCTGCACTCGTTATGACTGCTGAAGTGCTCCGCTGCTTAAAAATAAATAAATAAATAAATAAAAATCGAAAACTAGCTTTTGCTGCTCATTTAAATTTAACAAGAACTTGTGCATTATTCTTATATACACAAGACCGTGACAAAATGTGTTTCTGAGTACAAGAAGGTTGTTAACTTGAGATAACTTCAGACCAATACATGGCCGCCCAGCCCTGAACCGATACAACACCGCCTGCGGAGTTTCTTGCTGACTCGGTGAAACTGTTCCGTTGAATCATTGTTCAACTTCTATTGTGTAACAGACTGCCAACCTAATTAACCTTACAAAGTCAAGAAAGGATATAAATTGCCCCAGCTCCTAAATTCTTTTTTCTTGTATGTAGTACACTGTAAGATTTTTTTTTATTTTTTTTTTTATGTCGGAGATCAAAAAAAAAAAATTGTCATTATGACAGAATTTGCACCGAGAGCTGAGACTGCACATATAATAGCAAGTGCTTACCCATAACTGATCAATAAATCTGGTGTTCATCCCGCCATTCCTCACTCGCTGATCTGCTCAACACTAACAGGGTTGTAACTGGAGCCTATGTCAACCTGAACAGCTCGCCGGATTATGGCCACGTAGAAATCGGGTCAATCCTTGTTTTTATTTATTCTTGAAGTGTTGGTTTTGTTGTTTGTTTGTTTTTGTATTAGTACGTCCCTCCAGCATGATGTTTCGGCGGACATATTGTAATCGCGTTGGTGCTTATACGTCAGATTTACAGATAATAAACAAAATGCTGACCACACCCAAGCACAAATTTTCACCATACTTGGTAGGGACACCACCTTGACGGAGTTTTTCATTCATACATTTTCTAAGCCATTTAATCCTAATTAGGGGTGTGGGCAGGATGGTGCGCATCTCATGTGACTCTGGGTGAAGGGCGGGGTACACACTGGACAGCTCACCAGGTCATTGTAGGACTCGTAATGGAGTACCACAGATTGAGTTTTGAATGTTTGGCTCAAATCCAGGTTAGTGGCACAAGGCCATCCGTGCCCGGTGGTCCATGGGAGCTGATTAGCCGAGCTCTCACGAGAGGGCGGGACGGCATGCGTTGATACTTTTCATACGCTCATACTTTTCACCCAGCAGTATAAATGGGTTCCAGTAATAACGTACTGGGATGGTAACCTGCGATGGACTAATGTCCCATCCAGGAGGAGTTGAACTCGTAGTCGCCTGACGCTACAGAAACTAGAGACAAGTACCGACGTGAGGGAGAGATGACATCCACTCACTTCCCTGTCACTCACAACGATCGCCAGCCAATCATGAGCTCATTCGTATGAGGGAGTGGATAGCGCGTTACCTCTGCTAGACCATCCCACAAATACACATGATGCTGCAGTTCGAAAAGAAGAGGCAGGTGGCTCACATTGCATGTCATGGAGGGGGGGCGTGTGTATGCTTTCTCCCCTCACTGGTCAGTGGTGGTCATGTGGGTGGGAAGTGGATACAACCAAATTAGGGAGAGATGGTTCGGGGTTTATTTTTTGGCTGGCAAAATAAACTACAGTGAACCCTCACTTTTTGCGGTTAATGGGGTCCGAGCCCTCAGCGAACGCCGAATTTCCGCGAAATAGGATCGAACTGCCTGAGTGACGTGCACAGACATGTATATGTGTATATAATATCAGTTCGTTTTCTGTAACCGCTTAATCCTAATTGGGGTTGCGGGGAGGCTGGCGCCCATCCCAGCCGACTACGGACGAGGACAGAATACACCCTGGACAGCTCACCAGGCCATCGCAGGCTGGAAACATGCTGATGGCTTTGCAGCCTACTCTTGTCGAAAGTCAGCAATGGTTCTTTTACATGAACCTCACACCATAGACAGTGAGAGACATGGCCGGCCTTTGATAACCCAGTTAGCTGCACTGGGGGGACAGTGACAACCTTGTGGAGAGTGGGACTCGAACACCCAACCTTTGGATCAGCGATCCAGCGCCCTATATCACGAGGCCACCACTGCCCTGTATATAATATCAATAAATACATATTCAATGCTATAAATGCTTATAATAACAATTAAACATTCAAAAATAATGCATAAGATGTAAATAAAATATAAATACACACAGACACACACACAAATGCATACCGAGACGTGCACATACATACAGACATGGGCGCGCGCACACACACACACACACACACACACACACACACACACACACTCAGATGCGCACCTCACATAAAAATGTGAGTGGTTTTGTTGGGGGGTTTTGGGTTGTGTTTTGTTTCTGTTTGTTTGGGTTTTTTTTGCATAACTGGCCTTGTTTTGTAGCATTTTCCTTAATATTTTCCTATTTTCCCTTAATTTCCTTTTTTTTCTTCCTTTTGATCAATACTTTTGAAAAACCCGCAGTACACTGAAGCCGCAGGAACTGAAGCGCGAAGTCGCGAGGGATCCCTGTATTACTGCTGCGCAATGCATTACTCATTTGAATAAAAAACTTTTAAACCAATCACATTGAGGAATCACATAACGTTTGTGGCGTATATGAATGACACGCTTACAGAAGTAAACGTTTCTAAGCTTGCAACATGTCTAAATCAGGACAAAATGACTGTTGATTTAGGTAAATTCCAATCCAAACATTGATGAATACCGTCATTGTGCACAAACTAAAAGACCAATAAAATAAACAAGAAATCATCAGCAGCTGCCTTCTATGATTTTCTTTTTGTCATTTTTCTATGTTCACTTCTTTTGTTCTTGGATGTGGTTTACAAACATGCACCTGCACAAGCAAGTCCCACAATCCTCACAGTGGAAGAAATAAAAGAGGAGTATTTACCAAGGTCTTAACAACTGGAGCTGAACAATGCCGAGGCGCGTTCAGGCGCCAAAGAAACACTCGCAACACCTTCACACTCCTCCATCTTTCCACTCGCTCTCCTTACTCAGATGTGCAGCTTTGATAGCTCAGAGCAGGTAGATTTTTGGCAAGAGGAAGTGACGGGACACGTCTGAACTTCAATACGATCAGTGCAGCTTTTTTTTTTTTTTAATGGTTCCTTTAGAAGAACTAAAAGCGGAAAACAGCAGCAGGCGAAATACAAAAGTGCCATCATTTGTACTTCCTGCAGCTTATTATGAGTTTGTAAGAGTCTGCAGATTATTTTAACAAAGCATCTTACAAATTTATAATAACGGATTTTAAGCAATTGTAAGTTACATTCTGTGACCAGTCGATCAACAATCATTCTAAAAGATTTTACAGTATTTTTATTTCATAAATAGTAAAGCTTTCCTTTTCATTTCGATGCCTTTTGGTTTAATTAATCTCTCGCATTCTTCTGCTTGAGCCAGTGAGCAATATAAAATCACATCAGCCTTTCCACAAATACTGTATTATTCATTAAAAATACAAAAACATGACGATATGAAAGTGCTTAAGATGACAAAAGCTTTTCAGGGGAAAAAAATCTACAAAACCTCCAAATATGCTCAAGTGGTTTTGCTTGTGTGCAGAAAGAAACTGATAAAAGAAAAGAAATGCCGCGCTTTAAAGCTCTGATACGCATTCATTCATCTTCAATAAGCATTGCACATAGTGGGTACGAGTGTGTTCACATGCTTTTGCCATCACTGGCCCTTGCATGTAGCCGCTCTCTTTTAGCGAAGGCAGAATCCCTCCTGGACGACTCATCAGGCCATCGCGGGGCAGAAACACACTGACGGCTATGCGACTCTTCTTGTCGAAAGTCAGCAATGGTTCTTTAACATGAACCTCTCCCCATAGACCAGTGCTTCTCAAATAGTGGGGCGCGCCCCCCTGGGGGGGCGCGATGGGATGCTGAGGGGGGCGCGTGTGACCCAGGAGAACATGCTTTTTTTCCGCCATACTACAAGAAAGTGTAATTGCACATCCACTCCAGTAGTTGGCAGTGGCGCCCTCATTGCCCATTGTGCGCAGCGAGTATTAACTCTACGGTGTAGGTTTGTTTTGCTACTGGAGTTGCAGTGTCATGCTTCAAACCTCGCTTTGAGAAGCTGTGTGCTGCAAAACGTGCTCATTGTAGCCATTAATCTTGGCTTCCTCATTTTGAGAAAAAAAAAAAATCAGCACAAATTGTTCTATTTGTTCTTGTTTTGTAGGTTGAAGTGTTTATATATTGTGCTCCTGAGTTAATGTTTCTGAAGTCAATTTGAATTAATTATTTATTGATTTTATTTTCAGCAGCAAATGGTGTGGTAAGTTTGTCAAAAATGTAACAAGGATATTATTATTTTTAAATTTAAGGCAAATTGATGCACTTTCTTTTACAGACTAATAAAAATGTTAAAAAGTTATTCTTGTAAGTTGAACTATATCTCTTTCTTTTTGTTTTATTTATGTTAACAAGGATACGATATAATGAAGAGATATACCTGTAACTATATTATAGAAAAAAGTTATAATTTATAGTTGCGGCGGAAAGTGGGTGGTGGGGGGGCGCGAATTGTTTTCTTCTTGCTAGGGGGGGCGTAACAGAAAATAATTGAGAAGCACTGCCATAGACAGTGAGAGACATGGCCGGCCTTTGATAACACAGTTAGCTGCACTGGGGGGGACAGTGACAACCCATGGAGAGTGGGGCTTGAACCCCCAACCTTAGGATCAGTGATCCAGCACCTTTACCACCAGGCCACCACTGCCAAGCATTGCACATAGAAATGTAATGCTTATTTAACCCTTTAAGGCCAGAATTATTTTTTGCAGTTTGTATATATATATATATATGTGTGTGTGTGTGTCTGTCTTCCTTTCGGCTTTTTCCCTTTTACTCGGGAGTCACCACAGCGAATCATCTGAGTTGCACATTTGATTTGGCAGAGGTTTTTATGTCGGATGCCCTTCCTGTCACGACCCTTTTAGCAAGGGACAGAAACACGCTGACGACTTTGCAGCTACTCTTTACGAAAGTCAGCAATGGTTCTTTTACATGAACCTCTCACCACAGACAGTGACAGACATGGCCCGCCTTTGATAACCCAGTTAGCTGCACTGGGGGGGGACCACCACTAGACCACCACTGCCCCCATATATATATAGAGAGAGATATTATATATATATATAGAGAGAGAGAATTTTCTGAGCAGATCCTCCGTAAGAGAGTGCTCAATACTTTTTCGTAGTGCAAATAAAAATAAAAGGACAGGACAAAGAATTTCTATTGAAACTTTATTTAGTGATAAATGAAGTTTCAATAGAAAGTCTTTGTCCTATCCTTTTATGTATATATATATATATATATATATATATATATATAGGTATATATAAAATCACTAGTTTTTTTCCTAATTATAAAGGCCTAAGGAAACACCCAAAACATTTCTTTCAACAAAATTATAATAACACTAATAATAACAACAATAACCTAATAATAAGATGATAACAAATAACACTCTCACACATTCGTGTACAACACAATCCTGCATACTCAAGGTCGTCCCACAGCTGACTAAGGCACGTGGGATCATGTCGTGTTGCATCAGGTGACGCCACAACAAATATAGAATGCGAATAGTAGTTATTCGCTTTTTTGTGTGAAAGAGGACCATATGGTCCTGCCGGGTGTTAAAGGGTTAAGCTTTAATTTAACACATAGTGTGGGACGTGTGGTGTATACAAGTGGTGGGTTCGAATCCCTGTCAGATCCCCATTGTGCTATGATCCCTCGGCAAGGGCTTAAGCACAAGTGTGCCTCTGTCTACCCAGCAGTATAAATTGGTAGCAGTAAAAATGCTGGGAATGTAACCCGCAAATTACAAGAGTAGCCGAAAGGGCAGTGGTGTCTTAGTGGACAAAGAGATGGGTTACTGATCCAAAGGTCGGTGGTGCCTGTTTCAACCATCATCCACTGTTGGGTCCTTGAGCAAGGACAGTTCAGTTGTATAAAAAAATAATGATCATTTTAAATAGCTCTGGAAAAGAGCATCTGAAAATTCCATCAATGTATTCATTCATTTTCTGAGCCACCTAATCCTAATTAGGATCATGAGGAGGTTGGCGCCCATCTCAGCCAACTCCGGACGAGGGCGGGGTACACCCAGGATAGCTCGCCAGCCAGGCCACAACAGGGCTAACACTCACACCCATTCATACTCACTCTTACAC
>CM045747.1:8270581-8330581 GCA_024760905.1 Plotosus lineatus | reverse complement strand
GATGCCGCTTTCATAACGTGAACTTGTTTCATATCCAGAGACAAAAATTTTAGGAAAATGCATATCGTAACCTGAATTTTACGTTTGGTGAGACTTTCGTAAAGTGAGGTACCACTGTATTTGGTTCTGTTTACCAATGTAACTGGGCCAGACTGAAGTCCACCAGTTGATGATGTAAACATTTTTGTTTTTATTCAACCCATTGATTTCCATGATAACAAAACAGGCCGCAGAAGCAGTATCAGAAAATAACAAGCTCACATGTCAACATATACGGAGTAAAACATCACCATGGAGAGGTGGTACAATATCAGAAAAAACAGCCTTACATTCTGTCCAATCCTTGAACCTCCGATTCAACCAACCAATAAAGAAAAATCATGAGAAAAACCCTTACCGTTGTCTTCAATGGAGAAATGGAAGACGTCACTGGTAACGTTGTGTCCATCTCGAAGAACATAGCATATGTGCATGTCATCGACGTCAACTAGATGACAGATAAGACAATACGGGAAGTGAGTCAGGACACATGAGTCTGTGTGGACCCGCCCGCAAAAAAAATTCCATTTGTTCAGTCAGAAGAACTGTTGTTAATATACTCATTACTCAGATTACTCAAAATACTTGAGCACAGTAATTATTTTTTAATTATCTACCTTGAAAATTTTCATTAATTCATTTTCTGGACCATTAATCCTAATTATCTGGCACCCATCTCGTCCGACTCTGGCAAGGGCAGCGCACACCCTGGACAGCTCACCAGAAACATTCTGACGGCTATGCAGTTCCTCTTGACGAAGGTCAGCTGAGGTTCATGTAAAAGAACCATGTCTCTCACTGTTTATGGACGGCCTTTGATAGCCCAGTTAACTGCATTGGGGCAGAGCAGTGCCAACAACATTGACGCTGGAGTTTGAACCTCGATCTTGGGATCAGTAATCCAGCCAACCTTACCACCGGGGCCACCACTGCACTCATGAAAAATCTGACCCTGTATTTTCTGTCATGCTTCATCGTAAACTTATTTGCATTTCATATAAAGTAATAAATAGTGGGGGCAGTGGTGGCCTGAAGGTAATGGTGCTGGATCACTGATCCCAAGGTTGGAGGTCCACTATCAACGGGTTATCACTGCTGTCCCCCTAGTGGCGCTAACTGATTTACCAAATTCCGGCAGCCATGTCTCTCACTGTCTATGGTGAGAAGTTCATGTAAAAGAATCATTGCTGACTTTCGTGAAGAGTCGCTGCATAGCCGTCAGCATGTTCCTGCCCTGCGATTTCCTGGCAAGCCATCCAGGGTGTACTCTGCGCACGGTTTTGCAGAGATGCGTGCCAGCCTCCCCGCGACCCTACTTATTATTACGCAGTTCAGAAAATAAATGAAATGAATGAATAATAAATAGTTTAGAATATAGGAAGCATGGCACCATTTCACGAAAAGATCAGTCAATAAATTTTATATCTCACTTTGAAATATCCAAGGTCCACGGGTGCCATGCAAATAAATTTCAGTATGCAATTAAAAACAACAATAACAACAACAACAACAACATGACGCATATTGCTCAGCCTTGCTTTGGCATCAAGGTGTGGGTTTCATGATGTGAATTTAATTTATCATGCAGGAAATATGACTCTCTAAAACCCTGACATATTCATTGCTTTCAGAATGACAGCGTCCTTAAAGAACAGCTCGGCTTCAGCGGGGCCAAAAGGCTTTATTCTGTTAACCTTCCTACGAGGTGAAAGTTTGCAGCCTGAAGAAAAAAAAAAAAAACATTGCAGTTACGGCTCAGACCATCTTTAATATTTGATGGAAAAACAGATTCTCTATCAGGGAAAAGCTTATAAAAATGTAAGCCTAGCACTTTCTAATACCCACAAGGGAGCGGCAACTTTATTTACTGTGGCTTCTTACTTGGGTTGGGATGCGTTTAAAATATTAAAAGAAAATAAAGAAGGACATAAAGGGGGCTTAGTTATATAATTTTCTTTATTTTTTGGGAGGGGGGCAGAAATTCTTTGTTTGCCTGGATATCTGATTGACATGAACAGATCATGAGCTAAAGTTTATTAAATCCTTGGGGGTCATTTAATAACAGGATTGAGCTGGAATCAGACAGAAATTCAATATACAGTAGGCCCATGACCATTCGCGGTTCAGCGCTCGGGCCCCCGCAATACTCGCAGATTGGTGACAAACCCGGAAGTACCTGGCACGTGATTCAAATTTAGCCAATGGCTGAGAGCTTTTGTTTCTCACTCCGACTGATTGGTTGCAGATGATGTGAACACCTCTTTTTTCTCCTTCGCGCACAAGTTATCGACATGATTGCCTGCATTGCGTAGAATTTTTTTGTGTGTGTTTTTAATGATTATTTAAGCCCTATGATGTCACTAAAACGTCCTTCGTCGTCTCTAACGTCTGGTAAGGAGCCTAAGCGCTTTATTTCTTCTGAAATATTATCACAGTACAAAATTAAAAATGTTTTACTTCATCATAACTACATTTTACTGCATTATTATTATTATACTCGCGGATTAGCGGAAAACCCGAAAGTTAGTCGCACGTGATTCAAATTTAGCCAATGGCTGAGAGCCATTGCTTGCGTACACCTCTTTTTTTTTTTCCTTCACACACATTCATCAACGTGATTGCTTAAATTGTGAATTCACGTTTTTTTTGTTTTTTGTTTTTTTTTTTCATGTGTTTTTAATGATTATTTAAGCGCTATGATGTCAAACCCGGAAGTCACATGATTCAAATTTAGCCAATGGCTGAGAGCTTTTGTTTCTCCCTCCTGCTGATTGGTTGCAGATGATGTGAACACCTCTTTTTTCTCCTTCGCATACAAGTTATCGACGTGCTTGCCTAAATTGCGAAGTAAGTTTTTTCCATGTGTTTTTAATGATTATTTAAGCCCTATGATGTCACTCAAACGCCCCACCTCTTCTCTAGCTTCTGGTAAGGAGCCTAAGCACTTTATTTATTCATAAATATCACAGGACAAAATTAAAAAGTGTTTACTTAATCATTACTACAGTTTACTGCATTGTTACTGTATTAATGAGTAAGACTGGCTAAAGAATGTGTTTAAGGAGCATATTTTAGCGCATGTAATATCATACATAGGGTTTTAAAACCGCGTCAATAACTCGCGGATTTTCTTGATCCATGGGAAGGGTTGTAACCGAACCATCGCAAAAAACAGGGGCCTACTGTATGACATTTTAAAATCTCTTTGGAGCAAAAGGGGAAGGATAGAATCTAGTTTTCATTATTCAGTTAAAAGTAAAGTACAATATTCATCATTTATTCATTTTCAGTGAAGCCCAGAGATGGAGACAGGGATAAATAATGGTTGCACGCTTGAAGTAAATGAAACCACTGCGATCCACTGAGTGTCGTCCTGACAAACAAACCTCGGACCGTTTCAGGTGTTTTCATGCATGTTTTGGTACACACAGATTTTACACATGATCTTTTAGTGACAGCGGCACTATGGTTAACACGTCCGCCTCAGGGCAAGAAGGACCCGGTTCGATTCCTGTGTGAAGTTTGCACTGGTCTCCCCACGGTACTCTGGTCTCCTCCTACACGCCAGAAACATGCACAATAGCCTAACTGGCTTTTCCAAATCACCAGAGAGTGAGTGTGAATGTTTGTCTGTTTTAGCAGTGGTGATGGTGCAGCCCGTCCTCATTCAGAGTCGGCTGAGATAGGCACCAGCTTTCCCAATTCCCTAATCAGAAATAAGCGGCTTAGAAAATGAATAAATCTCTTAGTGATCAAGTCAAGCACTCAACAACTTTATATTCATTCATTTTCTGAGGGGCCTAATCCTATCAGGATTGCAAGGGCACTGGAGCCTATCCCAGCCTACCCTGAGCCAAGGCAAGGTACACCCTCAACAGTTCGCCAGTCAGTCACAAGGCCAACACACACACACACACACACACACATACACATACACACACACACACACACACACACACACACACACACACACACACACACCACTATTCACAGTCAGAACTATGAGTACTTTGAACCAGCCAACTAGCCTCATGTTTATGTCTTTGGGCTGTCAGAGGACACCGGAGTACTCAGAGAAACACAAGACAGAACAAAAGGACATGCAAGCACTACAAAGAAATGTTCCCACCGAGTCCAGGACTCGAACCCAGGGCTTTCTTCTTGTCAGATAGACTAACTACTATGCCACTGCTCCACCGTCAACTTTATTTCTGCAGTAGATGTTCGCCAGCTACGCTTGGCACAAGTGTACATTTTAGGGCATGTTACTGATCCAAAGGTGAGATTCAACTCCCAGTGCCACCAATCTGCCACCGTCGACCAAAGCTGGTAACCTTCATCTGCTCAGTTTTTTTAAAATTTGATAAAAAAAAAAAAATGTAAGTTACTCTGGACAATAGGTGTCTGCCAAATGAAATAAATGTAAATAAGGCGGCAGTACAATGCATAAGAAAGATCATTAATATTCGTGAATATTCATATCAATCATTAGAATAAGGGAAAATGTGATCACTGGGATTTTAACCACGGCATGGTTCTTATTGCCAGATGGGCTGCTTAGGGTATTTTAGAAACTGTTTATCTTCTGAGATTTTCACACACACACACACACACACACACACACACATATACACATACAGTAGTCTGCAGAGTTTATCCAGAATGGTTGTAACACAACAACAACAACAAAATCTAGCATAAGGAAAGCCTGCAGGATGAATAATAATAATATCTTTTTAAAAAGATGTGTGCCACATTTAGGTTTTCAAAAAGTTATGATGTGAAAACTTTTGAAAGAAAAGGGGAAAAAAGGATTTTTTTTTTTTTTTTTTATCCAGCCTTATGAGCCATTACAAAGTGGCAGACATCACCATTTACCCAATTTGGATGCTTTATGTGAAGCGTTGACCCTCTGTGATTTGATGCATTGCACAGCCGCTACATGATTGGCTGACTGGGTAGCTCCATAAAGCTGGTGTTACACAGTCAACATGCAACACTGATTTTACACACAACGGCGTAATTGTAATCAGTGTTGCAACTTGGCCGTGAAGCACCTTCTGAAATGAGCAGGTGTACCCATTCTCTTTTAAAATGAATAGCAAGTCATTTATTCATTCATTTTATAAACCTCTTCATTCTAATTAGGGTCAAAGGGAGGCTGGTGCCGATGTCAGCTGAATCCAGGCGAAAGGCAGGGTACACCCTGAGCAGCTCGCCAGGCCACCGCAGGCCTAACACACAGACCAGAATTCACACTCACTCTCACACCTGAGGGCAACTTGGAACAACTTAATAAACAGAATTAGCCTCTGCACACATTTTTGGACTGTGGGAGAAAAGAGGAGTTTCTGGACGAAGCCCACACAAGCACAGAGAAAACATGCAACCTTTACACAGAAACGTTCAATCCTGGGAATCAAACCCAGACCTTCTTGCCGTGAGGCAGATGTGCAAACTCCTGCATCACTGCGCCACCCTGAATCATAACTGTAAAAAATAAATAAATCTTTTTTTTGAGGGGGAATCTAATTAGCTGTTTCCATTTTGTTTGTAAATACTGTATACACAGGGATCGCTCACTTTCCGAGGTTAATGGGGAACAAGCCCCCCCCCTCCCCGCCATGACCGCCGATTTCCCCAAAAGAGGATCGACCCCCCCCGTGACTGATGTATACGTACATGAATATGTGTATATAATATCAATAAATACATATTCAATGCTATAAATACTTATAATAACAATTACACATTCAAAAATAATTCATAAGATGTAAATAAAATATAAATACGCACACATACAGACACGCACGTGCACAGATGCGCATCTCACATAAAAATTTAAGTAGTTTTGTTGGGTTGTTTTTTTCGGTTTTGTTTGTTAGGGTTTTTTTTTTTTTTCTTTGAATTGGCCTTGTTTGGCTGCATTTTCCTTAACTTTTCCCCTATTTTTTCTTAATTTCCTCATTTTTCGATGAATATTTTTGAAAAACCCACGATGCACTGAAGCCAGAGAAAGTGAAGCACAAAGTATTGAGGGATCGCTGTACTACCATGTGTCCAAACTGGAGTAGAACTGATGGATGTAAATTCTCATATATATATACACATACATATATATACATACATATATATATATATATATATATATATATATATATATATATATATATATATATATATATATATATATATATATATATTTATACATACACACACACATATATATATATATATATATATATATATATATATATATATATGGTCCCCCAGTGCACCACACTGGGTTATCAAAGGCCGGCCATGTCTCTCACTGTCCATGGTGGGAGGTTCATGTAAAAGAACAGGGATCCCAGCGAAGTTTAGAAAAAAATAAAGGAAACAGGTTCAGAAATAGACGAAATGAAATTTTTCGGCTCGGGGTCAAGGGGGCCGTAGGGCCCCTGAAACTGAAAAAATAGCGGAATTCCACTAAATAGCGGAGATCTGGGATCCCTGAAAAGAACCATTGCTGATTTTCATCAAGAGGAGCTGCATAGCCGTCAGCGTGTTTCTGCCCTGATGGGCTGGACAGGGTGTGCTCTGTTTCGCCCAGAGTTATCTGAGATGGGCACCAGCCTCCCTGTGACCCTAATTGGGATTAAGTGGTTCAGAAAATGAATGAATGTATATACATCATTTATATTTGTCCAAGGAAGAACATCTTGGCTCAAATTCGGAGCATCAATTGCTGTAGAATTGTCATTTTTTAAAATTTATTATTATTATTTTTTTTTTTTACTGAAACAAATTCATCAAAATTTTTGTAATGCATCGTCTTGATGTACACGACTTTCATGCATAATTAGAACAGAATCTCCAGCGACTTTGATTTTGACATGCAAATTTTTATAGCTCTTGACATTAATGTGATTACTAATTAAACAAAACAGTAAATAAACTTTTTTTTTTTTTTTTGTAAATCATAAAGGTAGAATATTCTATCTCAAAAATAAAGTGCACTGTATCATATTAGTCGTCTATAGTGTACTTAATAACGTAGAATTGTTTTACCTTGAGTAAAGGTGGTAATGGTGGCGTTTCCCTTGCCCAGGTCGATGAGGTAGCCATGTTCCGCGCCAACTGTGACTCTAAACGTTACAGCTCCATGGGGACTGTCTCTATCCTTGGCCTTCAGAGCTTTACTGGTGATCAAAAATCCCAAGTGACCGCTGGGCAGCATTTTCAAAGTCGTCCCACCCTTGTTGACCGCAATGTGCGGAACGCCATTGTCGACAGAGAGAATTTTGATTTTCATCAGCTGTGGTCTGCGAGTCTCAAAAACTGTATCAGGAAAGACATAAAAGTCCGAATGGGTTCCATCTGTGACGGTGAAGGAAAAGCTGTCGGAAGCCGTCTCGGTCCCGTCGTGCCTGTAACTAATCATGTTCTCGTTGAGATCTTGTTTGGTGAAGGAAGCGATGGACCTGGTATTGTTGAACACCACCTTCCCATGGATGGGTGGCTGGGTGATGGTGAATTTCAGGAGTCGGTCAACAGTGTCACGATCCTCCACAGTCAATTCGAATGGTGTGATCAGTTTGCTCTTTCCTTCATGAACAACCAGACCATGGATGGTGACCACAGGCTTCTTGTTGTCTACATCTGTTATGGACACGCGGAAAGTGCGAAACACTGGGTTGTAACCATCCGTCACTTCGAACTCGAAGCTGTCCATCTTAACCTCGTCATCAGAAGTGTGGATGTAGTAGATCTTGTTCCCAGCCAGCTGGAGTTGTGTGAAAGAGCTGATGGGCATTCCTGGTGTATCAGTGCACTCCAGGTGACCTCTCATCGGAGCTCGAGTGATGGTGAAGATCAAGTGCTCATCTGGGCTGTTGAGGTCTCGGGTGCTGAGCAAGTCCGTGGTTAAGGTCACTCTTCCTCCTTCTTTAAGAGAAACACCTTTGCTAATAACTTCAGGGAACACCATGTCTATTCCACCGACCGTTACATAGAAGTACCTGTCAATCAAGGGGTTGATGCCATCCGTGACATCAAATTTAATGAGGTCACGTATTCCTTCCTGTCCATTATGGATATATATGATCAAATTTTCATCAACATCATTTTGTGTGAAATTCATTCCAACGGTTATGTTTTGGATCGTTCCAAACGGCGTCCTCTTTTGAAGAATTCCCTGATTGGGACCGTATCGGATGACATAAGTCAGCGTGCTGTCTTTTGTGTCCAGATCAGTGGCTTTTAACACTTTGTTGGTGATTTCTTTGATTTCTCCTATCTCGATCTCAAGGCCATCATTGATAGCCATTCTTGGTGTTTCATCGTCCACTGGAATAACCATAACGATGACGGTCTTCTCTACGGTAAATTTCCCATCAGTGAGAAGAATTTTAAAACTGTCCTCTGTGGTTTCTGAATCATCGTGCTCATAAACAATACTCGAAGCCTCTCTGATTTGGTCGAGGGTAAAGTTAGTCACAGGGATGGTACCGATGGTTAACTGATTTATGATGAAACCATGTTTTGGAGGTTTGGTGACAATAAACATCAGCTCATCGACGGGAATGTCTGCATCAACGCCATTTAATATAGGAATGTCAATCACAACGTTCATGCCTTCCATTACCACAAACTCTCTCATATGGATCTCAGGCTTTTCATCGTTCGATGGGATAATTACGATCGGAAAAAAGTGTCTCTTAGAAAAATTAATGCCATCCGAGCACCTGAATGTGAATCTGTCCTCCACCGGCTCCACTCCTTTATGAATGCTTTGCACGTAATAGATATGATTTTGCTTGATGTCCTTGATGGTGAACGCACTGATTGCAGTTCCAGACCTGGATTTCTCAGATCCTGGAGCAGGGGAAATGTTTTCCAAATAGCCAGATGTAGGCTGAACGATGATGGTACATAGCAAGTCGTCGTTGGGCGTGTCAGTATCAGAAGCACTTATATGCGCAATTTGAATGACACTTTTCTCACCTTCAATAACCGTGAACTGGTGGCCTACAAACACCTGAGGAGCCTGGCTGTCTATTGGCAGGATAGTCACATGTACTCGAACGCCCTTGATTTTATTACCACCAACGGTCCACTCATCAGACATATCGGTCAGGGTCAAATTAAAGAAGTCCCCTTTGGTCGTGAGGCCAATCTCTCCACTCGTGTGCGCGTACACGACCGATCCGCTGATGATGTCGGCTTGGGTGAATCTGTTGTTTGGTACACCATTTACCAGAATTTCACCCAAAACTGGAGGATTGTCTACTATAAAGGTCAATCTCAGGTCATCCGTGTCCTCATCCCGTCCTTGAATAACATTGGCTGTGATTTCTGTAACTCCATTTTCCACGACGTCAATATAAGAGCCGATGGTCCCCTCTGGAAGGCTTATGGTTGGAGTTTCATCATCTATCAGCTTGACGGTTAGTTTAATGGTAATAGTGACGACATGGACTCCGTCGCTCACATCCAGCTGAAAGCCATCACTTGTTGACTCGTCTCCGTTGTGAGAGTAGGAGATCCTGCCTTGAGAAATATCATCCAAACTAAATGAAGCCCCTTTGGGCAGGTCAGTGAAAGTGTACTGGATCTGGCCATGCAGAGGAGGTTGAACGAGTGTAAAGGAGATCTTTGTGTTGTCCGTGTCTGGGTCAATGGTGTCAAGCTCAGTGCGGGTGATTACATGCATGCCTCGCTCGAAGACGGTGAACCCCGTGTTGGTAATCTGGGGTGGTTTGTTGTCAACAGGCTGCAGGAAAATAGTGAACACTCCATCAACACTGTTTCCAGCTGTGTCCTCAACCATATAATGGAAGTGCACTACATGTGGAGTTATCCCCAGCTCCAGATCTGGTGGCTTGTATGCTATTTTATGGTGATTTATCTGTGCTTGGGTGAACTCTGTAACCTCTGTGTTTGGGTTTTCTGTAAGAACAATGGCTCCCAGAAGAACAGGGCTGTACTCATCCGTGTCTCTTGGAGGTTGAGTGATAGTATATTTCAAATCCCTGTCCTCAGAGTCTAAATCGGTGTAACGTAAGTATTTCTTGCGGAAAAAAGTGAGCTGGTATTCATGTACGGTCAGCTGCAGGGTAGTGTCAGGGTGAAGCTCAGGAGGGACGTCATCAATGGGTAGAATCTTGATAATGAAAGAGTTCTGTCCCGACTGATTTGGCGGATCATTGTCGTCCTCAACACGGAAAACGAACTGGTCCATAATGGTTTTGATGTTATGTGGACCAACGTGTCGGTAAAACAGCTTTCCGTCTGTAATGTCTTGCTGGAGCCACATTGTCACTGCTTTCTCATACATCTCGTCTTCAGAATTGAACCTCCAGGTGGACGGGTCTTCTGGAGCATCGGATTGACGAAGCAGCACCTCACCTATACTTGAGAAAGGCGACTCTAGAAAAAATTTGATGGTCGAATCCTCAGAGTCGATATCGGCCGCACTGAGCATCAAAGGGGAAACGGGCATCATCTGATTTTTGAACATGACCAACCCTGTGTTGGCGTTGATGATCGGTGGCTCGTCATCAGTTGGCACTACGGTTATAGGGAAAAGGAATTCCACCTCGTGTTTGCCATCCGTCATCCTGAAAATGATGTTGTCGCTATAGGTATCGCTGCCGTCATGCTGGTAGATGACAGCTCCGCGATCCAGATCCGCCACAGTGAAGAACTTACTCCTGGAGCCGATCACCATGAGTTCGCCATGCCTCAATCCATCAATAACTGTCACTTTGACATCATGTAGATTGTCCTCATCACTAATCTGTAGGTTCTCTGAACTAGACAGTGACCTGGTCTGACCCTCGTAGAGCAGCTGCCCAATGTTTCGGGTCACAACAGGAGCCAGAGTGTCCATGGGCTTCACAACGATCATGAAAGCGAACGGATCAGAGACGGCTCCTTCTGTATCTACAACGACAAACTCGATCTGGAAAATTCTCTCAACTGCCGAGTCTTCAGAAGGAGGCTTGTATGCTATTTTAAGATCCTTCAGATCTCCCTGATGGAAAGATGTAATGGGCAGATTCCGATCATCTGTACTGACGATGTAGCCTTCCTCGAACGACAGAGGAGAGGTAATGTTAAAGACTAGATCATCAGGTGGAGATTCGAGGTCTTCAGCAGCCAGCATGTCGGGCGTTATGGCGGTCATTACGAACTGGTCGATTTCCATCATCATCATGGAGATGAAGCTGGGTTTAGGTGCCGTGTTTTCCTCTCCTTCTTTAATGCGCACCATAATTTGGAAAAACTCCTGTTTTAGGACATTGCCCTCTTTGTCTTGGAGCTCTACATACATGGGGATGTAATCTCTGTTTGGAGAGCGCTGGGTGAATGTATGTCTATAGCGAATATTCAGTCTGAGAAATTCATCACAGTCAAACATCTGGCCTAATTTGCCTTCATCAACGAGCTTTCCATACCTGGGCAAAACACCTGTTCCGGCAAGAGAGGTCACTTTGCATTGGTACATGTTTCGGTCATAAGTGAACTCCAGGATCTTGAGATCAAGAGGGCTGCTTGTTCCCAGAAGCTTGTCAACAGACAGAGGCATGTTTTTGGTCAAGATCTCCAGCTGAGTGAAGATCACTTCAACCTCCATCATGAATGGGATGATCACAGTGTCGGTCTGAGTGTCATACCTTAACTGGAGTCTGACCCGGTCTTTAGCAGGGCTCCGGGATCCGAAATGAGAGTATTTTACATCACTGGGTCCGAACTCACATGGGAACTTTTTAGGGCTCAGGTGACCCGGTTTCTGCGATAAAGGATCGTTGTCCAGGACTGTGATGATGCACTTGTCTCCAGGTTGGACCTGCAGGACGAGATCATTAATAGGGTCAATATATACGGACCTGCCGAAGGGAACCCGGATTCCGTTGTTCGCCACCAGGATAGCATCCTCGGAGAGCTCGGACCTGTGGCCGTAGGTCAGTCCCAGGCTGTCCGACCCGCGCACGCACGAAACGGTCCGAAAACCCAAAATCAGCACGAACACGCAGATCCTAGAAAGCCACGCAGTGCTTTGGGGTCTGCTCTGAGCCATCGTGCAGTCCGAACCACCGGTGCTTAATGCATGCAGAAGATCCACTAAAATCCCAAAAGACGAGACACACACACACACACACACATACACGCACACACATACACACGCACACACACGCGCGCGCGCGCAAACCAGGGGAAAAAGAAGTTCAAGTCAATCGGCGTGGTTGTGGAAAGAGCGCACCCACGCATCCGCGTTAAAGCGCACCATTCTCAGTCCGCGCCTTCAGCACTCCCGAGTAAACTTCAAACCCACACAAGTGGAGTCACCAAACCACGCCTTAGTCTCTTTACATTGGCTGAACTTTACGATGGAATGCTCTCGGTGACTTGTAATTGGACGCCAAGGCCGTCACTCGGGGAGAGGGCGGGACACAGAGACAGCGCTGAGCTCAGAGGGAAAGTTTTTTAATGCTGGGGGGGAAAAATCATTAAAATGACATTTAATTTTACACAGCATATTTGCAATATAAACAGCAACAGAGTTTTTTTTTATATTTTAAAAATATAATAATATTTATGCTGGAGTTTTAAAAATAATTTTATGCTGTATAAATAATTTATACAGCATCAAATTCGCATTTCTTATATTTTAATAATTTACAAATGTTCTTCTTTATCGCCATGTATATAATTATTATTATTATTATTATTATTATTATTATTAATATTATTATTATTATTATTCTCACTAGTCATTGCTCCAGTTCCCCCTAGTGGTACTGTATATAGATTTTGAAACTCTTCGAGCACAATTAAATATTTACACGGTTCTCATAGGTTGCTGAGCATGTATTGTTATTAATTGTTATTTATCTATAAAATAATCAGTGTGCGTACATTGTGATTTGGATTCCACAAGGATTTTTTTTTTGTCAAAAATGTTGAGAAACGTTTGAGGAAGAGAGTGAGCATGTCAGTGAATGAGGGAGTGATTGTGAGAGAATTACACAAATAAATGATTGAGTGTACAAGTGTTGAGTGAATGTGTGAGTGAGTGAATAAATGGGGCTAGTGATGGGTTGAGTGAGTGAGTGATTGAGTGACTGAGTGAATAGGTGAGTGCGTGAGTGGGTGAGTGAGTGAATGTGTGAGTGTTTGGGTGTTTGAGAGAATGAGTAAGAGATTGGATGAGTGAGTGAGTGAGAGTGAATGAGTGAGAGATTGGATGAGTGAGTGAGTGAGAGTGAGTGAGTGAGTGAATGAGTGAGTGTTTGTGTGTGTGTGTGTGAGAATGAGAGAGAGAGATTGGATGAGTGAGTGAGTGAGAGTGAATGAGTGAGTGTTTGGGTGTTTGTGAGAATGAGTGAGCGATTGGATGAGTGAGTGAGTGAGAGTGAATGAGTGAGAGATTGGATGAGTGAGTGAGTGAGAGTGAGTGAGTGAGAGTGAATGAGTGAGTGTTTGTGTGTGTGTGTGAGAATGAGAGAGAGAGATTGGATGAGTGAGTGAGTGAGAGTGAATGAGTGAGTGTTTGGGTGTGTGTGAGAATGAGTGAGCGATTGGATGAGTGAGTGAGTGTGAATGAGTGAGTGTTTGGGCGTGTGTGAGAATGAGTGAGAGATTGGATGAGTGAGTGAGTGAGTGAGAGAGTGTTTGTGTGTGTGTGTGAGAATGAGAGAGAGAGATTGGATGAGTGAGTGAGTGAGAGTGAGTGAGTGAGAGTGAATGAGTGAGTGTTTGTGTGTGTGTGTGAGAATGAGAGAGAGAGATTGGATGAGTGAGTGAGTGAGAGTGAATGAGTGAGTGTTTGGGTGTGTGTGAGAATGAGTGAGAGATTGGATGAGTGAGTGAGTGAGTGAGTGAGAGTGAATGAGTGAGTGTTTGGGTGTGTGTGAGAATGAGTGAGAGATTGGATGAGTGAGTGAGTGAGTGAGTGAGAGTGAATGAGTGAGTGTTTGGGTGTGTGTGAGAATGAGTGAAAGATTGGATGAGTGAGTGAGTGTTTGGGTGTTTGAGAGAATGAGTGAGAGATTGCATGAGTGAGTGAGTGAGAGTAAATGAGAGTGTTTGGGTGTGTGTGTGAGAATGAGTGAGAGATTGGATGAGTGAGTGAGTGAGTGAGTGAGAGTGAATGAGTGAATGTGAGAATGAGTGAGTGAATGAGGAAGTGAGCCCACCCATGCTTGCACGCTCAAGTTTATTATCAAGGTTATACTTCACATATTTGAAAACTTTACCAACTTCTTCTTTTACTTTCGGCTGCTCCCTTCAGGGGTCGCCACAGCAAATCATCCACCTCCACCTCACTCTGTCCTCCACATCTTCTTTTCTGACTCCAACGACCTTCATGTCTTCCTTCACAACTTCATGCAACTAAATCCTGAAATATTATTCATTTTCTTCATCAGGCTCTGGGGTGGGGCAATGGCATAGTGGTTAGCACGCCCACCTTACAACAAGAAGTTCCTGTGTTTGAGTTCCAGGATTGGCAAGGACGTATCATGTCTTTTGCTTGCATGGGTTCCCTCCCAGTTTTGCCAGTTTCCTCACACAATACAGAGACTTGCACATTAAACTAATTGTTGTCTCTACACAGGTCAAATTGCTTCTAGATGTGAGTGTGAGTATGAATGGGTGAGTGTGTGTGTGTGTGTGTGTGTGTGTGTTACCTTCTGAGCTGTACAGGGTGTGCCCTGCCTTCTCCCTGGGTTGGCTGAGACAAGCTTCAGCCTCCCCTTGCGCTTAAGAGGATTAATAGAACTATGCGGTTTGCTTTTGGCAACCAGATAAATGCATAAATAGTGTCTCCGCCGCACCATATTGAACTGTAAGACGGTCCAATACTGTCCGTCTGCACAAACATTTTCAAGTTTGCATTGACTGATAAACCACACAATAAATAACAGCAATGTTTATAGACTGTGGACCATCAAGTTTTAATTTCATGAATAAATTATGCACACTGTTAGATCTAAGCGTGTTTATTATGAGAAAATCCTATTTATATACTGACTATGCAAGCGCTGTGCTTTATGTGTGATAAAATACCTATAATGCATGCCGTCACATGTAATGAAGTGTGGCAGTGATCCGATATGTAGCTTTATGATACCGAGAAAGCATGAGATACTGCTGGTAACTCAAATATTCCGAGAGGTTCAGCATTTCTCAGAATGTACTTTGCATATAATGCTTAAATATACAGTAAACGTAATTCTATTTACAATTTCCTGGGATGGCATTGCGGACATCATTTCCCCATCATAATTATTATTTTTTTAAAAACTGTAAAAGAAAGAACGGGTAGATGGGGTGGTGCGAGGGTGATGGCGATGGTGGTGGTATGTGTGGGGGAGGGGGAAGTCAATCAATATCCCATAAAAGTTTCTTTGTACCTTTGAGCAAAACTCCGAGAGAAAAAGTGTTGTTCTATTACAGCAGGTTTCCACTACGGACAAGAACAGTCCAAAAACAAGAAGAGAGAAATGCTTTGAAAACTGCTTGTATATCATGAACCCTGAAACACTGAGCCAGTATTACAGTGTCACGGATTGTTCATTCATTCGTTTACTGAACCACTTTATTATGTCACTTTCAGCCTAAATTGATAGTCAGGAAGAGGAACTACGAGCCACCTTTTCTGTTGAGTATTCCCAAGGTCGGGCGGGGCCGATGGCATCGTGGTCAGGGTACTGCGCTCATGATCGGAAGGTTGTGTGTTCGAATCCCAGTTTGACCCCCACTCTGCTGAGACGCCTGGGCGTGGTTTTTACCACAAGTGTGCCTCTGTTCACCCAGCAGTATAAATGAATACCAGTAAAAATATACTGGGAAAGGAACCTGCAATGGACTAGTGCCCCATCCAGGAGGAGTTGAACTCCTAGTCACTTCCCGCTACGGAAGCCAAGGAAAAGCACCGGTCTGATTAGTCACTAGGCTCAGATATAAAAAGCCTGACGGACTTTACTTTTTTTTTTTTTTTTTTTGAATTCACGAGGTCGTTGAACAGATTTAATTTAACTCAATCATGTGAACATTTAAGTTCAGGTTAAAATGTTCTACGTATGCATTTTTTTCAAAATAAAATTTAAGAAACCCCCAGTAGCGCTAACTGGGTTATCAAAGGCCGGCCATGTCTCTCACTGTCTGTGGTGGGAGGTTCAGTAAAAGAACCATTGCTGGATTTCGACAAAGGCAGCTGCATTGGCATCAGTGTGTTTCTTCCCTGTGATGGCCTGGTGAGCTGTCCAGGGTGCACGCTGTCCTCACCCAGAGTCGGCTGAGATGGGCACCAGCTTCCCTGCAACCCTAATTACGATTCAGTAGTTCAGAAAATGGATAGATGAATGAATAATATCTATGTGACAGATGCTTACTGTTACCAGATAGTCAAATGCAGTATAGGTGCAAATGTCTTCATTTTGGTCCCCTTTATTTATTTATTTTTATTTTAAAATTATTTATTTATTTATTTATTTATTTTTTTTTTAACCAAAGAGACGATTCAGGGATGTGGTGAAGGAGGACATGAAGGTCGTTTGTGTAAGAGAAAAAGATGCAAAGGATATGGTGAGATGAAGGCAGATGATTCGCTGTGGCGACCCCTGAAGGGAAAAGCCGAAAGGAAAAGAAGATTTTAAAATTATGTTTTTATTTTTTTATTTTAGATATAATGTACTGTGGCAGCATGGAGATGTAGTATTTAGGAAGTCCGCCTGATAGCAAGAAGGTCCTGGGTTTGATTCCCAGCTCGGACGTTTCTGCGTGGCGTATGCATGTTCTCTTTGTGCTTGCGTGGGTTTCCTCCGGGTACTCCGGTTTCCTCCCACAGTCCAAAAACATGCACAGTAAGTTAACTGGCTGTTCCAAATAACCTGTGAGTTTGAATGTGAGTATGAATGGTTGTGTGAGTGTTGGCCCTGCGATGGCCTAGCGAGCTGTCCAGAGGGTGCCCCTCCCTCACCCAGACTTGGCTGAGATGGGCGCCAGCCTCACCAGGAATAAGGGGCTTAGAAAATGAATGAATGAATATACTGTATTGAGGCCGCACAGTGGTGTAGTGGTTAGCGTGTTTTCCTCACTTCAAAAATGCCTGAGTTCGATTCCTGGCTAGTCCGTTTCTGTGTGGAGCTCCCCCATGCTTGTGTGGGTTTCCTCTGAGTACTCAAATTTCCTCCCACAGTCTAAAAACATACACAGTAGGCTAATTGGTTGTTCCAAATCACCCCTAGCTGTGAGTGCGAGTATGAATGGTTGTGTGGGCGTTGGCACTGCGATGGCCTGGTGAGCTGTCCAGAGGGTACCCCTCCCTCCCTCACACACTCGCTCACTCACTCACTCACTCAGAGTCGGCTGAGATGGGTGCCAGCCTCACCATGACCCTAATTCGGAATAAAGGGCTTAGAAAATGAATGAATGAATACTGCATTGATTCCGCAAGGGAAATTTGGTTTCTGCATTTGACCCATTCAGAGTTCCCACTTCAGCCATGAAGGAAACTCCTGCTCACTCCAGTACTTACTTTTGGTCTCATCGAAGAAGTCACGTATTAGGAGGGGAAAGTCCCAGCACCGCTTAAGCATCTCTGGTAGCTCGTAGTAGTAATAGTAGGCCTCCATCAGTCTTGAGGGACTATGGAGCTGCGCTCCGGCTGGTATCCCGGCTGGTGATACTCTCCAGTGCGCAGAGCCGGGGTAGGAAGTATGGAGGACAGGCTGGTACCCAAGCAGCAAGTCTCTCCTCTCGGCACCACCTGAAGGATCCAATGGAAGGGCAGAAGCCGATACAACCGAGTTCCAGTGCCTTTGCAAGAGTTGCCAGAACGTTGCTGTGAATGAACTGCCTCAGAGGACTACGACTTCCGATTAGAAACACGCTGACGGCTATGCAACTCTTCTTGACAAAAGTCAGCAATGGTTCTTTTACATAAACCTCACACCATAGACAGTGAGAGACATGGTCAGCCTTTGATAACCCAGTTAGCAGTACTAGGGGGACAGTGGCAACTTGTTGAGAGTGGGGCTTGAACCCGCAACCTTAGGATCAGTAATCCAGCCAACATTACCACAAGGCTACCGCTGTCCGTAGGGAAGAATAACCCCCCACACTCCTGAAATTCTTGGCTAAAGATTTACTGGAGACTCTACACTTAGAAAAAAAAATCCATTACAGTATCAGTGGCGCTCTGACATCTATTATAAAAGTTGGGATCCTATTTCTTCCTTGATCCTTGGGGGCAGTAGTGGCTTAGTGGTTAAGGCAATGAGTTACTGATCTGAAGGTCAGCGGTTCCATCCCCACTTTCACTACTTGAGCCAGGCCCTGAACCCTCAATTGCTCAGTTGTAATAAAAAAATAATTGTACAATCTTCCAAATGGTGTGAACTGGTCTCTCGAAGGTAAACTAGGCTACATGGTTCTAATTAGGATAAGCCACAAATGTAACCCTGCCTTCAGCCACTGTTGGTTGAGACCAGTGTCAGCCTCCCTGCGACCCTAATTGGAATCACGTGGTTCAGAAAATGAACGAATGAATGACATGTTTAGTACCTGCTATAGAAATGACAATGTAGTTGCTGTCAATTAAAAAAAAAAAAAAAAATTCACCAATATCTTTGGAGATGTCAGATTTGAAAATTTACATTTGATGCATTATTAAACACACGGTGCATTAACCCTTGAATAGATTTGTAAAAAAAAAACTTCCCGAGAATGAAACGTGCCAGTTTCATGGTATTCTGTTATTATTGTTATATTTCTCTGTATTCTTGTTTAACAGCAAAAAAATAATCTGGGCCCGAAGCATGCAAAGGAAACCGATGATGTTTTTCACGGATCTTCAGGAGTTGTGCGCTGTCAGCAGTTTGGCTCGACTCGAGTAGAGTAGATTAGGAGTGGATTAGCTGAGGGTAGGTTCTGACCCTCTTAAACTCTTCGGATTTACCGGGAAATCTTTGTGTCTACATTTCCTTCCAAATCCTAGATCTTAATCTCTATAGCAAGGACACCAACATCCTGGGAAACTGCCAGCCTGGGAAAAGTTTTCTGGAACTGACTGATAATAATGAAATAAAATAATGATTACAGGGATCGTTCACTTTCCGTGGTTAATAGGAACCGAGACCCCCGCCACCCACCGATTTTTGCGAAGTAGGATCGACCTTGCTGACTGACGTATACATACATGTATATGTGTATATAATATCAATAAATACATATTCAATGCTATAAATGCTTATAATAACAATTAAACATTCAAAAATAATGCACAAGATGCAAATAAAATATAAATACACACACATACAGACGTGCGCACCTCACATAAGTAGTTTTGTTGGGAGGTTTTGGGTTGGTTTTTTTTTGTTTCTTTGGGTTTTCTTTTTTGTTTTTTTGCATAATTGGGCTTGCTTCGTGGCATTTTCCTTAACTTTTTTCCTATTTTTACTTATTTTTCGATGAATATTTTTGAAAAACCCGCGATGCACTGAAGACAGAAACTGAAGCACGAAGTAGCGAGGGATATACTGTATATATATATATATATATATATATATATATATATATATATATAATAGTTTCATTCCACAGATGCTTCACTGCCAATCAAAGTGAAACGTTTGAATGGGGGAACCATCACTGTGGGGAAACACCTGCAGCCTCAGACCTTCACTGGGCAATGGAATCTTCCCGAAATAACAATCACACCCACATAGACACACACACAGTTTAGCTTCCATAACAACAGGGGACAAAACAGTCTTACATTCAATTCCTGAACCTTTTACCCCAAAAAACGGTGAATGATTGACATTTTTTAGACTGGGTGGCACAGTGGTGCGATGGTTTGCAAGGTCACCTCGCAGCAGTAAAGTCCTTGATTTGAGTCCTATGCTCCAGTTACTCCAGTTTCCTCCGACAGCCCATAAAACATGTACATTAGGTACATTAGGTTAATTGGCTGTTCCAAGTTGCCCTTAGGATTAAGTGCGAGTGTGAATGGTCGCGTGTGTTTTACCTTGTGATGGTCTGGCAAAATGTTCAGGGTGTACCCCACCTTTGTCCAGTATCAGCTGAGCTAGGCTCCAGCCTGCTGTGACCCTAGCTGGAAAAGTGGTTCAATGAATACCAAACCACCCACCCACACCTACACACACACACACACACACACTCTTATATGCAAACATTTATGAATATGTTCGGCCAAAAATTGGTGGAGGTGGCACATTGCAACAGTGGATCACATGTCCGCCTCACAACAAGAAGATTCTGAGTTCCAGTCCCAGAACCCAAATGTACAAATGGATCCCCCATTTATACTGCTGGGTGAAAAGCAGCACACTTGAGGTTAAGACAGGGGTCTTACCACGGTCACGGTATAACTGGGATTCGAACGCTTGATCATGATCCCAGCACCTTCACCACTACCCCATAGAGGTCCCCTGATGAGAGCTCAGCCAATTAGCTCCCATGGTCACTCCATGGCTGTGGCATTAACCTGGATTTGAACTTGTGATCTCTGGGTTAACAGTCATGATGCGCCAGTCAGGAGCCCAATGCAGCCTCCTATAATCCTCACAAAAGTCAGCAGTGGTTCTTTTACACCTCTCACCACAGACAGTTAGAAACATGGCCGGCTTTTGATGGTGCAGTTAAATGCACTGGGGGGGGGGACGACAACAGTGACACCCCAGCATTGGGATCAGTAATCCAGCACCATACCACCGGGCCACCAGTGAGCCACCTGTGCGCCTTATTAATGTATCATTCTGTATTATTTAAAAATAATTTTAATGGTGAAATTTACAGTAAATAGGGTGTTAAATTTAGTTTGATCAGAAACACACCTGTTTACGTCTCTGTATGATCACACACACGCTGTATGCAAATCAGATTGTAATTATTCTCCATCTCGAATAACTGCAAAGGTCACTGTGTAGTAAGCCCTCCTGTGCATGAATGCAGCTTCTGATGATTTCCCCATGCTCCAACTGTCATTATTTCTTTTCACTGCAACAATTCGAGAGCTTATCAGCTCCATTCTCTGGCCCCTGGACCTGTCTGCAGTGACAGTACACTCCCACCTGTCTCTGATCTCATTTGTACTATTTTCGTTCATTACTTCGGCGAGTACACTCGATTGGAGCCACTGCACACTTCAGGCCCAAGGGAGACCTCACGGCCAAAAGATGTCAAAACAATTTCGATTGCAGGTGGTTTCAGCGGCTATCGGATTGAAGCTGAATCGAGGCGTGCCAGAGGTGAGAGCTCAGAAGCTGAAATATGAAGAGATAAGAATGTGAAATATGATAACTGAGAGAAGCTGCTGGCAGACCTTCAGAACCAGAGATATTCATACACAGAAGATTTCTTCAAGTTAAATAATAAGAACCGGTACATATATTCCTATACACATATATACATTCCTAATCGTAATCTTCTAGATTTAATAGCACGAATTATACCTACCTGTACAGGTGACCGTATAGAGACCTATCTGTAGAAATTCTGAGAAAAAACAAAACTGAAATAAATTCTCATTCATGTTCTAAGCCATTGATTCATTCATTCATTTTCTGTAACCGCTTAATCCTAATTAGGGTCGAGGGGAGGATTGGGCCCATCCAGGCCGACTCCGGGCACGGGCAGAGTGTACCCTGGATGGATTGCCAGGTCATCGTAGAGCAGAAACACGCTGACGGCTATGCAGCTACTCTTGTAGAATGTCACCGATGGTTCTTTTACATGAACCTCCCACCATCGACAGTGAGAGACATGGCCGGCCTTTGATAACCCAGTTAGCGTCACTGGGGGTTACGGATTATGCATAGACCTAAACTAAAGCTAATGCAAAGCACCTCTTTTATCTTTTCCAAATGTATTTACATATTTAACAATTACTGTAATGTAATTTTGTTTGGCTTAAGAGTCGACTAGATATCATCCATAATCTGCTTCTTGTTGTGAGATGTTCCATGTAATGGGTAGACTTGAGTGGGTCACATGACCTACAATCTGTGCTATCACCACCGTATGACTTTTAGGTGGGGCCGGTGGTGAAGTGGTTATGGTCCTGTGCACATGATCGGAAGGTTGTGAGTTCGAATCCCAGTTAGACCTCCACTGTGCTAAGACCCCTGGGCCAGGTCTCAACCACAAGTGTGCCTCTGTTCACCCAGCAGTATAAATGGGTACCAGTAGAAATATACTGGGACGGTAACCTGCGATGGACTTGCGTCCCATCCAGGAGTAGATGAACTCCTGGTCGCTTCACGCTACGGAAACCGGGGATAAGCACCAGTCCAATGAGCCACGAGGCTCTGGGCGTAAAAAGCCCAATGGACTTTCACATCGCTTCAGACAGTGAGAGACATGGCTGGCCTTTGATAGCCCAGTTAGCCGCACAAACTGACAAAGGCCAGCCATGTCTCTCACTGTCTGCAGCGATGTGAAAGAGGCATTGTGGTGCAGCGAACAGCATCACAGCTTCATGGTACTGGGTTCGATCCTGATCCTGAGTGACTTACCCTTTCAAGTTTCAACCCCCCCCCCCCCCCCATGGTGCCACAGTGGTGTAGTGGTAAGCATGTTCACTTTACACCAAGAAGGTCCTGGGTTTGCGCTCTCTGCATGCTATGTCCATTTCTGTGTGAAGTTTTGCATGTTCCTCCCGTGTTTGTCTGGGTTTCCTCTGGGTACTCTGGTTTTCTCCGACAGTCCAAAGACAATATATGCTGGATATTCTAGATCGTTCCAAGAGATGAAAATGTTGAGGTTCTCTTTGGGAGTAACGAGGATGAATAGGATCAGGAATGAGCACATCAGAGGGACAGCACATGTAGGACATTTTGGAGACAAAGTCAGAGAGGCTAGATTGAGATGGTTTGGACATGTACAGAGGAGGGATAGTGAGTATATTGGTAGTAGGATGCTGAGGCTGGAACTACCAGGCAGAAGGCCTAGAGGAAGACCAAAGAGACGATTCATGGATGTGGTGAAGGAGGACATGAAGGTCGTTGGTGTAAGAGAAGAAGATGCAAAGGATAGGGTGAGATGGAGGCTGATGATTTGCTGTGGCGACCCCTGAAGGGAAAAGCCGAAAGGAAAAGAAGAAGAAGATTCTAGATTGTTCCAGGTATGAATGAGAGAGTGATGAGTGTGCCTGTGTTGGATCTGTATGTTGGGCCAAACTATACCCTGTGTTCGCTCAGTGATGTTCGGGTTGGGCTTAAGCCTCTCAGTGACCCTGATAAAGGAAAAAGAGGTTCAGAAAATAAAGAGAACCAGAAAAAAGGTGCTTTTTTCATGGATTTCCTCAGGTAGGTCCACCTTTCCCAAATATAACAGAGGGTTGATTGTTTTCTCAAGGTGTGAATGTGGTGCCCTCTGATGGCCCTGATGGATCAAATTTAGGTTGTAACGTTGCCTCATGCCTTATGTTCTCAGATAAGGTGCTCATAAAACCCGATGAATGACCCGATAAAGCATGACAACCTGAATGAATATTTATTTATTCTGGGGAACCAATGAAAAGAAAAGTATCTAACCATCAAGTCGCTTTTGGAACAGCAAGGAAAACCAACAGCAGGCAGTCGTCCTTCTCTCCAGAGTATGTGTACACATGGGCGCCCACGCACAAGCGGTCTGGGGAGAGTTCCATGCGTTTGTGATGTCATACGTAGCGACGTGTAAGTACATACACCTCACACAAGTTTGAAACATTCATTCATTTTCTGAACCGCTTAATGCTAATTAGAGCACGGGGACGCTGGCACCCATCTCAGCCAACTTTGGGCAAGGGTGGGCTACACCCTGTACAGATCACTAGGCCATCGCAGGGCCATCACTCACTCGTTCATTTAAAAACAGAGATATGGTGCTAAATACAAATATTCAAACCAAATAAATTTTAATTATTGAAACATCTCTCGTTTTTTTATTGATATTTATATTTATTTTTTATAAACATGAATTAACCTTGATATGGCGGCACGGTGGCGTAGTGGTTTGCATGTCCGCCTCACAGCTAGAAGGTTCTGGGTTCGATACCCAGTGCGAGTGTTTCTGTGTGGAGTTTGCATGTTCTCCCTGTGCTTGGCTGGGTTTCCTCGGGGTGCTACGGTTTCTTCTGACAGTCCAAAAACACGCACAGTAGGTTAACTAGACATTCCAAATCACCGCTAGGCATGTGTATGAATATTGGCTGAGATGGGCACCAGCCTCCCAACTACCCTGATTTGGATAAAGTTCATCTGTTCATTTTCTGTAACCACTTAATCCTAATTAGGGTTGTGGGGAGGCTGGCGCCCATCCCAGCTGACTCCAGGTGAGGGCAGAGTACACCCTGGACAGCTCACCTGGCCATCACAGGAGAGAAACATGCTGACGGCTTTGCTGTTACTCTTGTCGAAAGTCAGCAATGGTTCTTTTACAGTCTCACACCATACACAGTGAGAGACATGGCCGGCCTTCGATAACCCAGTTAGGTGCACTGGGGGGACAGTGACAACCTGTTGAGAGTGAGGCTTGAACCTCCAAGCTTAGGATCAGTGATCCAGCACCGTAACCACTGGGCCACCACTGCTCAGTGAGAATTATGCAGTTCATAAAATGAATGAATGAACGAATTATTTTGATATGTGCAGGATTCTGGATGAATGGGAGACTTCCCACCAAAGACTTGTCAAATAAAGAAAATCATACTGGAGCTCCGCTTTTTGGCGTTGCCTCAGTCTCTATAGGGGGTCCGTTGGGTTTTTTTTACACCCGAGCCTAGTGGCTCATCGGACCGGTGCTTATCCCTGGTTTCCATAGAGTGAAGCAATCAGGAGTTCAACTCCTCCTGGATGGGACGCTAGTCCATCGCAGGTTACCTTCCCAGTATATTTTAACTGGTACCCATTTATTCTGCTGGGTGAACAGAGGCACACTTGTGGTTAAGATCTTGCCCAGGGGTCTTAGCACAGTGGAGGTCAAACTGGGATTTGAACATACAACCTCCTGCCCATGAGCCCAGCACCCTAACCACTACGCCACCAGCCCCACGCCTCAGTCTCGATATTATTATTATTATTATTATTATTTTATTATTCCAGACGCTCCCCGACGGTTTTTAATTGGTTCCGGATGGCCGAACGTAAGTTGAAAGTGAACGCAAGTTGTTACAGTGACGTATGATGTATGACGCTCATACTGTACTATACATCCATATATACCATTACCGTATCTCATGAAACACCCCTAAATCAATTATTATAAACATAACATTGTAAACTTATATCAAATAATATCAACATTAATTTCAACTAAATTAGATTCAAGCAAAATAATTTCAAATTGATAAATTTTAATCAAATTCACTCATCAAATATCAAATACAGTATCAAATATAACCTTTAACATTCTCTATGATGTGATCTTTCTGCTTGATCACTTTACATGAAGCTGAGCTGAATCACATGACATGAAGCTTAAAACAGCCAATCAGCGCTTACAATATGTGAGGCGCTCAATACCGAAAGTAGTGTACTTGCTGTGCTTGAAGGCGGGTGATACAGACTTCTGGTCTTTCAAGTGAGCAAGGGGGCCGTTGAACTGGTTTAGTACTGAGCCTGCACTGATATGAATCACCAGCAGAGCAGAGAGTTCTCTTTCTTTTCTGGATTCAGGTTTTCATTCATTTTACAACTTTCTTTGCTTAACTGAGAATGCATGGTAGATTGCGCCGATCCAAGCAGATAGATAATTCATCTCTGTGTATGAGACTTGCACCCATGCCAGTAGGCTTACACTTCTGACCAACCATATTTTCTTAGGGTTACAAAAGTCTGCAAAACAATTATATATATATATATATATATATATATATATATATATATATATATATAAACTGAACTGGAAAGAATGAGGGGCACGTTCAGTCTGTCATTTGTAAACAATGAACGCAACGTCATTACGTCATTGCATCAGCGTACAACGTAGGTACGTCTAAACAAAAAAAACAACGTAAAATCGAAAAAACGTAAAACGGATGAACGTAAGTCGGGGAGCGTATGTATTATTATTTGTTGGTTCTATGGACACAGAATATATTTATAACTTTTATCAGAAACAGATAACAGTTGAGGCTGAAATATAATAATGAATAAAATGTCAATGTTTCATTTCATTCCACTTCAGATTTGACATTTAATCGAAGCTGAAAGCTTTCGAGCGCAAGCGTTCCTCTCGGCTGATGAACTGCGAGACGTTTATTCGTGCTCTGCTTACCTTCAACCTCTTGATTCCTTTTTTACTTTTATCTTTTTTTTCCCCTAGAAATTCAAATGGCCTTAAATTTTTATTTTCCTTTTCTAGACATTCTTTCATTAAATGTCCCGAACATTACAAGCCATGCAGCCTTTCTTTCTGCAAATGAAACCAGCCAGCTGTGTGAACATTTATAAATATGTTTTTTTCGCCAAGTTGTTGGAGGCGACACCTCACAGCAAGAAGGTTCTGGGTTTGAGTCCCATGCTCAGCATGGGCATTTCTGTGTGGAGTTTGCATGTTCTCCATGTGCTGACATGAGCTTCTGGTACTCCAGTTTCTCCTCCCTCAGTCCAACATGTATATTATGCAAACTGTATAAGTACTGTGTATGGGTAGAAGTGCTTGTGTGTGTTGGCTCTTCAATGGATATGTGAGCTGTTCAGGGAGCACCCCACCTCTGCCCAGAGTCGATTGAGAAAGGCTCCAGCCCACCCATGATCCTAATAGGACTACTCGGTTCAGCAAATGGATGAAAGAATGAAAAAGCAGCTCATAAAAAAGATATCTCTGAAAAAAAAAAAAAAAATCAGAATCGCGATCATAATACGCAAATATTCACTCACTCATTTGCCAAACCTATTAATATTATTACAGTTTCAGGGAGGCTGGAGCCTATCTTAGCCATCACTAGCAAAGGTGGGGTACACCCTGAAGAGCCTGTCAGACCACTGCAGGGACAAAACATACATACACAACCATTCATCCACACATAATGGCTATTTGGAACCGAAATGTGCATGTTTTTGGACGGTGGGAGGAGACTGGAGTGCCCGGAGGAAACCCACGCAAAGACGGGGAGAACATGCATACAGAGATGTGTGGATGTGAGTGCGAATTGGTATATTTGTTGCTCTGAGATGGCTTGGCAAGCTGTTCAGGATGTACCCTGCCTTTTGCCCAGTTTCGACTGAAATAGGCTCCTGGTGAGCTGTCCAGGGTGCACCCCACCTTTGCTTTGCCCAGTGTCGGATGAGATAGACTCCAGCATTATACAAACCCCAATCGTAGGATTAATGATAGCAAGTGAGTGAGAGTACAATTAAATTGATGACACCAACAATTGCTTATACCAGGGATCACCAACGTGGTGCCCGTGGGCACCAGGTAGCCCGCAAGGACAATATAAGTTGCCCGCGGACCTGTTCACTGCTATTTTTAGGACAGGCCCATTTTTAGGACAGCGCCACTCTCCATTGAGCTGCATATAATTTTTTTGAATATATTTTTAAATCAAGTCAATATCTTCACATAGATGAATATCATTAATTATTAATAATAACATCTAATTAAATCTAATTAAATGTAAATTGAGCAAATTTGTAATTTCAGAGGTGTGTATCGACCTAGTAGCCCTTCGCATTAATTGGTACCCATGAAGTAGCTCTCAGTTTCAAAAAGGTTGGTGACCCCTGGCTTATACAGTACTGTATTGCTTTGTGTATTTTTTCGCACAGCACCACCAGATGGCGATATGATCAAGTGAAACCCAGTGTGTTCTGGCGAAACAATTCCTTCACTTTTCTGTGAGTGGGATTGGTTGTGTGTGTGTGTGTGTGTGTGTGTGTGTTGGCCCTGTAATGGTCTGGCACCTGCCTTGACTCAAAGTCAGCCGAGATAGACTCCAGACTCCCTATAACCCTAATAGGATCACATGAATGAAGTTAAATGCACTGGTACCATCAATAACAAGTGATAATCATATCAATATTTCGGGAGTTCTGAAAGCAGAGCTGTGAGAATGTTTATATGTGTAAGTTTAGAGGAAGATGGAGAAGTACAGTGAGAAAATAAGCTGTGAACTGCAAGTGCGCTCAGTACCGACGGCGGCGGTGCGCTCAAGATATTTTCATTGCAATTTTACTCATTTATTGGGTTGCCGGTGTGAACGTGAGTAAGAAAGCAACCACAAAATCAAGCTCATTGCTTTATGGCATTTGCATAAATATGGAGCTGTTAAAAATGAAGGGACTGTCTGAGGTGATGAAACACCAAATTCGGTTCCAAATAAACTGAAACCTCTTTTTATTTATTTGTTTGTTTAAATTACACCTATTTTCATGTTGTTATCAAGGTTAACGCTACGGAAACCGGGGATAAGTACCGGCCTGATGGGACACAAGGCGAAGCCACTAGGCTCGGGTGTAAAAACCCAACAGACTTCCCTCTCATTATTATTATTATTATTATTTATTTATTTATTTTTTTATTACTTTTGTTGTTATTATTGTATTGTTTGCTGGGTCTGTGTGAGGTCCTTTTAGATATAGGATTTTTCTGTGTGTATTTTATAGCAGTTTGTGTGTTGTTGATTTGAGGCTTCTTTTCTGTTTGTAACTCGACCCCATGAATAACCGCACAAGAATCCCCATGTGTGTAAAAAATACAAATGGTGATTAGAAATCCTGAATCCTGAATCCTGAAGGACTCATTGACAGGAGTTAACGTCGTACAGGAGTAAGCAAATGGTCACGGGCGACTCCATTTTATTTCCAAGAGGTGACATTACTTCATCAGGTATTATATTTAATGTGCATTATAAGTGAACGGGCCTCTTTAAAACTCATCCATGTCCCAAACATTGCAATTCGTGAATGAGTTTCATTAGTTTTCTCATGAAAAGATCAAACAGACTGAACTCTCTGCTGTAGTTTGATGTTAGCTCTCGCGTTAACACTCACCAGGAATCGGGTGAAAAGGTATAAAAGAGGATCAAAGAGAATTTTAATAATATATAACATGTATTTCAGGAATAAACTGTAACTGAAAGCAAATTAGACACATTAATGAAGCCTGGATGAGGAAAAAGAAAACAATTTTTTTTTTTTTTTTTTTTTTTACAGTTTATTCCTAATTAGGGTCTTGGGGAGGTCGGTGCCCGTCTCAGCCGACTCTGGGTAAGGGCAGAGTACACCCTGGACTGCTTGCCAGGCCATCGCAGAGCAGAAACATGCTGATGCGATGTAGCTCCTCGTGATGAAAGTCAGCAGTGGTTCTTTTACATGAACCTCTCAGCACCGACAGTGAGAACCTGATCATGTAAATCAGGGCTCCCCAAACCTTTTCCTGCGAGGGCCACATAACTTTTCCCTTCTCTGATGGGGGCCCGGGGTCAGTTTGTAACAGAAACAGCTGCCCGAACAGACGACTGGTTCACCCAAGCCTGGCGTACAAATATATTCTCCTGAGCTAACGGTCCACTTTTTAGCTTTGAGAGTTTGTCTACTTGCATTTGGCCTTGCAAGCGATCATACTCGTCTTTGTGACGAGATTAAGAGTATCGACGCAGATTGCATTCTTTGAATATCGCCACCGCCTCTTGACAGATGATACAAACAATCTTTTCTTTGCATCGAACAAAAAAATCACTGCAGGTTAAATATCCTGCATTCTAAATCAAATCTTCTCTCCATAACCTTTTCAACATTATTCCGTTCCATTTGACAGGGGAGTATCTCGGATTTTTGTTTCGGTGGGGTGGGTGGGTTGGTGGGGGGGTGTTCCGATAGGGGCACAGACGGCAGAAGGGTGGAATAGGGTGTCATGTTCTAGGTGTGTATTAGTCTTGATTGTGTGGCCAGACTAAAAAAAAAAGTAATCATAATGTTTCTCTGGTATTGTTCAGGGGGCCGGGCCAAATGTGGAGGTGGGCCGTATTCGGCCCGCGGGCCGTAGTTTGGGGACCACTGATTTAAAACAACAACAAAACCTTGCTGGTTTCATAAAAATATTTTTGGGTTTCTCATCAGTGACCCGACCACATCCTCCTCCTCCTCCTCATTATTATTATTATTATTATTATTATTATTATTATTAATATATTACTTATTTTTACTTTTTATTTCATTTTTTTTCTTTTTCTTTTTTTTAAACCTCACTCAAATCCTCAGAAAATGCTTCAGACAAGCTAAAAATGACACAGAAGGTGATGTGGTGTCAGATGATGTTCTATTTGTGGAACTGCAAGGCTGCTGTTCTGTAGACAGATGTTCAGATGGTAATATGTGTTAAATGTACATGTGAAAGGCTGCTCATTTCAGGCGTATTGTATCGCTTCAGCCACTTTACCTACATTTAGCTTTAAAAGCTTTTGGGCTTTGACAGTCACTTCATTTCAATCAAAAAAAAAAAAAAAAAATACATGCCCTATTTAGGTTTTCAAAAGGTTCTGATGAAAAAGCTTTTTTTTTTTTTTTTAATTTTTAATTTTTTTTTTTAAATCTTGCCTTATGAGTATGCAAAAATACGAATTTTATTATATCCTCTTCTTCTTCTTTAAATTTGCCCTTCCCATGATAATGTACACAGTAGGATTTTTCTCATTGGTAAAAATGCACATTAATTTCTCCTTCCGGATTCCTAATTATTTATTCTCTTTTTTATATGACTGGTTGGCTGGTTTATATGCTTGTTGTGACACTTTGTCGTTTCTATAGTACCACCTAAGGATGGACATTTTCAACAGACTTCCCAGTTAATGTTTTAATTTTTCAAAACTATCATGTTTTCTTAAACTGCTGATTATTTAAAATATAACATTCAGATCCAGCAGTGGTGGCCTGGTTGGTGAAGGGGCTGGATCACTGGTCCCAAGGTTGGGGGTTCGAGCCCCACTCTCCACGGGTTGTCACTGTCCCCCAAGTGCAGCTAACTGGGTTATCAAGGCCGGCCGTGTCTCTCACTGTCTATGGTGTGAGGTTCATGTAAAAGAACCATTGCTGACCTTCGTAAAGAGGAGCTGCATAGCCGTCAACGTGTTTTCACTCTGTGATGGCCTGGCAAGCTGTCCAGGGTGCACTCTGCCCTCATCCGGAGTCGACTGGGATGGGCGCCAGCATCCTCGCGACACTAATTATGATTAAGTAGTTCAGAGTGAAACCGGTAGATTTACTTTTTTCAAGATGGGATATTGTTGATTGCCCCTAGGTGTGAATATGAGTCTGTTTTGGCCCTGAAATGGTCTGTTGAGCTATTATGGGCATAATACACCTTCACCCAGAGTCGTCTGGAATGGACTCCAACCTGTGTTGTACCCTTAATAGTGTAGACATAATGAATACATTAGAAAAAAATTAAATAAAAAAAAATAGGAAAATATCATGGAGGCAGCTGTATAATCAGACGATTGTTGCGAGGGACAGATTCAACAGAAAGATGCACAAAAATCATTCTTCAGAGACCTGACTGATTGGTCTCGTGAGCTGTTCAGGGTGTACTGCAGCTTCGCCCAGTGTTGGTTGAAGCTGCAGTACACCCTGAACAGCTGACTAGACCATTGCACAGCCAAAACATACACAATCATTCACAGTTACTCTCAGCGCCACACCATGGGGAAATCTGAAACAGCAAATTAGCCGAATTTACTGATCTTTGGATTGTCGGAGGAAACCCGAGTACCCAGAAGGACTCTCCGCAGGCACCGAGAGAGCAAACAAGCATCACACAGAAATGCCCAAACTTGGGACTTGAACCCAGGACCACCTTGTTGTGAGGCGGCTATTCAAAGCACGACACCATCATGAATATTTACAATTAAAAGTGCAGGATAGACGGAAGTAACACCAGGAAATGTCCTTCAAAAACAATGCACGCAGAGTGAAGGTTTGTGATGTTTAAACATACTTAAAGTGGCATGTGCGTATAGACCCTTTTCACATGACGTCACACATCCAGGCTTCGCCGGACAGCCGCCATTTTTTGAGTTAAACTGAAGTGAACGATAGTCAGTTAAATCACGGCGAAAATTGCCTGGGGAAAGCTTTTTGTTCGTTTCTTGTAAATATCAACGGACAATGGTTCACACGTGTGTTGTAATCGGGTGTAGCAATCGGTCCAATCAGGAAATCAAGCGGAAAATTTTTAGAAGAGTTAGGCTCCAATGTGACTGCATGCCTCTCCCAGACCAGCCATGCAGTTGCAATGCGCCGCTAGAATGATCCCTTCTATCTAGGCGAGTTGAAAAAGATCATCCAGTGTACTTACTCTTGCCAGCAGTAGACCGTTGTTGTTGATACCGTGTTTCTATGGCACACGTCTGTCACCCAACCACAGACGAACTGGCTGTATGCCTCCAGCAATGTCTAAGCCTTTAATTCTTCAAATGTGTATGCACTTCTTCCGTTCACCAGATAATTTACAATGTCGATGTAGGTGACATCAGGGAAAGTATCTTGGTCTTTCGTCCACTCTTGCCTTCGTATGGCTTATGTATGTCTTCGTATGGGTCTCTTCGGTTGATCAGCAACAACTTTTCGCCTTGGAAAATGTGGTCATGTTCACGCATGCGACAATGGCCTGACACAGTGGCCTTTACTTGCTTGACCCAAAAAATGGCCGACATGCTGATTACATCCGGGTTACTGCGCGTCAGTGAAAAGGGTCTATTTAGTAGTCTGATGGCCTGCAAATAATAATAATAATAATAATACAAAAAAGTCCTCCATTGTAAACCTTTCCTCAGACAGTAGATGTCCTCTCTCGGTACGATTCTTCAGATATCTATTTCTTCCACACCCTGCAGGACCAGACTAATTTCCTCAAGCCTCAGTAGGAGCTTAGATCTTTGGCAGATGATCCTTGCAATCCAAGCGAGGTTTTCTCTGACATGCCCACCCCAGAACTTGTTCCTGCCAACTCTTACGATGAATAAGGAAATGTCTGCTACCTGCTCTACCTTCCTAAAAGTCACTATCATGTCCCTAATCTTGGCCTGACTCAAACTGGGTTTCCTCATACTTACAATATCACATGGTTGGAAGATTGGTGACTTGGTTGCCTTTCAGTGTGTTCACGATGTCCTGCGATGGACTGGAATCAATTTTTAGGCCGTATTCCCATCACACATCCAGTGCTCCTGGGACATATACTATAGGTCCACTGCATGAGGTTTACTTTAACTTTTAGTAAATACTGTAGCATCATGTAAACTGGAAATTTTGTTTGTCTTGTTTAAGTCACATGACTGAACAAATGATTCTAGTGGGGGACTTTAATGTGTGTAATAAGCCTAAAATTCTGCCATGATGAGATCCACCCAACCTTCAGTGGAACTCATTTCCAAAGCCACTTCCCCAGGCAAGTCCTGCATCATTAGTGTTGATGGATCAATGTTATTAGAGGAAAAGAACTAAAAGGCTGCAGAGATTATGGCTGTTTTTCTTTCTGCCATATTTCTCCGTCTTACAAGCAAATGGTCTTCCAGAGAATAATAACTCTTATGAACATGTTAATGTGAATGAAACTGAACGGATACATTAAATTATGCTGCATTTAACTTGCCCTGGGATGACTTAATGGATTGTCGTTGGCAGAAAAAACACAAAATTGCATGTGGTTTCACACACCCAGATCTTGTCCTTCCATTGAGCATGCTGTCTTCCTTTGTTGGGGGGCGGAACCAAAATATGTTAATAACCTAGTGTCTGATTGGCTGATTTATAGCTCACATAAGAATCATGTGGTCCAGGGTTGCCAGATATTCATATTAACACATGTTTAATTTATTTGATTGAAAAAAAAAAAACATATTTATGGTCCAACACCTATTTATTTGTGCACACAAACCCTCTGCAATATTTGATTTAAAATATACAAACTTAATACAAATATAACAGTATATAGTATAGAAATATAATACAAGTATAATTAAAGATTATATTTTTAGTTTCTGTACAATTGTACAGAAACTGAAAATATAATCATTCAGTTCATTTTCTGTAACCGCTTAATCCTAATTAGGGTCGCGGGAAGGCTGGCGCCCATCCCAGCCAACTTCCGGTGAGGGCAGAGTACACCCTGGACAGCTCGCCAGGCCATCGCAGGGCAGAAACACGCTGACAGCTTTGCAGCCTACTCTTGTCGAAAGTCAGCAATGGTTCTTTTACATGCCTTTCACCATAGACAGTGAGAGACATGACCGGCCTTTGATAACCCAGTTAGCTGCACTGGGGAGGACAGTGACAACCTTGTGGAGAGTGGGACTCGAACCCCCAACCTTTGGATCAGCGATCCAGTGCCCCAATACCACTAGACCACCACTGGCCCTGAAAATATAATGTTCGATGATATTTGTATTTTATTTGCTCATTCATTCGTTAATTTTCTTATAATGTTCATAATCTTAATTAGGGTCACAGGGAGTGAGAACTCCTGCATCATTCCCTCCCATCCAGAAATTTATACTCACTATAGGTATGATCCCAAGCCTCAACAATTGATGTGAACCATAAACTGGTGTCCCAAATTTTTTGAAATGTCGAGGCCTGTGATCCTGTGGAATACAATATCTGATAAAAGACTAGAGTGTGAGTTTCTGTGAGAAATTTCCCTGTCCTGTCATGAAAAGTTGCTGTGATTTCAACTCTCAAAGCAATCTGAACCTTCAATATCCAACACACTCTGCCTCACAATGGAAATTTTTGCAGTCGAAATATTATTTGTAATCTATTTTAAACTGTAATATCACTCTGCCGACCCTGGTGGCGGCTCATATACAACAGAGAAAAAGTGTAAATAAAGTTAGAATGGATATCCGTGTGAGTAACTGAGCTCGGAAGTTTCTGTGGTATATAAATCCTCATTCATTTATTCATTCATTCATTTTCTGTAACCGCTTAATCCTAATTAGGGTCACGGGGAAGGATGGCGCCCATCCCAGCCGACTCCGTGCAAGGGCAGAGTACACCCTGGACATTTCGCCAGGCCATTGCTGATGGCTAGGCTGGTACTCTTGACGAAAGTCAGCAATGGTTGCTTTACATGAACCTCTTACCATAGACAGTGAGAGACATGGCCGGACTTTGATAACCCAGTTAGCGGCACTGGGGGGGACAGCAGTGACAACCTTGTGGAGAGTGGGTCTTGAACCCCCAACCTTTGGATCGGTGATCCAGCAGCTTTACCACCAGGCCGCCGCTGCCTTAAATGGATAAGTTAAAGCTTTTATTTCATAAAAGGACTGACAAAGGCTCCACATCTATAGACTTACTAATGCATTTAACAAAATCTCTGATCGGTCTTCAACTGTCAAAAAGTGAACATCGTGACAGCATGAATCTTCACCTGTCGTCTGTGTTAACTGAGAAAAGTCTGCTTCATAATATCCAAAGTTTAAGGAACTGTCAGAAGCGAAAAGTGCGATACAGCGAATCGTGATGTAGACGTGCCGAGTTCTTCGCACCAATGTGATTTATGTGCTTAGCGTTTCATTTTGACTGTAAGTTTCAGAATGTGAAGAGTTCATACAGTTCCGAGGCACTGTTGAACCTCAGGCAAAGTTATGGAAGTTGTTGAAGGTGGAGCTGCCAAAAATAAAAAATAAAATTAAAAACAGCATGGCAGTGCACTGAAGTGAAAGCCAGACGACGAATGCTCCACGTGAGGAGATCAAGGCGTTTTCTTTACATATATCAAGAGGTGTGGTTGTTTGGAACAGCCACCTTGCCAAATGTGCATGAACTGTGGAGGAAACTTGTACAAGCAGGGGAAGAACATGCAATATAGTATATATAGTGGCTTAACCACTGCACCGCCCCCGCTCCTATGCCCCTCCCCTCCACTGCTTCAAACCTTATGACAAACTCCAGCCAATAGATTCTTATGGTGAATAGGTTTAGACTGTGCATGACATCCACAAGCGGCATGGTGGTGTAGTGATCAGCCATGTCCACCTCACAGCAAGAATGTCCTTAGTTTGATTCCTAGCCTCAGTGTTTCGCTGTGGAGTTTGCATGTTCTTCCCGTGCTTGTGTGAGCTTCCTCCGGGTACACCGGTTTCCTCCCATAGTCCAAAAACATGCACAATAGGTTAACTGGCTGTTCCAAATCACCTCTAGGTGTGAGTGTGAATGGTTGTGTGAGTGTTGGTCCTGCGATGGCCTGGTGAGCAGTCCAGGGTGTACCCCTGCCCTCACCCGGAGTCAGCTGAGATGGGCGCCAGCCTCCTCATGACCTTAATTAGGATTAAGCAAATCAGAAAATGAATGAATGATATCCATGAGCTCCATGATCTGAGAGAATGGTAAGGAGTGTTTGGGGGCCGTGGGATCGAATCGTGAGGATCTAGAGAAGGGATCTCCAATCTTATGCACAAAGGGCCGGTGTGGGTGCAGGTTTTCACTTCAACTAAACAGTAGCCACACCTTCCACCTGTTTCCAGCAATCACTGATTATCAAAAGAATAGAAAAAACTAGATTGGACATTACTGGTTCAATTCTGAAGTGGGGTCAGCTTGGTGAGGTAACCTTGCTTTAAGGGGCCATCTTGGTGAGATCACCAGGCGATCTCACCAAGATGGCCTAACTTCAGAATTGAAACAGTAATGTCCAATCTAGTTTTTGTTTAAATTTGATGATCAATGATTGGTGGAAACAGGTGGAAGGTGTGGCCACTGTTTGATTGAAGTGAAAACCTGCACCCACACCGGCCCTTTGTGGATAAGATTAGAGACCCCTAATCTAGAAGGACCTTGGTGGGTTTGTGTTTTGTTGTGTGTATTGTGGCAGAATTTTGGACTGGGATTATTCTGATATACTGTATTAATACCGCAAGGCATTTAAACACACACACACACACACACACACACACACACACACACACACACATATACACACACAGACCAGTGGGCTGCGACACACATTGGGGCACCTGGAGAGCAATTCGGGGTTAGAGGTTCCTTGCTCAAGGGCACTTCAACTATAAAGGTAGAGGAAGAGAAGGTGCAGCTCACTCCCCACCGCCATATATTTGTCCTACTGGTTTGGGAATCAAACCAGCAAACTTTCGGTCCTAAAGCCACTTTTCTAAGCACAAGGCTATGGCTGCCCCAATTTGCCACCAACTGTGATGGAATATTATGGGAGTCATTGTGCAGCGTGTACGTAGCAGAGCATAACAGACCTTGATGTGCCATTGTCGGGGATCATGATGAACTTGGAAACATCATTCATGCAAGTTTCCTCTTTTGGATGCACTCTGCCTCCTTTGTATACCCAAATGATGCTCCGCACGGGATCATAAATCATGGAGCTCCACACATTTTTGAATGGCAGAGCTCATGGACATTGTGGCCACAGTGTAAACACAGGGTTACAAAAACAGTAGTTTCACAATTATACCTTTCAATCCATCTATCTTTCTATCCATCTATTCATCTGCCCACCATCCATCCAATATTGATTATCCATCAGGGTCAGAGGGGAAGCGAGAGCCAATCAAAGCTTTATTTATTTATTTATTTATTTATTTATTATTATGTTGCATTTGTGTGAAAGGCAATGGTGGCCTGGTGGTAAAGGTGCTGGATTACTGATACCAAAGTCAGGGGTTCAAGCCCCACTCTCAATGGGTTGTCACTTCCCCCCCTTCCCCAGTGCAGCTAACTGGGTTATCAAAGGTCGGTCATGTCTCTCACTGTCTATGGTGTGAGGTAAAGGGAGCTGCATAGCTGTCAGCGTGTTTCTGCCCTCTGATGGCCTGGTGACTTGTCCAGGGTGTACTCTGTCCTAGCCCAGAGTTGGCTGAGATGGGCACCAGCCTCCCTGCGACCCTAATTAGGTTTAAGCCGTTCAGAAAATGAATGAATGAATGAAAGGCAATGTTCACCCTGAACAGGTCACCAGTCTAGATGATGAACACACACACACACACACACACACACACACACACACACACTCGGATATAATAGAAAATGGAAATATAAACTCGGAGATGGTTAGTTCAGGGCTCTGCATTGGAATGTGAAAGGCTGTGAGTTTAATTCCCACAACCATCATACAGCTTCTAGTGGAATGTGAATATAAACAAGACCAACAAGTCTGTAGTCTTTAGCCTTCTGTACATTTACAGCATTTAGCAGACACTCTTATCCAGAGCAACTTACAATTATCATTTCTTTTTTTATATACAACTAAGAGTTAAGGGCCTTGCTCAAGGGCCCAGCCGTGATGATAGTGAGGATCGAACCACTGACCTTCGGATTCAGAACCCATTGTATCAGCCACCAAGCCACCACTGCCCTTCTATCTTATCCAGGTCCAAGGACTGTTGGTATGCGAGAACACATGATATCTTCACATTTAAATTCCAGTGTTATTTTCTATGGGTTTTTTTTCCAAAAGCAGTCTTTATTTAAATGATTTGAGCTTTTTTTTTTTTTTTTATAAACAATGATTTCATAACCCAGTTTAATCTGTCGTCAGCCCTGCCCTGGGGATTGTCATTGACTTCTCATATTAAATACCGTTCTGTTGATCTATCACAAAATGTCAGCTCAAACGGCTACTCAGTTCACACATCATGGATCAGAACACTGTGTGGAGTAAGGACTCAGAACCGCTTCACTTTCTCCGGGTTTTCGACATGTAATGATGCAATTTATGGACAGCGGAGACAGTGCAGCGCCCCCACTTGAGGAATCACCATGATGTGTGGCGGTGTAATGTGTGCATGTGTGTGTGTGTGTGTGTGTGTGTGTGTGTGTGTGTGTGTGTGTGTGTGTGTGTGTATGTGTACTCACAAAATCCCACTGTGGACTATTCATGTGCATAGAAGGAAAAATATTTTAATCGAGATATGATGGATGACATCACATCCTGGTCTATATTCTGCAAAAGGGTTGGAATTCATACACCAGGAATTGTATCTTTGTGACGGTTTATTTGCAGGAATGTACCCCATGCATGTCACCAGTGGTAGAAACCCATGCAGTCATTTTCTAAGCTGGGCAATCCTAATTGGAGCCACAGGGATGCTGGTGTCTATGTCAACCGACCCTGAGCAAGAGCAGAGTACACCCTGGGTAACTTGCCAAGCCATAGCAGATGGTGAATCCTTTGCTTACAAATTAGAGTTAAAACAGCATTGGGCCACAAATCAATGAAATAAATCTAACATGAATTATATACTGTATATAACTATAGTCAATTCATTTTTAAAAGTAGAAAAGACACAATGCAGGGCAGTGGTGGCACGGTGGTAAAGGTGCTGGATTACTGATCTAAAGGTTGGGGGTTCAAGCCCCACTGTCAATGGTTGTCACTGCTGTCCCCCCAGTGCCGCTAACTGGATTATCAAAGGCCGGCCATATCTCTCACTTTCTATGGTGAGAAATTCATGTAAAAGAGCCATCGCTGACTTTCCACAAGAGGCGCTGCATAGCCGTCAGCATGTTTCTTCCCTGTGATAGCCTGGCGAGCTGTCCAGGGTGTACTCTGCCCTCACTCTGAGTCAGCTGAGAAGGGCACCGGCCTCCCTGCAACTCTAATTCGAATTAAGTGATTCAGAAAATGAATGAAAAACAAGTGATACAACAGAAAAATGTCTTTTCTCCCGGGCAACCTGCTGACGCAGTTTTTAGCGAGTCTGTCTTACACACACACACACACACACACACACACACACACACACACACAAAAAAAAAAAAAAAAAAAAAAAAGTCCTGAGATTGTGTCCCAGGCTTAGCAAGGACGTTTCTGTGTGGAGTTTGCATGTGCTCCTCATGCTTGCATGGGCTTCCTCAGGTTACGACAGGTTTTCTCCGTCAGTCGAAAAACATGCACATTAAGCTAATTAGCTGTTCCGAATTGCCCCTTGATGTGAGTGTGAATTATTTTATGTGGTGGCCCTGCGATGGTTTGGGAAGCTGTTCAGGGTTTTTGGCTGAGATAGTCTCCAGCTTGCCCATGATCCTCGCAGTAGGACAAAGTACGTTGGCAAATAATTGAGTGAGTAAGTGAGCCTGTCCTTATTTGACTGTAAAATAGCATCTTGATAGGAAGAATGGCTTCATTTTTTTTTACATTTTTATTTATTTTTTCCTCCCAAATGATTTTAATTCCAAGCAAGTTAAACTTTACCGGATAAGGAAATGTTGCCTTTCGAGAGAAAGCAGTTTAAATGAGCATTTACAGATGAAAGACCTGATTGTTGAACTCATTATGAGGAATAAACCAGGATGCAACATGGTCCGACAGGAAAATAAACAACAGCAGGGTTGTATGATGAAACACGACAGGAAGTCTCCATTGCTTGTGCTTTTAAATACTGTAATGAAATAATGTCGTTCGAGTAAGTTTTACTTATTTATAGGTATATTTAATGGTACAGATTCTATCATCATTTATATCATATAGTAATATACGTACATCATATACACAATGCTTCTATACCAACATCTGTTATTCCTATACATACATTTATGTACGACTCAAGCTGAGGAAAAGATAACAGTAATGATCTAATACAGACAAAAAGACTTTTATTATATAAATAAAAGTATAGATAAATTATATAAATTAAAGAACCATCCAAATAGAATGTCTTATTTACAGTACAGTGTTCAAGTATCATGCGGTACATACAACAACTAACGGTACCACTGAGCCGCAGTGTATTATATGGAGTTCATTATGGTCGTCCACCCTGACTATGAGTGCTCCAGTTCGGGGCAAAAAGCTGTTGGCATGCCGTAGTGTGTGGGCATTGCTGGCTTTAAGTCTTCTACCAGATTAAAAATGCTGGAAAAGTTGGTGCCCAGGATGGTGGTGGTGGTGATGGTGGTGGGGGTGGGGGCAGCTATAAATTTGTCAGCGTGCCTGATGACCCTGCTGTTGGAAGTATCCTGAAGTAATGGCAGACTGCAGCCAATAATCCGCTCCGCTATGACTACGTGCTGGAGTTTGGCTCACGCTATTGAGAAGGACGACTCAGACCAGATGGTTACCGATGAACTGAGGATGGACTCGATGGTCCTGTTTAAAACTAAATCATGATGGTCTCAACTGTCTCCAGATAGTGACGATGGAGACGCTTTTCTTGAATTTTTCTCTATTAAACAAATTCATTACAGCAGTCTGGAGCTCCATGTTTATTATTGGTGAGCCGGAGCCAGTCTGAGTTGAATCCTGGTGAAGGGTGGGTTTAGCCTCATTCACAGGGCTACCACCCGGAGATAGACAGCAATTCATACCAATGGGAACTTTACAGTATTTGGTCAGATCAGCCTTTTTTTGGACTGTTAGAGGGAGAAACTCGTGCAAACTCCACACAGAGAGGCCTGGGTCAGCCAGCTGTTTTGAACCAGTAACCTTGCTATGAGGTGGGGGTGGTAATACTGCTCAACATACGGCTCCATTTGGTCCAGCATTTACATTTACTGTTCTGAACTTCCCAATTAACCAAGCTTGACCCTATTATCACTCATTACTGCAGCTACTCCATGGTCAGTTCTTTTCTATTGATTGGCGCCTGCTTAAATTTCCTGCAGAGGACGAACTCCGTATTGTAGACTCGGACTCAATGGTCGTATAGTTTACAACAGGTACCGTAATGTTTGTAATATGTTGCGTTAATCATAAGCCATAAAACTCCCTGTGTACATTTCATTCATATAGTTATTCATTCATTAATTCTCCTATTGGACAGTAGTGGCCTGGTGGCAAGGTGCTGGATTATTCATTCCAATGTCGGTGGTTTAAGGCCTACAATCAGCTTGTTGTCACCGCCCCCCACTGTGCAGCTGACTGGGTTATCAAAGAGACCATGTCTCTCACTGTCGATGGTGTGAGTTTCATGTAAAAGAACCATTGCTGACTCTCGTCAAGAGGAGCTGCATAGCCGTCAGCGTGTTTCTGCCCTACGATGGCCTGGTGTGCTGTCCAGGGTGTCTATTTATTATTGATTTTACAGTGCATTTTAATATTATGAGTTTAATAAAATAAGGGGGTCAGTGGTGGCCTGGTTGTAAAGCTGCTGGATCACTGATCCCAAGGTTGGGGGTTCAAGCCCCACTCTCAACGGGTTGTCTTTGTCCCCCCAGTGTAGCTAACTGGGTTATCAAAGGCCAGCCATGTCTCTCACTGTCTATGGTGTGAGGTTCATCTAAAAGAACTGACCATTGTCAAGAGCAGCTGCCGAGCCGTCAGCGTGCTTCTGCCATGCGATGGCCTGGCGATCTGTTTAGGATGTATTCTGCCCTCACCCAGAGTTAACTGAGATGGGCGTTCGCCTTCCTGCGACCCTAATTAGAATTAAGCAGTTCAGAAAATGAATGAATGAATAATTTTCCTATCTACTTGGTTTTACTAGTGATATGGGATGCTGTAGCCTATTTCACCCAATTCTAGAGGAAGGTCGGGTACACTCTGAACAGTTTGCCAGTCCATCACAAGAAGTGTATGCAACCGCTACACGGAAACGTTCTTGCCGAGCCCATAACTCGAACCCAGGATCTTTTGACTGTGAGGCCGCTGTGCCCCTCCTCCTCCCTTTGTACATTTTTCCTCATAAATTGACGATGTAGTAGAACGAGTGCATTAATATAATGCTGCGAAATGCCTTGCAGCTTGAATTATTGTCACAGGTGCTATAAAAAATGGACTCTGGAGAACAGGGGTGTCAAACTCATGCGACAAAGGGTCATGTGACTGCAGGTTTTTGTTTCAACCAAGCAGCAGCAGCACACCTGACGTCGCTCATTTGTGAGGCGCTCCACTGAAAGTAGGCACTTCTCGCAACTGACACACGGCGCTTGTGAGATGAAGCGCGCCTTATCCGGACTTCCGATCTTTCAAGTCTGCAAGTGCACGTTGAATACTTGTTTAGTACTCAACCATCACTTGCTCACTTGAAGGATTGGAAGTCTACTTTCGATGGAGCGCCTCACATTTGTACAACTGATCTGAGTCTTCAGGCAGTTGATTGGTCAATCTGTGTGCTCTTTACCGAGACTGACCAATCAACTGCCTGAAGACTCAGATCAGTTGTATAAATGAGCGATGTCAGGTGTGCTGCTGCTTGGTTGAAACAAAAACCTGCAGTCACATGACCCTTTGTGGCACAAATTTGATACGTGTGCTATAGAAGATTCAACCAGTCTCTGTGTTTACCGTCACAAGCACATGAAAATATGATCGGATGGAGGAATTCTGCTGTAATGACTTCCGTAATGCTTGTGATATGCATGGAGAACTTTGTTGGAAGTTCAGTTGGAAGTCATGTTGCTTGGTGTCATTTTCATTTCAGCGGCATTTTAAAAAATAATTTCCAGTTCAGAATTTGCAGCACACAGATTACATTCTCCCTGCTGAATGCTAGCGATGATGTCACACGCAAATATTGTGACAGTGATTCCTGTGTTTTTTCAAACATGAAAAATTACAATTGTCTTTATTTTTCTTCAGTGTTTGCTCCAGGCCCAGCTGGGTGTTGCCTATAGTTGCAATCACATGATAAACAAGATAAATTTAGATGCTGAAAATATCTTTACAACTAGTTGGTAGTTTGTTCCAGGAAACATTCTTGCAAGTAAATAGATATATTTTGGCGTGGAGATATTCAGCAGGTCGCTCCTCCTTTCCTGATTACAATCTCTCTCTCTCTCTCTCTCTCTCTCTCTCTCCCTCTCTCTGTCTCTCACACACACACACACACACACACACACACACACACACACACACACACACACACACACACACACACACAGAGCACCTTTGGGATGAACTGGAACAATGGCTGCCCCCGGGGCTCCTTGTGTGACAGCGAGGCCTATCCACACTAATACTCTTGTGGTTGAATGAACACAAATCCTCACAAAAGTCTTCCCAGAAGAGTCCAGGTCAGAATAAGAGCAACGGAATCTGGAATAGAATGTTCAGCCAACATGTGCGTGATCATCAAGTGTCTCCAGTCAGCTGACCGCATGGTGCGTGTTTCCACAGTACTGTATTGTTTATTTTATTTCTGTTCAGCAACACTTCTTATGGATCATGTGCAGCTATATGCATGACTTTATGAAGTACAAGTTATGTCATTAGCTGCTCCAGAATTTGTGCCTGCTTTTAATCCATAATAAAACTCTTCAAAAATGATCACTGACACCTGTTTATTCATGAATTTTAATTCCATAATCTTACACATGTTTATCTGAAATGGATATTAGAAAACAGTGCCTTTTTCAAATGGGCCGAATCTATGACCAAGACAGGCTTTTCACAATTAGTTTGCAAAAATAAATAAATAAAAATAAGTAGAAGCACGAGGAGAGTGCAAGTCTCCACCAAGGCCGCTTGTTTCCCTCCTTATTTCTATTTCTGTTGAACATTAGTTTCACAAGTTTTCTTTACAAGCCGTTTATATTCCTGATCATGAGATTCGAAACATGCATTCATTCATTTATTCATTTTCTGAACTGCTTAATCCTAATTAGGGTCATGGGAAGGCTGGCGCCCATCTCAGCCAACTCTGGGTGAGGGTGGGGTGCACCCTGGATAGCTCGCCAATCCATCACAAGGCCAATACTCACACAACCATTCACACTCACACTCACACTTAAGAGTCATTTGGAACAGCCAATTATTCTACTGTGGATGCTTTTGTACTGTGGGAGGAAACCGGAGTACCCGGAGGAAACCCATCCAAACACGGAGAGAACATGCAAACTCTACACAGAAACTCCCAGGTTGGGAATCAAACCCAGGCTTTCTTGCTGCGAGGTGGACATGCAAACCGAGACCCGGAACACATATTACTTATTCGCCAAGCATGAGGGACGATTGATAGATAGACCGACAGACAGACCGACAGACCGACCGACAGACAGACCGACCGACCGACCGACCGACCGACCGACCGACCGACCGACCGACAGACAGACAGACAGACAGACAGACAGACAGACAGACAGACAGACAGACAGACAGATAGATAGATAGATAGATAGATAGATAGATAGATAGATAGATAGATAGATAGATTTATTTATTTATTAATCCCAAAGGGAAATTCACATATCCAGGGCATTACAATGGTATTTCATACTGAAACTTTCACATAGACCGAGCAATAGCAAGATCACTGCATCAAGGCTGAGGTATGGAATTTCCCTGTACTGACCAAAATAATGAGTTCGGGACTCAGACCAAGGACCTTCTTGCTGTGAGGCAGATGTACTAACCACTGTGCCACCTTTATCAGAATTCTTATTCAAAACATTGGGAAAAAATTTGAAGTTTCTGTAGGACTAAAGGGAATTGAGTGATTAAGTGTTGCTAGTATCTGTTGTCTGTCTCTCGAGAGGAACTGCAACAGAGGATAAATGTACACCAACTAGATTTATACAGTGTTTACAATCTAAACAACTCATCTTTTTTTTCCACCAGTTCCTGCCAAAGTCAACCCTTGAAGTCATGCAAATAGATGAGAGGAATTGTGATGCTGGAAATGAATTGTTTTGCCAACAAGGGATAGTATAATTCATGGGAATCTGGAGCAGACTTGTAAAACCATGCAACATTTTCTCCCTACAAGGCTATCTATCACATGCTTATCAAAGACTCCCCGAGCATGGGAATATAAATAAACTCCTGGTGTGGAATTTGCATCATTGTTACTCATACATTGTTTGTTGGTTTGCTGGACCTGCTACATAGATTGTCTTGAAAAACCGTATATTCATAGTCACATGATTTTTTGGGGGGTGACTACTCTGCTCGTGCATGATTAGCACATCCGCTTCACATAAAGAAGGTTCTAGGTTTGAAACCTAGCCAAGGGCCTTTGTGGAATTTGCATGTACTACAATGCATAAGTGTGCAAGACATAAACATGAGAGATTGTACCCCACCTTTTGTCCAAAGAGAGCTGGGACTACTTCCATCTTTCTCCCATGACCATAGAGGATGCACAGTATAAATAATTCATGTCCAGGTATATCTCTACTCATTGACTTACAAACAGTAAAAAAACACTTATGTTTTTTTTTAAACATAACATAACATAACATTAAAATGCACAGTAAAATCAATAATAAATAGATAGATAGACACCCTGATCATTTCACCACGCCATTGCAGAGGCCTGGTGAGCTGTTCAGAATCTAGAGTTGGCTGAGATAGGCACCAGCCTCCCCGTGACCCTAATTAAGATTAAGCGGCAAAGAAAATGAATGGAGGGACAATGGTCACAGACAATTTTATCTTTTTAAAAAATAAGGAAATTACGCGTAAATAGGGTAAAAGTTAAGGAAAATGCAGCAAAACAAGGCCAATTATGCAAAGGAAAAAAACAAAACAAAAACAAAAACAAAAAACAACCCAAAACTCCCCAATAAAACTACTTACATTTTTAGGTTAGGTGCGCGTCTGTGTGTATTTATATTTTATTTACATCTTGTGCATTATTTTTTCATGTTTAATTGTTATTATAAGCAGTTATAGCATTGCATATGTATTTATTGATATTATGTACACATACACATGTATGTATATGTCAGTCAGGGGGGGTCGATCCTACTTCATGGAATTCGACAGTCGCGGATGGTCCCCATTAACCGCGGAAAGTGAGGTATCCCTGTACATCTTAACTGTGTGTGTGTGTGTGTGTGTGTGTGTGTGTGTGTGTGTGTGTGTGTGTGTGTGTATTGCAAATATGCAACTTGTATTTTATACATACGTTACAGCAGGGACAGTACGGCACTGTTTTAGCGAGTCTAAAAGAAAGAAAAAAATCCCCTTTAGATTAATTGCAGTACCAAACATTTGCTTTGGCCCTGATTCATCCTTATCACAATGCACCTGGAGTTTTTGGGAGCTCACCAATAGGAAGTGGACACTGTTCCTTTTCGCTAATGTCGAACATTACAATTTTTTTTTTCTGGTGACGCGGTGGCGTAGTGGTTAGCACGTCTTCCTCACACACTTCCTCACTTAATCTTTAGCTAGTATTGTTTTTCGACAGTATTGCAAAGCATACCCTTCACTCAGTATGGTTTCCTGTTTAAATTTTATTCCGACCTGCACAACTCCAAACATGGTCATAGTTGTCTGGCTAATAAAATTAAAAGCCACAGAGAAAGCGAAGGGTCTAAAAAGAAAGTTGGGAGCACTCAGCAGTACACCGCTGGCATAACAATAAATGGTTTCCAAGAAAACCCCAGACACTGAAGAAGGGGTGAAAAAGACACAGACCATAAAAAATAAAGAGAAGCTCAGGAGGGAGCATTTCTTGGTATTTTGATTCGGGTCACCTGTTGCTTTCCCCCGTTTAACAACTGCTATATTTCTCCTGCAATTCATGTAGGTGTGGACACCACATCTGTAATATAAATATGTAAAGCTGGTGTGGGTTGGGACTGGGATATCGAATCGCTTCTCAGGGCAAATGGTGGTCTTATAGTTACTTCGTGAATATAACAATGGCCATGACATAGGTTTATTTAATAATACGAAGTTTAAGATGGATGTCCAGTTCAGGTGAGGCTCAGAAAATTTGAATCAGTTGAAAGGATGTGGTCCTTATTTTATTATTCACTCATTCATTCATTTTATGAACTGCTTAATCCTAATTAGAGTCGCGGGGAGGCTGGCGTCCACTCAGCTGACTCTGTGTGAGCGCAGAGTACACCCGGGACAGCTCGCTAAGCCATTGCAGGGCAGAAACACACTGATGGCAATGCAGCTCATCTTTACGAAGGTCAGCAATGGTTCTTTTACATGAACCTCACACCATAGACAGTGAGAGACATAGCCGGCCTTTGATAACCCAGTTAGCTGCACTGGGGGGGAATAGTGAGAACTCGTTGAGGGTGGGGCTTGAGCCCCCAACCTTGGGATCAGTGATCCAGCACCTTTCCCCACTCGGCCACCACTGTCCCCCTTATTCTATTATTTTATGAAACTCATATGAACATTAAAATACACAGTAAAATCAATCATAAATAGATAGATAGATAGATAGACGGAAAGTGGCGCGGTGGTGTAGCAGTTAGCACAATCGTCTCACAGCAGGAATTTCCTCCCTGTTGTCCAGTTTCCTCCCACAATTTAAAGACACGCATATTAAGCTAACTGGCTGTTCCAAATAATCCTTAGGTATGAATAAAAATGATTACGTGTGTTTCTCTGTGATGGTCTAGCTAGATGTTCAGGGTGTACTTTTTCTCCACTTGGTGTCAGCTGAGATAGCCACGAGCCTTCCTGCAACCCAAGTAGGATTAAAAGGTTCAATAAATGAGATGTGAGCGATAGCTAGCTAGCTAGCCCACCAGCTAGCTAGCCCACCAGCTAGCTAGCTAGCCCACCAGCTAGCTAGCTAGCCCACCAGCTAGCTAGCTAGCCCACCAGCTAGCTAGCTAGCTAGATGAAAATTTGTCTGATTTTATGATATGCTTGGAAAAAATAAGTTGTACAGTACAAATGAATATGTTGTTATTCCACCTTTATCGTTGCTTACAGCATGTAATCTCTATGGTATTGTTTAAAAAAAAACTTAATCATGATAACATTAATTTCCATCCAGTGTCGGGTTCATTTCTCACCAACGTCTTGAATCAATGAGAGAAAAACTGAACCCCTCCATAAAGTCTTCTCCAGCACATTCTGAATACTTCCAATAGGGTTAAGCTCAGGACTCTGTGGGACCAACACATATGCGTAAATTATTTCCTCATGCTCTCTGAACCACTCTTTCATTATTCGAGTCCCCATTTCAGATCCGAGCCCATCAGGGAGAAAAAGTGCATTGATGTGATAACCTGCACATTCAATACAAGTACATTCAGATCATCAGCTGCTTCATTTTATTGCCACATTAATGTTGCTGAACCTCGACCGTACCAACTGGAGCAACAATACCATGGAGAATACGTGCTGTGATCAATGATAAATGCACTTCATGAAAATATTAGTGTGTGTGATTTTTTTTTTTTTTTTTTTTTTTTTTTTTAGCTGGGCAGCATATTTTAAAAATGTATGACCTCACAACTGGGTGTGTTGTGTGTTTCCCTGGTTCGTGCAATTCATATCTAAATGTATTCATCTCTAGATTTGAATGTAAAGTTTAATCAGAATCAGAATACTGTGGTGTTTTCACAATTTCCCGGAGGAAATTGTCTGTCCACTTTTCCTAAATATAGAAAATTACATTTTTTGCATAGGTTTAGGTTTTATTATTATTTCGTATAGATTTAGAATATTCATCGAAAAATTAAAAAAACAAGGAAATTAAGGGGAAATAAGGAAAAAAATTCAGGAAAATGGCACAAATCAAGACCAATTATGCAAACCCACCCCCCCAAAAAAAACAAAAAAAACAAACAAAAACAAAAATACTTACATTTTTTAGTGAGGTGCGCATCTGAGTGTGTGTGCACATCTGTGTGTGCGCGTGCATGTCTGTATGTGTGTGTGTGTGTGTGTGTGTGTGTGTGTGTGTGTGTGTGTGTGTTTGTAATTGTGTTGTGTGTATTTATATTTTATTTCCATCTTATATATTATTTTTAAATGGTTAATTGTTATTGTAAACTTTTATAGCGTTCAATATGTATTTATTGATATTATATACACATATACATGTACGGATATGTCAGTTGGGGGGTGGGGGGTTCTCGATCCTACTTCACGGAAATTTGGCATTCGCTGAGGGTCTTGGTCCCCATTAACCACAAAATATGAGTTTCCTGTATGTGATATTGTGTTTTTTTCCCCTGGTGGGCAAAACTTGTCCTCTGAGTAAATATGAACATAACTCAAATTGCCAGGACACAACCCCCCCCCCCCCCCCCCCATCACACACAACCACCACCACCCAGTGCTGGAACTTCTGATTCGTTCAAACTTGATATTTATTTATAATCTTAATGAGTGTTTTTTGTTTACACATAATACACATAATTTTATACCAAGTGCAACATATTGAGAGCAAATGCTTGAACAACCTCATCATTCATTCATTATTTAGCATGTTTAAATCTATCGTCAGTAATTAATAGTATCTCTGAGTGTTTTATCGCCAACCAAACTGATAACTTTATCCTAACAGCACTTCAGGTGACAATCACTTTATCGTTGATATATTTATCATCATCATCATCATTTTCTGTAACCGCTTCATCCTAATTAGGGTCACGGTGAGGCTGGTGCCCATCCCAGCCAACTCAGGGCGAGGGCAGAGTACACCCTGGACAGCTTGCAAGGCCATCGCAGGGCGAAAACACGCTGACGGCTTTGCAGCCTACTCTTTATGAAAGTCAGCAATGGTTCTTTTACATGCCTCACACCATATACAGTGAGAGACATGGCCGGCCTTTGATAACCCAGTTAGCTGCACTGGAAGGGGGGTGGGGCAGTGACAACCCTGTGGAGAGTGGGACTCGAACCCCCAACCTTTGGATCAGCGATCCGGTGCCTTATACGTCTAGACCACCACTGCCCCCGTTGATATATTTAAACAAGAGCAAAGATTTTTTTGTTATGTTTTAGTTAATAAAAACCAAAAAAACCTCTCAGCATGAACAACACTATAAAAATGCAAATCTAATCATCAAGTGCACTGAAAAACAGCCATCCACGATGTCTGAGGAAAAAATACTGTAGAGTGTCATTCAGAAACATACATCGCACGGCTACAGGAGGAGGAGGAGGAGGAGGAGGGGGAGGAGGAGGAGGAGGAGGAGGAGGAGGAGGACAGGTAAGCTCCTGCCTCCATCTGAAAATAATGTGTCAGAGTCTAAAAATAGAGCTGGACTAGCCATGCAGACAGCCACAGGTTTTCATGTCTTTTGGCATTTGACATGTTTTGACTAGATTTTAAAGCTAATGCAAATTGGGACAATATTGAACGTGCACTGATAATCGCTGGTTATTAAGCTATAGATGCATAAATGAATTTATTATATTGAACTGTGAAAGATTTTGGCATTTAATTATTACATTCAAGCTACAGAATGAATGTGATGCACAACATGAGCAGAAATCTCGACATGCAAACAAGGATGCCTGGTATAGTTACGATAACACGGCAAAGCTCTTCTGTCAATCAAAATACAAAAAGACGTCAGTACAGTATATGGTTTTAGTTCATTCAGCTACATACTACACTATTACTATGCAAAAACACACACACACACACACAAACACACACACAAACACTGTGTGCTATCACAAACACACACAAACACACAAACAAACAACAACAACAAAAAAACGAGCTATTGGAGAGGAGTGCAAACCCCCACCAAGACAAACAATATTCTTGTTGTGCAGAATTTCAAGATCTGGAAATAACTTTGCAAAGCAGGGTGTTGTAGTGGGTATCATGCCCGTCTCACAACAAGAAGGACTTCAAGTTCTGGGAATGGTGATGGGATTACTGTGATTGTATGTTCTCCCTGTGCTTGTGTTGGTTTCCTTCAGGTACTCTGATTTCCTTGCACAGTCCAAAGACTTGCATATGAGGCTAACTGGCTGTTCTAAACTGCCCTGTGGTGTAAGTGCGGATGCTTGCGTGTTGCCCTGAGATGGTCTAACAGGGCACTGGTAGGATTAAGAGGTTCAGCAGATAAATGAATGATTATATAGCATTTTACTTCCTCATAGCTAGTGGCACAGTGCTGAGCATGTCAGCCTCAGAGCCACAAGGTCCTGGGTTTGAGTCCTGGGCTCAGGTGTTTGTGTGTGGACTTTGCATGTCTCACAGTGCTTGCATGTGTTTGCTTCGAGTACTCTGGTTCTCTTGCACAGTCCAAATACATCCAAATGTGAATAGTTGGGTTTGTGTTGCGCTGGGATGTTTTTTTTTTAAACTTTTATCATTTTTGTAATGTAATTAGTGCATAGATTTCTTTATTTTAATATATTGAGAGCATGAGGCAGCATGGTGGCGTGGCAGTTCGCACATCCGCCTTACAGCAAGAAAGTCTGGGGTTTGATTCCCAGCTTAGGATTGAATGGTTGTGTGAGTGTTGGCCCTGTGATGGTGTGGTGAGCTGTCCAGGGTGTACACCACCTTTACCCAGAATCAGCTGAGACAGGCACCAGTGACTCCCTGTGACTCTAATTTGGAATAAACGGCTTAGAAAATGAGCGAATGAAAAATGGGAGCATTTCTGGGTGACCTACGCATAAAGAAAATCACACTGATTCTTAAAAATTGTGGATAGAAAATTGCTAGTTTGCAGACACAAACAAGTAAACCCATACTGATGAAAATGCAACCTCATTGGCAGAAGCAGGAAATGAAGAGTGTCAGAATAATAATTCCACCTAATCCAGACGGACTGCCTGGATGTACAGTGTTACTTCACTTTACAAAAGTCTCACCAAATGAAAAATGCAGGTTACAAAATGCATTTTCCTAAAATTTTTGTCTCTGGATACGAAACAAGTTCACATTAAAAAGTGCCATCTTAAAAAATTCAAATGCGCCATTCAAACATTCAAACTGCCATTCAAACTTTAAAACGCGCCATTCAAACAGTCAAACAATGCGCGAGCTGCTCTCCCATCAATGACGTCCCGCCCCACTGGCCTCCCATTGGTTTGGAGGGATGACATAGCTCCCTCTTATTGGCTATCTCCCAACATCCCGCACCGCTGGCCTCCCATTGGCTAGGAGGGATGATGAAACTCCCTCCCATTAGCTATTATGGAGCTGAATCTACCATAATGCTTTTTGTGTAAAGGACAGAGTTCCTGTTGTTTCATGCCTTCTTTCTTGACTCAGGCTTTTAACCTTCCATAAACATTTGGAAGATTATAACTCTGCTAAGAAGACATGGTCAACACACAGGCATATATGCACACACACACACACACACACACACACACACACACACACACACACACACACACACATGCGCGTGTGATTTCCTGTGCGAGTGAGAAGAAGAAATGGGCTTGAGTGATATCACAAAGGAATATAGCCAAACCCGTCTACCATCGGTACGATATTGAAGCAGAAGGCGGTCTTAAAAGGTATGCTTTTATAATTTTTAAAGGGTTTAGGGTTAGTACTGGGGGCCTTGGAATGAATCACGTCTTTTACATATATGTAAAATGCGGTTCAATTTATGAAAAATGCAGGTTACGAAAAAGACGCTGGAATGGATTAATTTCATAAAGTGAGGTACCACTGGGTATATATATATATATATATATATATATATATATATATATATATATATATATATATATATATATATATATATATATATATAAGATATATATATATATATATATATATATATATATATATATATATATATATATATATATATTTATAAGATATATATATATATATATATATATATATATATATATATATATATATATATATATATATATATTGTTCTTTTCTTTTCGGCTTTTTCCCGTTCTCGAGAGTCGCCACAGCTAATCATCTGATTCAGACATTTGATTTGGCATGCTTTTTTTTTTTTAACGTCGGATGCCCTTCCTGTCACAACCCTTTGGCAAGGACAGAAACACGCTGACAGCTTTGCAGCTACTCTTTACGAAAGTCAGCAATGGTTCTTTTCCATGCCTCACACCATAGACAGTGAGAGACATAGGCCGCCTTTGATAACCCAGTTAGCTGCACTGGGGGGACAGTGACAACCTTGTGGGGACTTGAACCCCCAACCTTAGGATCAGCGATCCTGCACCCTATCCACATATATATACATTTAAATCCAAAGAGAGCGAACCAATCAGACTGTGTCATTCCCATGAAGTATATGATAAGTGTATCCTGTGCATGTGCACTTATATACATTTTCTGAACCACTTAATTCTAATTAGGGTCATAGGAATGATGGTGCCCATCTCAGCCGACTCTGGACGAGGGCAGAGTACACCCTGGACAGATGGCCAGACTATCACAGGGCAGAAACACACTGATGGCTATGCATCTCTTCTTGATGAGAGTCAGCAGTGGTTCTTTTACATGAACACATGAACCTCCCACCACAGACAGTGAGAGACATGGCCGGCCTTCGATACCCCAGTTAGCTGCACTGGTGGGACAGTGACAACCTGTTGAGACTTGGGCTTGAGCCCTCGTCTTTGGGATCAGTGATCCAGCACCTTTTACCACCAGGCCTCCACTGCCCTCACTTATGTACAGTGAGCTGTAATGTGATATAATGTCTGCAGTCTGATTTCAAGTGGCATCAAGATCATTATTATTGTGGAATTTTATCTATCAATCCCGATCAGCATCGAAAAGATCCCAATCTGTTCTATGGCTGCAGTCCCATCCCATCTGTAACGAGAAAGAAATGCACATTCTTCCCATGAGTGAATATATAAATGGTGGTTCAGGGAGAATTTCAGTTCTTTTTCATTTTTTTTTTTTTTTTACAGTGGAATGACAACTGATATGACACCTTTCTGATATCCACACAGTGTGGGAGATTTTTTTAGTGTAATGAATACATACTGAAACATTTTTACGACTAAAAGTAGTTGATTTGTGGTGTGTTGGCGCTGTATAAAAGTAATATATATATATATATATATATATATATATATATATATATAACCACCGTAGGAACAATAACAGACGTATTACAAATTACAAATATACATAAAAGGATCAGGGACAATTCCTGTCTTTGCCAGATCCACAACCCTGCAGCGCTCCGATTCCGGTCACTGTGTAAATATTAGCCACGCCGAGGTTTATATAAAACATTGCACACTGGTTTTGCTTACACAACATGAGTTTGGCAGTTTCATCCTCACAGACTTTCTGTCAGCACTATAAACCACAGCATCAGAAATGAAAACGACACCTAAACAGCTGTGAAAGGAACCGCTGAACATCATGCTGTGTGCACATCAGGAACTCTAAACTGAAAGGGGTGGAGTCATAGTTGTTTTATGAAAACAGCCAAAATATCATTAATAGCGTTTTTGAGGAAGATGTGATCATTTATATGAGATGAAAATGTTGAGGTTCTCTTTGAGAGTAATGAGGATGGATAGGATCAGGAATGAGTCCATCAGAGGGACAGCACATGTAAGATGGTTTGGAGACAAAGTCAGAGAGGCTAGATTGAGATGGTTTGGACATGTACAGAGGAAGGATAGTGAGTATATTGGTAGTAGGATGCTGAGGTTGAACTACCAGGCAGAAGGTCTAGAGGAAGACCAAAGAGAAGATTTATAGATGTGGTGAAGGAGAACATGAAGGTCGTTGGTGTAAGAGTAGAAGATGCAGAGGATAGTGTGAGATGGAGGCAGATGATTCACTGTGGCGATCCCTGAAGGGAACAGCTGAAAGGAAAAGAAGAAAAAGATGTGATCATTAGTATGGATGGAATTTTAGTTTACGTGAGACACCACACTTGAACTTGGTTCATACGTTCGATTCGTTTTGGTTTTGCAATATGGTGTTGATTTGTGAAAAAGGTTCCAACTTCAAAATGTTAATGTTACAATATATTTCCGTTCGCTCCATACCAGGTTCATAAACTATGGGCTCTCTTTCATTTCCTGGTTGAAAGACTGTCCTTTAACCCCAGCATTATGTATTGTAAGACACATACGTGGTAGAAGTACTGAAATGTACACTGTAGGAACACTATACACATCCTCAAGCTTCTAAATAAAAAAATAATGAATTAAAATATTGTATATACTACACAAACACTCTCCACTCACTTATTTCCGAATCCGCTTAATTATACTAGTGTCGCGGAGAGGGTGATGTCTCTCAGTCGATCCTGAGTGAAGGCATAGCACACCTTGAACGACACACCAGACTATCACAGAGCAGAGTAAACACAATCATTCAGTTCAATTCAATTCAGTGTTAATTGTATTTGCAGTTTTTACAAATGACATTGTCGCAAAACAGCTTTATAGAGTAAAACAGTGAAAGTAGGGGCTTACAAAGTATAGTCATTTAAACACTTCCTAAATATTATCCTTACACATCTCTACTGAGCGTCGCCCACAGCGACGGCGTCAAGGAAAAACTCTCTCAGTAGATACGAGGAAAAAAAGCTTGAGAGGAACCAGATCCAAAAGGAAACCCATCCTCATTTGGGTGAAGCATAAAAATGCAAACGATATATATATATATATATATATATATATATATATATATATATATATATATAAACCATAAAAATGCAAACCTGCAATCAGCCACCCCACTGTCAACTGTACCTGGGTGAGGTTGTAGAGTGCAGGAGCGACAGCATCCCAACATCACCAGATGTTTACCAGAGCCTTCTATGTCTGGGACCCCCAGATCTGTCTTTTAACAAAATGCTCCACTAAACAAGTGAGTTTTCAGCCTCATCAGACTGTGTCTGAGTCCTGAACATTAACTGGAAGGTTATCCCATAACTGTGGGGCTTTGTAAGAGAAGCTCCGCCCCTGCAGTAGTCTTCATTATTCGAGGTATCGCTAAGCATCCTGCACCTTTTGATCAAAGGGGGCGTGTCGGATCATTAAAGAGAAGTTTGCAAAGATAATGTGGTGCGAGACCATTAAGTCCTTTTATAAGTTAAAAGTAGTACAGTGATCCCTCGCTACTTCATGCTTCAGTTTCTGCGGCTTCAGTGCATCACGGGTTTTTCAAAAATATTAATCAAAAATAAAAAGAAAACTAAGGAAAATAGGGAAAAAGTTAAGGAAAATACTGCAAAACAAAGCCAATTATGCAAAAAACAAAACAAAAAAAAAAAAACCAACAAAAAAAAAAAAACGAAAAAACAACCCAAAACCCCCTAACAAAACTACTTACATTTTTATGTGAGGTGCGCATCTGAGTGTGTATTTATATTTTATTTACATCTTATACATTATTTTTGAATGTTTAATTTGTTATTATAAGCATTTATAGCATTGAATATGTATTTATTGATATTATATACACATATACATGTACTTATATATATCAGTCAGGGAGTCGATCCTACTTTGAGGAAATCGGCGGTTGCGGGGTTGTCTCGGTCCCCATTAACCGCGGCAAGTGAGAGCCAGTGCCGTGTAAATAAGGTCGGGGTAATATGCTCATGCCTTCTGGTTCCCGTAACGACTCTCGCTGCTGCATTCTGGACTGACTGGAGCTTGATTCTGCTCCTATTAGAACATCCAGAGAGTGACGCATTACAATAAGTTGAATGATAATTTTGAGTTGAGAAAAGCATGAACAAGTTTTTCTGCATCATGCACTGACATCATATTTCTTATTTCAGCAACATTCCTGAGATGAAGGAAGGCGACTTGAATAATATCATCCACATGAGCTTCAAATTAAAGACCAGTGAATCACTCCAAGGTCCTTTACGACTACACATGATAAGACTGAAACACCATCCAAACTATTACATAATCAGAAACCTTATTTCCTGCTGCCTGAGATCCAAGTGCAAGTACTTCTGTCTTATCAGAGTTTAAAAAGAGGAAGTCAGTCAGCACACTCAAGCAATTTGAAACATCTGATAAGTCTAATGTGCATGTTTTTGGATTTAAGAAACTGATGGTACCCAGAGGAAACCAATGCAGGCAAAGAGAGAACATGCATACTCAACACAGAAACACCCAAACCCAGGACTTGAACCCGGGGCCTTCTTGCTGTGAGATGGACGGGCTAACTACGATTCCATCGTGCCACCATTCCAAGCAACTTACATTTTTAAATCCTCTTTATTAAATTGAGTCGTTGAAAATGAAGTTCTTTGCTCAAGAGCCCAACAGCAGTAACTTGGTGGTCCTGGGGCTGGAGTGCCCCCCCAACATTTTGATCAGTAACCCAAAGCCTTAGCTACCAACCCAACACTGCCAGTTGAACCACCGGCACTGAATTCTCATGGCAAACCGTGAGTGTGCGGATGGAGGTACCTTACCAAACCTTACCAAGCCATCAGAAACTGGGACCAAGCAGAGCTCCTGTTTTCACCATAATGGCGTTACAGCACCTGAAAACATGGAAGGGATCCGCTTTTGTCTGTTGACCTCATTAACTGTAAAGAACATTACGAATATTACTGAGTATGTGTACAGACTCTTCCCTTCTTCTTCTATCAGTCCCTGAGGCATCACTCCACACAGTGCCTGTAGTCAGCGATCTCACAGGATTCTGATATTTAGTCATGCAGAATCCATAAAGGAATCTATTTATGTCGGGGGTTTCTTTATTAATGTGGATATTGCTTGATATACAACCTTCTGGCAAAAATTATGGAATCACCAGTCTCGGAGGATGTTCATTCGGTTGTTTAATTTTGTCAAAAAAAAAGCAGATCACAGACATGACACAAAACTCAAGTGATTTCAAATGGCAACTTTCTGGTTTTAAGAAACATGAAAAGAAATCAAGAAAAAAAAAATGTGGTAGTCAGTTACTTTTTTAGACCAAGCAAGGGAATAAATTATGGAATCACCCCCCCCCCCCCCCACTAATTGAGAAGCACTGGCATTGTGGGATCTCACCACAAGCCTTTCCTCGCTGGCATTCGTAGCGTGCACGTGCACAAAATTCTCCTCCTCTGTTACGCACCACTTCATGCCTGCACACGTGACATCTTCACGCCCACGTGATATCTTCGTCGCAGTCGATGATCGGAAGGGTTAGTTGACTCATTTCTTATTCTCCTTTTATTATTATTCATTATTAATTATTATTAATGTTAATGTACATGTATAATAATAATAATATTAATAATAATAATTATTATTATTAATGTTATGAAATATTTATTGTTTTTACATGTTTATCTTTAATATATTAGGTCAAATATAGGTGTTTGTGGCAGGTAATATGAGTTTGGGAGGGGGTTGCAACAGATTGATTGGTTTTCTATTTTTCCGATAGGAATTTTTGTTTTATCTAAAAAAATTTTGACTTACGAGCTCGCCCTCGGAAAGGGTTTATTTCGTCAGTCAAGGTACCTCTGTATTTTTTGCCTTGAATTTTTTTCCCCCGATTTTCAGGCTTGTGGCCTGAACATGATATTATAGAAAGAACTTCCATATACTGTATATAGTGTCCTTGCCTCATGATACTTCTCTTTCTTATTTCACTGCTCCGTTTTCATGGCAAGGCAAGAAGTATGTAATCCGGGTCACCCAGTTACAGAAAATAAGTGTGAGAAAAGCTGCATGCCAACATCTCTTCCAGTGTATTCACAGCTCCATTAAAGCAATCTTCTTTAATTCAATACCACGGCCTCTCTGGAACTTGAAATGGCAGATTGTCACACTGTATTTTGGTAGGCAGAGAGGACCACAGTGATAAAGTCTGCAGTTATGACTTTGCATTGATCTGCCTCTAGAATCTGTAGAGAGCGAGAGCAGCGCTCTGATTGTGGTCACTGTGTAAATATTATCTGTCGTAGTTTATATAAATCATTGCATATTGGTTTACATAAGTCTTGTACTCATATACATTATGAATCACAGTATTAAACAGGAAATTCTCTCTCGAGCTCAGTGTTAAAGAGGAAATTTTAAGATATACAGTTGTTGGGGCATTTAACAGAAAACTGTTATACAGAAGTATTGATTAATTTTAATTTACTTATATTAAACCATGAAAAGTACAGTAATAAGTATTAGAATATGTTAATCTGAAAGGCATGGTCTGATTGGTCCACTAGCCAGGAATTCAAATACAATGTTGAATCAATACAATAACACTCAACATTTTTTACTGGCTCTTGTTGCCGGCGGCCTCATGATTTTCACAAAAAATGAAAATAAAAAATAAATTTTTAAATGTAAACAAAAAAAAAAGGAATAAAAATTCCAAGTGCAGTGGTGGCCTGGTGGTAAAGGTACTGGATTACTGATCCTAAGGTTGGGGGTTCGAGCCCCACTGTCACCAAGTTGTCCCTACTGCCCCCTTCTCCCCACAGTGCA
>CM045747.1:8180581-8265581 GCA_024760905.1 Plotosus lineatus | reverse complement strand
AATGAATGAAAAGAGAATTGCTTGCAAAAATGATTGACAATGAAAATCATGATAGTATAAATGAAATAAAAATGATTGCTCTCAGGATTTTGGAGATTTAAGTGCAGAAGCTACAGAGGTGAAACATTATGTCGTTAACAATCCGAGCCAAAATCAATTATACAGTACACATCCTCCATCAGAATTAATCAATAACGTCCCGCTGCATAATCATATAGTTTTCTAATCCCATTTAATCCTGAACTGAATCAATAGTTCATTTACATTTAAATATCCTCATTTACAAATGATTTTCACACAAAGTGACTGGAAAACAGGGCAGAATACAGTCCAGCTGTTTAATGAGCTCACAGTCACACACACACACACACACACACACACACACAGCTAAGTGCTGCAGTATGTTCTGTTACTGCAAAGTGATGCAAAGAACTATAGTCACAAAGCAATAAGTCAAAATTTAAATTCTAATCTTCATTGCTGTTGCTATAAATGGACCCGCAGAGTATTTCATTCCCTACACCATGCTTGTTATATACTGTATTTCAAAAAATACAGATGTTGCTGCCTATCACTGTGTCGTTGAATGTGTCTTGTCCGGGGCATGTATATAAATGTGAGTGGGTATACGGTGTACATTATTAAATTCAGACTGTGCTGTAACTAGTGTCACATGGTATGACTCAGCTGTAAGGGGGGTGTGGAAACTTCGAGGTCTGGTTGCGCATGCGCCCTGGTGGCGGGTCAGGTGATTCGGAAACTTCGAGAATGAAACTTTTCAGAACTTTTGGGAGGTTATATTAAGGATCTGGTGCCGACTGGCTCCAGCTTCTTCCCGTCTCATCATAGTCTCTTCAAGTCTCTTCGGCGAGCAGATCTTCTCAGGAAACTCATCGCGGCGGATCATCTCATCCAAGGCAGATCATGGAAACTTCACCCAGGTTTCGTTGTTCGGGACTTCATCGCCAAAGTCCATCATCCACGTTCATTCACAGCCAACGTGAGGACTTTAATCATTTGTTTCCTTCGACACGCAGGATTTCAAGCCTTTCCTCCGCCAGCACAACTGCAGGTGATTGGTGACTCTGGGACCGTTTGTTTAAGTTGTATTTTGGTTGCGCTTTCAGCTGTAAGTATTATTTTGCCTTACTTTGTTGATATTATTGAAATGTATAAAGTTTATGTTGTTGTTTGTCGTGCTATACTGGTTTCACGGGGCAATTTACTTCTAAATTCCATACGTAACAGTCCGCGTATAATGTTTTTTCCCCATAATAACACCATGCTATAATTCAACTAATTAATCATAACAAACAAATTGTTAGCACAGTATTACTGAAAGGTTGTAGAATTTTTAGAATTCCCATTTCAATATTGTCACCAGATGTGCCTGCTAATCTTTGAAGCCGAAGAAAAGATCTTCTTCTTTTCCTTTCGGCTGTTCCCTTCAGGGGTCGCCACAGCGAATCATCTGCCTCCATCTCACCCTGTCCTCTGCATCTTCTTCTCTTACACCAACTACCTTCATGTCCTCCTTCACCACATTCATAAATCTCCTCTTTGGTTTTCCTCTAGGCCAGGGGTCTCGAATCTTATCCACAAAGGGCTGGTGTGGATGCAGGTTTTCACTTCAACCAAACAGTAGCTACACCTTCCACCTGTTTCCACCAATCACTGATCATCAAAAGAAACGTAAACAAAAACTACCGTGTTTCCCTGAAAATAAGACCTAACCACAAAATAAGACCTAGCGTGATTATAGGTCCTCCCCTTAAAATAAGCCCGAGTTGAGCGTGGCAGCAATTCATTGGCCTGCTACTCGCTCAGTCTAGGGCTCTAGGCGAAAGCGCTGACTCATCTAGTATTAGGCAGCTTTACCAAAGGTATGCTGTCAGAGCATCAATCCTTGCGCATCGAGGCTCAGTAGATGACGTCAGCGACTGCTTTAAAACGAGGACGTACACTTGTGTCCATAAAAATCGCTAAAATCGCTCCATTCGATTCTGGTTAAAATATTTAAAAAAATAAAGAAATATAACGAAATAAGAATATATAAAGACAAAGATGTATTATAAGACCTGTAAGAGAGAAAAATGTAAAATACTGTATATCATCACCGAAAAATAAGCCCTAGTATCATATTTCGGTGTGAAAATTAATATAAGCCATGTCTAATTTTCAGGGAAACACAGTAGATTGGACATTAGTGTTTCAATTCTGAAGAGGGGCCATCTTGGTGAGATCACCTTTCTTTAAGACTAAGTAAGACTAAGCAAGGTGATCTCACCAAGATGGCCGCCCTGCAGAGTTGAAATATGAATGTAGAATCTATTTTTTTTTTTTTTTTTTTTTTTTTGACCCGTGATTGAAACAGGTGCAAGGTGTGGCTACTGTTTAGTTGAAGTGAAAACCTGCACCCACACCGGCCCTTTGTTTGTGGATAAGGTTGGAGACCCCAGCTCTTGGCCTTCTGCCTGGTAGTTCCAACCTCAGCATCCAATCCAACCAATATCCCTCCTCTGTACATGTCCAAACTGTCTCAATCGAGCCTCTCTGACTTTGTCTCCAAAACCCCTTACATGTGCTGTAACTCTGATGTACTCATTCCTGATCCTATCCATCCTCGTTACTCCCAAAGAGAACCTCAACATTTTCATCTCTGCTACCTCCAGCTCTGCCTCCTGTCTTTTCCTCAGCGCCACTGTTTCTAAACCATACAACATCTCTGGCCTCATCACCGTCTTGTACACTTTTCCTTTCATTCTTGCCGATACCTTCCTATCACACATCACACCGGACACTTTTCTCCAATCATTCCAACCTGCCTGCACACGCTTCTTCACCTCTTTTCCACACTCTCCATTGCTCTGGATTGTTGAGCTGAAGAAAGATCAGATTGGAATAAACCCAAAGAAGATCCATCAAGATTATAGACAAATGAAACACTGGTGAGAAAGTGAACAAGAATGAAGAAGAAAAAAAATCACTTGAGAGATCTCTTTCTCGTGAAAGTGTTGGAGAATAAAAGTGGAAACAGGGAATTCAGTTACTGTACATTATTGTTTTCTCAACTGCAAATATAAATCATGAAAACATTTAATATGTTGATCTGAAATTCAAACTAGCATGTCATAATGTGCAATATGTTCTAATATCTTCATTCATTCGTTTGTTTTCTGAACTGCTTGATACTAATTAGGGTCATGGGGAAGCTGTGCCCATCTCAACCAACTCTGGGCGATGGCAGAGTACACCCTGGATGGCTCGCCAGGCAATCGCAGGGCAGAAACACACTGACGGCTATCGAGCTACTATAGAAGAAGGTCAGCAATGTTTCTTTTACATGAACCTCACACCATTGACAGTGGCAGACATGGCCAGCCTTTGATAACCCAGTTAGCTGCACTGGGGTTACAGTGACAACCTGTTGACAGTGAAGGTTGAACCCCCAACCTTAAAGTAGGTAATCCAGCAAATCACCACCGGCTCACCGCGGCCCTCCCAATAACTTCAAACTTCATAATTCATCATCATTGTTCAGTTTTCTCTAACCAATTAATTCTAATTAGGGTCGCGGGGAGGCTGGCGCCCATCCCAGCCGACTCTAGGCGAATGTGGAGTACACCCTGGACAGCCCTCCCAACCATCACAGTAATTAAGCATCATCCATACTAAATACGCCATGTGGACACCCGAACATCACACCCTACATGAAGCAGAAATGACAGCGATCAACAGGCGCAATACATTATAAAAGTCCCACGGTAAACAGGTGAGAAATTCGGCTTCAAGACTCTTTTTTTTTGGGGGGGGGGGGGGGGGGGGGGTTGATTCTTTTTTTCTTTTTTCTTTAGTTTTTTTTCTGACTAGTGGAGCCAGTGGTGCAGTGGTTATGGTGCTGCGGACATGATCGAGAGGTTGTGTGTTCAAATCCCAGTTAGACCCCCATTGTGCTAAGAGCCCTGGGCAAGGTCTCAACCACAAGTGTGCCTCTGTTCACCCAGCAGTATAAATGGGTACCAGTAAAATGTACCGGGAAGGTAACCTTCGATGGACTAGCGTCCCATCCAGGAGGAGTTGAACTCCTGGTCGCTTCACGCTACGGAAACCGGGGATAAGCACCGGCCTGATGAACCACTAGGCTCGGGTGTAAAAAGCTCAGCGGACTTTACCTGTCCCTTTTATTTTTGGCTAGGAATGTTCACTGAAGCTGCTGATTATGAGGAAAGCAAAGACAAACTCAAAGTAAAATCCCCAGAAGCTGTGCCATTCGCTTTTTAACGTCCATCCACCCATCCATCCATCCAACCATCCATCCATTCACGATAGCACTTATCCATCAGAGTCATGGCGGAAACTGGAACTAATCCCAGCTGACTTCAGGCGAGAGACCCTGGCCAGGTCGCCAGTCTACTGCAGGATTAATACAGAGACTGTCAACAAAGCCCAGCACATAAATCAACGTCTGTTTTGCTCTCAGGACTGTCACGTGTCATCCTTTTGAAAAAGCACGAACCTCACATGTCCCCTAACGCTGTTTACACTCAGCAGCGCAGACAGTCTGACATTCATTTATTTATTTATTTATTTATTTTTTAGTGTTAGAAGTGAAGTCATAGCATTATGCTAATATTAGCGAGGGTCGTTATGTCTATGAATACAACATTCTTTTTTATGTATATCATAATCATTCCCTTTGTCACTTCCCTCCTGCTTATTATGAGCAGCTTTGCTAATGTTCCGATATATGTACTGTAATAAATGTATAAATGTAAATATAAATATAATGAATGTATAAATGTTATGGGTATGTAATTATATTGTTAGTATGCGGTGGATGGTGGCGCGTGGTATTACTCAGCTGTTTTTGGGTCACAGTTGTTTTGCCTGCATAGTATAACTGGGTCTGGAACTGTCCAGCATATTATGGAAACTTCAGGATTGACCTAGTTGCGCATGCGCCCTGTGACTGGTCATGTGATTAGAACATTCGAGAAAAGGAACATTTCCGAACTTCAGAAAATCCATATAAGTGGCGGATCATCCAAGGGGGATCATGTATGCGGATCATCCAATGGGGCGTCATCCAACGCGCATCATCCAAGTTTCATCATTTAAGACTTCATCACCCAAGTCCATCATCCACAGCCAACGCGAGGATTATCATCATTCCTTTCTTTTGATACGCGGGATTCCAAACTTTTGACCGGCAGTGCTCGCGCCGTCTCTGAATTTATTATACTGCAGCTGCTTGGTGACTATTCTTAATTTGTGACCCTTGTTCTGTTGGTATTTTGTTTAGGTTATTAGTCTGCCTTATTTTGTAATATTATTAAATTGTATTTATTGTATGTTGTTGTTTGTCTTGTTTTGCTGGTTTCACGGGGCACTTTTCCTATTCTAAATTTCCATACGTAACAGTACATATGATGCAGACATTAGTTTGTGTAAATTAAATGGCTCTACCACCCATTGCAGGTTCAGCTGATCTGCAGGAAGGAAAATACTCGTTGTTTATAATAGTGTACTGAAGCGCTTGCTTTAAGGAGATACGTATAGCACTGGGTTCCATCCGTTTGTCCGTCACACTTTAGTTTTCTGGACATTTGCTTGCCACGCGCTGGAGTTGGGGCTTTTAAACTTGGTAGGCCTGTTCACTACTATGAGTGCTAGGATGAGTTTGTGTATGAGTGACCTTGACCTACTTTTCAAGGTCACAGATTCAAAACTCATATCAGGTTTCCAGACATTTACTTATCACGCCTTTCAGAATTGCTATGCCTGTCCCTTCATTCATTCATTCATTCATTCATTTTCTGAACCGCTTCATCCTAATCTGGGGCATTGGGGAGGCTGACACCCATCTCAGCCAAATCTGGGTGAGGGAAGAGTACACCTTGGACAGCTCTCCAGGCGATCGCAGGGCACAAACACGTGCGCGGCTCTGCATGCTCGTCCTATATTGGAATATTATGAAATGGTCCTTTCTGTAGAAGCAGCTGGACCCCTGTGGTCTTTATTTTGTGACAATTTAAATTAAATTGCTTCAATTCTGGAGCCTTTTTTTTTTTTTTCAATAAAAACCCCACAACAACAACGACGACAACAACAGCAACAGTGCATGCATACAAATTTCTCATGAGATCAGAGTGGTGATGTTCATTTCTGAGGAACTGTCACAAGTGTCTGTAAACCGCTGGATGGAGTGTCTGTGTACAATCTGTCATGTGTGTTTATGCCCCATCTGGAGAATTTCAAACACAAATGTCACTCGCAGGAAAGCAAGTGTGGTGTTTCTGTTCTAACTCCTGCTGAAAAAAGAGCTTGGGCTTTAAAGAAGCATGTGCTTTCGCCTGAGCTGAACCGCATGGCAGTGATACAAGAACTACATCAAATCTGAATGTAAGGTAACACATCACCCGGTGTACCACTGCACTGCTCCGACTCAGCTCAGATCATCCCTCCATTCACTCACTCAATTCCCAATTGGGGGGGGGGGGGCATGTGTGTGTGTATGTATATATGTGTATATATGATATATATATATATATATATATATATATATATATATATATATATATATATATATATATATATATAGAGAGAGAGAGAGAGAGAGAGAGAGAGAGAGAGAGAGAGAGAGGGGGCAGAGGAGGGAGAGAAAGAGTGGAAGAGAGGAAAGAGATGGAGAGAGAGTGGGGGAAGATAGAGAGGCAGAGGGGAGAGAGAAGGGACTGAGGGAGGGAGAGAAAGAGTGGGGAGAGGAAAGAGATGGAGAGAGAGTGGGGAAGATAGAGAGGCAGAGGGGAGAGAGAAGGGACTGAGGGAGGGAGAGAAAGAGTGGGGGAGAGGAAAGAGATGGAGAGAGAGTGGGGGAAAGATAGGAGAGAGAGAGAGAGAGAAAGAGTGGGGGAGAAAGGGTGGCGAGAGAGAGGAGAGAGAGAGAGGAGAGAGAGGGGAGGGAGAGATGGCGGCGAGAAGGGAGGGAGGGTGGGAGAGAGAGAGAGAAAGAGAGAGGGTGGAGAGAGATGGACTACAGTATACCACCGTGTACTGTATAGTAGCACAGTTGTCAGCATGTCCACATAGCAAGAAGGTCCCTTCATATCCAGAAGGTGTTGGGTTTTAGTCCCCGGCTTGGCCAGAGTGTGTCTGTGTGGCGTTTGTAAGATTTAAGACTTCGAGAGTCTTTATTGTCAGTATGTTCACACATAACAGAATTGCACCTGAAGCTCTCCGCATTAAAAGGTTCAAGCAAGTTAAAAAGGTACAAACGAGGCAATAATCCGCGATAAACGCCGTCAAGAGCAGATTATAAACACGAGTATTTGTGTAATTAAACTTTCAGTAAAAATATAAAATATGACTGTAAACTCAATGCATGCTCTCCCCTCCGCAGTTTCTTCTCACAGTCCAAGGACAGGAACCTTAGCCTCCCCTGACCCTAGTAGGACAACACTGGGTCAGCGGGCGGTGTCCGTTGTGTATACGAGGTGGAGATGATTGACGGTTGGATGTAATTGTGGTTGTAGTAGTGAGGAGTGTGCATTTCAGTTTACTCGCAGGTTCTTGAACATTAATAATGAAGCCTGACTTATTTTTATTGTTATTGTTTTTATTGTGCCTTCAGCACTCATTTGCCAAACTGGCTATTTCCACCAGGGTCATATGGGGGCAGGCAAGACACTGAACAGCTTGCCAGACAATGGTCTGCAGGGCTAACGCTAACACACACACACACACACACACACACACACACACACACACACACACACACACACACACACACACACACACATGATACTTATCCTTAGGGGTAATTTGGAACAGCCAATGAGAACTTATATTTGGACAATGAAACCAGAGTACCTGGAGGAAACTGATGCAAGCATGGAAAGCTCTCCATACATACATACACACAAAAAAATGCCAGCCTGGGACCATTATGCTCCATTATTGTAATTATTATTATTATTATTATTATTATTATTATTATTATTATTAATTAATTCATTCATTCATTGATTAATTTTCTGAACCACTTAATCCTAATCAGGGTCGCAGGGAGGCTGGCGCCCATCTCAGCCGACTCCAGGCGAGGGCAGAGTACACCCTGGACAGCTCGCCAGGCCATCGCAGGGCTAAAACACGCTGACGGCTATGCAGTTCCTCTTGTCAAAAATTCAACAATGGTTCTTTTACATGAACCTCACACCATAGACAGTGAGAGACATGGCCGGCCTTTGATAACCCAGTGAGGTGCACTGGAGGGACAGCAGTGACAAACCACTGAGAGTGGGGCTTGAACCCCCAAACTTAGGATTGGTGATCGAGCACCTTTACCACCGGACCACTACTGCCCATTATTATTATTATTATTATTATTATTATTATTATGCTCTCAAAGGCCTTTCATATGGTCACCGTGTCCATGTGGGCGTACCCGGCTGTACTCATTCCCTTTCCCTTTCTCAAGGCGTGCCGAACTTGTCCTTGTTAACGCTTCTTCCACGCGAATAAATCGGTTTCCTCAGAATACACTTCAGATCCACAGTGACTCTACACAGGGTAAAGTGTATTCTCTAAATGAAAGAATACCACCGAGAATCAACCATCCTTCAAATGCTCATAAAGAACAATATTTCACTTTGATCAGGAAAAAATATTATTTAAAAAATAATAATAAATTGGAATGTTATCCCTGAAGCTGCAGCACTCGGTGTCATTTTCTCCAGATCTGTTGCCACCTGTTTATTTCTCGACATCTTGTTTATTATACCAAGTACAAATGTCGTCCAGGCAACAGAAGGTGTTCAAAGCGATTTGCCACATCAAGCTGAATGTTTGAATTCATTCACTCTACTCGATGCAAATTCACATTTGGCTCAGGTGCCTGCACATCACACCCACTTTAGTGACACCTCAGTGATTTCAGCTGGAGGTAAAGTTTTTGGAGCCGTATATCTATGTATAATTATAAAGTGTATGAAAGTCGTCAACAACAATTGAAAACACACCCTTTCAAACTCTCGCTGGCTTTAAATCTGAGAATGTCTGTATGTTTTGGTCAGATAAACGTAGTACGCTTAAAAATATTGTAATTTTTTCATTCGGTTGCTGAACTGCTTCGTTATACTAGGGTTGTGGGGAGGCTTGGGCCTATTTTAGCCGACTCTGTGCAAAGACGAGGGAAACACCGTAAGCAGCTCACCAATGTATCGCACGGCCAGTACACACACACACACACACACACACACACACACACACACACACACACACACACACAAAACTCTTCATACTTACACCCAGTAGCCATTTGAGAAAGCTAATTTGTGTACTGAGCATGTTATTGGACCATGGGAGGAAACCAGAATAAGAGCATGCACACTCTGCACACAAATGCCCTCGAACCCATTACCTTCTTGTTGTAAAGTTGATGAGCAAAGGGGGGAGGGATGTCATTCTAGAGGTGCGATAGAAAAGCATTCATTCATTTTCTGAACCACTTAATATTAATTAAGGTCACAGGGAGGCTAGTGCCTGTCTCAGCTAACACCGGGTGAGGGTGGGGTACCCTCTGGACAGCTCACTAGCCCATCGCGGGGCCAACGTTCACATAACTATTCATTGTTACGTATGGAACTTACAATATGAAAAGTGCCCCGTGAAACCAGCAAAACACAACAAACCACGACATACAATATATCCGACTGAATAATATTAACAAAATAAGGCAAAATAATAACTTACAGCTTCGACCTAAATAAAATACAAATAGAACAAGGGTCACAAAATAAGGATAGTCACCAAGCAGCTGCAGTATGATAAATTTGGAAACAGTCCGTGCACTGGCGGTCAAAAGCTTGGAATCCCGCGTATCAAAAGAAACGAATGAGGACGTGAATGAACGCGGATAATGGATTTTTGTGATGAAGTCTTGCAACTTGGATGATGCGCGTTGGATGATCCGCCTTAGATGATTCTTCTTCGATGATCCATGCGAGCCGGTTGGCAACGGGTCCTAATATAAATTCTCTAAAGTTCGGGAAAGTTCCTTTTTCTCGAATGTTCTAATCACCTGACCCGTCACCGAGTGCATGCGCAACTAGGTCCAGCTCGAAGTTTCCCTTATGCTGGAAAGTCCCAGACCCAATTAAACCATAAATGCAAAACAACCGTGACCCCAAAACAGCTGAGCAATACCATGCGCCACCATCCACAGCACACCAACTGAATATAATTACATACAATGTTTATACACTCATTATATTTATATTTATATTTACATTTATACATTTATTATTGGGGCAGTGGTGATCTAGTGGTATAAGGCGCCGGATCGCTGATCCACAGGTTGGGGGTTCGAGTCCCACTCTCCACAAGGTTGTCACTGTCCCCCCCCACCCCCCCCACCCCACCCCACCCCAGTGCAGCTAACTGGGTTATCAAAGGCGGGCCATGTCTCTCACTGTCTATGGTGTGAGGTTCATGTAAAAGAACCATTGCTGACTATCGACAAGAGTAGCTGCAAAGCCGTCAGCGTGTTTCCGCCCTGCGATGGCCTGGCGAGCTGTCCAGGGTGTACTCTGCCCTCGCCCTGAGTTGGCTGGGATGGGCACCAGCCTCCCCGTGACCCTAATTAGGATGAAGCGGTTACAGAAAATGAACTGATGATGAACATTTATTATTTACACACCCATAACATCATACTTGCAATGAGGCGATTTGGAACTGCGAATTAACCTACTGTGCATGTTTTTGGACTGCAGGGGGAAACCGGCGCACCAAGAGGAAACCTACACAAGCACATGGAGAACATGCAAACAATCGAAAATTTTCAATTTATTTATGATTTCGAATAATTGATTTTTATTTTTCTGTGAATTTTGACATTTGTGTGAAAATGCAAGTCAATATTTTTTGGTTCAAATTTGTCATTCATTTTCTGAAATGCTTAATCCTACTTAGGGTCGCGGGGAGGCTGGTGCCCATCTCAGCTGACTTCGGGTGAGGGCAGAGTACACCCTGGACAGCTCACCAGGCCATCGCAGGGCAGAAACATGCTGACGTCTTATGCAGCTTCTCTTGACGAAAGTCAGCAATGTTTTTTATTTACATGAACCTCACACCATAGACAATGAGGGTCATGGCCGGCCTTTGATAACCCAGTTAGCGGCACTGGGGGGGGGGCAGTGACAACCCGTCGAGAGTGGAACTTGAACCCTCAGCCTTCGGATCAGTGATCCAGCATCTTTATCACCAGGCCACCACTGCCAGATTTAAATTTGTAGATTATACAAAAGTCACAAGAATGTCATATATCAATTTTTATAACTGATATACCATAAATTGCAAATAATTTGAGATTAGTTTGTTTCGCAAAAATAAAAAAGAGAGAATCTCTTGTTGTAAATCAGTCGTTTTGTTTGTTTTTGTTTATGTGTTGTTAGTGCAAGCAAAATGTAAATAAAAAATGAATCATGACAAAATATACAAAACATTGTGGATGGCAGCAGGTCGCAAATTTTCCGTGTTTAAGTCTCAAAGTTGTTGCTTTTTTCTTGAGAACAGAAAAAACCCGAATAATTTGCAAGCAAAGCGACAACACTGCGACTTTTTTCGTGACATGTGCGAACTGTTCGGGATGACTCCTCACCAGAGACTTGTTTTGTGACATTTGTGGAAATTTCAAACCTTTGACGTTTATGCAATGAGTTCACAAACCAGACGACCTGGTTACGGTTCACATCAATCATCCCCTCCCCCCTCCACCACACTTTTCGTGTGATCACCACCTAACCGCTACACCACAGCGCTGCTCTGGACTTTATAACGGCGTATTCAAATTACACATTTACAGCAGCGATAAATCATATCGAAAACCAACCTCTTTTTCATGTTTTGAGGAACAAATGGATACAGAAACGGAAACTCGGAACACATCCACATTGCGACCCCTGACAGCACGCCACCGGAACTCCTTGTCCTAACAACATGCTCAATTAACTAGCAACAGCGTTAACGACAACAACGACAAGTGCTGCTGCTGAACCTGATGGAGGCCGTGGTTCTATTTTCTGCTGTCATGTTGTACCTGAAAAAATAAAATTAAATTAAAAAAATCAATGAACAGGAACCAATCCATTAACAGCAACACCATTAAGAACACAGACATTCGAATGTTACTGCCAGTCTTTAATTAATTTGTGTTCTATTAGGTAATTTGTAGATGAAAAACTGGAGAGAAACCTCAATGCGAGAACTTCGCTAACTGGGTGCCATTATAATTAGATTTTTTTTTAATGTCTCTGATGACAGCAACTTTTGTAAATGTTCCTCTCTTATACACACAGACACATAGTAAATTAATTTTTAAAAAAAGTAAGACAAGATATTTTTAGCACATCCAACCCACAGCGAGAAGAGCCTGTGTCTGATTCCCGGCTCGAGCTTCTCTGTGAGCAGTTTGCATGCTCTCCCCGTGCTTGTGCGGGTTTTCTCTGGTTACTTCGGGTTTCCTCCTACAGTCTGAAAACTTGCACATTCAGCTGATTGGCTGTTCTGGATCACACCTACCGTGTTTCTCTGAAAATAAGACCTAACCACAAAATAAAACCCAACGCAATTTTACAAGATGATTTTAATATAGGCCCTCAATGCAGCCGTGAGGAGGGGGGGGGGGGGGGGGGCGGCACAAACCAGTGTCTCTCCCTCACGCCGGTCCCAAGCCCGGATAAATGCAGAGGGTTGCATCAGGAAGGGCATCCGGCGTAAAACAAATGCCAAATAAAATATGCGAATCACAAGAAAGAATGACATACCGGATCGGTCGAGGCCCAGGTTAACAACGACTGCCATCAGTGCTGTCAACCAACAGGGTGCTGATGGGAATTGGACTACTGTTGGTCGAAGACGTCGAAGAAGGAGAGCCGGGAGGTGTGTCCATAGGCAGAGAGAGAGAAGAGGAAAGGCATGAGTCTAGGACTGAAAGTAGGGACTTTGAATGTTGGAACTATGGCAGGAAAAGGTAGAGAGCTGGCTGACATGATGCAGAGGAGGAAGGTGGACATACTGTGTGTTCAGGAGACCGGGTGGAAAGGTAGCAAAGGCTAGAAGCATAGGAACAGGTTTAAACTGTTTTATCACGGTGTGGATGGGAAGAGAAATGGAGTCGGAGTCATCTTGAAGGAGGAGTTTGTCAGGAATGTTCTAGAAGTGAAAAGAGTATCAGACAGAGTGATGAGTCTCAAGTTAGAAATTGAAGGTGTGATACTCAATGTTGTTAGTGCTTATGCCCCACAGGCAGGATGTGAGCGAGAAGAGAAGGAGAGATTCTGGAGGGAGTTAGATGAAGTGATGCAGAGTACCCCCAGAGGTGAAAGAGTGGTCATTGGGGCAGACTTCAATGGACATGTTGGTGCAGGAAACAGAGGGGACGAGGAAGTGATGGGTAGGTTTGGTATCCAGGACAGGAACGCAGAAGGACAGATGTTGGTAGATTTTGCAAAAAGGATGGAAATGGCTGTGGTGAATACTTTCTTCCAGAAGAGACAGGAGCATAGGGTGACTTATAAAAGTGAAGGTAGGAGCACACAGGTAGACTACATCTTGTGTAGGTGATGTAATTTGAAGGAAGTCAGTGACTGCAAAGTAGTAGTGAGTGAGAGTGTTGCCAAACAGCATAGGATGGTGGTGTGCAGGATGATGCTGATGGTGAGGAAGGTGAAGAAGGCAAAGGCAGAGCAGAAGACAAAGTGGTGGAAGCTGAAAAAGGAAGAGTGTCGGGTTGTCTTCAAGGAGGAGTTGTCCAGTCATCTGGACAACTACAGCTAATGTGATCAGGGAGACAGGTAGGAGAATATACTTGGTGTGTCATCTGGAAGTAAAGTAGATAAGGAGACTTGGTGGTGGAATGAGGAAGTGCAAGAGTGTGTACAAAGGAAGAGGTTAGCTAAGAAGAAGTGGGACATTGAGAAAACCGAAGAGCGTAAACAGGAGTACAGGCAGACACAGCGTAAGGCAAAGGTAGCGGTGTCAAAGGCCAAACAGAGCGCGTATGATGACTTGTATGCTCGGTTGGAAAGTAAAGAGGGAGAAAATGATTTATACAGGTTGGCACAGCAGAGGAATAGAGATGGGACGGACGTGCAACAAGTTAGATTGATAAAGGACAGAGAGGGAAATGACTGATGACAGAAGTGTGCTGGGAAGATGGAAAGAGTACTTTGAAGAGCTGACTCTGGGTAAGGGTGAAGTACACCCTGAACAGCTCACCAGAGCGTTGTAGGGCAAACACACATACAATTACCAGACACAGACATTCACATCAAGGGCTGATTTGGAACAGCCGGTTAGCCTATTGAGCGTGTTTCTGGACTGTGGGAGGAAACCGGAATACCAGGAGGAAACCTCTGCAAGCATGGGGAGAAGATGGAGACTAGAGACAGAAATGCCCAGTGATGGGAATCGAATCCAGGCCATTTTGCTGTGAGGCAGACATGCTAACCACTACACCACTGTGCTGCTCCCTGATGTGTTTTGTTTTGTCTTGTTTCTTTTTTTTTTTTCACTCCAGGGGACCTGGATTGTGGGAAAAAAAGCAGTTTTTTTTAAAAGCTCAAAGCAACCAGACCATGGTCAGTGAAATTAGATTTTTCTTCTTCGTGTGTATTTATGATGTTTGAAATGTTTTGTCTTGTGCCCTTACTCTCACACATTTGCCAAACGGAGAGGAGGCTGGATCCAATCTCACCAAGGTACACCTTGCCAGACCATTGCAGGGCCAACACACACACACACACACACACACACACACACACACACACACACACGGCAATCTAGAACAGCCTGTTTTTAAACTCCACACACAAACACCCAAGCCTGGGATTGCAACCCAGGACCTTGTTGCTCTGTGGCGGATGTGCTAACCACTACGCCGCTGGACCGCCCTAGTCTTTGCCCTTCTACTTCTTTTTCTTCTTCTTCTTCTTTTTCTTTCAGCTGCTCCCTTTAGGGGTCGCCACAGCAAATCATTCGCCTCCATCTCACCCTGTCCTCTGCATCTTCTTTTCTGACTCCAACAACCTTCATGTCTTCCTTCACCACATCCATAAATCTCTTCTTTGGTCTTCCTCAAGGCCTTCTGCCTGGTAGTTCCAACCTCAGCATCCTACGGCCAATATACTCACTATCCCTCCTCTGTACATGTCCAAACCATCTCAATCTAGCCTCTCTGACTTTGTCTCCAAAACATCTTACATGGGCTGTCCCTCTGATATACTCATTTCTCATTTCTGATCCTATCCATGTTTCTGATCCAATTTGATCTGTTATGTCTTCACCACATAACTATATAATTATACGAAGAAACAGGTGTAGAAGGTGTTTCATATACAGGGATCCCTCACTTTCCATGGTTAATGGGGACCGAGACCCCCCGCGACTGCCAATTTCCACGGAGTAGGATCGACCCCCCTGACTGAGGTATACATACATGTATGTGTATATAATATCAATAAATACATATTCAACACTATAAATGCTTATAATAACAATTAAACATTCAAAAATAATGCATACGATACAAATAAAATATAAATGCACACACACACACACACACACACACACACACACACACACACACACACACACACACACACAGAGACGCGAACCCCACATAAAAATGTAAGTAGTTTTGTTGGGGGGTTTTGGGTTGTTGGGTTTTTTGTTTGTTTGTTTGTTTGTTTGTTTGTTTGGGGGGTTTTGCATTTCCTTAACTTTTTCCCTAATTTCCCTTAATTTCCTTTTTTTTTTTTTACTTTTCGATGAATATTGTTGAAAAACCCGCGATACACTGAAGCCGCAGAAACTGAAGCACGAAGTAGCGAGGAATCGCTGTATAGTGTTTATGAGTGCATCTTGGGTTGCACCTTTTCTTCAGTCCATCTCAACAGATGAAATGATCAAGCAGATGATATGAAAAGAGCCCTGCGATGGCCTAGCAAGCTGTCCAAGGTGTACGCCTCCTTCGCCCAGAGTCGGTTGAGATGGGTGCTCGCCTCCCTACAGCCTTAATTAGGCTAAAACTGTCAGACTACAACTTTTACTGAAATGCCAGACAGACCTTGTTAGTTCTCGGTTGACGAAATGTTGTTTTTCAGCAAACACATTATGCTTCAGTTCCCATTTAATGTTGCTATAGGTGGAGTGTAAATCAACCTGGCGGTTCCCGTAATGGTTGTTCCGATTTGATTAAAGCACAACTTGAGTTCCTGGGAATATATCATCTGCACTGTAAGTTGCTCACAATGAAATTCTTTCCTCAGTTATGTAAACATGGTTGACTTTATGAAGATTTTTTTTCAAAATATACTCAATAAGGTTTGGTCTATTTTTAAAAGCCGTCTAACTTTGTATTCTGGAACTTGCTCTTTCCTCAGATTGATCATGTTTTGCCCGAGTTATTATTATATTTATTACTCCTGCTTCATAGATTTGTTTATTAAGTGGTTTACACATCGGCTTCACAGAAAGCAGCCCTGAGGTTCATAACCCAGGCTCGAGCATTGCTGTGTGAAGTCTGCATGTTTGATATTTTGAGTTTAATAGACTGTATTAACCCCATCAGGGGAATTATATCCTCTGCATTTAACCCACCCACAGTCAGCACTGGGTGAGGAGTAAGGGGTTTGGCAAATAAGTGTGCGAGCGAGGTGTCGGTTAAATTTGTCTAATTCACCAGAAATGGAATAAAATGAAAATAGTCGGTCGCGGTATCCGCAACTGTAATTATTCTGTGCTCTCCAAAATTATTTTCACCCCCTTTGTAAAAATCAATTTAAAAAGAATTATGAGGAAAATCCACCTTTATGTAGTTTTCTCTCACACTGAGAAAAGAAGCTTTTATTTAAATGGATTTATTCCAAGAAAAACAAACCGCACATTAAGAAATAATTATTTTTAACAAACACACATATGTGCCAGGATTATTGAATCCCTTGCATTTAATTCTTATGTAATTTAGTGTACAGTCTCCTACTGGCCAGGAAAAAAAACAAACAAACAAACAAACAAACAAATAAAAACAGCAGTTAGTTATTCGCCTGTAACGCTTTATTAGATTGGTTCTGAAATGGCCTGGCAGGCTCTTCATGGCCCACCCCACCTTCACCCAGACCAGAGACTTTTCAAAAAACAAATCTAGATCATTCATGGGTTTTCTTTTATTACAGGGATCCCTCACTTTCCGCGGTTAATGGGGAGACCTCCGATTTCTACAAAGTAGGATCGACCCCCGACTGACGTATATGTACATGTATATGTGTATATAATATCAATAAATACATCTTCAACGCTATTAATGCTTATAACAACAAGTCTGTCTGTCTTCCTTTCGGCTTTTTCCCTTTCACTCGGGAGTCGCCACAGCGAATCATCTGATTCGCACGTTTGATTTGGCAGAGTTTTTTTTTTTACGTCGGATGCCCTTCCTGTCACAACCCTTTTAGCAAGGGACAGAAACACGCTGACGACTTTGCAGCTACTCTTTACGAAAGTCAGCAATGGTTCTTTTACATCAACCTCTCACCATAGACAGTGAGAGACATGGCCCGCCTTTGATAACCCAGTTAGCCGCACTGGGCGGGACAGTGACAAGCTTGTGGAGAGTGGGACTCGAACCCCCAACCCTTGGATCAGCGATCCAGCGCCCTATACCACTAGACCACCACTGCCCCAATGCTTATAACAACAAGTAAACATTCAAAAATAATGCATAGGATTTAAATAAAATATAAATACACACACATAGATGCGCACCTCACATAAAATGTAAGTAGTTTTGTTGGGTTGTTTTTTGTTTGTTTGTTTTTGTTTGTTGGGGGAGGGGTGCATAATTGGCCTTGTTTTGCTGCATTTTCCTGAACTTTTGCTCTATTTTTCCTTAATTTCCATATTTTTCAATGAATCTTTTTGCAAAAACCTGCAATGCACTGAAGCCGCATAAACTGACTATCAGACATGTATATTATTTTAGATGTAATTTTTCAATTCGATTCACTTTTATTTGTTTTTGCGCTTTTTACAGTTGATGTTGTCACAAGTCAGCTTTACACAATAAAAGTAAGAATTGTATAAAAGAATTGAAACATATCCTAACAACTCCTGCACATCCCTAATGAGCATGGCCCACGGCGACGCTGGCAAGGAAAAACTCCGTCAGTAGAAGAAGGAAGAAACCTTGAGAGGAACCAGGCCCAGAAGGGAACCCCAGTCTCATTTGGGTGAACCCGTTAAGATACAAACATAGGAATTCATTCCAGTACAGAATGTAGTCCGGTTGGGTATACAGCACCTCTGTAAGTCCAAAATAATTATGGGAGGAGAGGTGATATCACCAACAGTGAGAAGTCATGTTCACAGTCTGAGTGCACATCTGAGTCCACATAGATCTTCATCAGCAGGAGCCAGGGGCTTCCAAGATGAGAACTCGGGCCTGCATCCACACATGTGTGTATTGTTTGGGAAAGGTTTGAACCGAGCTCACATTACGGCCTCGTTTTGTGAACATTTGTAGATATTTCAGTCACGTTTAGCAATTTCCGAAATGAGTTCACGAGCCAGGTGACCAAAAAGCACGTTGCCGCCAATGTCGCACAACAAACTTGAGAATGAAAACCGACAGCCACAACTTGCCATCCACATCAATCACTTTCTCAATTCCCATCTCGAGTGTGATCACCCCTGGCCTGATCACCACCGTGCACGTGTAAACACTTAGATATGCACCTTTTCTGGTAAACACATAAATATTGACTGTACAAAAGATGCATAATTAACGACATCACCACACTAGCAACGAAGTTAAAGGAATTCATTCATTTTCTGTAAACGCTTAATCCTAATTAGGGTCACAGGGAGGCTTGCGCCCGTTCCAGCCGACTCTGGGCGAGGGCGGAGTACACCCTGGACGGCTCACCAGGCCATCACAGGGCGGAAACCCGCTGACGGCTATGCTGCCTCTTTTGTTGAAAGTCAGCAATGGTTGTTTTACATGAACCTCACACCATAGGCAGTGACAGACCAGGCCGGCCTTTGATAACCCAGTTAGCTGCACTGGGGGGGGGCAGCAGTGACAATCCAAATTATGGTGGGGCTTGAACTCCTGACCTTAGGATCAGTGATCCAGCACCTTACCACCATTACCACCACTGCCCCGCCCTTGTAGAGAATTATTATTATTAATATTATTAATATTGATTGATTAATTCGCCACTGTGGGCGAAGGCGGAGTACATCCTCGCCAGGCCATTATTTGTGTATTTATTAATTTTTATTTATTGTACCATTTGGGAAGGAAGTGAAATCCATGAGAAATTGATTATTCAAGAGGTCTGAGCTACCTGGGCAGTTTAATTAACCGGAGTATTAAAATCTTGATTATTTAAGCGTGGCCGCTGAGATGTGTTGCCATGGTAATGGCGGTGTTTGTGTACAGCATCGTACTCATAAAACATGTGCTTTTATTATACGGATGTTATAAATATTTATAAGATGGTGACATGTAACACTTCAAAAATGCTATTAGAGAGCAACATTGGATGTTGGAGGAGTTTAATAGGGGCGATTATTCTCTTTTCAGAGTTTTATTTATTTATTTATTTATTTATTTATTTAGCTTGATGTTTTATTGCCGGCGTTGTGCGCATGAAACAGACACGATGCCCTCACCAAGTCTCCACTCGGTGGAACTGCATTAAACCGAATGGGGTGGATGTGGTTTTCGAGTCTCGTGCTCTGTTGCGTTTTCAGCTCCCCGAACTGGGTGTTCAGCTGAGCTTCACCACCTCCACCTCCACCACCTCTCTGCTTCTCCTTCCTCCTCCTCCTCCTCCTCCTCCCGGTGTACGTTTCTCAGATGCACAGGATCCCGAGCTGACCGGATGCGATGGCGCAGCTCTACTACGGCAGAGGCGGCGCGAGCGGCGGCGGCGGCGGCGGAGGGAGCGCGTTCGCCTCGTGCCGCGACCGCATCCGTTTACGCGTGGTGCGCGCCGAGCCGGAGCTGTCCGCGCAGGAGAAGGCGTACCTGAGCGCGGTGGAGAAGGGCGACTACGCCAGCGTGAAGCGCGCGCTGCGCGAGGCCGAGATCTACTTCAAGATCAACGTGAACTGCGTGGATCCGCTCGGACGCACTGCGCTGCTCATCGCCATCGAGAACGAGAACCTGGAGATGGTGGAGCTCCTCCTGGCGCACGATGTTCACGTCGGGGACGCGCTGCTCCACGCCATCCGCAAGGAGGTCGTGGGTGCTGTGGAGCTGCTGCTCAACCACAAGAAGCCCAGTGGAGAGAAACAGGTCAGGAGCTGCACTTTCCTCTCATCTTTCATTTTATCATTGATTTACTCTTATTTCTAAAGTAGGGTACCGAACTCATCTCCTCCGTATTTCTGGAGTGGAACCTGGAGAGTTGTATATGGGACCCCTTTATCAAATAAAGCTTTTTTTTTTTTTTATAAATTACACTCACATACATATTCAACTTTTGTGTAAACCTGTAAAGGGTGCCAAAACTTATATTTAGTTCTCACAGTATACTGTATTGCAGTATACTGTATAAGCCCCCCAGTGCCCCTAACCGGGTTATCAAAGGCCGGCCATGTCTCTCACTGTCTTTGATGTGAGGTTCATGTAAAAGAACCATTGCTGACTTCGTCTGCATGTTTCTACCCTGTGATGGCCTTGGTGAGCCGTCCAGGGTGTACTCTGCCCTCGCCCGAAGTCGACTGGGATGGGCGCCAGCCTCCCCGGGACCCTAATTAGGATTCAGCGGTTCAGAAAATGAATGAACGCTGATAAGCGACACTAGAGTATTATGAATACAGAGCATTGAGATGTTATACAGCCGGTAAACACTCTTTGGCCAGTCATGCATCCCACAACTGCATTACATGACACTATCCACAGTAGCGTCATAAACTTTAGAGGTAACCATTCATGGAGGATGTTCTGTCATATAACTTACAAATGAAACTCAAATGGTCACAGTGGTGATGTATGTAGCATAATTAAACGTATAGAGCCTGTACAAACAACACGTTTTCCTTTGCGCTACTAGTTCGATCACCCCAGTACAGCAAGCTGGGATATCAAAGGCTGACTGTGTCTCCACTGTCTGTGGTGTGAGGTTCATGTAAAGGAACCCAAGGGCGTAGGCAGGTCTGACCGTGGGGGGGGGGGGGTGCACATCTCGGTTGACCGGAAATCGAGTCCCAGGGGCTATAGGCCGAAGCCTTAAAGGGGAAATGAAACACCGACTAAATAAGTTGTCGGTAGCTTAAGTATAGTTTATTGAAGCGATTGTGGCTTAAATTTAGTATCATAAATAAACCATTGCACACACAGCGGTTTTGTTTGATGTGCTTGTCGTATAAGTTATCCACCCGAAAGCCGCCGTTGCTAAGTGCCCGCCTACACAAAGTTACCGTGACGTCACTGGGTTGGTACAAAGTACCACATGAAATATAGTGCATGCATATCACAGCATATTATATGATACAAACAACACGGAATCTCACGCCAACAACACGCACAGTTTTTTCAGCAGAAGACGATTCATCTATTACTCTCAGAAGACGAATCAAATATTATAGTTCAACCCAAAAACATTCTCAAATATATTTCAAACTACATCTGCAAGTACATGTGCTAAATACATTTACAAATTGACTTAAAGTTATTTATTTATTCAAAGACACAAACAAATATTAATACATATTTACAGCACAAAGACATACTATTAATTTTATAAAAGTACTGAGCATGAGGCTGCAGATCCAGGCTGGATGGATTATGATTATTTTATCCATTCATTCTCTGTGCATCAATGTTTGTGTTCTGACACATGTGCAGGAGGCGGAGGCGGGACTAACAAACTGTGCTTTATTCTCATACTCGCACTTCGTTTGATTGACAATTTGATTTGATTGACAGCTGTTATTGCTTACGATAATATGTGAGGTAGGCGAAAGTAGGGTACGTACTTGTCGTTGATTGTTGATTGGTCAGCTCGGGCTTGCACATGCGCAGTGCCCGTTATACATTAACTTCCGGTTTACTTCCTGACTCTAGTCATGCGGAACTTATCTACGACTTTCTCTTTAATAACACTCATTAAGTTTATTTATAAGATTGTGAGGGCAGTGGTGGTCTAGTGGTATAAGGTGCCGGATCGCTGATCCAAAGGTTGGGGGTTCGATTCCCACTCTCCACAAGGTTGTCACTGTCCTCCCAGTGCAGCTAACTGGGTTATCAAAGGCCGGCCATGTCTCTCACTGTCTATGGTGTGAGGCATGTAAAAGAACCATTGCTGACTTTCGACAAGAGTAGCTGCAAAGCCGTCAGCGTGTTTCCGCCCTGCGATGGCCTGGCGAGCTGTCCAGGGTGTACTCTGCCCTCGCCCTGAGTTGGCTGGGATGGGCACCAGTCTCCCCGTGACCCTAATTAGGATGAAGCGGTTACAGAAAATGAACTGAACTGATAAGATTGTGAATACACATCATTTCTTGTCCAGCGGAACTCAACTCCTGCTGTGTGTGGGGGGGTGCATGTGCACCCTGTGCACCCCCTCCCCCTCCCCTCAGCCTACGCCCTTGGAACCATCACTGACTTTCCACACGAGGCGCTCCACAGCCGTGGACTTTGCATATACTTGTGTGGGGGGGTTTTTCGGGAACCCTGGTTTCCCTCCCACAGTCCAAACACATGCAGAAGTATATAGAATCGCTCCTAGAACCGAGTTTGACACAAATGGTTGTATATGTGTTGGCCCTTCAGTGGTCTGGCAAGCTGTTCAGGATGTACCCCACTCTTGCCTGTAAACTGCTGAGATAAGCACCAGACCCCTCCCTCCCCCACATACCTCCATTTAGTGTTAACCTGCTTAGAAAATGAATGAATGACTGTATATTATATGAGGACTGCTGGGGGTGGAGACCATATAAATAACAATTATTCTCAGAAAGGACAGAGTATGTTGTTAAATTGCATCGTCCCTACGACAAAACATTGAAGCAGCTTTTCAAATCGAGAAGACTACGCTCATGTGTTTATTCTCATTTCAAGTTTTAGTGGATATTATATTTTTTAAAAATTTCTGTGTATCGTTTTGATTTGAGCAAATGTTGGCTCGCGCCATCCTCATGTAGTTTGTGCATATGGAGTAAACTGATATATACAGAGTTGTTCGGGGGCAGCCGTAGCCTTCGGGGCTAGCCGTAGTTTAATTGGGGGCAGTGGTGGCATCAATGGGGTGGCCGTAGCCATAGGTTTGGCTCCAGAACCAGGAGGAGAAATATGTGTGTGAGTGTGTGTGTGTGTGTGTGTGTGTGTGTGGGGGGGGGGGGGGGGGTGAGTTGCACTTTCCCTTCCTCCACTTTCATGGCTGAAGTGCCCTTGAGCAAGGCAACCTAAACCTCAAATGGTCTCTGGGTGCCCCCAATCTGTGTAGCAGCTCACTGTTTCGAGTCTGTGTTTGTGTGTGTGTGTGTGTGTGTGTGTGTGTGTGCTCAATTTTTGTGTGCTAAATGCAGAGGAAATAATTTCCCTTGCATGATTAATACAGTATAAAATAAAATAAAATAAATAAATAAACATATCTTTTTTATAAGTAAATCTTTCCATTCAGAATTATATGCTCGTAGTGGTCTGTTGAAGTTTTTGTTGAAGGTGGTCAGTGGTGGTGTAGTGGTATATGGTGCTGGATCGCTGATCCAAAGGTTGGGGGTTCGAGTCCCACTCTCCACAAGATTGTCACTGCCCCCCCCACCCCCAGTGCAGCTAACTGGGTTATCAAAGGCGGACCATGTCTCTCACTGTCTATGGTGTGAGGTTCATGTAAAAGAACCATTGCTGACTTTTGTAAAGAGTAGCTGCAAAGTCGTCAGCGTGTTTCTGTCCCTTGCTAAAAAGGGTTGTGACAGGAAGGGCATCCGACGTAAAAACCTCTGCCAAATCAAACGTGCGAACCAGATGATTGGCTGTGGCGACTCCCGAGTAAAAGGGAAAAAGCCGAAAGGAAGACAGACAGTGGTCTGTTGAAGTTTTTCTGGTCTTCCGCACTTTCTCCTAGTGTTGGGTGAGATAGGCTTCAGCCTCCCTCATAGCCAACCCTAGTAGGAATAAGCAGGTTGGGAAATGGGTGGGTGATTGAGAGGCTTTGAATTACAATTTATAATTAGAAGTAGCAGATTGTAGTTGTGATGAACTGGATAATGATTTCTTCATGACCTAAAAAAAAATCCTTAAAGTCAACAATAAAAGACAGATGGCATGTCAGTAAAATAAAATGTCAAAAGAAGAAACTTCATTCACTCATTTTCTGATCCATTTAATCCTAATTAGGGTCACGGGGTGGCCAGAGCCCAGCTCAGCCGCCTGTGGGCGACGGAAAAGTACACCCCGGACAGCTCGATAGGCCATCGCAGGGCAGAAACATGCTGACGACAGTGCAGCTCCTCTTTACGAAAGTCAGCAATGCTCCTATTATAGTCTCTTACCACAGACAGTGATATAACATTTTGAAGCTTGAAACAACATCGACAGCAAAAACATAATAAAGAAAAAAGTTGAACAAGTGAACATATCACTTAACATTCGCATGGCTTAACTGATGGGGCAAATAAGGTGCGTATTCATTGTAATTTAAAGGGATAAAAAGTAAACCCATGTTTTCAGAAGTCAAAAATTTCATTAGGGTTTGAATCCAGGACTCAGTGAGGAGACCAGGATTTGGTGTGAAGTTTGAATGGTCTCCTCGTGCTTGCATGGGTTTCCTCCAGTACTTCCAGAGTCAAAGCAAGACACGCACATTCAATTAACTGGCTGTTCCAAATTGACCCAAGGTCTGAGCATGAGTGTGAATGAGGGTGTAGGCCCTGTGATAGACTTACAAGCTGTTCAGGCTCAACCTTGCTTTCACCCAGAGCTGCTGGGGCACTTCAGTGGTGAAGTTACTGGTTCGAAGATTGGGGGTTCAAACCTTACTACCACCCAACTGCCACTATTGGGCTATTGAGCAGGGCCTTTAATCCTCAAGGGTTGAGTTGCGTGTGTGTGTATATATATATATATATATATATACACACACAGTGATCCAACGGTACTTTGCGCTTCAATTCATGTGGCTTCAGTACATCGCGTTTTTTTTTTTTTAAAGATTCATTGAATTAAAAAAATGAGGAAATTGAGGAAGAGGAAAAAAAAAATTAAGGAAAATGCCACACAACAAGGCCAATTATGCAAAAAACCCCAAATAAACAAAATTAAAAAAAAACCAACCCCCGCCCAACAAAACTACTTACATTTTTATGTGAGGTGCACAGCTGTGTGTGCGCGCGTGTCTGTACGTGTGTATTTATATTTTATTTGCATCTTATGCATTATTTCCGAATGTTTAATTGTTATTATAAGCATTTATAGTGGAGTAGGCTGCAAAGTCGTCAGCGTGTTTCTGTCCCTTGCTAAAAGGGTTGTGACAGGAAGGGCATCCGACGTAAAAACCTCTGCCAAATCAAACGTGCGAATCAGATGATTCGCTGTGGCGACTCCCGAGTAAAAGGGAAAAAAGCCGAAAGGAAGACAGACAGTGTTGAATATGTATTTATTGATATTATATACACATATACAGCAGTCAGGAGGGTCGATCCGACTTCATGGAATTTGGTGGTCATGGGGGGATCTCGGTCCCAATTAACAGCGACAAGTGAGGGATCCCTGTATGTATATTTATATTTACGTATACAGATGCTCCCCGACTTATGTTCATCCGTTTTACGTTTTTTCGATTTTATAGGTTTTTTTTTTTTTTCAAAATAAAAAAAACCCTCAAATTTTGAGTTTAGACGTACCTACGTAGTACGCTGACGTAATGACGAAATGACGCTGCATCCAAACTACAGACTGGACTGAATGTGCCCCTTCTTCCCAGTTCAGATATATATATATATATATATATATATATATATATATATATATATATATATATTGAGGATTTTCTGAGTAGATCCTTCCGTAGGAGAGTGCTCAATACTTTTTGGTAGAGCAAATAACAATAAAAATAAAGGACAGGACATATATATATATATATATATATATATATATATATATATATATATATATATATATATATATATATATATATATATATATATATAGTGTGTTACCCTTGTGTTAAGACATCGTTTCTATGATCTTTGTGTTTACACTGTTTTGTGGACTTTTGTAACTCTAAGCAAATCTGGTTGGTCAGAAGTGTAAGTCTACTAGCATGGGTGCAAGTCTCATACACAGAGATGAATTAACTATCTGCTCAGATCAGCACAATCTACCATACATACTCAGTTAAGCAAAGAGAGTTGTAATATGAATGAAAACACAAATTACAGAACAATTACAGATATTTATTATCTTTTAGCAGAATCCTAAGAGTGTATACTTATTTTTATATTAATATTCATTAGGATTTGTACTTGTTCTTTGTATGCATCTCTTGAATAAAGTTTACTTACTTACACAAAATAAAGAACTCTCCTCTTTGCTGGGATTCACATCAGTGCAGGCTGTGTTCTAAACGAGTTCAACGGCACCCTTGTGCACTTGAAAGACCGGAAGTCTGTATAACCCACACCAAGTACACTACTTTTGCAAGTACACTACTTTCGGTATTGAGCGCTTCACATATTGTAAGCTTTGATTGGCTGTTTTAAGCTTCATGTAAAGTGCCTCGGTGTAAATAAGTGACTTATTTGAAATCAATGTTGATATTATTTGATATATTTGATATTATTTTACAATGTTATGTTTATAATAATTGATTTAGGGGTGTTTTATGAGATACGGTAATGGTATTTATGGATGTATAGTACAGTATGAGCGTCATACGTCACACGTCATACGTCACTGTAACAACTTACGTTCACTTTCAACTTACGTTCGGCCGTCCGGAACCAATTAAAAACGTAAGTCGGGGAACGTCTGTATATGTTTGTGTCTGTATAAGAGCAAATACCATAGAATGTAACTTTATGAGCTGGTTGAGATAGGCTCCAGCCTCCCTATGACCCTTGAAGTGTAAAGCAACTCAGAAAATGAATGAATGAGCAAATGAATGCTTTGAATATCCAGCCCAAAGTACAGTATTCAGTGATGAATAAAATGAACAACAGATCAACAGCAAATGAAAACATCATATGATGGCTTCGTGAATAAGATGATAGGTCACTACTCCAAAGGTCAGCGGTTCAATCTCCACTGTCACTACTGTTGGGCCCTTGTGCAAGGCCCTTATCCCTTAATTTCTCAGTTATATCAAAATGATAACTGTAAGTCGCTCTGAATAAGACCGTCCACAGTAAATGTTAAATGTCAGGATGTATTTAAATTGAGGATTTTGAATATGTGAATGTACTTTATATGTCAAATATTGTTATTATCTGAAAAACATTGTACTCTATACGCTCACGCAATACAATACCTCAATGCCCCTCCCCCTCACCATCACTATTACCTTATCAGGGTAACATACTCGTACACATGTAAGGTCCCAACTGCGTCTCTTTCCTCATTAAGCGACTCTCAGTGCACTCTCATGCTTTAGATTGAAAGATAAATGATAGCGGAATGCACTGGAGATGTGCAGCCGGTCCGGATGCATTGTTTGTTTGTTTTTTTGTTTTTTTTTTGAGCTTAATTCCTCCCACTATCATTCACAGTTATTTAATCTGATTGGGTTTGACTTCTCGGGAGGTCAAGCAACAGCCGAGTGGGTGATTCTGGGAAATGGACAGGAAGGAAGGGAGGACCACTGAACAACTGGTGATGTAGAAAGACTGCATGCTGCAGACTGTGGTTCTATAGCGCCATGTGTCAGTCAGATCCTATCCCACTGCTATTCTTGTGACCTTTTGATATGCAAATCAAGCAAATTACCATGTCTATAATTCGCAAACAGACGGATCAGTGGATAGGAGCAAGGATTTGTTTTTTTGTTTTTTTTAATGTTTTAGTAATGAGCAGATACTGTTGAAGGTACTGATTGCCGCGTGTGATATGATACCTCATTATCTGGCTATGAATGTAGGATGCATATCTCTGAATCTCGCAAACAATCTAATCACGGTCTGACGCAGCCCTGAAAACTTTATATAATTCAGAAAAACTAACTACAATTTCGGCAGTGGTGGTCTAGCGGTATCGGGCTCTGGACCGCTGATCCAAAGGTTGGGGGTTCGAGTCCCACTCTCCACAAGGTTGGCAGCTTACTGGGTTAGCAAAGGCCGGTCATGTCTCTCACTGTCTATGGTGTGAGGCTTTCGACAAGAGTAGCTGCAAAGCCGTCAGCATGTTTCCACCCTGCGATGGCCTGGCGAGCTGTCCAGGGTGTACTCTGCCCTCGCCCAGAGTTGGCTGGGATGGGTGCCAGCCTCCCCGCAACCCTAAGTAGGATTAATCAGTTACAGAAAATGAACTGAACTAACTAGAATTTCACCAAACCTTCATTTTTGAGGTGAGGATTAGGTTGCCCCCACAACCCGACCCCAGATTAAACAGAAGAAGATGAGATGGATTAGTGAAAAGAGGGCGGCATGGCGGCGTAATGGTTAGTACGTTCAGAGTCTTGGACTCGGCGAGGACATTTCTGTGCAGAGTTTGCATGTTCTCCTCATGCTTTCATAGCATTACTCTTGGAACTCTGGTACCACGCTGCTCCCAGGGTGACCCAATAAACTCGCAGATATTTTAAAGATAAAGGAAAAGAGATTGTTGAAGATGATCAAATTATTAATTGGACACTATCAGCTTCTTCTTCCGCTTAATCCGCGGTCGGGTCGCGGGGCAGAAGCCTAAATAATGAGGGCCAGACATCCCTCACCCCAGCCACTTCCTCCAGCTTTTCCAGGGAGACATGAGGCGTTCCCAGACCAGCCGAGAGACATAATACCTTCATTGTGTTTGAAGTCGACCTCGTGGGTCTTCCTGGTTGGACATGCATGAAGCACCACATCAGGGAGGCGTCTCGGAGGCATTCTAACCAGAAGCCCGAGACACCTCAACTGGCTCCTCTCAACACGGAGGAGCAGCGATTCTACTCCGAGCTCTCCCCGGATGGCTGAGCTTCTTACCTCATCTCTAAGGGAGAGCCCCACCACCCGGAGAAGGAAGCTCATTTCAGCCGCTTGTATCCGCGATCTGGTTCTGTCAGTCGCTACTCAAAGCTTGTGACCATAGGTGAGGGTTAGAACGGAGATCGACTGTAAATTAAGAGCTTTGCCTTGTGGATCATTAATAATCAATATTAATTAATTAATAATGAGTTTCCTGGTCTGGATGGTTTTGGTTTGGTGGTGAACAGTTTAAAGTTTAATGAGTACAAATAATAGTTTATTATTTTGAGCCTTATTTTTTTAATTTCATGTGAGAGATGTGGGAGGGGGAAGTGGTGGCTTGGTGGTAAAGGTGCTGAATCACTGATGATAAGGCTGGGGGTTCAAGCCTCACTCTCAATGGGTTGTCGCTGTCCTCCCAATTGCCACTAACTGGGTTATCAAAGGCCGGCCGTGTCTCTCACTGTCTGTGGTGTGAGGTTCATGTAAAAGAACCATTGCTGACTTTTATCAAGAGGAGCTGCATAGCCGTCAGCATGTTTCTGCCCTGCGATGGCCTGACAAGCCATCCAGGGTGTACTCTGCCCTCATCCCAGAGTGGGCTGGGATGGGCATCAGCCTCCTCGCGGCACTAAGTAGTATTAGGAGGTTCAGAAAATGAACGTATGAAAATGTGCGAGGGTTTTTCGGGGTCACACTGTAGAGCGTACCGGTAGTATGAACAAACAAACATGTTTGAACTGTGCAAAAAAAAAAAAAAAAAAAAATCAGTGCGTGTGTGATTGACACAATAAGAACCTCAGTGAGAAGAAAGCACATGTTATTTGTTTATCCAGAATCAATCCACCTCCTAAAATATGTTTGTGTGCAAAATCTTAGACCGATCGCTGCAATTTTAAAGATTTTGTGTGTGATTATTTCAAAACTTTGTCTCACGATGATGACATCATCAAGGCCCAATTTAAAATGGAGGAGTACGGCTTCAAGCGTCATTTCTTTCAGTATTTCAGGGATGTGTGCTGAAATATATTAATCCTGGTTTAGATATGGTTTCTCACTACACAAGTATGATTTCAATCTGAACATTTTTACACCTCCAGCACAAATCTGTCAATAAAGTGTCATGAATGTATCAAAATCCTATACTTGTACATGTTAACTTGAGCCTCGATGACATCATCATCAACCTGAGATTCAGCTTTCAAATAAATGCCTATAAAATAAATAAAACAGAGGACTTTTCATATGGAAATTTATTCATTCATTCATTTATTTTCTGAACAGTTTAATCCTAATTAGGGTTGCGGGGAGGCTGGAGCCCATCCCAACCGACTCCCGGGAAGGGCCGAGTACATCCTTGACGGGTACATCAACAGGCCATGGCAGTGCGGAAACACTATGACGTTGACAGCTATGCAGCTCCTCTCGTCGAAAGTCAGCAATGGTTCCTTTACATGAACCTCACACTACAGACAGTGAGAGACATGGGCGGCCTGAGATAACCCAGGTAGCTGCACGGCTCGGTGTTGCAGCGACAACCTGTTGAGAGTGGGGCTTGAACCCGCAACCTTGGGATCAGTGATCCAGCACCTTTACCACCAGGCCACCATTGCCCACAATTACTTTATATTAAATAATATTCCTAACAGCACCTCTGCCTCACAACCAGAAGGTCCTCGGTTCGAGTCCTCAGCTCTGTAAGGTCATTTCTGTGTGGAGTTTACATGGCGTCCCATCACTTATGTTGGTTTCCTCTGGCTATGCCAGTTTCCTCCGACAGTGGAAAGACATGCACAGTATGCTAACTGTTCCTAATTGCCCCTAAGTATGAGAGAGTGTCTCTGTGCGTGTTGGCCCTGTGACGGTCTTGCAAGCTGTTCAAGAAGGATCTAGCTTTTGAGATATGCTATAGCCTCTCCGCGACCCTACTATAAATGTGTAGTTCAGCAAACAAGTGAGTGAAATGCTTGCATTGCTGTACCTTTCACCCCCTGAGCCATTTCAGCAGTGTACTGAATGCTGAGAATTTGAATTTACAGGCCGGTAATAGTTTGACTTCATGCTTGCATGATTGATTATTTATTTATTTATTTATCACATGTAATTATTCCTGTGTGGAAAGAGTGATCATTATATAGTGCTTTGGCCTGCTACAAGTACCGAGTCGTCATTTCTCTGCGCATTACGCAGCTTTGATTTTTAGGATGGATATTGTTGCAGGGAGAGGTGCGATTCAGGCCTGTCCTTTAATCACCACTTCTCTCTCACGTTCACAGTTGATCTCTCCTGGGGTCCTGACTAGCACACACATTTATAACGTTTCTCCTGCACACACACACACACACACACACACACACACACACACACACACACACACACACACACACACACCCCTACCTGTTCTGTTCATCAGTCTCTTCTAATCTTGTATTTATGAAACTCTTTCCCCATTGCTTCATCTGTGAGTCGTATTTTTTAAGCTTTTTAACATTATTGTAATAAACAACCTTATTTAAACTATAATATATGGTAGTACGTATTTGAATTTTAGTGTATAGAAAAGGCCCTGTGATGGCATGGCGAGCTGTCTTAGGTGTACACCGCCTTCACCCTGAGTAGCCCCAGCCTTCCTACAGCCCTCAGCATCAAATGGTTCTGATAAATGAATGAATGAATGTAAAGTAAAGGAAGAATGTCATCCGATCTAATTTACATTCGAGGATGGGGGGCCTGCAACGACTGGCGAGCTGTTCGAGATGTGTTCTGCCTTCGTACACCGTTGTCTATGGCAGGTTTCGGCCTCCAGGTGACCCTAACATTATAACAACCGAAGCGGGTTGGGAAATTAGTGGTGGGTGAGTTAATAAGGACATTCCAGGGCTCTTTTTTGCATATAAATGATATACAGGTATCTCGGCTTACGTCGTTAATTGGTTCCAGGAGAGACGACGTAAGTCGAAAACGACTTAAATCGAATTAGCTTGTCTCTAGGCCAGGCTACGCCAAATTTACTTGCATCTTCTTTTCCTTTCGGTTGTTCCCTTCAGGGGTCACCACAGCGAATCATCTGCCTTCAACTTCATGGAAGTAATATTAATGATTCGCATGTTTGATTTGGCATAGGTTTTATGTTGGATGTCCTTCCTGACACAACCCTTAGCAAGGGACAGAAAGACGCTGACGACTAATGTAGCTCCTCTTGTCAAAAGTCAGCAATGGTTCTTTTACATGAACCTCTCACCAGAGACAGTGAGAGACATGGCCGGCCTTCACTAACCCAGTTCGCTGCACTGGGGGCCAAATTTACTTATATATATATATATATATATATATATATAGGGATCCCTCACTTTACACGGTTAATTGGGACCGAGATCCCCACACGACTATCGAAATCCGCGAAGTGGGATCACCCCCCAACGTATACATACATGTATCTATCTATCTAGTGCCTGAGTCGTAGGACAACCATTGGTGACCCACCATGAAGGACAACGCAGTGGTTATCATCTTCATGGAGGTTTTCTTGGCAGGATTAGTGCAGTGGTTTGCCGTTGCCTTCTACACAATGCGAACCTACGGGCAATTTAGAACGGCCAATTAACCTACTGTGCGTGTCTTTGGATTGTGGGAGGAAACCGGAGCACCCGGAGGAAACCCACGCATGCACGGGGAGAACATGCAAACGCCACACAGAAACGCCCAAGCCGGGAATCGAACCCAGGCCTTCTTGCTGTGAGGCGGACGTGCTAACCACGACGCCACCGTGCCTTCAAAAAAAATAACATAAGATATGTAAATAAAATATAAATACATACACATACAGATGGTATTACAAGAGAAGAAGATGACAAACATACATATGCATACGCGTGCACGCACACATGCAGATGCTCTTGCACACAGATGCAACAATGTAAGTAGTTTTGATGGGAGGTTTTGGGTTGTTTTTTGTTTACCGTGTTTTTTTGCATAATTGGCCTTGTTTTGTGGCATTTTCCTGAACCTTTGGCCCTATTCTTCCTGAATTTCCTTAATTTTTTTTAATTCGATGAATATTTATTAAAAAACTCGATGCTCTGAAGCCACATGAATTGAAGCGCGAAGTAGCGAGGGATCCCTGTATATATATATATATATATATATATATATATATATATATAGAGGATTTTCTGAGTAGATCCTTCCGTAGGAGAGTGCTCAATACTTTTTGGTAGAGCAAATAAAACAAAAATAAAAGGACAGGACAAAGACTTTCTATTGAAACTCCATTTATCACTATAGATCTGTTTCGAGGGGTGGTGAAACCATCCTCTCTCTTCAGGTGATTATAGAAGAAGAAGATTCTATAATCACCTGAAGAGAGAGGATGGTTTCACCACCCCTCGAAACAGATCTGTAGTGATAAATGGAGTTTCAATAGAAAGTCTTTCTCCTGTCCTTTTATTTTTGTGTTTTATATATATATATATATATATATATATATATATATATATATATATATATATATATATATATATATATGTGTGTGTGTGTGTGTGTGTGTGTGTGTGTGTGTGAAGGAAAAAAAAAAAGTTGTACACATCACCTGCAACCAATCAGCAGAAAGGAGAAACAAAAGCTCTCAGCCATTGGCTAAATTTGAGTCACGTGCCGATAATGTCATGATGATGCATATGTGTAATTTCCCGGGGCTGCCGCTAATTTAGTGCTTCTCAAATAGTGGGGTGCAATCATATGATAATAATGACGTAAACGTTTTATATTTTTGAAAACCAACATATAATTGAGAACAACTTAACTCAAAACGACTTAAGTCGAGATATATCTGTACATCCTTACGAAACCCGTCATTTTTGTAGTGCGTGTCATTGCATTCTGTGAAGCTTTCCCAAGCCTTGTAGATCAACGTGCCATTAAAGTTTCATGCTAAACTTGGAATCGAGTTCCTCAACCTGCTACAGGATGCTCATACGTAGTTATTTAAGATGTTTGTTTTGCTCCAATGGTTCCTTTTGTTCCTTCATTTATTATTGAAAAGCTTCATCCCACCCGGGTCTCATCCAACTCTGGGAGAAGGCAGGGTACACCCTAAACATCTCACCAGTCCAAAGCAGAGCCAACACACACAACCATAATACAAATGTGCCACTTCAGTTCTTTTTGAATCTACCTAAAATGAATTTATTATTCGATATCAAGTCATAGTTATTAGCTAAGTATCTGTTATCACATAACATTTGCTGATATGGCTGGTGCCTCTTTTTGTAAAGTTATATGATTTGCAACTGAGATCGGATATAAGTGACGAGTTGTAAGTTTAGAGTCTTGAAAAAAAAAACTGAACAGCACCAGTGAATTGAGATTTGAATTCATAACTAATACTCCTATGAGCAATTACTAGTGCCCAGAGCCAAACATTTTAGCTGCGTGATGGCCTGGCGAGCTGTCAAGGGTGTACTCTGGCCTTGCTCGGAGTCGGCCGAGATGGACACCAGCCCCCCCCCCCGAGCCTAATTAGGATTAAGCGGTTACAGAAAATGAGTGAATGAACGATGTTCAATTATCAGTGTTTTCTCTAATGGTTCCTACGGACTGCGGGTTCTCCGAAGTTCACTGCATGCCATACTGGATGCAGTAAACTTTGGTCCGCCGTCAGCTTTTATGTACCGGTATGTGGACATTACAGGGTAAGACCTACTGGAGATATAAAACCAACAGTTGTGTGAAATCACTAACTCACAGCTCATATAAGACATCTGCTATTTACCACTCTTTAAATATTTGGCTCACAGGAGCTGAATGGAAAACGTTGCATTAATTAATTAATACATGACGAGCAAGGGCGGCACAGTGACGTCGTGGTTAGCATGTCTGCCTCACAGAAATAAAGTCCCGGGTTCAATTCCCAGCTCGAAGGTTTCTGTGTGGAGTTTGCATGTTCTCCCAAAAGTTGGGAGAGATGGGTGCCAGCCTCCCTGCGACCCTAATTAAGATGAAGTGGTTTAGAAAATTAATGCATGGATGAATGCCAAGGAGGTTATGGAGAAGGGTGGATAAGGGAGGAAGTCAATAGTGGACCAAAAAAAAACAGGTGAAGTGTTTATTGGAAAGTCATTTTCCAGTGACCTGCCCCAAAGCCAATCATGCACTACGTGGGAAAACCTGATGATGGCCAACTTTAAACCTTTCTTACAGTGCGACATAGGGCCATGTTAAATACATTAAACTAAAGCTATTGCAGACTTTTCTTGTTACGTCTGGGACAGCCTAAGATTTCAGTGTATACCAGGAACAAGACTCATGAAACCCGCCACTACAACTTTTAGGGTTGTTTCCCCACCATGGCGGCCAAACATCCCTGAAGGACATCTCTCACCGTCTTTTATATGGAGTACATAAGACAGTGATGATGATCAGGATTGACTAGCACCCTTATGATTGATAAAGAACCCAGTGATAGCCATCCTTTTTATCCAGAGGGCCCAGACAGACATTCCGTCTTGGAACCTTGGACATGCATAATGTCTCACAATCTGATTTAGAACTCATCATTTTTTACCTCTGACGCTTGCAGGGGCGGTTATGTATCCACCAACATATGTTTCTTTGGTTGTCTGTTAGCAGGCTCATGCAAAAACTATTAAACTGATTTTTTTTTTTTTTTTTTTTAACCAAACTTGTTGGAGGGATGGGACGTATTAGACCTGGCAACAACCCTGGAGGAGGAATTTATTAACAGGTTTTTAACCAGCACTTTTCAAAAGATTTTGCCTATTAGCAGGGTTATGCAATAACTGCTGATCTGATTTTAATTACATTTCCAGTATTTGGCAGACACTCTTATCCAGAGCTACTTACAATTGTCATTTTTTTAATACAACTGAGCAATTGAGGGTTAAGGGTCTTGCTCAAGGGCCCAACAGTCATGATTGCAAGGATTGAACCTCTGACCTTCAGAGCAGCAACACATTGCCTTATCCACTAAATCATATTACCCTGTGTCAGAATTGGGATGTGTGTGTGTGTGTGGGGGGGGGTTCATGCATGGGATCATGTTCAAAGGAAAAAAATCTTATAAAAAAAAAATAATAATAAAAAAAAATATATATATATATAAAAAAAAAACAACTCAAATTCATATTTTTAAATTACATGGGGAAAATGTTCACCTCTGTGTCCACCAGTGGGTGACATTTCATTATAACTGTGACAAGTCAGAAAAATCCAATTTTGTATGGTGGCGGTACCGTCTGACACTATAATGTTTGAAACTATGGTTTAAATTGTAGGAACTGGCTCAGATATTTTAGCATATCTACTAAGGGGCAGTTCAACATTTTCAACATTTTCCCAAGCGTACAGAGAGTACGCTTTTTTTTAAACCCGCCCCCCCCCCCCCCCCCCCGCCCCTCTGAAAGTGTACAAATAAATGTTGATGATCTCTCAGCAGGATTTTTTAATACGATATTAAACAAAACAATGGTCAAACATCTTTTATAAAATAAATCAATGTATTTCCTTGATCAATACCTCTTTTATACACTAGTTAAATAATAATGAAATCAATCAAAATATATACTTTTAAAAATTCTTTTTAATGACACCTGCTTTAATATTAATATTAAGACATTTGGTTTTAAGAATGAAAATTACATTATTTTTAATAATATTATTTTATATTAAAATATAATTCAAAATGTCTGCATTTTTTATTGGTCATTGGCTTTTGGACGACCACGCTTCAGTTTGTGATCAGCTGTCTTCTGATGTTTCAGCAGCTGATACCGGGTTGGGTAGTATTCATTGCAGACTTTGCAGATATGCTTCGGTGTCTCATCTGCAGCTGTAGCCCTTCATCCTTGAAACGCTCCATCATAACCTTAAACTTTGAAAGCTTTAAGCGTTAACACCGGTGTTATGTCAAGCAGAGCGAATCAAACGATGTTGGTGTTGTTATTGTTGTGTGTGTACCGCTCTTAGGTGGTTGGCAAATCGAGCATTGAGAGTTTCAAACATACATGCACAAAAAAATAAAAAATAAATAATCACGAGTGCATGTATTATTGTTGATCGACATTTTTATAATATTAAAAAGTGTACACAGACATCTTACCCCCTCCCCCTAGTGTTTGTTTTGTACGCTTAGGAAAATGTTGAAAGACCCCTAAGTGTACTACAGTTTTCCATCCTCAAGTGAGATTTTTTTTTTTTTTTTTTTTTTTTCTTATACATGTGTATGTGTCGAATCTCTATGATATGTTTTAGAAATCTCAAAGTGCAACTTAGTGAGAGCACTTCATCCTGACTGTCAACTGATGTCATGGCTCATAAAATCAACCTGCGAAGCCTCAACTATTCAGAGAAACTTTCAAAACATTGCACGTGAAAACCCTTCACCGAAGGGCATCGTGAGACATTATATGCATATGTATGATATTTTAGAAAATTTTCACACCTCTGAGGAACTTTTAGAACAGAGATGGTGAAGAGTTAAAGCTTGTGGGTACAAAGAAATCTAAATAACTTGAATGTTTTAACTTTGCGAGCGCAGTGCAGACCCGATTTGTATGTGTGTGTGTGTGTGTGTGTGTGTGTGTGTGTGTGTGTGTGTGTATCTCAACCACTATTGCAGAAGCCTACAAAGAGGTTTGCTTGAGTTGTTTGGATTACTAGCCAAATATTTACTATATACACTGGAATCGTTCTCCTCAGGTGGCATAACATCTGCACCTTGCTGCTACACAGGAAGCAACATTATGGTGTGAGTCAGACCAGTAGTTATTTGTGTGAGGAGTTATTAGGAGCCCCATGCAGTCATTTCCGGAAGTAGAATTTGGCAGAAGGTACAGAAAGTACTGTAATGTAGTTTACACATGTCAACCTTTGTTGAAAACACAGTTAAGAACATTATACGAATCTTACATGGAAGTCTCTTAAAGTGCATTACCACCGGGATCCGCTAGGGGCAGGAAAGAGGACTTTCGGTTCCATAGACTTGCATTCAAAAATCATCAATTTCGCACCTACTGAATCAATAGATTTTTTTTTTCTTTTTCCACAATTCATTTAGGTTTATTGACTAAATTCTTCCCTTCTATTCTATTTTGTGTTATTTGAAATGAAAAAAATCAAGTCACGGAGTATGAATATTTGATTGAACTATTTGATTCAAAAGTAGGAAAGAATTACACTAAAACTATGAATTGAAAAATACAGTAATTATACTGAATTAATCAAATTGAATGAATCCAATTAATGAAATTGTTACATCTGATGCTTTTAGCCATCACTCTCATATACACACATTTTATATACGTATATAAAATATAAAGGTGGTGGTCACTGATCCTAAGGTTGGTGGTTCAAGGCCCACTCTCAGCGGGCTGTCACTGTCCCTCCAGTGCACGAACTGGGTTATCAAAGGCATGTCTTTCACTGTCTATGGTGTGAGGTTCATCTTAAACAGTGGTCGGCAACCCACGGTTCCGGAGCCGCATGTGGCTCTTTCACCTCTCTGGTGCGGCTCCGTGGCTTTTCAAAATAATGTTGTACTTTACGGTGGCAGACGGGTGCACCACAAACATCAACTGCAAAAAGAAAATGCCGCTTATTTACTCACATCAGAAGCACTTCGGGCTTCCGGAGAGTGAAACCAGTTTTCACCTGAATGATGGGACAATCTGCCGAAGGCAAAATCCTGCAACGGTCGGGTACGTACAGGTACCCAGTGGGTACCCTTTCAAAAATGCTCTTTTAGGGTTGAAAATTACATAGATGAAAATTAACAGTCACAGGTGTGGGCGGATATTTATTTGGTGTGGGCGGGGTGATTTTGTGTGCTTGTTGTTCTGGACATGTCTATTGTTATGTATGTTAATCAGCTACATTGAGAGTTTCAGTGTTTTTGATCTGCTGTGTTGGTGGATTTCCAAATTCTCGTGCTCATGGCAAGGAGTGCTCTCACCATCAGCAGCCCGGCGCGCGAGAGATTTTTTCCGCCGCCGGGTTTGTAATCCAGGAACGGAAATCACAGCTGAAGTAAGAGACGGTGGATAAGATTTGTTTATACACAGCAATCTCCGAATTAAATAACGCCCCTCCCAGTGACAAAACAAAAGACTGGGTGTGGTTCAGTCTCCATTCTGAGAATGGGTCGGTCAGTGCAGCATTAAGCATTAATATTATTTAAAAGAATGTTGAGCAGGCGCCTTCTTAAAATAAGTCTTCATATACTTTTCTGTGTTACTGTGGTTTTTGTAAATTAAAACTATGACAAAACAACATTAATTTAACGAATAAAGAAAAGAAGATCCCACGAAGGGCGTGATGGTGAGGTAGGCGACCCAACCCGTTAACACATCTGGCTGCACCCCGTTCCACGCTTTGTGGGATAGATATTATTTTTCTTTATAAAAATACAAGAAGGACTCAAACACATTCATTCATTTTCTGAACCACTCAATCCTAATTAGGGTCGCAGGGAGAATGGCGATTTTTTTTTTTTTTTAATCTAAATGTTTTTGTTGCAAGCATAATTGTAATTTAATTGTCTCTGCAGTCGTGTAAATCAATGCAACATGTTTTATATTAACATGATGGAAAAAGGGGAAAAACATTATATGCAGTGTGATTTGATTTTAAATATCAAAAAAAAAAGGATTTGTGGCTCCCAGAGTTTTCTTTAATGTGGAAAACGGGTTGAATGGCAAAGGTTGCCGACCCCTGATCTAAAAGAACCACTTGCTGACTTTCCTCAATAATAATTGCATAGCTGCCAGCTTCTTTCTACCATGCGATGGCCTGGTGAGCTGTCCAGGGTGTACTCTGACCTTGCTTGGAGTCAGCTGGGATGGGCGCCAGCCTCCTCATGACCCTAATTGGGATTAAACTGTTCATAAAGTGAATGAATGAAGGTTGTTGGTTCAATTCCTGAACCAGCCAGGAGAATGTATGGTGGTGAGTGATCAGCACCTTCCCTTCCTCCACATAAATGAGCGACGTGTCCTTGAGCAAGGCACCTAACCCACAACTGCTCTCTGGACACCACCAATGTGTGTGTGTGTGTGTGTGTGTGTGTGTGTGTGTGTGTCAGCCCACTGCTCCGAATCTGTGTGCTCATTTTGTGCGGGTTAAATGAAGAGGAAATGATTTCCCCTCACACGGTTAATACAGTATATCAAAAACAGAATATACACACGGGTACACCAGCTCATCAAGTTGCTCAACAGCCGGGGTCTTCGGCATCACCAAAGACATTTTTGGTCAAAATGACTTTCACCTGCGAGCCCCGATGATTATACTGTATCTTGTTGCAAATTTCAACTGCATAGATTTGGGACCTTTCACAACATTGATGCAAAAACCTGTTGCATGTTTTCATGCTTGCAAAGCTTTGCTCCAGATACTCCGGCTTCCTCCTGCAGTATAAATACATGCACTTTATTTTAATTGGATGCTCCAAATTAACCCCAAGCGTGAGTGTGAATGGTTGTGTGTGTGTGTGTTGCCCTGTAATGGACTAGCATGCTATTTATAGTGTACTGTGCCTGCACCAGAGTCACCTGAGATGGGCTCCAGTCTCCCCACAACCCTCATAGGATAGTGGCTATGTCAGGTTGCTCATCAGTGCAGTGATGTCCAGTGGCTCATCAGGTTGGTGCTTATCCCCGGTTTCTGTAGCGTGAAGCGACCAGGAGTTCAACTCCCCCTGGATGGGACGCTAGTCCATCACAGGTTACCTTCCCAGTATGTTTTTACTGGTACCCATTTATACTGCTGGGTGAACAGAGGCACAATTGTGGTTGAGACCTTGCCCAGGGGTCTTAGCACAGTGAGGGTCTCAGTGGGATTCGAACTCACAACCTTCCGATCATGAGCACAGCACCCTAACCACTACACCACCGGCCCCACATAGTTGTCCTAAAGGATATTAGTAAATGTTTCATGGTTATACTCGCGGCCGAGCGACATTTTAATAAAAGCATAAAAAACCCACGCCAATTAGTTTTGTGTTGACTGGCATGGAGTGACCTGAGGAAAATCCATTTATTCAATATGTGAAAAAAAAATGTAAAGAAAAAAAATATCCAGAGAAAATGATTATCGACGATGTAAGAGATCAGGCAATTCTAATGTAAAGGTTTCTTTGTGACGGTTTCCTTTATGAAAGAGAAATCCGAAGATATTTGATATTTCAGAAGTGGTTCATGTTCGGATTAATATTTTACAGAATGGTCATATTAAACAGCTATGTTTACCAAACCCTGAATGTTGTATCTCCTTCCAGGTTCCCCCAATCCTGCTGGACAAACAGTTCTCCGAATTCACCCCTGACATTACGCCGATCGTCCTTGCCGCCCACACAAACAATTATGAGATCATTAAGATGCTGGTGCAGAAAGGCGTGTCCGTACCTCAACCCCATGAGGTGCGCTGCAACTGTTCTGAGTGCGTTTCCAGCTCAGACGTGGACAGTCTTCGCCATTCACGTTCACGCCTTAACATCTACAAGGCCCTGGCAAGCCCATCACTCATCGCGTTGTCCAGTGAGGACCCGTTCCTGACCGCCTTTCAGCTTAGCTGGGAGCTCCAAGAGCTCAGCAAGGTGGAGAACGAGTTCAAGGCAGAGTATGAGGAGTTGTCTAGACAGTGTAAGCATTTTGCGAAGGATCTGCTGGACCAGACACGTTCCTCACGTGAACTGGAGCTTATCCTCAACTTCCGTGATGACCTTAGTCTCCTAGATGAAGAAAGCAACAACGAGCTGGCTCGGCTTAAACTGGCCATCAAATACCGACAGAAGGAGGTGAGTTCTTGTGGGAGGAACAGACGGTTTCTTCATCTCTAATCATTGTGTTTTCTTTTTTGATGACCGTCCTCATTTTGCTTCATCAGTTTGTGAGAAAAGGATACGATTTTATGACACTTAAAACGAGTCAAAATATATGATCATTGAGACATATAGGTCCAAAATTAAGTTTTTACCCATTTGTTAAAGTAAATAAATCAATAAATAGATCCTCCCCCAGGTAACCAGGTTATCAAAGGCCGGCCATGTCTCTCACTGTCTATGGTGGGAGGTTCATGTAAAAGAAACATTGACGGCTATGCAGCTCCTCTTTATGAAAGTCAGCAGTGTGTTTCTGCCCCGCGATGGCCTAGTGAGTTGTCCAGGGAAATACTCTGCCCTTGCCCAGAGTCGGCTGAGATGGGAGCCAGCCTCCCTGTGATCCTAATTAGGATGAAGCTCTTCAGAAAATGAATGAATGAATGAATAAATATTTTCTCTTCCACAATGTTATAAATGTTATAAATATATTGGGTTATCACAAAAATGTAAAAAAAAAAATGTAAATGTACAACCAAAGTACAGTGATCCCTCCCTACTCCGCGTTTTATTTTTTTGTAAATATTCATTGAATTAAAACATAAGGAAATTAGGTAAAAATAGGGGAAAAGTTAAGGAAAATGCCACAAAAAACAAAGCCAATTATGCCAAAAAAAACAAAAAAAAACCCCGAAACAAACAAAAACAACCCAAATCCCGCCATGTGAGGCGCGCATCTATGTGTGTGTTTATATTTTATTTACATCTTATGCATTATTTTTGAATGTTTAATTGTAATTATAAACATTTATAGCGTTGAATATGTATTTATTGATATTATATACACATATGCATGTACGGATACGTCAGTCAGGGGGGTTGATCTTACTTCGCGGAATTCGGCGGTCGCGGTGGGATCTCGGCCCCAATTAACTGTGGAAAGTGAGGGATCCCTGTATACCAGAAACTGTTGTCTTAAATGCATCAAGACTGATGTGAGAATATACTGTACAGTAGGTCGGGCTTTGTTGAATTTTCCATTCGAAGGTTCCTTGACCTCTACAAATGCCCTTCTTGTTTCATGTTTGTAGATTTTTTTTCTTTTTAATGATTATCACTTTTATAAATGATCATGCTCAATGGATCAAGGTGCTATTATCACCAAGATTCTTTTCTGTCGATCCTTAGTATAATGAAAGCAATAGTTATTTTATTGCCCAGTAGAACAAATGATGTAATAATTATATCAAGCACATAAAAAAAGTCTAAGATGCAACATTAGCACAACTGTAGCATGTAGTTACGAGACCACATTTGGAAAATTGCATTATGGCTGTGGAGATTGTTTGGGTTTACATGGGCCTCCTGTCAGTTACTTGATAATCATGCGCTACCTGATTGACTCTTTCATCTCAATTAGTTTGGATTATGAGATGTCCAGTGCAGCCAGATAATGTTTCTGTAAGCAAAAAAACCACACAACAAAGAAATAAAAAAAACCCCACTAAGGACAGTTGTGGCTTGGTGGTAAAGGTGCTAGATCACTGATCCTAAGGTTGGGGGTTCAAGTCCCACTCTCCACGCGTTGTCACTGCCGTCCCCCCCAGTGCAGCTAACTGGGTTATCAAAGGCGGGCCATGTCTCTCACCGCCTATGGTGGGAGGTTCATGTAAAAGAACCATTGCTGACTTTCGACAAGAGTAGCTGCATAGCCGTCAGTGTGTTTCCACCCTGCGATGGCCTGGTAAGCTGTCCAGGGTGTACTCTGCTCTCCCCAAGAGTCAGCTGGGATGGGCGTCAGCCTCCCCGTGACCAATTAGGATTAAGTGGTTACAGAAAATGGGGGAAAAAAAACAAAAAAAAAAAACAAACACTGCACATAAAATGTAATAACACATTCAGTTAAACCAAAATTAAACTTTGGTCTCATTTCTCTATTATGACGAAACGTATTACTGGAGAAGAAGCTGAAGCAAGACGCAAAGAGTTAATAAAGTCTCATCTGTCCAAGTCTGTCAATGCAATCTGCAAAAATAATCTATAACTTGTCATCACAATAACTTTATAACAACGTCCGTTTTTATACATCAGATCGAGTCACCATTTTATTTTTAAACCCTTCTGTATAACCCAAGCCAGGTAAAGTAATAATGTGAGTTAAATCTTGTTCAAATAAGTCAACATATGACCTAGCAGTATGGCAGTGGTGGCCTAGGGGTAAGGCGTTGGATCGCTTATCCCAAGGTTGGGGGTTCAAGCCCCACTTTCAACAGGTTGTCACTGCCCCCCGCCCCAGTGCAGCAAACTGGCTTATCAAAGGTCTCTCACTGCCTGTAGTGGAAGGTTCATGTAAAAGAACCATGGCTGACTTTCCTCAAGAGTAGCTACAAAGCTGTCAGTGATTCCTGTGATGGCCTGGCGAGCCTTCCAGGGTGTACTCTGCCCTCGCTCAGAGTCACCGATGGCCTCCCTGTGACTCTAACTAGGAATAAATGGTTCAGAAAATAAATGAATGGATGAATGACCGGGCTGTTAGCTTACTGACAAGCCCCAAGGTCCAAGTTGACACTGCTGTCCCCACCAGTGCAGTTGACTGGGTTATCAAAGCCAATGTCTCTCACTGTCTATGGTCATGTAAAAGACTTTCATCAAAAAATGTACTGGTCCATGGTTTACTCTGCCCTCGCCCAGGGTCGGCTAAAATGGGTCACAGCCAGCCTGTGACACGAATTCGGATTAGGCAGTTCAGCCAATGAATCAATGAATGATTTGGCAGTCATCTTAAAAACTTTATATGAGCTAATGACAAAGAAAACAGGACAGACAAAAGACTCCCTGAAACTCAGTATAGCGTTTATGCTCAGTTTTCGTTAGCTAGCAAGCTTAGCTGCATCCGGGTTTGCAAATGATTCTTGGTAGTTTAGACAAGTTAAAAAAAGTAAGACCACTAAAGAATTCTTGAACTACGAACCTTCTTGTTAGCGGATTGAGCTAAGAACGGAGCCACCGTGCAACCAAAACTACACTCAGGGTTTTTTTTAAATTATTATTATTACGAGATTTTGTCATAACTATACTGAACAGTGTAGAAGTTATAACTTTCTCTCAAGTCAGGCCTCATGAATTCCAGTGTTTGAGGGCAGGACAGTTGATTTCCCTGGCTTAAACTAAATACTCGGCTAGTCTGATGCCTCTTTGCGTGCACTAATAACTAGCGTATCATTAAATAAAAATGTGTTTTTGCGGAAAAACTGTAAGAACTAAATTTCAGTGAGTAAAACACGAGCTTTTATTAACTTCTATTCGGAAATAAAGAAAATAATCTCCCACTCATTCATTTGCTGAAGTGCTAAATGCTACTACTGTATAGTCGCACGGAGGTTGTATCATATCTCGACTGACAGCGGGTGAAGGCGCGGTACAGATTTAATGGCTCAACACGTCTTTGAGAAATGTGGAAGGAAACTGGAGTACCCAAGTGAAACCCACTCAAGCATCGAGGGGGGCGGGGTGGGTGTGTGTGTGTGTGTGTGTGTGTGTGTGTGTGTGTGTGTGTCATTGCCTAATTGTTAGAAAAGCGGGTTTGAGACCTGAAGTTCGCTGATTCAATTTATGAACCATCAAGAACAATGTGTGGCATCATCATCTGAGGGGAGGGGAGGGGGTCAGCTACACCTTCCCTTCCTTCACCTTCATGGCTGAAGTTCCCTTGAGCAAGATACCTCGCCCCAACTGCTCTCTGGGTGCCGCAGTATGTGGCAGTCTACTGCTCCAAGTGTGTGTGTGTGTGTGTGTGTGTGTGTGTGTGTGTGTGTGTGTGTGTGTGTGTGTGTGTTCACGTTTGATGAAGGAAATGCAGAAATTAAATCTTCCTTGTGGGATAAATATAATATAGCAAAAAATAAAAACATGCAAACACCTTTCTTGAGCCTGGGACTTGAACCCGGGACCTTATTCACTGTGAGGCAAATTCACTCACCCCAACGACACCTGATTATTTATTTTTTAAACCGTTTAATCATAATTAAGGTGCACATCTCAGCCGACCCAAGGTGTGGGCGGGGTACACTCTGGACAGCTCACTAAGCTATCTCAGGTTTATCCTCATGCTAATTCATGATCATTTATTTGTGTTGATAGAACATGGAAGCCATAACGGGATTTTTAATGGAACGCAACAAGCCTATCGTGTATATCTTGTCCACAAACGGCAACCCAATAAAATGTCCCTAATACTATCGAATAGACATTACAAGTAGATAGCAAAGTACCAGCAAGTCCTGGAGTTTTCAAAACCGGACTTCTGTTCCAGCTTGTAAAACCCGCAAAAGAAACATTCACGAGATGTTCTGGACTAACTCATGACAACAGGGATTGGTTGGACTCCAACAGGAACAGTGTATCCTGGTCTCAAGGACAGAGCATGAAGCTCCTGCATGTCTTCTCTGTAATCATGTATTTACCACAGGAGCGTCTATAAGAAATAATTAGACTTGAATGGAAAAGTCAGCAGTTCCATCCAGATTGTCCCAGGACAAAGTCCAGTAGCCGTCCTGCCTGAGATTAGATCTGACACCACAATCAATAAATTTACTGCACGGTGCATTACAAGATTAGTAAAACAAAGAAAGTTAGCCCTCTGAATCAATGCAAGATAATAATAGTCAGTAAACGTAGTGATTTCCTCCCTCAGAAATAACTGCGCAACCTGGAGAGTAATTTCGACTCGTTTCCATGAGGACACACCTCCTCACATCACCTCATAAATCAGCAATGAAATTGGTAGAAGCTACAGTACTGCCAGGCAGTGGTGAGCTGGTGGTAAAGGTGCTGGATCACTGATCTTAAAATTGGGGGTTCAAGCCCCACTACCAACAGGTTGTCACCGTCCCCCTAGTGCACCCAACTGGGTTATCAAAGGCGGGCCATGACTCTCACTGTCTATGGTGTGAGGTTCATGTAAAAGAATCATTGCTGACTTACGACAAGAGGAGCTGCATAGCTGTCAGCGTGTTTCTGTCTTGCGATGGCCTGGTGAGTTGTCCAGGGTGTACTCTGCCCTGGCCCAGACTTGGCTGAGATGGGCACCAGCCTCCCCACGACCTGAATTCAGATTAAGTGGTTACAGAAAATGAACGGATGATGAGCTTCAAATGGAGTGGTTCACTATCTGGCAAAGGATTTTTCCAATTTGCAGATATTGCCGAATTCAAATGTGTTGTTGTCTCATTTGGAAATTTCACAGTCTTGTGGCTTGTGACTCATTTTTCTCCAAGTTGTTTTTAGATAATAATAATAGTAAATCAACATAGGGGACAGTGGTGGTCTAGTGGAATAGGGTGCTGGATCGCTGATCCAAAGGTTGGGGGTTCGAGTCCCACTCTCAACAGGGTTGTCACTGTCCCCCCCAGTGCAGCTAACTGGGTTATCAAAGGCGGGCCATGTCTCTCACTGTCTATGGTGAGAGGCATGTAAAAGAACCATTGCTGACTTTTGTAAAGAGGAGAGTCAAATGCAAAGCCGTCAGCGTGTTTCTGTCCCTTGCTAAAAGGGTTGTGACAGGAAGGGCATCCGACGTAAAAACCTCTGCCAAATCAAACGTGCGAATCAGATGATTCGCTGTGGCGACTCCCGAGTAAAAGGGGAAAAAGCCGAAAGGAAGACAGACAGATATACACATATACTGTACATGTATGTATACGTCGGTTCTGGGGGGGGGGGGGAGCTCGGTCCCTGTTAACTGTGGAAAGTGAGGGATCCCTGTACTGCAAAGTTTCCCAGTATGGGAAAATGTTAAATTTGCTCTTAAAATTAGAGAAAAAAATTCACATCAAAATAAAAATATGAAGGTAAACAAAGGCGCCATATGTCAGGCATCACTGGCGCATTTCAAAACTTGAAACCTTCAGTGCCACTTCAGCTCCCTGCATGCTAACTTCGACCAGGAATTTCCTAAAGGGACTGAACTTCGCAAGCACAAGTTGTTCACTTTGAAAGGTCAGTAAGGAAAGCACATACAGTTTTTTAAAAAATGTACAAAGCACTCAGAGACCAGAACGCTTGCATCGTATCATCTGGCTTGGAGCATTACAAGGGCCAGAACGCCATACAATGGAGGAGAGTTCGTTATAAAATCCCTCAGTGATGTTGTTGAAATCACGTCTCCTGAAAACGACAAACTAAAACGCGCGGTATCAGACGTCTGACTGTCCCGCCACACTGCTGAACACAGAATATCGGACATTAACACGGCGATTGAATCACAGTTACACTCTGACCTTCAAAGGTGAATTTTATCATGTTGATGTGTGAATTTACAATAAATCTGGCTGAGCAGGTGTGTGTGTGTGTGTGTGTGTGTGTGTGTGTGTGTGTGTGTGTGTGTGTGTGTGTGTGTGAGAGAGAGAGAAAGGTGATGTTCATGTGTATGATGTGGCTCTTTGGGGTAACACTGTATAAAATGTGGCTCTTGGTGTCTGATTGGTTGGCCACCTCTGTCCTGGTCACTTCATACTAGGGAAAGTGTACATCAGCTCCAGCCAGAAGGGCCACTCGGCTCATGTGTAAAAAGCCCAGCAATAAAAGGGAATATTCAATTTACAAATCCTTCACACAGACACAGGAAATTGGCACAATCGAGTGTTTATCACTCTTCCGAATCACTCAGAACCTCTACACTGGTGCTGATCTTCTTGTTGCAATTGTAATTCACTTGAGAAATGTTCTTGGACCTGTAGGCTTGTTTCATCGGGCTTGTTAGAACCCATCTCAGACTCCATGTGTTAATTAGATTCTGAGATTACCAGCCCTAATGATGTCTTGAATGAGATTGTGTGACTCATATTCGATTAGAAGAACACAATTCTTTTGGATTCAATTACTATCATGATATTAGTGACACATAATACGTTGATGCATTTTTCACGAGAGAAAAAAAAAAAAGAAAATCAGGATGTAAATGTAACTGATTGACTGATTTTAATGCTGGGTGTGTTAGAGCTGAAGATTGCAACTGACTCATTAATATGTTCAGGATGTAATATGCTATGTGGGGCAGTGGTGGTCTAGTGGATAGGGTGCAGGATTGAACCCCACAGGGTTGCCCCCCCCCCAGTGCGGCTTACTGGGTTATCAAAGGCGGGACATGTCTCTCACTGTCTATGGTGTGAGGCGTGTAAAAGAACCATTGCAACCATTTGCTGTGGCGACTCCCGAGAAAGGGAAAAAGCCGAAAGGAAAGAAGAAGAAGACGTAATATGCTATGATTTTTCCACCACAAAACAGCCTGAATATGACGGCGTTCATAGTCTGGAGTCACTCTATTTAAAAATAAATAAATAAATAAACATATCTATGGCAATGTCCTTGTCGGTTGAGCCTTATGAATGTCGGATTAGGTTAGAATTTTGGATAGTTGCATCAGCAGAGATGTTATGCCTGCACAAGGACTCCTACAGTGTCACCTGCAATCATCAGACAGATGTGCAGTACTGCAGTCATAATACAAACATGCATACAGTAGCTGTAGTTTTCCGTTCTGCAGTTTTCAAACAAGAATCCCATCACCACCTACAGGGGGCGGATAACCTACAGGGGGTGGGGGTGAGGGGGCTGTTGCAGTGACTTGATGATCGATTCTGATTCATTCACAGTAGGGTGTGAGTGTGTCTGCCTGACACAGCAGGAAGGTCTTTTGTTCAAGCCCTGTATTTATCAAAAGCATTTCAGTGTGTAGTTTTCATCGTCTCCTCAAAGTACTGACCCTGGATCAGGCAATCACTCTTGGTAACTTTGGCACAATTTTGTGCACCTTTATACAACAGTCTGATTCGTGTGAATTAAACTCAAGTCATTAAGTTGTTAGATTATCGGAAAGAGAGTTCGAATTGTGCGTCACTTAGAGGGTGGCATCAGCCAGCGACAAGGAGCTTACAATTTAAATATTTCTTGGTCAACAGCAAAAGGTTTAATAGTAAAGATCAGACTGCCACAGACCCATGACTAAGTCGACCTGGACCATCAGAGCGAGCAGTGGAAGAAAACCCCCGTTCCATGACTGCAGACATTGCAGAAAGACATCCAAACCAGCTCAAAAACTGTCACGCGCAATCTTCATCAGATGGATTATTATGGCCGAGCAACAAGACACAAGCCTCTGACATATTTTTGTCCATATTTACTCATGCCTGATCTCTATAAAGTACCCAATACTGTCCAAAGATTCAGAGGATCTCAGAAAGTCTCTGTACATAACGCACAAGGAATAAAATCAAAATTGGCTGGTTGTTATCTTGAAGACACCCTGCATTAACACCAGGCAGAATTCTGCAATGGAAAATCACTGCATGGGCTCAGGAACACTTCCAGAAATCATTGCCAGTGAACAAAGTTCACAGAGACCCAGGCTTTTGAACTGAGTGTTGATAATAAGCCAGATGGTCCCCCTTCTCTTTAGTGTGGAAAATGTGGCATCTATGATTTCCAAAAAGAATTCATATTCATTTCTTTCTTTCTTTTTTAACCACAGAACAGTTTCTAGTTTGAAACAGACATGCACTCAAAGTAAAGGTAAACATTATGTGTGTGTATATATATATATATATATTTTTTTTTTTTTTTTAAATTTTAGGTTGTTTTTTTTTTGTTTCTCTAAAGGAAAAAAAAAATCAAATTTTGAGTACTAGACATACCTACATAGTATGCGGGCGTAATGACGCAATGACGGTGCATCCCTTGTTTACAAACGACAGACTGAACGTGCCCTGCTGCTTTCCAGTTCACTGTGTGTTACCCTTGTGTGAAGATGTCGTCTCTGTGATCTTTGTGTTTACACTGTTTTGTGGACTTTTGTAACCCTAAGCAAATATGGTTGGTCAGAAGTGTAAGCCTACTAGCATGGGTGCAAGTTTTCCGGTTTTCCCAAGACTGAATTAACTATCAGCTCGAATCGGCGCAATCTGCCATGCATACCCAGTTAAGCAAAGAGAGTTGTAAAATGAATGAAAACCTGAATCCAGAAAACAAAAAACTCTCTACTCTACTGGTGATTCACATCAGTGCAGGTTGAGTACTAAACGGGTATTCAACGGCGCCCTTGCTCACTTGAAAAACTGGAAGTCTGGATAATCCGTGCTTTGTCTCAAGCACAAGCAAGTGAACTACTTTATATAGAGTACCTCACATATTGTAAGCGTTGATTGGCTGTTTTAAGCTTCATGTTAAGTGACTCGGCTAGGCTTCATGTAAAATGATGACCAACTGTCGACCATCGGAACCATTTATAAGCAGAAAGATCGCATCATAGAGAATGTTAAAGGTCATATTTGATATTGTATTTGATATTTGATGAGTGAATTGGATTAAAATTTATCTATTTGAAATTATTTTGCTTGAATTTAATTTATTTGAAACTAATGTTGATATTATTTGATATATTTGATATTTTACAATGTTTTGTTTATAATAATTGATTTAGCGGTGTTTTATGAGATACGGTAATGGAATTTATGGCCGTTACTGTGAACGAACTGCCTCAGGGGACTCCGAGTCCCAATTAGAAATGTGCTAATGGCTGTGCAGCCTACTCTTGTCAAAAGTCAGCAATGGTTCTTTTACATGCCTCACACCATAGACAGTGAGAGACATGGCCGGCCTTTGATCACCCAGTTAGCTGCACTGGGGGGGGGGCAGTGACAACCTAGTGGCAACTCGAACCCCCAACCTTAGGATCAGCGATCCTGCGACCTAACCACTAGACCACCACTGACCCACTTGTGTATATAATATCAAGAAATACATATCCAATGCTATAAATGCTTATAGTAACAATTAAAGATTGAAAAAATAACATAAGATGTAAATAAAATATAAATACAGACGCTCTCCAACTTACCAACATTCATTTTGCAAACATCCGGAGATACCAACAAAGCTGTCCAAGGTTGAAAGTGAAATGAAAGTGAAATGAAATTGAAGAACAAGTAGAAATAAAAATGGAATAAAATCGACAGAAAGATAGGTCATAAATATAATTATAAAATATGATTAAACATTATACTGAGGTACACTTAATACTAGGCTCTGGCAGAGGGGGGTGAGGGGGGCGTGGCTGCGCAGAGGTGCACACATGTATGTATGTATGCAACAATACATACAGTTTTGATGGGAGATTTTGGGTTGTTTTATGTTGGTTTAGGGTTGTTTTTTTTTGCACGATTGGCCTTGTTTTTGTGACATTCCTTAACTTTTACACCTATTCTTCTTTAATTTCCTTATTTTTTAATTCGATGAATATTTATTTATTTATTTATTTTTAAAATGCGATGCACTGAAACTGCGTTAATTGAAGCGCGAAGTAGCAAGGGATTCCTGTATATATGTATATATGTGTATATATATATATATATATATATATATATATACATACAACCACACACACACACACACACACACACACACACACACACACACACACACACCTATATATACAGTATATATCTCTGTGTGTGTGCGTATACACTTTCACAGTCACATATACATTCACACTGTACACACACACACACACACACACACACACACACACACACACAGAGACAGACACACACACACACACACACACACACACACACACACACACACACACACGAATCCCTCTTACTTCGTGCTTCAATTCATGCAGCTTCAGTGCATCGCATTTTTAAAAAATATTCATCTAATTAAAAAATAAGGAAATTAAGGAAGAATAAGGGAAAATTTTAAGAAAATGCCACAAAACAAGGAAAATTATGCAAAAAGCAACCCAACCCCCCCTCTCATCAAAACTACTTACATTTTTATGTGAGGTGCGCATCTGTGTGTCCACGTCACACGTCTATGTGTGTGTATTTGTATTTTATTTACATCTTATGTATCATTTTTGAATGTTTAATTGTTATAAGCATTTATAGCATTGAATATGTATTGATTGATATTATATACATTATACATGTATGTATACGTCAGGGGGGGGGGGGGTCGATCCTACTTCACGGAATTCGGCTTTTGCGGGCGATTTGGTCCTAGTTAACAGCTGAAAGTGAGGGATCCCTATATACACACCTACTAGGGCTGAGGGGAGGATTTGGAGCTCTTAATGTGCATGTCTTTGGACTGTCGGAGAAAACCAGAGTCCCAGGAGGACACACACACACACACACACACACACACACACACACACACACACACACACACACACACACACAGGGGAAAACATGCAAACTCCACACTGAATTTGGTGAACCTAGCATCTTCTTGATGTGAGGTGGCCATGCTAACAACTTCACTGCTCCCCCCAGTGGAGCTAACTGAGCTATTAAAGACCAGCCATATCCCTCATTGTCCATGGTGGGAGGTTCATGGAAAAGAACCATTGCTGACTGTTGTCAAGAGTAGCTGCATAGCCGTCAGCATGTTTCTGCCCTGTGATGGTCTGGCGACATGGGCGCCAGCCTCCCTGTGACCATAAAAATATAAAATGACTGAGTCAATCTATTAAATGTGGAAAGAAACCATCCCCGTGCTGTCTCTGAGGAGTAGCTGAGATGATGTAAAGAAGTGTTTATTTCCGAATCAGACCCAATGAGTCCAGGTCCACGTCATCCGGCACTAATCACAGTTGATGGAGAACACTTAAAAGCGTGTTAGCTTTGACCCCATTACCCGAAGAACAACTGGCTCGGGTCTAACGAGGAATCATTCAATGTAATTTACTTAGGCTTCAATTCACTGTTCCCGGGCTGAACAGCAGCTCAGTTAATGACGAGAAACAAATCTCAAGGGAGAAGTGATAAATGATGCACGGAACAAATTGAAGGGAATTTTTACATTTCCCTTTATAGAGCTTGAATGTACTTTAAAGAAGAAAAAAAAAAAGCTTTTTTTTTAAAAAAAAGCAGTGAATTTTAAGTGGTCCGTCCTTCAAAATGTCATTCGATATTGGAAGTGAGAGGCCAAAGTGACTTCAGCAGAATGTCAGACATAATCGCTTAGACTCAGCAGGGTTGGAGGGTGAAATGAATCAGAGCTGAAGTGAAGTTAGCAGACAGACCTCCTGCCTTGCAGTCCATTACCACTTCATCACTCATCTTATCTAATATTATTATGCACACTGTTCCTGAACACTCGTGAACTATTTTACCACAAAATCCATATGCCATCCATATTGATGAGCTGTCATACTGGTTTAGATGTGTGCCACGCAGAAACAAACAAACAAACAAAAATGCAAATGAAAGTTGAAGAAAATGAAAGTTCCTTGCAGAAATAGTTGAGAACAAGCAGCTCCTCCATTTTACTTCCTCAAACCACAGTCTTGCCTTCTTTGGTTTTTGCAGAACTGTGGCTTACAAAATTGTCTAGTTTAATCATCATCGACTAGTGAAAGAAAGTCCTAAAGAGCAGACTCAGCTTTTATTTACTTATTGAATAGTTTAAACTAATGGTTGAACTTAAATCCAAGTGATACCTCCTCTAACGAGTGTCCTTTTTAACAATTTTTCCATGATACGGGCTTCGAACCCACCAAAAATCTGCTCCATTCAACAAGCAAGAATTCACTTTACGAGCTCCCATGCGCAATTATAAATAGTGTTTACTGCACTGCATATTGTTTGCTCGGTGCTTTTTCCCCAACACCATAGCACGACAATGAGAGCACCACTGCCAACTACTGGAGTGGATGCACAATTACACTTAATTCTAGTACAGTATAGCAAAAAAGCATGTTCCCCAGGGTCATACGCCCCCCCCCCCCACCACCACCACCCAGCATCACACCGCACCCACAAAGGGGGGGTCCGACTCACTATTTGAGAAGCATTGGCCTTGTGGGAGCTCACCACGAGCCTTTCCTCGCTGGCATTCGTAGTGCGCATAAAATTCTCCTCCTCCTCTGTTACACACCATCTCCTGCCTGCCCACGTGACATCTCCACAGTCGATGATCGGAAGGGTTAGTTGACTTATTGTTAATTCTTGTTTTATTATTAATTATTGTCAATGTTAATGTACATGTATTATTATTATTATTATTATTATTAAATATTTATAATTTTTACATGTTTATCTTTAATATATTAGGTAAAATATATGTCTTTTTGGCAGGTTGTACGAGTTTGGAGGGAGTTGGAACAGATTAATTGGTTTTCTGTTATTTCTGATTGGGAATAATTGTTTCATCGAACGAATTTTCGGCTTACGGAATGGATTAAATTTGTTAGCTGAGGTATCACTGCACAGTATAAATAATGCAACTACATGATATTATGCAGTGCAATTGCAATCGAGTGTCAAAGTGGCGTAGTATCATGACCTAAAGAATGAAATCACAGGTACAAGCAGCCGAAATGAGCTTTTTTTTTTGGAGACTGGCTGAGCTCATCCTTAGAGTTTAGAGATAAGGTTAGAATCTCAAATATCCGGAGGAAGTCGAAGCAAAGGGCTGCTCATCCGCATCAAAAAAAGTTAGTTGAGGTGGTTCGGGCATCTGATTGGAATGCTTCCTGGTTGCCTACCTATGGAGGTGTTCCAGGCACATCCAACTGGGAAAAGGCTTCCAGGGTAGACCCAGAACTTGCTGGAGGCATGAGACATCTCTTCAAGCCTGAGCGCACCTTGGGATCAACAAGTAGCTAATGAGTTTCGTTGGGGAAAGGGATGACTGGGTATCCTGCCTAGAACTGTTTCCCCTGTAAGCCGACCACAGAAGAAAGGGATGGAAGGATGACACTGGCAAGCACTTCCATCTTACAGCAAGAATGTCCTGGGTTTGAGTCTTGTAACCGGGTTCTCCCACTGTTGGCATAGCCTTCTTCTGGGAGCTCCTGTTTCCTCCAAGTTTAGTCTCAGGGAATGCTTTCGATTGCCCCTGCTGTTCCCCTGCAATAGTTTGACGAGCTGCTCAGAATGTACCCCACCTCCAGTCAGAGTCGGCTGGGATGGACTCCAGGCTCCTGGTGACCCTTATAGAGGATAAAGTTACTCAGAAATTAATATTATTACATTTCGTTAAAGTATCATATATGATCAGATGAATTCATGAACACGACTGCAGCAAGCTTTTTGAAATGGGAAGTGGGATTAAGGGATATCGGGAACATTTAGCCATACAGGATACATAACCACTCTTTGGATGCTTATCTAGATAAATGAGCAAACTAATGCATTTAGAATTAAGCCTGGCTGTATATATTAGCGTCTCTAGATCTGTAAACAACTGAAGAGCTTTCTTTATGCAGCAGCTCCGTTTTTCAGGGTTTATCTAGTTCCATGCATTAGTGTAAATTATTTAGCTGAAGGCAGCTCATCAGACCAGAGGAGAGCAACAGGGTGAAGGACATTAGCTCAGAAAGAAGAGAGTTTTCAAAAAATCTTTCATACGTTTGGTTTTATTTAGCCGTCTCTGGCCTGATTCACAAAGTGATGACATGTCTGGTTTAAAGTGGGAAAAGTATACATGTCCACCGCATGGCAAGAAGGTTTGCGTCTCTGGTTTAGCAATAGCATTTCTAGGTGGAGTTTTCTTGTTTTCTTGGGTTCCTCGGGGTCTCCAGTTTCCTCCGGCATGTCAAAATACATGCCCATTAGGCTTATTGGCTGCTCCAAGTAACTCCTAGAGGTGAGTGATTACCGATCCTAAGATCAGAGGCTCAAGCAGTTGTCACTGCTGTCCCCCCAGTGCACGAACTGGGTGATCAAAGGCCGGCCATGTCTCTCACTGTGTGTGTGTTGGGAGGTTTCCCTCACCATTGCTGACTTTCATTAAGACTAACTGCATAGCCGTCAGTGTGTTTCTGCCTTGTGATACCCTGATGAGCTGTCAAGGCCCAGAGATGGCGTAGATGGGTGCTATCCTCCCAGCTACCTTAATTAGGATGATTATATTTAGCTGTCTAATTAGGATTAAGCGGTTCAGAAAATGAATGAATTGTATGTTACAAATGCTTAGTTTGCACTTATAAATAAATAATTTATTCATTTTCTGAGCTGCTTAATCCTAATTAGGGTCACATGGAGGCTAGCGCCCATCTCAGCCAAGTCTGGGCCAGGGCAGAGTACACCCTGGACAACTCACCAGGCCATCGCAAGACAGAAACACGCTGACAGCTATGCAGCTCCTCTTGATGAAAGTCAGCAATGGTTCTTTTACATGAACCTCACACCATAGACAGTGAGAGACATGGCTGGCCTTTGAGAACTCAGTTAGCTGCACTGGGATTGGGGGGAGGGGGAAGGGGGGGCAGTGACAACCTGTTGAGAGTAGGACTTCAACCCCCAACCTTGGGATCAGTGATCCAGCACCTTACCACCAGGCCACCACTGCTGCAAAGCAAATAATTTGATCATTAAATCATTGGAAGTGTTTTGACTAAGCACTGTGCCGCAGTACAGACTACGGTGGCATGATGGGTAGAATATCTGCTGAACAGCAAGAGGGCCCTGGGTCTAATTTTGGGCTTGTGCATCTCCGTGTGGAGTTTTCATCTTCTTCCTGTCTGTGTGTGGGTTTCTTCCTGGTACTCCAGTTTTCTCCAACAGTCCAAAGACCTGCACATTACGCTAATTGGCTGTTCCGAATCACTCCTAGGTGTGAAGCTGAGTGTGGATGGTTGTATGTGTGTTTGCCCTGCAATGACCAAGTGAGCTATTCAGGGTGCACCCCGCCCTCGCACAGAGCGAACGGAGATGGGCACAAGCTTCCCCGCGAGCCTTATTAGAATCAAGTTGTAGAAAATGAATGAATGATTGAACAAATAACAACTGCATTGTAAATTTATCTGAAAAACCCGACGAGTACAACACAAAGAGAACAGAGCCATCCAAAATCGTTTTCTCCTCTCGGACCACACACTTCACAGGCACAATATTGCTGAGTGTAGCCCATCTCTTCTTCAAGTGTTATGCTTTTTCTCCTCTTGTGTGTTGTTTAGTTTGTAGCGCAGCCGAACTGTCAGCAACTCCTTGCTTCACGCTGGTACGACGAGTTCCCAGGTTGGAGGAGACGCCATTGGGCTGGGAAGCTCATTACAAGCATCTTCATTGGCCTCCTTTTTCCCCTGTTCTCCTTCTGCTACCTGGTGGCACCAAAAAGTCGCTTCGGCCTCTTTATCCGCAAACCTTTCATCAAATTCATCTGCCACACGGCATCCTACCTGACTTTCCTCTTCCTCCTCCTGCTGGCCTCGCAGCACATCGTTTCCAAAAGCCGAGACCGCCAAGGTCCCAAGCCTACACCTGTGGAGTGGATGATCCTGCCATGGGTTCTAGGTAAGGCCTCACCCTCTCATTTTATATATATATATATATATATATATATATATATATATATACACAAAACAAAAATAAAAGGACAGGACAAAGACTTTCTATTGAAACTCCATTTATCACTACAGATCTGTTTCGAGGGGTGGTGAAACCATCCTCTCTCTTCAGGTGATTATAGAAGATAATCTCTTATAATATCTTCTATAATCACCTGAAGAGAGAGGATGGTTTCACCACCCCTCGAAACAGATCTGTAGTGATAAATGGAGTTTCAATAGAAAGTCTTTGTCCTGTCCTTTTATTTTTGTTTATTTGCTCTACCAAAAAGTATTGAGCACTCTCCTACGGAAGGATCTACTCAGAAAATCCTCTATATATATATATATATATATATATATATATATATATATATATATATATATATATATATATATATATATGCACACACACACACTATCTCTCAGTCTCACTCCTACTTGTATGGTGTAACTGTGTGCACACAATTTTCTTCTGGGATCAATAAATGATTCTGATTTATATATGTTTGGTACACGTACCTTATCTTAGTCAGTCACAACAAGCTGAACAGGATTGGTACAACCGCAGGGAAGATAATAGGCCGCCAACAGAAACAGCTGGAATATCTTTATATAACAGCTGCTTATAGGAAAGCCCACTCAATGATGAACAATGAAACATAGGCCTTGTACTCGGAGTTTGAGCTGCTCCCCTTAAGATGCCGATATAAAATGTCCTGGCAAACAAAACAAGCAATTCCTTTTCCCCCCTGTTTTTATTCCAGTTAAGGCCTTTATCGTGTTTGATAAAATGTGTTTTCTGAATTCCCGCCGACTGCTTGTATTACACCAGTGAGTACGTGCTCAGCTTCCGACGATTTATGTCGCTCATCAGTCGTCACTTGTCTCCGACTGCTTGGAAAACGTATTCATTAGTCTTTCGATTGGTTTTGCTAATCCTCAGCCGTCTCCGTAGCATCATATTTCAAAAAATTTTGCCTCTTTTATTGTTCTCAGCTTTCATTAATATTCAAAGTGAACCCCACCCGTGCTCCAGCCACGACGGAGATGGGTGCCAGTCTCCCCAGGTTCCAAATTAGAATGAAGAGGCTTAGAAAATTAAGAAATGATGAATTAGCCTTTCAGCGATGGTCTGGTGGTAAAGGTGCTAGATCACTGATCCTCAGGTTGGGGGTTCAAGACTCATTCCAAAAGGTTGTCACTGCCCCCACCCCCCGCCCCCCATGCAGCTAACTGGGTTATCAAAGACCGGCCATGCTTCTCACTGTCTATGGTGTGAGGTTCATGTAGAAGAACCATTGTTGACTTTGAACATGAGGAGCTGCATAGCCATCAGCGTGTTTCTTCCCTGCGATGGCCTGACAAGCTGTCCAGGGTGTACTCTGCCCTCGCCCGGAGTGGGCTGGGATTGGCACCAACCCCCCATGACCCTAGTTAGGATTAAGTGGTTACAGAAAATAAACGGATGAATGTGGCAATGGAAAAATCAATCGGAGTTTGGTTTCTTTTTGGATAGAAGGACCTTTCCAGATATATTCATTAGTGATGTCACTATCAACTTCGATATTCCAGTCCCACATCTGATCTCCTTGCTGTCATCGTAATCATCAGTGCTGTAGCGTCCCGGATAGCAGAAGTTTGTCAGAAGACAAAGACAGAAAAATAAAGAAAAAGATGTTTGATGATCGGGAGTAAGATTCGATCGCCTGTATACCAACGGAGTATGACAGTGTAGGTGGGGCATTCATGACATAAGTGTACTGTCAATAATGTCATTGTATTTTTTAGCATGTGTGTAAGTATGAGTATGTTTTTGTTTTTGCTGTTTGTTTGTTTCTTGGCTTGTTTACTACATGCGTGTGGTACCAAAGACCATTCATTTTCTGGTCTTCTATTGTATTCCATTCTGTAAAATTGCTCTGGTATGAGGAATAAAATATTTCAAAATGTTATTTTGTGAGACCCATGCAACCTCATTGTTGAAAATCATGGATTCATTCTGTACATACTTATGCACTATAACATTTGGACAGATGACAGTGATCTCTCACTAATTCATGCTTCAGTTTCTATGGCTCCAGTGCATCACAGGTTTTTCAAAAATATTCATCGAAAAATTAAAAAAAAATAAGGAAATTAAGAAAAAAATAGGGTAAACATGAAGGAAAATGCCACAAAACAAGATTGAATATATATATATATATAATTGAATATAAAGCGTATAATTTATATATTTCAGTGCATGTTCCATCCAGTCATTTATTCTCTAAACTGCTTAAGCCTGATTAGGGTCGTAGGAAGGCTGGTGCCCATCTTAGCTCACACTGGGCCGGCACACATACAACCGCTCACATTCACTCTCACACCTCGGGGTGAATTGAATTGAGCCTACTGTGCTTATTTTTGGACAGTGGGATGAAACCAGAGTATCTGGAGGAAACCAACAACAGCATGTAAACACAATGAAACCCTGCAAGCATTCCTGCTGTGAGCCGTTTTTTTTTTGTTTTGTTTTTTTAAAAGTTTGAATTGATTTCTTTTCCCCAAATAAGAAGTACTCCTGTGAAATATCTCCTGGGCGAAACTCTTTCAGGAGGTCGTTTGGCTGATAAGATGCCCAAAGTGTCCATATGAGAAATACCCATCATGAATTTGCTAATCTGCTTAATCCTTTCATTACGGTCACATTGAACCTGGAGCTTATCTCAGCCGACAGTGCGAAGGCAGGGCACACCCTGATTAAAATAGTGAATAGTTTTCATTTTGTGAACATGTTTCCTGGTGATGACATCATTTATTTACATACTATTCAGAACTAATTTATTAAAAAAAAAAAACAGATAAAACAACACACACCCTACAGGAGTGCTGGCTCACGTGTATCTGCGTCACAGTGACAGAAACGGCAAAGTCTCTGTACTCCATGCATCCTTTGCTTGTATTAATGTTATTACAAAAAGAATAAGATGCAAGAATTTACTTAACTCCAAAAAGTACAAATTCAATCTCTGCAGGAAGTTTTCTGTGTTTTTCATTAAAAACCTGAAGCTGACAGTTCATCAACTTCAGGCTTCAGCTTATACTTTTGACAGCGTCATGAATCTTGCAGTCATGACTGGAAACCCTCTGCGTCTCATTTATCATTCTCAAGCCTCATAAAGCAAAATGTCTTTTGAAGGGGATCAGATCTACTCAGGCATTCTGGAATTTTAAACATTCTGGAAAGGGGGAAAGAACTTTCGAAAATTAGTAAATCTCTAATGGAAAGACATTTCTGCAAACATGAACCATTGCATGTGCTTCCCAAGGCCTTCTGTGTGTGTGTGTGTGTGTGTGTGTGTGTGTGTGTGTGTGTGTGTGTGTGTGGAGCTGGGAATCAAACTCAGGAATTTCTTTCTGTGAGGTGGACATTATAACCACGACGCTTCTGTGCCACCCAGAAAAGCAAACGAATAGAATTTTATAATTATTTAGATGAACGTACTGGGCAGCACAGTGGCGTCATGGTTAGCATGTTCGCCTCACAGCAAGATGGTTCTGAGTTTGATTCCCATGCTTGGAGCGCTTCTGTTTGGAGTTTGCGTGTTCTTATTGTTGGGTTTCTTCCGGGAGCTCTGGTTTCCTCCCACAATTGAAAAACACGCACAGTAGGTTAACTGACTGTTCTAAATCACCACTAGGTGTAAGCTGAGTGTGAATGTTTGTGGATGTGTGTGTGTGTGTGTTGGCCTTACAATTGGCTGGGATGGACACTAGCCTCCCTGCGACCCTAATTGGGATGAAACAGTTAAGAAAATGAATGAATGGATGGATATTAAAACCATGACAGACAGTATAGGCAAGTTTAACATGCTCCGGACTGTGTAGCTAAATGCGAATATTTTTTGAGTAAATGCTATCAGAGTTAAACCAGTCTGCAGAATTGGGTTTTTAAACTCAGAATTACTCAGAAACAGAAATTAAAATTAGATATTTTATAGGCAAACTGTGAGAGTCTGTCATTTTCATCCAAGCATTATCAACTCTGGATAATGTATAATACATCAGAGACAGCCAGCCAATCAGATTACTGTGTAATATTTACATCCCAGAGATCTACTTGCTATGGAAATGATACGTTCAGTGAGATTGAATGTGTATATTTTATATATATATATATATATATATATATATATATATATATATATATATATGGCGCAGTGGTGGTCTAGTGGTATAGGGCGCTGGATCACTGATCTTAAGGTTGGGGGTTCAAGACCCACTCTCCACAAGGTTGCCACTGCCCCCCAGTGCAGCTAACTGGGTTATCAAAGGCGGGTCATGTCTCTCACTTATTATGGTGAGACGTTCATGTAAATGAACGATTGCTGACTTTCGTAAAGAGTAGCTGTAAAGCCATCAGCGTCTTTCTGTCCCTTGCTATAGGGTTGTGTCAGGAAGGGCATCCAACCTAAAAACCTATGCCAAATCAAACGTGCGAATCATTTGCTGTGGAGACCCCTGCTAAAGGGCAAAAGCCGAGAGGAAATCTCATCTTATATATATATATATATATATATATATATAAACTCACACACACACACAGTACTGCTGTGTGTGTGTGTGTGTTACTGCTGTACCTTATAGACTCTCTCTCTCTCTCTCTCTCTCTCTCTCTCTCTCACACACACACACACACACACAGGCACACACACACACACACGCGCACACACTGACCATTATATGGTTTCTTCTCCAATAGGTTTCATATGGACAGAGATAAAGCAGATGTGGGATGGAGGATTTCAGGACTACATCCACGACTGGTGGAACCTCATGGATTTTGTCATGAACTCTCTCTACTTGGCAACCATTTCACTGAAGCTAGTCGCATATATCAAGGTTTGTTCTATTACGATAATCAGAACCAATACTGAGAAATATAACCAGTGGCCCAGATAGTACATGATTAATGACTCAGTGGTGGTTCAAACTTACCACATTCATCTGGCCTATGCACAGTAACGAGCTCAACAGAGCCAGGATGGCCGAACAAGATCATAATTCGGCATGCTGGAAATAGCCCAGGATCCTTAACTGGCCCGCTTTGGACTTAATTTGAACTGCTGTATGCAAAGCTTATTATGTTTCTTGCAGTAAAAGCATGTTTTAAATTGCCATGGGTAATATTTTACATTCGGGTTCCCTTAAGGATGATGATTCAACTCATTAGCTCACGTGAACAAATCATTAATTTCAGTTTTAATAGACGATGTATCCAAGTGATGTATAAAATAATATAAGCAGCAGCTGTTCCGGATTATACCCCACCCTCGCCAGAGTTGACTGGGATGGCCTTCTGTTTCTCTCTGACTCGAATAAAGGAAGGGTTGGAAAATGAAATCAAAGATATTAAAAACACATCTGTGTGGCTATTGATATTACGTGCTGGTCCGGTTCCTTCTCATTTACCCATTCATTCATCCATTCATTTTCTGACTTGATTAATTCTAATTAGGGTCATGGGAGGACCCAACTCAGTTGACTCTGGGCAAGGGCAGAGTACACCCTGAACAGCTTACCAGGTAATCGGAGGGAAAAAACACGCTGACGGCAATGGAAATTGCCCCTAGCTGAGAGTGTGAATGGTTAAATGTGTGTTATCCACATGATGGTCCGGCGAGCTGTTTAAGGTGTACTCCGCCCCTTGCCCAGAGTCACCAAATACAAGTGCCAGCCTCCCCGCAACCCTAATTAAGATTAAGCGGTTTAGAAAATGAATGAGGAATTTCAGAAAGAAGTCAAATGGGACACATCTGGTGAATAAAGTGTCAGAAACCTTCTGAAACTGGTGATAATAACATTAACATGCAAAAACTGCATTGCTGTTATTTTCTTTTCAGTAGCTGTACAATTACAGCTGAAAAGCAAACCCTAGTATAGATGTGCATGCTCCTTATCCTACACTAGATACAATAAGCTGGACCTTTTGGAAAGTTCCTGTCGATGTACCGTATTTTCCGGACAACACGTCTCAGTTTTTTTTTCATAGTTTGGCTGAGGGTGCGACTTATACTCCAGCGCGACTTGTACGTGAAGTTATTGTATATAATTGTTTGCATGCAAGGATCATAGCTGAAAGGCACGGAATGCAGTCTTCAGAAGAGCTTCAGCAATTTTACATGGAAAATGGATGAAAATTCTACGGAAAAGTGGAAATTCTTACACTTTCTGTACGTTCACAGCATGTGCGGAACAGGTACGCCAAAGTACGCCAAAATGACCCCAAGGAACACTCACGGAATTATTTTGGCCTGCCGGAATCATCCGGAAGTGGAAGAAGACTTGAGGATTAACTATGGAATCACACAGAAGATGAGGGAATAATTGCAGAACGTTTGCGGATGAAGACATTTTTGCTTCTGTAAGTCTGCGGTGCTCCAGTGAAATGGGGGTATTAGGCTTGTGTACCAGTACCTGGTAATCCTGTGTCACTGAAAATTCTAAATTTCAACATAAACGGTAACTTAAAAAGACAACCGGACTGAACAAAAATGACTCTAAAAATAAAATCCTATTCTGCATTTTACAAGCTGCAAGGAGTGTGCAGCAGAAAGAAAGTTTGGAGTGAACGATAAACTTGTGACGGACTTGCGAAAAGTGGAGATAACTCTTACTGCAATGAAGAAAACAAAAAAAGCTAATTGTGGGCTGAAAGCTAGGTGACAACAGCTAGAAGAGCGAGTTCAGTTCACACATGGGTGCTTGAGCGACGCGCTGCAGTGAGAGGCTTGTCAACAGTGCAGTTGCGTCTCCACGCCCAGGTAGTTGTCCAGGAGATCAATATGACTGACTTTGCGGGAGGACCTTCTTGGTGTTACCGTTTCATGCAACGCAACAGCCTGTCTATCAGAGAGATCTATAAGAACCACAATGTCACAAAAATCGACAGAAGATTTCCAAGCAAAGGTAGAGGGCTTCCGAGAGTTTCCACAAAAACGTGACATATAGTCCAATTTGATTGTATTCCGAAGCGACGTATAGTCTGGAAAATACGGGAAATGTAATGGCTATACAGTAGTAATTGAGTGCTGACAGAAGTTGTACAAAAACAAAGTAATATTATCATCATTAATACAGTAACATAGAAAGAAACTTTCCAATAGGTCTAACACCAGGATCTAATTAGAAGTTCAGCTTGGTCTTCAAGTTGAAAGGGCATGCGTATCTCTGAGGACTCATAACATCGAAAAATCGGCGAAACACACGTGTTCACACGTGTGCGTATCGAGTACCAAAAAGCTCGTTAATCCAAAAGACCATGTTTCCAATATTAATGCTTCAAGATTATACTGACTATTATAATAAGGTAATTTACATCTAGGTTTCTGCAAATCCTAACCATAGTGACGATGACACCACCACTGACAAACCTTTCTGTTCCATGACAGTACAGCGAAGATAAACTCAGGGAAAGCTGGGAAATGTGGCACCCCACGCTGGTGGCCGAGGCTGTATTCGCCATCGCTAACATCTTCAGCTCTCTGCGCCTCATCTCTCTCTTCACGGCCAATTCTCATCTAGGCCCTTTGCAGATCTCACTGGGCCGCATGCTGTTAGACATCCTCAAGTTCCTTTTCATCTACTGCCTGGTGCTGGTGGCATTCGCCAACGGCCTCAACCAGCTCTACTTCTACTACGAGACGGAAGGCATTGATAAGTGCAAGGGCATCCGGTGTGAAAAGCAGAACAACGCTTTCTCAACGTTCGTTCCACTCTTTTTAACTCCACAAGAACAAAATACAGCAAATGCATTAATTCAAGAATGTGGCATCACTTTATTTTAAGAGACGTATAACTGGGGTTAATAATGATCTTGTTTGTTGTCCAGTAAAGTCCAAATCAAATTATATGTGGCATATTCATTACATATTAAACAGCTGGCCTAATTAAATCATAATTAATTGCATTCTTCACTCTTAATTACCGGTGATTAAAATTCTACTGTGGAATATAAACCATGTGTTGATGTGTTAGTCACTTATTAAGCTCTACAGTGACATGATGCAGAGGCACAGTTGCGTCGCGCTATCTGGGATGGAAAAGCATGTGTTTACTGTATATTCACACCAGTGGCTAATTCTTGAATATAAATACTAATTTTAATTATAAATACTTTCAAACTAAACTCCATTTATTTTAAATTATTAGCCTGCTAAGGTGGCCAGTGGTGGCCTAGTGGTATAGGGCGCTGGATCTCTGATCCTACGGTTGGGGGTTCGAGTCCCACTCTCCACAAGGTTGTCCAGATTATGTAACAGCTTCTGGAACGGATTAATTTTGTAAGGTGAGGTACCACTGTACCTTCACTTGAGGAAGGCAGCAAATTAAATTCTAGCTAATGGTGCATTTTGGTGTTCATGGATTAACATGATATTTAAATTAATATTATTGAATAGAAAATATGATGGGCGACACAGTGGCGTAGTGGTTAGCACATCCACTTCACAGCAAGAATGTCCTGGGTTTGATTGCTGGGTTTGGGTGTTTTTGTGCAGAGTTGCATGTTCTCTCCACACTTGGACTTCTCCAGGGTTTATATGCCAGTTTCCTCTTGCAGCTCAAAAACATGCACAGTAGTCTGATTGCTGGTTCCTAATCGCCCCTAGGTGTGAAAGTGAGTGTGAATGGGTTTTTTTTGTGTGTGTGTGTGTGTGTGTGTGTGTGTGTGTGTTGGCCTTGCAATGGCCTGGTGAGCTGTTCAGGCTGTACACCCAGAGTCGGCTGAGACAGACACCAGCCTCCATTCAACCCTCATTAGGATTACCCAGCTTAGAAAAATGAATGGATTAATTAATCAACGGAAATTATGTTTTTGTCTCATCCAGAAAATGTTGAGTTTCGCATTTTATTGTTCATTTTAACATCGAGTCAAATTAAACTGTGAGGAAAAAAAAAAATCATCAAGCACATACAGATTCATAAGATGTGACCTTTATCAAACATGAACTTCATTTATCTAAGAAATGAAAGAAAGAGAAGTTATGAACTCGCTATATTTAACAACGGTGGCACGTTTTCTTTGTTAATGCGCGGCTCGTCCAGCACAGATTCTCTAAACCTCAACTCAACAGGCGGCAGGAATTTTTGGAATGTAGGTAGCACGGTAGCGTAGTGGTTAGCGCCTCAGTCAAGAAGGTCCTGGGTTCGATTTCTGAACTACTCAGACATTTATACGAGATTATATATGGCACACTGGGTTAGCACGTCCGCCTCACAGCAAGAAGGCCCTAGGTTCGATTCCCAGCTCGGGAGTTTCTGTGTGGAGTTTGCATGTTCTCCCCGTGCTTGCGTGGGTTTCCTCCGGGTACTCCGGTTTCCTCCCGCAGTCCAAAAACATGCACAGTAAGTTAATTGACCTTTCCAAATCAGCCATAGGTGCGAGTGTGAGTACAAACTGTTGTGTGAGTGTTAGCCCTCGATAACCTGGTGAGATGTCCAGGGTGTACCCCGCCCTCACCCAGAGTTGGCTGAGATGGGTGCCAGCCTCCCCGTGACCCTAATTAGAATAAGCGATTCAGAAAATGAATGAATGAATTTTGCATGTAAATATCTATATATATATATATATATATATATATATATATATATATATATATATATATATATATATCTATATATATATATATTACATCATAAACAACAAACGTTAAGTGTATATTCAATCATTTAACTTTTTGCTCCAGATGTCTCTGCCTTTATATTTACATTATCGCCAATTATGAAATATAATGAAATTTATTTCAGGACTTTTCACACTCCTGTTGTCGTTAATCTTGGTCATAATATAAAGATTAATTCATAGTTCATTTGGACTTTACCGACCAGCGATAAATAATCTGTGTTGCTGAGAATAAAGTTTTGCAGAATTCTTTGATGGATGATCTCTAATGGATTTCTCTGTTCGTAGGTTGTTTGAAACGTTGCAGTCTTTGTTCTGGTCTATATTCGGTCTGATCAGTTTGTACGTCACCAATGTGCAAGCTGACCACAAGTTCACGGAGTTTGTCGGTGCCACAATGTTTGGGACGTATAATATCATCTCCCTCGTGGTGCTCCTCAATATGCTCATCGCCATGATGAACAACTCGTATCAGCACATTGCGGTAAGTGCTATAGCCGGCCCTATTTCAAATAACTACCTTCATTGCCTTGACTTATTGCCCACTTCCATTGAATGAGCTGAGTCTGTATTGGATGCGTGTTCTCCACCATGATTTAGCACAGCCTTTATTTACTATAGGATCACGCTGACATTGAGTGGAAGTTTGCCAGGACCAAGTTGTGGATGAGCTATTTTGAAGAGGGAGGAACACTACCGCCACCATTTAACATTATCCCCAGCCCCAAATCTATGTGGTACCTCATTAACTGGATCAAGATTCACATTTTCAAAAGAAGACTGAGGAGTACAGAAACATTCGGAACGTTAGGGGTAAGTCGAATATATACATTTATATAGATTGGCACCATGACCCGACCCCGGACTAAGCGGAAGATGATGATCTGATCATGATGCTGGATCACTGATCCGAAGGTTGTGGGTTCAAGCCCTACTCTCAACAGATTGTCACTGTCCCCCCAGTGCACCTAACTGGGTTATCAAAGGCCGGCCATGTCTCTCACTGTCTATGGTGTGAGGTTCATGTAAAAGAACCATTGCTGACTTTCAACAAGAGGAGCTGCATGGTGGTTAGCATGTTTATGCCCTGCGATGGCCTGGTGAGCTGTCCAGGGTGTACTCTGCCCTTGCCCCGAGTCTGCTGAAATGGGCACCAGCCTCCCCTTGACCCTAATTAGGATGAAGTTTTTCAGAAAATGAATGTATGATGAAGATCATGATGATGATGGCAGCTTGGCTATCTCCTTTGTTGCACATGATGTTAAACAATTGAATGGTGGCATGTTTCCTATACATACAGTCATAATTTTAATATACGGTGACGTAATGATTGGCACATCCACCTCATAGTGAGTAGGCCATAGGTTCATGTCCCAGGCTTGGCAAGGGCATTTCTGTGTGAAATTTGCATGTTCTCTCTGTGCTTGCTTGGGATTTCTCTGGAGACTCTATTCTCCTTCCCCGGTTTAAAGTAGCGAGTGTGAATGGTTGTGTCTGTGTTGCACTGTGATTGCCTGGTGAGCTGTCCAGGGTGTACCACACCTCCACCAAGTGACGACTGAGATGTTCGTCATGGGGTACGGTAGAGTCCTTGGCTCAGCGAGGGTGTTTCTGAGTCCTCATGGGGTTCCTCCGGGTACCTCAGATTCTTCCACAGTCCAAGACTAGGAACATCAGGCGAACTGGCTGTTCCAAATTGCCCCTTGGTGTGAGTGTGAATCGGCTTTGGCCATGATAATGGAGTGGTTACAACATCAGGGGTCTCTAATCTTATCCAAAAAGAGCCGGTGTGGGTGCAGATTTTCACTTCAACCAAACAGTGGCCACACCTTCCACCTGTTTCCACCAATCACTGAATATCAAACGAAAAGAAATTAGATTGAGACTTAAAGCAAGGTGATCTCACCAAGATGGCCCCACTTCAGAATTAAACAGGAATGTCCAATCTATTTTTTTTCCCCTTTTCTTTTGATGATCAATGATTGGTGGAAACAGGTGGAAGGTGTGGCTACTCTTTGGTTGAAGTGAAAACCTGCACCCACACCAGCCCTTCGTGGATAAGATTGGAGACCCCTGGGTTAGATGTTCAGGACGCACCCCACCTTTGCCTAGAGTTGATTGAGAGATTGACTCCAGTCTCTCCGCCAGCCTTGTAGAATACACGGGTTCAACAAATAAATGAATTAATTAAATAATGAATTTTATGCAAATGAGTGAAAATCTGTCATATTTTGCATCCTTAAATAGCATTACATAATAGGCCCAGCTGATTATCTCCTTTATTTTCGGCCTCAAATACAGGGGATCTTTCGGCTAGACACGATTTTATGTCCTTGCATTTTCATGTCTACATTTATGTTTTTCACTACTTTTTTTTTTTTTTTTTTTTTTTTTTTTTTTGATCTGACAATGTCAGACAAATCTCTTTTTACGTAGATGTTTTAAACTGAAAAATGGTCGGCAGATGGACTGTCAGTCCTCTTCATACGGGGAAATGCTGACTGTAAATAACCAGCTGTCAGCTTCTGTCAGGAATGATGAAATGCCCCTTATTAAAGGCGACAGCATCCAATTTTTATTGCATAAGAGATGTAAATGGAAAGATTTGTGCACTTAATGACAACTTCTTAATGTCTTTTAGAGAAGAGCTGCTGAAAAAGTGAGACTCAGCCACCAATATCAGGTTTGTTCAAGCACTCACATGGTTGATTTGGCCATGAAATGAGTTTTATTTGCCTTCGTCATTTAAAAAAAAAAAAAAAATTTTGTTTTGCAGGAGGTTTTAAGAAATCTTGTGAAAAGATACGTAGCAGCTATGATCAGAGATGCCAAGAAAGAGGAAGGACTCACAGAAGAAAACTTTAAGGTGATTTAAAAAAAAACCCTCTCACTCTTGGTTTCAGCTTCTTCACTGAAATTTAAACAGTTGAAAAATAAACGTGGAGGAAAACATACCGTGAAAAAACTTTAACAGTGTCGACTGGATAGTCGTTCATTCATTTTCTTAATTGCTTATTCCTAATTAGGGTGGCGGGAAGGCTGGCGCCCATCTCAGCCAACTCCGGGCGAGGACAGAGTACACCCTGGATGGCTCGCCAGGCCATTGCAGGACAAAAACACGCTGATGGCTATAGACTTTGTTGGGGTGGGGGTTCAAGCCCCACTTTCAACTGGTTGTCACGTGGGGCTTGAACCCCCACCCTAACAAAGTCTATTCCGCATGTAGCATAAACCGAAATAAAGAGTTAGAATTTGAAAACCTGCTTCCACCCTAAACAGAAAAATAGTAAAATTGGTAATGCAGAACCATCAGTGACATTCTGACAGCCAGTGTCTGGCTACAAACTGAATATTTGAGACTTACGGCTGTTGCGTAGTGGCATACAAGTCTCCAACAACGTGATCAAAGCCCGACACTGACTGTGCAAGGAAATCGCAGTCAGCTAGTACAGCTTTACTCATGCGTGAAATGTCGGCATTGTTTTATAAAACATAGTTGTTTTACAGAATGAGAAGTGCGGTGCTGCAGTGTTCGCACTTATCGCCTTGCACTGCCACCTCCGGGTCGACTGGGGCGTTATTGTGTCTGGGTTTACATGTTTTCCCTGTGTGGGTCTCTCCAGGTACACCTCCTTCCTCTCACAGTCCAAAGACATGCACATCAGATTAACACGTCTCTCTCTAACCTTCCCCTAGGCGTGAACATCAGTGTCAATGGTTGTTTGTCTTTGTGTTAGCCTGGCAATAGTCTGGGAAAGTGTTCAGGGTGTACATTGCTGTCGCTTACCAAGTAGATATTGTTTGTTGAACATCTGCAGGAACACTCCGAAGCTTTGTGAGGATTTGGGTAGGGCTTCAGGAGTATCTGTATAATTAAACAGCACGCCCCATGGTCCACCTAGAGAACTTTTATGGAGCTCCCGTAGAGGAACTAAAAAGTTTTCGCAAAAGGATTTGAAGAAGAGCCGAAAACAATAACTATAATGACATACCATAATTTAAAGACTATAAGTCACTGCTTTTTTCACATGCTTTGAACCTTGCAGCTTAAACAACGGTGCGGCTAATCCATAGATTTTTTTTATGGGCTAACGGCCTCCAGGGGGTGCTCTAGCAGGAAGTGCAAGAGTGAGATAGACACCTGCCGCTTATAAAGATGTGCGAGCTGATTATGTACAAATTATTATTATTAAATTTTTTTTTTTTTTTTTTTAGATTTAGTTGATGCGCCTTATATTCGGGTGCGCTCAATAGTCCAGAAATTACGGTATCTGTAACAGCTGTGATCTACTGGAGAAACACGATGCCGGAATGAAGTGGGGGATTTTTAAAGCTGTAACCGTTTGAAAATGAAAATCTGTACCACGTATGTCGTTGGCCCGGGAGGTTTAACTGGAACCACAGATCTATGGAGCACTCACTGAGAATTTCAACTGCATCTCACAGGGAAACTTTACAGTAGATGTGGATTCTTCACAGGGGAAATTGAGCAGAGGCTCCAAAGAGTATATATTGTGATTTTTTTTTTTTTTTTTTTTTGGATATACTGTCCCACCAGGGTAATTTTAGCTTCTGCAGGTAACCCATCCAAAGTGAGCACACACACACACACACACACACACACACACACACACACACACACACACACACACACGCATACACACACACACGCACACTCACACACATGAGGAGCAGTGGGCTGCCACGCATTACAGCACTCAGAGAGCAGTTGGGGTTTCGGTGCAGGAAGGGAAAGTGCAGCTAACCCTGCAGTATTTTTGATTCGTAAGGAAAAAGCGCCAAGTTGGCAACTTCCACGTGGAAAGTTTCAGAACATTCAGGTCTTATTTCAGAAAATTTGAGCCAAGTTTGAGACTTGCTGGAATCCGCCGTATTCTGTACATTTTGTTTTTGTTCGTACTTTATTCGCATTTTAAATTTGAGAACAAAAAGTGAAGAAAACATGAAATTTACTGCAGGATTTACTTTTTCACCAAACATCTCCAAACCAATCACAAATTACTCGCAAATCTCTCACAAATTGTTGTGCCACTTGCGCACGGTATACGCTTGCATGTGGAGTCACAAAACATCTTGACGACGACATCTTCTCATTCCTTCATCTTCTGAACTGCTTAATTCTAATTAGGGTCACAAGGTGGCTGGAGTCCATCTCAACCGACTTTTTGCAAGGAACACTCTGGACACCTTGCCAGGCCATTGCAGGACGGAAAGATGCTGACGGCGATGCAGCTCCTCTTGATGAAAGTCAGCAATGGTTCTTTTACATGAACCTCTCAGTGAGACTAGGCAGTGAAAGACATGACCGGCCTTTGATAACCCAGTGAGCTGCACTGAGGGACAACTATATCAAAATTTGCAAAAAAAAAAAAAATTCGCGTCAGTTGATCAGTCAATGAATTCAGTATGAAAACTGCCAGTGAATATCATAAGGGAACCAAGTCTTAGAAAAACATTTGACGTATGCTTTTAATTTATCCACTGCCTCGACATAATGGATGCTTTTTTTTTTTTTTTGAAATTGAATGTTATTCTTATTTATGCATTCATTCATTCGTCAAACTGCTCGATCGTATTAGCATCAGAGGAAGGCTGGAGCCTATCTGAACCGTCTCTGGGCAAAGGCAGGGATATTAAAATACAGGGATATTTAGATCAGACAATTATCCTAATGTGCAAGTGTTTGGATGGTGAGAGGAAACCAGAGTACCCAGAGGAAACCCATGCCAGCACAGGAGGAACAGGCAACGTTCACACAGAAATCCCCTCTCCAGTCTTACCATTTCAAACCTTGAAGACCTCCTTTTTGCGGTGAGATGGACGTGCTAATCACTATTCCATCGTGCTGCCCTTTGCTTTTTTATTTTTAATTATTATTATTATTTAAAGGGGAATTGACGCCATAGTTCTCCATGACCCTGAAGAATAAGCGGTGTAGATTATAAATATATGGTTGAATGCATAGCATTATCTGTGCTTCCCAGACAAGTGTTCGATATAATTATTGATTATATATTGTTTACACTAATGCTAAAAATTATTTTCTAAGCAGAATCGCCTATTGATCTCCTCACAGGAGCTAAAGCAGGACATCTCCAGTTTCCGCTACGAGGTCCTGGGCATGCTGAGGAGCAAGCGGGGATCTCCACGTGGTCCGAAAATGGTTTCAGGAACATCAGCCTCTTCGCATCCGGGCTGTTTGTACGAGTTCAAGATCAAACCAAGCACGAGTGAAAAGAGCTCCGAGCTTGAACTAGAGACGACGGGTGGTCTGCTCAATGGCTTGATCATGGCCCTGCCTGAACCGTCTACCAAAGACAAGCACAAGTGTGATATTTCCAACGACTTTGGTCTATTCCAAAGCCCAAAGCAAAAGACAAAGCACTGTTCCAGCACAAATATCTATGCGGTATTTGAAGAGAACCAAGACTCAGAGACCGAGCGATTAGAGTGTGCAAAAGAGGACGAATGTGGACATTCACTGCCTCTGAGACATATAAACGATGGGAATAAGTCTACGTTTGTGGAGGGAGAGGAAAGAGAACCAGCTTTATCTGAGACTGCAGATCAGATCTGCTCTCTTTCACCGACAGACACATAACATGAAAACATTCGGAGTGAGATGATGAGCGAGATCACCTTTTAAGGTCAGAATCGGGTCGCTGCTCATGCTCGTGTGCCGAGGAGAAGGACAGTTGGGCTGCGAGTTGGAGAACGGACACCTTAAGTCTCAGGGAAGGCCCAAGCCAATGCGATTTTCAGCTGAATTTCCAGCACATTAAAATTCAGGACGTACACTATGCTTTAACATGCTGTGGAAAATGCTCAGTCTCGTATAACTTAAGCAAGCTGCCTGATCCAGGAATACTAGCATGAACTTTACTGTTTGTTCTTTCAGTGTGTGCAAAAAAATTTTGGGTTTTTTTTTCCTCATGTCATCATCATAATTTCTCATAGAATTAGCACTTGGATAGTTAACAATACAAACAATGTTGAGATTTCAGATGCAGAAATTTTAAGGCAATAACATTTCATCCATTACCATTGGGACATTTTTCATGTCATGTAAAGCAGTTTAGCATCATGTAGCCTACATCAACTCACAGTGGTCCAACACAGCCACTTGTTTCTCGTCTTATTGCTTTTTTGCACTATAACCTTTTATACGTACTACACAAACCTAATGCATATTTAGAGCTGTTTCAGAGTTGGCTGAAAAAAACAAACAAACAAACAAACAAAAAAGTACTTATATGGTTACCTTTGGAAATCTTTTGAGGCAGATTTTTTTTTAATCTGTTGTGTCGACATATCGAAATAAAATAAAGCAGATAGATTTTCCCGGCTTTTGAACTATGATGAGGTAAGATGGATTTTCTCAGATCACCAAGCAAAATGTAAATACATTCAAGTTATAAGCATTGAACGTCGAACATGATTTAAAATTTCCCTCTGTTTACAGCCATTGAAATTGTCTGCCAAAACATTAAAACTACAACCATTACAAATACTACAAATATCATCAAAATAGTAATACACATAATGTGAATTATTCACTCATTTTCTGAACAATCAATCCTACCATCTCAGCCAACAATTGGGTGAAGGTGGGGTACATCAGACCATTGCCCCCCTCCCCCACCCCTATATACATTTTATTTATATACTAGTATATATACATACATACAGTATAGTATATATACATACATACACATCCAAGGTCAATCTGGAACAGCCAGCCTAATGTGCATGTCTTGTGGGAGGAAACAAGCATGAGGAGACAAACACCACACAGAAATTCCCAAGACTGGGACTCAAACACAGGACCTCCTGCTGGGTGCTTTGAGGTGGACATGCTAAACACGACTCAACCATGCCATCATATATATACATACATACGTACATACAGGGATCCCTCACTTTCCGCTGTTAATTGGGACCGAGACCCCCCCCTCCCACAATAACTGAAATCCGCGAGGTAGGATCAAACCCCCAACCCCCCGACTGACGTATACATACATGTATATGTGTATATAATATCAATAAATACATATCCAATGCTATAAATGCTTATAACAATTAAACATTAAAAAATAATGCACTGCGACGCACTGTGAAGCAGCGAGGGATCCCTGTGTACATATACATATTAATATATACATTTATATATACATATATATATATATATATATATATATATGTGTATATATATATATATGTATATGTGTATATATATATGTATATGTATATATATATATATATATATACACATATACATATATATATATATACATATACATATATATATACACATATACATATATATATATATACACATATATATATATATACACATATATATATATATATATATATATATATATATATATATATATATATATATATATATATAAATAAATGTATATATTAATATGTATATGTACACAGGGATCCCTCGCTGCTTCGATGTGTGTGTGTGTGTGTGTGTGTGTGTGTATAGTGTTTTTTTTTTTTTTCTTTCATTCATTTTCTGACCACTTGGTCCTAATTATGGATGTGGGGAGGCTGGTGCCGATTTAAGCTGACTTTAGGCAAGGGCAGAGTTCCCCCTGGACAAACGCGCACGCACGCACACACACGCACACACACACACACACACACACACACACACACACACACACACACACACACACACACACTCAGTCATCCATAATTCTTGGCACCCCGATTAAGATGTGCTAAAAGCGTTCAAATTTTTTACAATTTTATTGCAGAAGCTGCTCTCACATTAAAAATTGTATAAAATGTAACCTTCACCTCAAGTGAATTTCAAGTGGGGGGATCTCCGACTAAGAAATATATATAGATATAAAATCACCTGTTCCACAATTATTGGCACCCTTAACAATTAATATAATTGAAGTATTTCTGTCATGTCTTCAGTAGTTAACAAATTTGTTTAGTGTATTGAGGGACATTTAATCAGCAATTTATCACTTCCTGTTACCCTGGGGTATAAATATGACATAACACAGAGGCAATTTCTCTTATCCACTCTTCAACATAGGAAAGATAAATAAACATGCCATTCAAGTAAGGCAGATGTGTGTTGACCTTCACAAGTTAGGCAATGGCTACAAGAAAATCGCCACCCCTTGCCTGCACGTGCACACGTCTCCCATCAGAGGAATCATTAAGAAGTGTTAAACAATCGGAAGAGTCGTAAACAAGCCTGTACAAGGACAAAAGTTTATTATTTTGCCATCACACCCAGTGAGGAGGATTCATTCATTCATCAATTTTCTGAACAGCTTAATCGTAATTGGGGTCATGGGGAGGCTGGACAGTTCAACATGCTATCATAGGACAGAAATATGCTGTCAGCTATGAAGCTCCTCTTGACAAAAATAAGCAATGGTTCTTTTACACCAACGTCTCACCACAGACAGTGAGAGACATGACCAGCCTTTGATAACCCAGTTAGCTGCACTGGGGATGGGGGGGTGACAAGCCTTAGAAAGTGGGGCTTGAAACCCCAGCCTTGGGATTAGCAATCCAGCACCTAACCACCAGGCCACCACTAGCTCAGTGAGGAAGCTAGTAAGAAAAATCGAAAGTTCTTGAACGCTCACTGTTAAATCATTTTAAATCAAAATCTGGTGGCCTCTGCCCGAAATCTGAAGACAGGCCATCACGGAGTCTTTCAGCAAGATAACAACCCGAAACACATGGCCAAATCTACACAGAAATGATTCACCAGACACAGAATCAAACGCCTCCCATGACCCTCTCAGTCCCGAGACCTCAACCCCATTGAAGCCTAGTGGAGTGAACTGAAGACGACAGTGTAGAGGAGAGGACCCGAGCTGCTGGATGATTTAGAGTGATTGTGCAGAGAGGAAACGGTCCAAGATCCTCTTCCTGTATTCTCCCATCTTGTGAAACATTATAAGAGAAGATTAGTTGTTGTTTTGGTGGTAAAAGGTGGTTGTACAAAGTAATAACATCCGGCGTGCTAGTGATTATGGCACACATGACATATCAAAGAATTATTTCTTAATGTGGGATTTCCCCCCATACTGAAATGCAATTTAATTTAAGGTTGGATTCCCCCCCATTGTGGTTTGATATTATGTCGTGGGCGTGACTGAATTTATTAGAAGGAAATTAACACATCTTAACCAGGGGTGCCAATAATTATGTAGGGCAGTGTGTGTGTGTGTAAATATTATATAAAATGCAGACTAAAATAGTATTGTTCACATTTAGCGCAGCACTAGGTTCAATCAGCTTTATGCAAGAGAAAAGATCACAGCTACCATTTCAAACACTTGAGAGATGCTGTAATTTACGGATAAAATAAATTCACCACATTCAACTGTTAGATGTCACTGGAATACCAATGTGCACAATTTCAACATTAAATCCTCACTACATGTGCTCAACTCTGAGGCCTCAGTTAAAAATAATGATGCATTTTATATACACTGAATATATCAAACGCATTTCTTTTTACGCCAACAAATGATCATATCCATGTTCTTTAAGCAACTGTAGCACTGTACAACACCCTGAAAGTTCATCTACGCAGTACCATATAGCATTATGAAAAATTCTTGGCTTTAGTATGTTATACATTGCATATTATACTTCAGAGAAGCAAATAAATATTGCAGAATGTAACTTTAAAATGAGTTTTTTTCAGTCAAGTGTCTGATTTTTTTTTTTTTTTTTTTTTTTTTTTTGTGTGCTGTAAAATTATTCACGGTTTCTTTCAACTTTAATGATACAGCAATCCATATTTGGTAAAGCTTTCATTATAGTCCCGAAGATCTGGGTTTTAACAAGGTTGGGTTTGTTCTTGTTGCCTTTTTAGGTTGAATAACTTGTAGGTACTCCAGATGTTCTATAGTTTATCTTCCTGGTTAAACATGTGGTATTACAGTGACATTTTACTTCAAGATGTTTCTACATACCACTTTAAATTATTGAGTTCCTCTAAATAATTATCAAATTGAGGTGTTTAATGGCCTTTTCTGAAACATCTAAGACTTGTGAATGTACTTTTATTCAAATAATTTTACTACTTTCCAAAAAAATAACAAAATAGTATAAGAGTTGGTACTACATACTGATCATATTAATACCTATTAGGACTTATGAGACTATAAAAGAAAGTACTGTGTTTAAAAATGTGTTGATGTTAGGAAAAGCATCATATCCTTGGTCTACTTAATAATAAAATAAAATAAAATAGAGTACATATACAGTACTTTATGGGTCGTCTTACTATGATTCTACAGATTTGCCACCACCTGGTGGAAGCTGTATAAATAAGGTTTTTCCACAATATGGCTCGCAGTGAAGAATGTGAACTACAGTTCTAATGTACTGTAAAAGCATAAGAATCCCACTACTTCCTGCTGAGAAAAATTCTGAGTAGGAACTTCACACATTCCCTTGCAAAGTTGAACAATCCCATGTGCCACTGGCCGCAAGGAACTTCAATCAATTACACCTACCCTGGAAGGAATTTTGACCAGTTCTCAGAAACTTTGATCCATTTCTTCTTGAAAATGAATAAAAATACTATTAACTTGACTAGGCTCTCGGGAAATTTAACTAATCATGTCGGAAATTCAGGCCAATCCACGTTCAAGGAAATTCTGAGCAATCCTGCCTTCGTCCTCAAAATGTTTAACCAGTGTGTCCCCCTCTTTCCTTCAGAATGTTTTACTAATCCCATCTGCAACCAAAGAGTTTCTCAGCTAAACCCTCCCCTGAAGTGTCTCAAATTCAGAAGACAGTTGAATCAACCCAGCCTGCTCCCGAAGAAACACTCGACAATCATATTTAGTCCGCTACTATTGTGCCCCTTCTGAAAGGAATTTTGAGCTTCAAACCAAACTTCAAATTTTGAGCGCAACCAATCCTGCATACTTAAGGTTTCAACAATCTCAGCTGTCCCTTAGAAATTTGACCAATCCCACCCTCTTGTTTAAAATATGATCAATCCAGTCCCACTTTCAGAATGATTCTAGGCTCCTGCTTTGTCTTCCAAAATTACTCCAAATTCCTAGTGCTGTCTCTCAAACTTTTACCAAACCGTCCTTTTTTCAGAAAGGCTGATTGATCCTGTTTCTCCATTCAAAATGTGACAAACTTTACCCCTCCTTTAGAATGTTTGACCAGGCCTGCTGCTATTTCTGAAACTTTGACCAATCCAAGCCTCTTCTTAAGAACGTTTAACAAATCCCACCTCTTCTTACAAAGTTTGGCCAATCATGTCTCTTCTATGGTAAGCATGACCAATCACACCTCTTCCTCAGAATGTTTAATCAATTCTTCTCTCTTTTATAAAGTTTGACCAATCCTGCCTCATTTTCATAATGTTTACCCAATCCTGCCTCTACTTTACAAAGTTTGACCAATCCAAGCTCTCCTCCAGAAAGTTTTTACCAATTCAGCCTTTTCTGAAGAACGTTTAACAAATCCCACCTCTTCTTACAAAGTTTGGCCAATCATGTCTCTTCTATGGTAAGCATGACCAATCACACCTCTTCCTCAGACTGTTTAATCAATTCTGCCTCTCTTTTATAAAGTTTGACCAATCCTGCCTCATTTTCATGATGTTTACCCAATCCTGCCTCTACTTTATAAAGTTTGACCAATCCAAGCTCTCCTCCAGAAAGTTTTTACCAATTCAGCCTCTTCTTAAGAACGCTTAACAAATCCCACCTCTTCTTACAAAGTTTGACCAATCCCACCTATTCCTCAGAATGTTTAATCAATCCCGCCTCTCCTTTACACAGTTTGACCAACCCTGCCTCTTTTTCAGAATGTTAATCCAATCCCGCCTCTACTTTACAAATTAAAAAAAAAAAAAAAAACTTTGTCCAGAAAATCTAATGTTCTGATGGAGAGGCCGGATTTGTCAAATTTTCTGAGAGAGAAAAGGGATTTTTCAACCTTCCTGTTTGACATATGTTCTGTCAAACGTTCTGAAGGGGAAGCAACAATAAATAAAGTTTTTGAAGAATAGGTGGGGCATCGCATTCCAGGACGTCTCAACAACACTTCTCCCTCAGAAAGTTTGACCAATCCCAACCTGTGCTTTAGAAAATTTGACCATTCCCACCTCTCCTTCAAAAAGTTGACCAATCCCATCTTTTCTTCAGAAAGTTTGACCAACCCCAACCCTGTCTTCCAGAAATTCTAATGTGTCTTTTCTCCCTTTGCAACTTGATCAGTCATAAAATCATAAATTCCACATGCACATGCAAGTAACACAGGTAGCTCAGGACATTCTGAGGCAGCAGACTGATCCAGGACAGTTATCTGAAATTGGGTGGCCATATGGTGCACATTTGCATAAACATGTCACGTTCCACTTGTTTTCAACAGGAACAGTCCTAGAACTTTTTTTTTTTTTTTGCTTTATATGTTTTCAGTTTTACTAACATACCGTATCATAGCAGTCCTGTTATACTGTAGTCAAGTTCTGTGGGATGGTACTGATAAAAACCACGTCTTTACCACCATAGAAACTTTTATCATAATATGATTACAACTTTTCATCTGGATTTGTGACATCAATGTTGGAATCTTTCCAAAACTTTTAGACAGGAAATGTCATACTGAAGACCTTATTCAGTAGGAGATACTTTATCCAGTCTTTTTTTTTTTTTTTTTTTGATATACAGTAATATTTTTTCATCCGGTTCCTGCATGTGTTCATAAATCAAAAAAGGTCCTGTACGGGTTAAGGTTTATCTAGCAGTTGATCTCCTGCAGATATTTATGATCAGTACCTTTACACACCCTCGGTAACCTGGAATACATCACATGCTAACTTCTGCATTCCAGCCCTTCAGCCATAAAACGAAATAAAAAAAGAAATGCAGAGAGAAAAAAGTTTCAGAACTGAAAGTCATTGTGAAATCAGTGTTGTGAAATTGTGTTTAAACATGCAGACATTTCTAAATTACATAAAACCACAAATATTCTATAGGTCACGTATCTCAAGTCTATCATTTAGCTGCAAGTCAGACGCTTATGTGATGACAGTTTTGGAACAGCTGCACTGTTTTGCTGGCGACATTCCCTGAAAGGTTGGATTTTGTCACGGTACTATACAGTACTATAGCTTCACCAGTACATACACACGTTATATATATATATATATATATATATATATATATATATATATATATATATATATATATATATATGTAGGCTGCAAAGTCGTCAGTGTGTTTCTGTCCCTTGCTAAAAAGGGTTGTGACAGGAAGGGCATCCGACGTAAAAACCTCTGCCAAATCAAAACGTGCGAATCAAATGATTCGCTGTGGCGACTCCCGAGTAAAAGGGAAAAAGCCGAAAGGAAGACAAATACATACTAGTCCTTCTCAAAAAATGAGCATATTGTGATAAAGTTCATTATTTTCATTGTACACCAACTGAAATATTTCAGGTCTTTTATTGTTTTAATACTGATGATTTTGGCATACAGCTCATGAAAACCCAAAATTCCTATCTGATTTCCGAATGACATGCAAAATTTGCTTTCATCCGAAAAAAGTACTTTGGACCACAGAACAACAGTCCAGTGCTGCTTCTCTGTAGCCCAGGTCAGGCGCTTCTGCCACTGTTTCTGGTTCAAAAGTGGCTCAAAATTAGCATATCATGTTCAGGTAGTCTAAACGAGCTATTAACCTAATCATCTGAATCAACCAATTAACTCTAAACACCTGCAAAAGATTCCTGAGGCTTTTAAAAACTCCCAGCCTGGTTCATTACTCAAAACCGCAATCATGGGTAAGACTGCCGACCTGACTGCTGTCCAGAAGGCCATCATTGACACCCTCAAGCAAGAGGGTAAGACACAGAAAGAAATCTCTGAGCGAATAGGCTGTTCCCAGAGTGCTGTATCAAGCCACCTCAGTGGGACGTCTGTGGGAAGGAAAAAGTGTGGCAGAAAACGCTACACAACCAGAAAAGGTGACCGGACCCTGAGGAAGATTGTGGAGAAGGGTCGATTCCAGACCTTGGGGGACCTGTGGAAGCAGTGGACTGGGCTACAGGTGCCGCCAAGCCACTTTTGAACCAGAAACAGTGGCAGAAGCGCCTGACCTGGGTTACAGAGAAGCAGCACTGGACTGTTGCTCAGTGGTCCAAAGTACTTTTTTCGGATGAAAGCAAATTTTGCATGTCATTCGGAAATCAAGGTGCCAGAGTCTGGAGGAAGACTGGGGAGAAGGAAATGCCTGAAGTCCAGTGTGAAGTACCCACAGTCAGTGATGGTCTGGGGTGCCATGTCAGCTGCTGGTGTTGGTCCACTGTGTTTTATCAAGGGCAGGGTCAATGCAGCTAGCTATCAGGAGATTTTGGAGCACTTCATGCTTCCATCTGCTGAAAAGCTTTATGGAGATGAAGATTTCATTTTTCAGCACGACCTGGCACCTGCTCACAGTGCCAAAACCACTGCTAAATGGTTTACTGACCATGGTATTACTGTGCTCAATTGGCCTGCCAACTCTCCTGACCTGAAGCCCATAGAGAATCTGTGGGATATTGTGAAGAGAAAGTTGAGAGACACCAGACCCAACACTGTGGATGAGCTTAAGGCCGCTATCGAAGCATCCTGGGCCTCGGTAACACCTCAGCAGTGCCACAGGCTGATTGCCTCCATGTCACGCCGCATTGAAGCAGTCATTTCTGCAAAAGGATTCCCGACCAAGTACTGAGTGCAGAACTGAACATAATTATTTGAAGGTTGACTTTTTTTTGTATTAAAAGCACTTTATTGATTGGTTGGATGAAATATGCTAATTTTTTGAGATAGGGATTTTTGGTTTTTCTTTACTTTTTTTGCCAACATTATCAATATTAAAACATTAAAAGGCTTGCACTACTTCAGTTGTGTGTAATGAATCTAAAATATATGAAAGTCTAATGTTTATCAGTACATTACAGAAAATAATGAACTTTATCACAATATGCTAATTTTTTGAGAAGGACCAGTATATTCTCCCCTTCAAAACAGAATAAATTTAGGATTCTGTAGTCACTTACCTTACCGATGGGCCGACTTCATCATCAATAATCCTACGTTTCTTTTAAGATGCTCCCGCGTCACTGTAGCGCTCTCATGCCGAGCCAGCTCACATTTACAAAGCCTGCATTCAACACATTTTCAGGGACTAAGGAGATTAAAATGCTCCCAAACTTTTGAAGATTTCGGTCGAACACTTTCTTCCATCCCAGTGCCACTGACAGTCGACTGAGCCATGTTTTGTAACGTTTATAAAGATGAAAACATGCGAGCCGCACGTATGACATGTCCATTCAACTCTGTTCTGAGTGACACTTGTCTGTAGTGACTGACTTCTGCAATAATCACGAGATTTATCGATAATGAGATTTGTTGCCGACACTTTTCATTGCCGATTTTATCGATTCGTCATTGCAGCACTAAATTCGACAACATTCCACGGTCTTCTGGATTCCTTGGTTTTCCCTCAGACGCTGCATTTTTGATGCCACCCTACAGGTTTTCTACTGGATTAATCCGGAATCGGGCTGCCGCTCCATAATGTCAATGTTGTTGGTCTGAAACCAAGATGCTTCCATTTACTGCTGTGTTTGGGGTCGATGTCTCATTGGAACCCATTTCAAGGGTGTTTCTTCTTCAGCTTAAGGCAGCACAACTTCTCTAAGTGTTCATACTGATCCATGATCACTGGGATGTGATAAATAGGCCCGACACTGTAGTATGAGAAACATCTCCAGATCATGATGGTTGTGCCCACCAGGCTTCACTGTCTTCACAGTCTACTCTGGCTTCAATTCAGTGTTTGGGGCTCATCTAGGGGCAACTAGAGCCAAAAACAATCCTACTACAGACCACAAAGTGTTGTGCCATTTTTCTTTAGTCCAGTCAATGTACCCTTTGGCAAAAAAAAAAAAAAGTATTTTTTTCAGCAGTGGGACT